>CM042242.1:56092534-57292534 GCA_023566225.1 Romanogobio albipinnatus
CTAATCCTAAACCAAAACTTTAAGGCCCGGTTTCACAGACAGGGCTTAGACTAAGCCAGGATTAGGCCTTAGTTCAATTAGGATATTTAAGTAACTTTTATAAACGTGCCCAAGAAAAAAACATTACTGGTGTGCATCTTGAGACAAAAAAATGCAACTGACATATTTTAAGATTTGTCAGTGCAAGATTCTTTCAGTTAAAATAGCTCAAACATGCATTTTAGTCTAGGATTAGCTTAAGCATTGTCTGTGAAACCGGGGGTAAATGTTTTTGTAGTTTTATTTATTTAGGTATTCATTCTTTTAAAATGATGCCCAATAAATATATGTTATTTATGAATGATTTTTACAATTAATGATGCCCATATTTTTAAATAAAAAAAAATGTTTATTTATGAATACTTTTTAAAGTTAATGATTCCCATATTTTAAAACAAACAAACAAACAAATAAACAAACTAATAAATAAAAGTTATTTTTATAAAAGTTATTTTATTTATTGAAACCTTTTTACAATTAATTACAATGAATATTTATAATCAATAAAATTATAATTTTTGAATACTTTTTTCCTATTCCCAGGTTGTCTTTATAAAGGAACGTGTTATCAGGTTTCGTTAAATATCTAAATGAGGACATGTCATTTTTTTAAATACTATAACCTTCTATATATATATATATATATATATATATATATATATATATAGTAGGCAAACCCATTCTGTATTGCAGAAGAAAACGACGCAAGAGAAGAAAGTTGAGATGTTTATCTAAAGTAATTTTTGCTTATTAGTTTGGATTAATTGGATCATTGAAGTTCAGCAACAAAGACATTGGTTAATAAATTGAGATTAAATACATAATTGTGTTAATGAACATATTTAATTATTGCAGGTTTGTGTAATATTCTGAGTTTGTATTTCACTGTTTTTATTCATTTTGAGGAATCCTGAATCTGTTTTTGTGCAAGTGAGATGAGTAAACGCATGCTCACATTTAGTTTAAAACTACAATAACTTTCATGTTCACACAAAGCACAACGCCAATTTCTCTCAACATGGGGACAGGAGAGATGTCAGTAAATAAATATAAAAACGAAGTAACTTGCGTTACTTATTTGAAAAAGTAACTATTATGTTTTAATTTAAAAGTAATCTATTACTTTACTAATTACTTTTAAAAAAGTAATCTGATTACATACTTGTAATGTGAATAGACAATATCGTTTAGGGCCCAATTCTCACTATTAACTAATTGCTTATTAGCATGCATATTAGGATATTGGCTGTTTATTAGTACTTATAAAGCACATGTCAATACTTTATTCTACATGACCTTATTCTACATCCCTTAATCCTTCCCAATACCTAAACTTAACAACTGTACTAACTATTAATAAAGCAGTAATTGGAGTGTACTATTGAGGCTAAAGTCATAGTTAATAGTATATAGTCAGAACTGGAACCGTATTCTAATGTGACCAATACATACACTGTAAAAAAAATTCAGGTCTCCAATTGAACATTTTAGTGACCGATCACATCTAAATTTTTCAGTTGGCCAAATTGAATTTCTGTGAATTAATTCACAGAAATTCAATTTGACCAACTAAAAAATGTAGATGTGATGATCGGTCACTAGAAAATGTTCAATTGGAGACCTGATTTTTGTTTTTACAGTGTAGACCTATAGATAAATAAAAAGGACATGCACCTGTTTTGATTTTAAATAAAGCCTATTATTTTCTATATATAAGCCTATTTATGTCCATTTGAGGACGTCCCAAAAGGGGGTTTTTAGTCAGTTTCATGTAACACCTGGGGACATTTTTCAGCAATTTTCTTCCCCAAGAATAGTTAAACACGCACACTCACGCGCGCTCTTCACTCAAGAGGAGCAGCAGATCAGAAGTGTTTGCTTGTCAGTTTAGCACCATTATGGAGGGTGTGGGTTTAGCTGCTGTCAGGTGTATGTCACCATCACTCATGCTCTCAGATTAGCCTTCTAGAAAACGTCAAGTAAAACTATTCAGCGGTGGACAGACGCTCAAATTACTCGACTTTCAGTCTAGTCTCCTAGTATTGACCGCCACCTAGTGGTGACATTGAATCACCGCCACACCGTGAAAAAAAGCTGAAAAGTACATTTATAAGTTTAAAACAATTGTCAATAAACAATAAATGCAAAACTATGGTCTCATTCTGGGTTTCCTATTTGACTATTATGACTTGGTTAAGTCCATAAGATGTGACTAGATTCTTCTTTAAGAAACAATACTTTAATAGGCCTACTTAAAACACAAAACTGAGTAGGCTATCTCTTTATTGCAATTCCAGGAAAAAAAGATCAAACCCTGAACAAAAAGGCATTCAATACACTAATATTCAAACCCATTTCAGAGAGAGATGCAGTTCAATGTAACCGACCAGGTATTTCAGAAAATCAGTGAAAGAACAGCCTCCATTAAACTCAACTTCCGTTATTGCTTAGGCCAGAGATAGTCTCTTATGCAAAGTCTTCACCGTTATCAACAGGGAATGAAAGTGTAAATAAGAAAAAGAAACATCGCACTCTGACAAGTTTTAACATGCAGAATCTGTTAATTAATAAATGCTTTATATATATATATATATATATATATATATATATATATATATATATATATATATATATATATATATATATATATATATATGATTAATAATATATAATTTATTAATAAACATATAGTTAATAAATAATTAGTTAATAAATGGGACCATATTGTAAAGTGTTACGGATTTCCCCCCTCAAATTTCATAATTAGACCCTTTGCAGATGTTTTTAAAATATGCAACCACAATATAATTAGATTTTCTTTTTTTAATACACTCCCTATGTATTTAAATCCATTAAACTGTAATTGTCCTTCAGGCAACACCACATGAAGCACTCAAACCAAAATTGCCACTATAGCAAATAGTGAAAGTTCATAAAACACCATAAAAAAATTTACTTCTGATCCACTTCAACTCCTTCGAAAGACAAAGTTTAAAACATAGGGCAAAAAACATCCCGCTAAAAATGAGCTGTACACTCGGTCTAAACATCAGCTTATAACCACACGTCACATTAGCTCTGGAACTGGTGTTGGAAGATGTTATCTGCTTTACATTAACAGAAACAGGCATTATTGATATTAAATAACTTACAATATCGAAATACATACAAAAATGTAGATTCCATCATACAACAGTCAAGAAACAAAACACGTCCCAAAAAAAGGCCCATTTCTAAGGATATAACAGAACATGCGATCCTCACCCTTTACAAAGGTTTTATCAAATAATAATAATAATAATACGAGAAATGTCTCTGATAGTTTCTCTGAAAACAAATGCAGCAACTTAAAATTAGAAAGACAGGGCAACGCTAACAATTACATTGAATACTGGTGTGAATATTTAATGTACAAAGAATAAAGTACATTAG
Source organism: Romanogobio albipinnatus (assembly GCA_023566225.1). Taxonomy (NCBI): domain Eukaryota; kingdom Metazoa; phylum Chordata; class Actinopteri; order Cypriniformes; family Gobionidae; genus Romanogobio; species Romanogobio albipinnatus. Next base: position 56,096,006 of record CM042242.1, read on the forward strand.
CATGGGCAAATGTGCACAAGTATTGTCGGGCAAGAAAATTGGATATTTGGAAAAAATAGAACAAGTATAAAAATATTATATATTGTATGTCTACAACTATTTGGTCATTTTCAGAAAACCTGTACAAGCAATTCATGAAATTTAAAAGATTGGCTTGAATAATGCTGTTTAGTTGAAAGGGTAAAAGATTAAATATACATCCTTTAAATGAATATGCCTTTGAGAGACTGATTTGCATTCTTTCTTTTTTTATATATCTATAAAATAACTATAAATCCGAACGGCTAAAAGGGAGATTTATTTTTTACCCTCGCATTCACACCATTAAAAGTGAAAAGAAAGGAAAAAAACACAATGATAACACATTACAAATTAAAACACATTAGCAGTTATTTAGTCTTGTGACCATGCAGAACATCGGAGACCAGGGCGTAGATTGGCTTGTTTGTGTTAGCGTGTGCAGTCTGACGGAGGAGTTCAGCAGACGCAGAGAGTTGCTTTGCGGTGCTGTAGTATTGTGACGCTGGGCGTCCGTTTGGGACTCTTGCCGGTGTTGCGTTTGGGTACGGAGCGTTCCCCAGTCCTCCGGCGGGAGCTGCTCGGGGTGAGGGGGCTGCGTCTGGGCCTCTTCCCCACCGGACTTGACACATCCGGTGAGGACAGGGGCATCGCTGGGGTCCGGTTGCCCTCAATGGGGCACACAGTCAAGGCAGCTTTGTCCGTGAACTCAATGTAAGGGAGGTTTTCCTCTAACGGAGGTTCTGCGCTGAGACTCACTCCTGACAGACCATTCCTCCTCTCCAGCGCCGGCAAAGACTCACTGCTGGCTGAGGACAGGTCTGGATCCGGGGTCTGTAGAGGGTCAAAGATTTGGTCATTTTGTGTTTCACCCATTTCTGATTCTAGAATTAGCATTTTATTATATACAAATTACAGGTGTTGGGAAGGCTACTTTTAAAATGTAGCTTGCCAAGCTAGTAGTAAAAGCAGGCAAAGTCCTTTTGAGAAAGTTGACAGCTCCACTACAAGCTAAGAGGATAGTTCAGCCAAAAACAAAAATTCTGTCATTTACTCGCCCACCTGTATGAATTTCTTTTTCTGCTTGAAACAAAAGAAGATATTTTGAAGAATGTCTTAAACCAAAGTTGATGGGACCTCACTGACATTTCCACACTATGGAAGTCAATGGGGTCCATCAATGGGCTGGTTACCGACATTCTTCAAAATATCTTTTTTTGTGTTCAACAGAAGAAGAAATTCATAAAAAAAAACTACAATGATTCTATTTATGAGGATTATTTATAATATAACAAATTTATTCTATTAAAAAAATTAAAACATAAAAGAACAACAGAGCAGCATTTACTTGGCATAAAAACAATAAAGACCTAAATGAGAGAATAAATCAAATTAAGTGTAATATTGCAAAAATATATTATAATATTGTGAATCATTATTGCAGTTTTCTATTTTAATATAATTTCAAATGCAATTTATTCCTGTGATGGAAAAGCTGAATTGTCAGCATCACTACTCTGGTTTTCAGTGTCACATGATCCTTCAGAAATCATTCTAATATGCCGATTTAGTGCTCAAGAAACATTTCTTATTATTATCAATATTGAAAACGGTAGTGCTGCTTAATATTTTGTATTTTGTATATCAAGAACAGCATTAACTTGCAATAGAATGTTTTCGTAACAACATAAAAGTCTTAACTGTCACTTTTGAACAATTTAATGCATCAGATAATTAATATTTAGCATGTTTGTGTGCTGCTGCACATCCCTGAGTGTGTAATAAGCAAAGTGTCCGCGCGTTGTGCACCCGCTTATAGGTGCATATTACTAACACACCCTTTAAACAACAACAAAAATACTGCGCTATAGACAGGTTTCAGTTATTTCAGTTGCCTCAAAATGGCAATGCACCAACAATGTGCCTGAACACACCTCGTTTTCAGATAAGCACGCCCATGGGCGCACAAATGGGCGCAAGTGCATTTGTTATTTAAACAACGTAGCGCAGGACGTGAAAATGATAACTGCGTCGGGCTAAAACTAGCAAAAAACACTTGCGTTGCACCTGGCATCGCATTGCGCCGGGTGTATGATAGGGCCCATTATTCTACTCACTCTTCAACCATCAAACATTAAAAAGGAAATGGAAAAATTTAAAAGCATTGCAACAACAGACCATGAATAACCCCAAAAGCTCAATTATTTTTACATGATACAATCGACTGCGTCGACGCTGTTAATTAGTCGACGTCAATATTTTTAGTCGACTGGGTAAAGTTGGGTACGATATGAAATTGTATTAGTGCCGATTGTATTATGTTCCTGCCCTGCCCTCCGTCACACAGAATATTAGGTCCGGCCCTTTAAGAGCTGCACGGACTAAATTCATTGTAACACCCGATTTCTTATTCAACTCTGTATACGTTCACTAAAGACATATCTGACTGCGTTTTCCCGAATACTTGCCAGGACTTGCAATTTTACATTATTTTTTACCATTCAAACCCAATAATCCGTCAAACTGGCGTCGCGATCTGTCTGAGTGAAAGGCGGCTGCGCGCGCTTCAGGTCCGTTCAGGTCACGAGCACGTCCCGGCCGCGTTGCACTTTTCTGTTGCTTTCTTCTTCCTGAGCTGTGTATATGACTGTTCTGCTTCCATTGTTTAGTGAACGGTGTAAGCAGAGCTCTCACACACGTCCTCATTCCTGCTGTCACGCATCGACGCAAATTAATAAATACTGCTCTTATTAGAGTGCTGCCATTTTTAAAGAACAAGTCAAGTGAGTTTTTAGGGGGGGGGGGGGGGGGGCAACCCTAAAACAATGATAAAACAATGAAAAATAAGTTCTGTCATATTATTAAATTACTTTTACAGTTTTTTGCCATGGTATCGATTCAGTATCGGTATTGAGGTATTTTAGTCTGGTATCGTATCGTATCTGGAAGTCATAATTTTGGTATCGTGACAACACTATTCTATATAAAAAGTATTTGCTGATATTCTCTTTTTTTTTTGTTATATTGGTTTACAATTTTGACCTTTTTACATTTTTACTCTTTTAGTTTTACATTTTATCAAGGGCTTGTTTACATTTATGCTTTTTTATAGTACACTACTGAATGCCAACGTTGCAAGTTAAATTAAATGTTTAAGTAAAATTGTTGAAAATTATTGCGATAAATTAGTCGATAGATTAATCGATAAATCAGTGGATAGATTAATCGATATAAAAATAGTCGTTCGTGGCAGCCCTAAAGTGGACCTCAGATAAATTTATAAATAAATAGATCATCCAGCAGTCACAGCGTGAGAGCAGCTGGACCGTCTCACACGCACAGCGCTGACGAACTCATTCGGCGTTTTCGCCGCTCTATTGAAGTGATAAGTGCCAGGCAGTCGCTTTATCCGTTTGAATACAAGTGCAACATCAAGTGTACAGTAAAGGCTCTGTGGCGAAACTAGTTGAACCAGACTGAATAGCTCCGACCATGTAAAGTGAAGTGTTGAGGTAAACTAGGTTGCCTACTCGACTAATCATGGCCGTAGTCAGCTATGAGGTAACCGAGGTCCGAACCTCTGTATTTTTCCGAGGTGTATAGCTATAATAAGTGTTGTAAAATAATTTCAACCAGATTAGGCATAAAATAATGAATGTGTGTGCACATATTGTGAATTAATTTATTAAACGTATTTATAGCGTTCGTATCCTTCAGTGAATTAACTTAATATGCTTAATAAAATGAAAATGCTTAATAAAATATAGCCCCGAGTTTACTTTCTTCACTGACACAGACGAAAATGAAAAGACTATCAGCCAGAGCTCAGCTTTAGGAGGGGAAGAGACAGGGCAAGAGAAGGAGACAGGGAGAAAAAGAAAGAGTGATGGAAATGAGAGAGTGATGACATGAGGAGAGAGTAGGTATGACAAGATAATCTACTGCCCACTAACATGGTTTTGAAAGCTATTTATTATAATTTTTTAGCCTTCAAACATATTAAAATGCACATATGTAGATGAGAGAAATCCATGCCCCCCACGGACCATGCCCCCCAAAATAGCTACAAATTTGGGACCTCAGTGGTTTTAAAACTCCTTAAGGCAGTTGCATGCTCAAAAGTTGTTGCTGTTTCAGGAAACCTGTTTGCTTTGACCTCATATCTGTTAATGCATTTATGCTGTTAATGTGTTGCAGCCTGGAGTATTTATATATAGGCCTACTTAATATTAAAATGGAATATTCAGACAGTATATACTCATTGCATCTCTGTGCTTTGACAATCTTTTAAATTTTTTGAAATACTAACTATTTCTATGGTAGAAAACGTTGTGGCACCAAGATCGGCTGGGCCCTTGGGTTTGTTATAGCCCCAGGGCCCTACGTGTTCTTAATTCTGGTTTTAATCACTTTTATACTTCCCATTTTTATGTTTGAAATGTGGTTCAATAAATACTGTATTTACCTGCTTTAGAAACATTCCAGTAAACACTTCTAATATTATTAGAAGTGAAAAGGGGAGACAATAACACTTTAAAGCATCCGTGGGAAAAACAAACCTGGAAAGAGTCATAAGGAATTGGGGCATAAAGGAAATTGTATAGTTAATTTAGTCAAACTGACAGATAAGGATTATTTGTAGCACAACCTTATGATTTGAAATAATTTTTTCAGACTTTTTGAGTGGAACTTTTCTCAAACCAGAAGTTCCACCATAATCTAAAACGCAGTAGTCTAGTTAGGAAAAGGTGGATATCAGAGATTTTTTATTTATTTAGATTAACTTTGCAATCCTCTAATGGTTAATATTTAAAAACAATAATTTTACACTGTTAAATGTAATATTTAACAAGTCTCAAAATTAGTATTAATTTTACATACTGTACATCATGTTTTAAGTCTAGAATTGTGCAGCATTTGAAACCATTTATTTCTTTACATTTATTTAGATAAAATAGTACATCATTTTTATATCAGGCCATGATAATAATTATCAGTTTATCACTATTGGCCCGAATTTTTATATCTCCGAATCACTAAAAGAAATATAAAAAAAAAACATTTTTTAAGTTAAAATAAAAATCCCAGAGGAAGTACCAGAAATGGAAAAGATTCCAACTGCAAACAAATGGCGACAACTCTAAGAGACAAAATACAAATAAAGTGAGTCTAAAGTCTGGTCTTCATCACTACTTTACGACAAGGAAAACGCATCACCAACTGCTCTTTTGCATTCTCTTGCCCTGTTCTGTATTTTTCATTTCCCCTCTATCAAAATCATAACAGCACCAGAAGAGCAAACAGGAAAAACGATCAAAGCGGCCTCCCTAAACCTCAAATCCACTCCACTTAAAAGGATTAAAAACACAAACATCTGTCCACTCTCCAGCTCTCTGAGCCAAAGCAAAACAGTCAAGAGCAGCTGGAGGAGCCGTGCTTCAAACACACTGGGGCCAAACAAACACGGATACATGGCTTCCATCGGAACTGCTCTGACAATGGAGGCCTCGATCGGGAAAGGGGGAGATGGAGAGATGGGGGGAGATGGAGATGGAGAGAGAGAGAGAGAGAGAGAGAGAGAGAGAGAGAGAGAGAGAGAGAGAGAGAGAGAGAGAGAGAGAGAGAGAGAGAGAGAGAGAGAGAGAGAGAGAGAGAGAGAGAGAGAGAGAGAGAGAGAGAGAGAGACAGAAAAGCAGGCAGGACTGATGAGCAGTGTGCCAGAGTCTCTTTTGGTGGGCATGGAGCCAAAGTGTGGCTAACATGAGCAGGAACTCTGTAAAAAGTCTTATCTGAAAACTTCTGATTAGTTGTGAGCCTGGACAGTGTACAGAAATCTCTTGAAGTTCAAGCGTATCATGAACTCCTGTTTTTGTCTGCATGAAGTTGCAGACAAGTGTTGTGAAAAGCACTGGTTCTTTGGTACCAAGTCGATACTGGAATTGTTCAAATGTGACAATACCAGCCTCAAGATACAGATAGTATTGACAGGTGCCCACTGTTGCACTCTGAAGATTGTCAAAAATGTTTATTTACAAAAAAAATTCCAGCATTGAGCATTTTAGCCAATCACAGGTCCTGTTTACGCATGGTATTCAGATGATGCTATATACAAGTATAAACAGGGTCTAAAATGTTTTGAGCTTGTCCACTTGCGACCACTTCAAGAGGTGGTCGAAAACACATTCGACCGGATTACTTTGGTAAAGTATTCAAACTGCCGCAAAAGACCGCCTACTCTCTGCCTACTGACTTAATGCATAAACAATTTGTGGGAAATGCACAAGCCAGACGGGATTTACACTTTGTCGGCTAGAGACCTAAGTTTGGTTTGAAGACGGAAAACGTACCAAGCACAATGTTCTTTCACCATTCCGGATTTCTAACTCGCACTGACCGCGTCTGGAGTGGTCTTACGGCTGTCAGAGCAGAAGCAAAAGCTGCTGCTCTCTGTATGTTTTTCTGTTTTCTTCGGTGGTGTTCATATGTAAATTGGGTGAGCTTATTTCGTCCATTAGATCGAAATATCTGAAAAAGTCCATACATTTACCCACCCATAGACCCTCTCCTCAAAGAAATCAGGACAGAAGTGGTTGAAAGTGGGCAAAAGAGACAGATTAAAACATTGGAATGAAGTGATTGACAGCTTCAAAGATTATACTCGACCGCTCTTTTTTGCTTTCAGTATATAAGTTGAATAAAATTAATACATTTTGTGTGTTGCCAAGATGGCCACATAAACATGGGTTTAAAATTAAATGTAGAAACAAAATGATCACTATAAATTATTGATATAGAAATGTATATTGATATTGATGGGGCAAAAAATAAATAAAATAAAATAAAATAAAACCGAATAGATCTGTGCTGAATATATGTTTTTCGTAGCTTTGATAAGCCTAAAACGCTCTTTGCTCTATTACTTCGGTTTTGTTCTTCTGACTTTTTACTTTAGTTTTTAAAACAGTGATTACTTAACTTAATAAATATTAAAACATTTTTGAAAGCTACATGGTAATGGTAGCTTATAGTTTTATATTTAATGTGAGCATAAATTGTTCACTTAATTTATTTATTTTAAATGTTTTTATATACTAATTGTAAAATAAAACAGTTATGTAGTCAAAGAGAGTGTATTGAAATAGTTTTTGCTATAGTACTGAAATTAGTACAAAGCACTAAATACAAAAGAACAATTTTACTGTTAACTGAAAACGGGAGTAAAACAAATCATTATCTTTTTAAATTAAAGGCAGTTGGACTCGACAGTGGACTGACAACTGTCCAAAGAACCTGTGGCCCATGGACATTGACATGTGGCCAGGAATTGGGTCTTCAGACATGTATATGTGCAAAGCCTGTGAAAGCTTCATCTTCTAGACCAGGGGCCCGTTTCAGAAAGGAGGTTAAGTGAAAACTCTGAGTATGTTAACCCTGAAATAAGGGAAACTCTGGGTTTTACGTTTAAAGGGGTCATAGAATGGTACATGCACTTTTACAAGTTGATTATACGGAAATGTGTGTTGGCAGTGCCTGTACACAACCATCCTATAATGATAAAAATACATCCAGTGTTTTTTTTTTTATCTCCTTATATATTTTCCCCTGTCTCAAATCGAGCCGTCTGACCGTGTGACGTTACACGGTGTACGCCCCTCCTAAGATTGTTGATTGACAGCAGCGTTTCAACACAGACCCACCCTGAGCGAGCTGTCATCAGTCCGCCATTGTTGATACTCTGGAACAGAATGGCGTCTAAGCGATTGTGGTGTTGTGTTGTTGTTGTTGTGTGTAATAACGAACACAGCAGTCATTTTGATGTTCCTAAATCCGAACTGCTGAAGACCCAGTGGCTGCTGAGTTTTGTTTTAGAAGGGAATATTCCCCCCGATCAACGTCAATGTTTGCGCGAATCATTTCTCAGCAGACTGCTTTATAAACGAGCGTCAGTATAAAGCAGGTTTTGCTAATAAGCTGCTCTTGAAAAAAGGATCGTGTTCCTGCTGCACCTCAGGAAGATGTGAGTGTAACGTTTTATTAACCTTTATATTAATCTTTGCAAATCGCTTCACGATGAATGAGGCTAAAGTTTACAGGGTAAGTTACATTACGGCATGCTTTCTGTGTATGATGTTCTCAATATAATTCATAATCCCACGTTTATAATGAACAACGCGTTATGTTTGTTATTACAAACTGTGTACTCGGGTGATAAAGTTAACGTGGTAACACTACACTAAGCTTACTTTTGTACATGGTTTATAACGGTGTCTGTTACTGATTAAGAAGTAATGTAAAAAAAAATCTTATAACATAACATCAATCTGTCAATTAACTAACACATCAGTAAACACATAGCAACTACACTACTCTGCCAGTGCAAAGATAGATCAAAGTGACATGACGTTAACCAACCATTCAGAAACGTCCTGTTCGAACTTCGATGGGTTCGTCATCTTGTTCCTAGTCCGACTCCGGTTCAAAATGATAAGGTTGCTCAGATGTTTCCTCAGAGACTCCCGTTGCCATTATTTCTCGAAAATATACCCTCAAATGTTGTCAAGGCAACACTCCACGTGTGTTGTGGTGTTGTGTCGGGTCGAACCGAACGCCCCACAGAGCAGAGGGGGCGGGGTGAGCAAAGCTCATTATCATTTAAAGTCACATGCAATGAAATGACTTGCTGAAAACTGAGCTGGTTTTGACCAGGTAAAATGAGTGTTTTCTTACAATACTAATGAGAATTTTTAATTAAAGTATATTACAAACTTTTCATTTAGACACTAAAGAATCATATTAACTTGTACAAAAATGTCATTCTATGACCCCTTTAAGAATGGGAGGTATGTCAAACCAGAGAAAGCAAGGTATGTCAAGCCCGTTTATAAAAGAGAGGTAACTTATACTCAGAGTCAGTTACCAGGGTAACTTACTCTGTGAACCTAACCTGGTCAGGAGCAGGTCTTCTTTGGTAAACCCAGCGTTTCTTTCAGTCTCCTCCCCTTTTTAAAGCGTCAGCAGTGTTTAAATACTTAATTCATTCACTCAAACTGCACAAATGCTTTTCTTACTGAGTATTTTGGTCACATTTCAAGTACAAATATCCAATAATTATGAATTTAATCTAAATCTAAAGTAAGTGAAGTTTACTTAAAACAAATTAAATTATCTGCCACTTGACAAAAACACATAGTAAGAAAAGCATTTTTTGCAGTGCTGGAACATTCATTCATTGCTCATATTTTCATCATGAGGACACTGTCAAAATGACAAAAATGGCATTTTATACAGGATCCTGACGTTCACTTGATAAACCTCTAGAAGTAACCAAATAATTCGAATTTCCAGTGGTTGGACGCATTGACACTCATATTCCCATCATCACACTTTCTGAAAACGGATTACTGTATGGAATGGAAGGATGCTACCAGATGGTAGTACGAGATATATGCCATAACCACCACAGCTGTTAAATACATTTATTTACAATTTTTATGGTCATCTTTATTTCCTACAAATACTTTATTCTTTTTCCTGTTGGATTTTAATATTCTTCCTCCATCTCCTCTTCATCTGTCAGTGGTGCTGGTGTTTGGCTGGCCTTAGTAGAAGCCAAATGTTAATGTCATTACCCTAATTAATAAATGTAACAGGTGGGATTAGAGAAGATTTCATTATGTGAAAAGAGCATAGACCCTTTTCACATTTCTGGGTTTCGGAAGCTGAATTCGTCATAGTTGGGTTAACTTTTATAGCGGTGAATGAGAGAATACATTAAATATATATTTTTGTGTCCCCATTTGCTCAAATAGCAAAAGAAAAACGCCACAATAGTGATTTCACATCTTTCAAAAAGAGGGAAAAAATAGAGTGAGATTGATAACGGAAGTGAAAAGAGAGAAAGATATTATTTTTCACCATCACTCCCACAGACGCTTTATTAGAAACACCCTCAAAGCAGCGGTAACTTGTTTTTTCTAATTTGATGCAAAAGTAATATAATACAAAGTATTTGTGTTATAAATGTACATACATAAAAATAAATAAAAAAAACCATTGCAGGATTTACGATATTGATGACCATTAAAACATGTCATCATTGTGAAAAGGGTCTATGTGGGAAAAGCTGCTGTACATTGGACACTGAATTATATTTATTTAATATGTCAAATGTTTGTAAAGTAATTAAACCTACACCCATGAACATTTTATGCTTAAAGCTTTACCTGATTGAATTATGTTTTTATTTTTCATTTTTGCACATTCTTTTTTTTGCCTTTTGGATACCATGAAAATTAAACTTAAACTAATTAAGAATTAAACTTATAGATTGACCCGGAAGTATGGAAACATCTTTTTGTTGGGTGCTGTTGCCATGGTGAATCATAATTTCGGAGCTCCATTGATCGTGGCTTTTCATAGTTGGAGTGCATGTGCTTTACTCAGAGTCGGTCTACGAGTTGATTGAACTACCTCAATTCAGCTGTTCTGGGCCACAAGAGAAATATAAATTAAAACAGTTATAGGCTACCTCATCAGCATATGTTAAAGTGGTTTTATCTCTTGTTGTCTCTGTGAGAATATGCGCCGAAAGCTCATCAGATTTTACTTTCACTTTCTGTAGTGAATAATTGACTACGTTTGAGACTTCACAGACTCTCGTGAACTTTGCATTTGCACAATGCCTGATATCCACTGACTCGCCTTCATGATTTAAAACGGAAAAAATATATATCTATATTGGGACGTGACATCCGACCATTCGATTACCGATCGAGAGAGGTTGGTCGCCTCTCGTTCGCCTCGACGCTTGGTCACACTTCGATATTTTGGTTTGTAGAAACTTTTAAAGGTCCCATGGCATGGCATTTTTCTATTATTTTATAATGTTTCCTGAGGTGTACTTATATTGTTAGTATGACTTTTACATCATAAAATGTCATAATTTAGAAATAAAAGGCATTTTTTCAATACTGCTGTTTGCCCTGTGGCTGAATGCCCTGCTTCAAGAGGCGTGTCTGCTGTGAGACTTCAGTAAAAACGCCCACTGTTGTGATTGGCTGACATCTTTGTATTTTAAATGAGCGGAGGGGGCGTGGTTTAACTTGGTCTACGAGGCACGAGCAGGCACGAGCTGCAGCTGCTGCCAGAGAGACGGATGGACCTGAGTTCACTTCACATCAGTTCTCAGCATGTCTGAACTGTTGTAGTTACAGCATATACTTCAGGTTATTAGTCTATTTCTAGTCGGAGGGACTGTCACTCATGTCAGAAAGTTAGTAACTTTAGTAAATTATGGATCAGCGCTGACTGGAGACGCGAACCGTTTAGAACGATTCAGTCCGATTTGGTGAACTGATTCGGTTCACTAAAATGAACCGATTCAAAAGAATGATTCGTTCGCGAACCGGACATCACTAACGTACCAGAGACGGAGCTCAGCGATCGCTAACAAAGTTATTTATAGTACCTACTGAGTTATGAGAGCGCTGTCTGTCAGCGCTGTGAGTTTATTGTGTTTGTATCTGAGAGTTCTGAATAAACACGAGTCCCAGTCACACCGAGTCCGTCTTCATCATTATTACCAACTTTGTAACACATGCAAAGTACCATTACAGCTGTCGAGATGAACGAGTTAAAAGTAAGTGTTGATAATAGCATTATTTTTTAAGTAAAATAAAAGCGTCAGTGACGCGCGTTGAGTACACAGCGCAAACAAAGACACAACAGCAGTAATCGAATGTAATCCAGTTTATTGTGGGGCTAGGCTGGCTAGCCCGAATATGCTCACGCTTAACTTACCCCCCTTCTGCTTAATCTCACGCCGCGTTTGGTGCCTCCGCTGTGGGCCAGATGCAGTACTGGGGGTCGGGGATGTTGAAGGCCAACGGCCAGTGCAGCCCGAGCTTCGGCGTGTGTGAGGCCGATGTTGAGCAGAAACTCATGACTGTATGCACATTTTAGAACCGGTAGACGCGACGAGGACGTACTAAAACACTGACTCACAAGATAGAAAACACGAAAACACCGTTCTGTCTGGAGAGAGAGAAGCCGCATTGTGTGCACGAATAATAAATAATTAGCTACACATCAGAAATTACTGATCACAGATCAGAAGGAACTGAAAAAAGACTTCTGTTTTCATTTGTACATCCAAACACTGAGAAACTGCCTGCATTCACTCGTTCACAAGTAACGTTAATGATCTCGAGCGCTTGCATGGGCGTGCCAGATTCTCTGGGCGGAGGAAAGGGAGGTAACCGTTCCTGCTTGGACGTCAAAACAGGAGACTTCAGGATTGGCTCGTCTGGCCTGTCATTTTCTCAAAGGCAGAGAGAGACAGCCAGAACTCGGGTTTACACCGATCAACATTTCTATCCACTTGGGGACAATATTCAGGCTAGGGGAACTCATATTAATGTTGAAAAACCTCATAAAATGAAAATTTCATGCCATGGGACCTTTAAAGGTTATCTGGATAGCTGTCAGCTGTTACCGTCAGACAGACAATAGCTCCTATATCTAAACTTGCACTGTAAGGGAAAAAGTCAATCACACAGCTCTTTCCCATTTTAGATGTGTTTTGTGTGTTATTCGCTGCATTCACGCTGAACACCAACACTGCCACTCAGTCTTTTTGCCACTCAGTCGGTGTAACTGCAGTGACTCCTGCCTACTGTGACGTCATGTGTCATTGCATGTGACATCAGGGTGTCATTTTTGCGCTACCGGTGGCACCAAGCAGAATAGCAAAAATGAATTTTAGGATTTTGTTTCCTGAAAACACCCTCAGCCTGCCATTGCTTTTCAAAGTGTGGTTTTAAGCATCTCTTGCTGACTTTACCTTGATAAGTGGTGTGTTGGAGCGGGACCCTATAGCTGGGTCACAGTGCGGGCCCTCTGCTAGGCTGAGTATGACCTCGTCTCTGTGCATAGGAAGGTGGGGTTTGCCAGGCTCAGGAAGGGCGATAACTATAACGCTGGTGTTGTCTGCACGAAGCATCCGCTGACGCCATCGCATCAACGCATGGCAGCCTAACCGACGTGCAACCGACATCCCGAAGGGTGCCTGTAGGATGTAAAACACACAGTCTTTAAGGCCTGTTCACAACAAAAATGATTACTTTAATGATAACTACATTATAAGGATAAATTACGCTCCGTGTATTGTAAGCACACGCTGCAGGTTTGTTGTCTGCTGCTTTCAAGGGTCATGAAACCCCAAAACACATTTGTGAACAGATATGTACAGGCTGCACATCACTGAAAACACTAAAGCACTCTTATTTTACACTCAATTTTACAAACAAGTGGAAATTGGTTATTTTTGCATTTTTCTGAACAATTTCGTTCTTCCAGGTTGAATAGCAAAGTTGAAACAACGTCACGGAATGGGAGGTAGAAGCGTGCCTTCGGAGTGTGTGACTGGCTGCGGGCACGATTCTACATCATCTGGTTCTGAGCGAGCGTGTTTCAAGTGTAGAGCAAGCGTGTTTCAAGTTTTGGGAAGACAACGAATGCAACCCCTAAACGAAGAGCACCAGAGGGTTAAACTCCCATTTCTAGAGACTTTTTCCAACTCTGAGGTGAGATCGACCAGGCGAAAACAGGGGGGGTTTCATGACACTTTAAAAGCTTGAGCTCTTTAAAGCAGGATGGATTGGAGGTCAATATTTTTATCGTCCAACAGCTGGAAAAAATCGTTCTAAAAGGCCCCATTTACACTGCATGGTTCAAGTGACCCAATTCCGATTTTTCCCTCTCATGTGGCACAGATCGGATATGACATGTGAATGTGTAAGCAGGAAAAAACAGCATGATTTCCAATATCCTCAGATCGGATTCAGACCTCACTTATATGTGGTAATAAATCCGATTTGGAAAATATGATTTGGATACGTGCATTTGCGTCTGCCATGTAAGCGGTCAAATTGGATATTCCCCAGTAAATGCAAGTCGTACGTCATTGAAAAAGGGACGGAGGCGAATGACGTCAACTCAGGTGGACACTAATAGCGATCAAGGGCTCTCCTCTTTTTTCACCACCCTACGAGATCAATGTTTTGCTGACTATTAAAGATAGTGCGCAAAGCAAAACACTGAATAATAATTTTGTCTGCGTTCATTGCATATTGCGCTGTTTTACTTCCTATTCCGGGTCAGAACGTCTTGGGCTGTTTCGCTAGTGTATAGTGTAAATGCAATTATCGGATACGGATCGCTTTTAAAAGATAATGTAAGCGGGTCGTCAAAATAATCAGATATAGTCACCAAATCGGACCTGCAAGTGTAAATTCGGCCAAAGTGATTCCAAATATGTCTGTTTCTCTGTGCCGTTACCGTTATAGTTGTGGTCTGGACTCAGCTATTCCTTTATATTTAGAGCTTTATAATCTTTATAGTTATCATCCTTGGTGTGAACAGCCTTTAGAAATGAACTCAAATAGCAGTTATAATTAGAATAATACATCATGTGGTTAGAAACAAAAAACATTTTTTTCTTACCACAGCTTCATCATGGCTCTGGCACACAGTCACCGCCTCCTGTGGAGGCACCATGTTCCAAAGGCCGTCACTGCCAACGATGATGTAACGATGCTTTCTTGGGTCAAGGGTCACCACACTGGTGTCAGGCTCGGGAGACACCACAAACTCTCCACTGTAGAAGTCATAACTCCATAGATCACCTGCACAGACAAGTTTACCACATTATTAGCATACATACACAATTTCCAATAAATACATCCTAGAAATTCTTGAAAAGCTTCAGGAAAAATTAATTCTAAATTATATTAATATTAAAGGGTTAGTTCACCCAAAAATGAAAATAATGTAATTATGTCATCATGATTTAAATCCGATGGCTCAGTGAGGCCTGCATAGGCAGCAATGAAAGTTACACTCTCAAGATTTATTAATGTACTAAAAAAACAGTGAATCAGTTCATGTGAGTACAGTGGTTCAATATTAATATTATAAAGCGACGAGAAAAATTTTTGTGCGGCAAAAAAAAACTAAATAACGACTTACATTTACATTTATGCATTTGGCAGACGCTTTTATCCAAAGCGACTTACAGTGCCCTTATTACAGGGACAATCCCCCTGAAGCAACATGGAGTAAAGTGCCTTGCTCAAGGACACACTGGTGGTGACCGCTGGGATCGAACCAGCAACCTTCTGCATATCAGTTCCATGGTTTAACCCACTGGACCACCATCTCATAAATTATATATAGTGATAACCGATTTCAAAACACTGCTTCATGAAGCTTCGGAGTGTATCGAATCAGCGAGTCGAATCATGATTTGGATCGCGTGTCCGCCAAACTGCTGAAATCATGTGACTTTAAAGCTTCATGAAGCAATGTTTTGAAATCAGTTATCACTATACAAGTCGTTATTTAGGTTTTTTTTGACGCACAAAAAATATTCTCGTCGCTTTATAATATTAATATTGAACCACTGTATTCACATGGACTGATTTAAATATGTTTTTTGTACATTAATGGATCTTGAGAGTGTAAATTTCATTGCTGCCTATGCAGGCCTCACTGAGCCATCGGATTTCAACAAAAATATCTTAATTTGTGTTCCACAGAAGTTAAGATCATCATACAGGTTTGGCACAACATGAGGGTGAGTAAAAGATGACAGAATTTTTATTTTTTGGGTGAACTATCCTTCATTCTTAAACACCCTTTCAGTGATCTGCAGCAACAAAGCAACCAGAATTCTTTCTTTTCCAATGATAGTTGGTAATGTGAGGCAAGATGATGGGATGGCACTTAAAGGGTTAGTTCACCCTTTTACATCATTTACTCACTCTCATACAATTCCATACCATAAGACCTTTTGTTCATATTCAAAACGTAAATGAAGATATTTGAGATTTTTGTACCTCCACTGAAAGTCCATTCACCCAAATCTTCTACTCTTTAAAAAGTTCACATACATAAAACATCAACATCATAAAATGAATCCATATGAATCAAGATGTTTAATCCAAGTCTTCCAAAGAGACACGGTTGCTTTATATGATATACAGATTTTATTCACATATAAACACTGATCAAAACAAAAATAGAGCACACCAAATATGGTAAATGGTGGCTTGCTAGATGCATGAGAACCAATGAGGCTTGTTCTCGCAGGTCACGTAAACATGTTCACGCTTCCATAAGTACCAATGGGGTTTGTTTTTGTACGTCAACCAAGTAGAGTTACCGCTAAGTAAAGCCTCTGTTTAGCACATTGGATGTGTTCAATGTGTATGCATTGTTCAATGTTTATACATGATAAAAAATGATTTCTCAAGTTGGAAATAGAACAGATTACTGGTGTGTGTTTTACAACAAAATGCTTATAATATTTCAGTCTTTCAACTTTTCACAAAATTTCATGGTTAATTCTCTGTAATTGTTCAAATTTACCTAGCCTGGATGCCAGCCGAAATTAGCCCCGCCCACAACATTTGAGGTCGGGAAGTTTGGTCTGGACTTGATCCGTTGTGGAGCAACGGTGCTCAAACAAGAGCTGTTCGGACCAATCAAATTGTCAGGGCAGTCTTTATACGATGATGGACAGATGATCATCAGTAACGTAATCATGCACGCCACCAAAGAGCGCTTCGTTGAATTTGTTTACTGAACGGAAAACTTGTTGTATATGCATTCACCTTTACTATTTCTCTCCAAAAAAATGATTGTGTTAGTAAATACTTAAATTCTTTTTACAACACCGGCAAACATCGTTTACACTCATCTTCCTCTTCTACTTCTTCTAGCGTGTGTGCAGTTGAGTTCTGTTGACAACTATGCGTTTCTCAATATATGTCACTTACTCCGTTGCTCTGATTGGTCGAAGAGGTCTATCCAATTGAGTGCAGAGGCATTTTCTTTCCTGGTTAAGTTGAAACACGCCCCATAATCACAGCCCAATGGAGCAGTATCAGACTCATATTCTGACCAGAATCTGAGTATGACGACGTCAGGCTAAAATTTACTCGCAATTTCTGAGAGAAAATTGTTTCTACATTATTTTATTCAGCATATGTGAATAAAAGCCTAAATTAAATCTGCAGTTCATCACATAAAGTGATCGTGTCTCTTCAGAAGACTTTAATTAAACCACTCAAATCATATGAAGTGTGAATGTTTTGTGGAATCGATTTTCAATGGAGGGACAGAAATCTCTCCAGTATCATTAAAAAATATCTTCATTTGAATATTATGTGGTTGAACGACATGAGGGTGATGACAGAACTAATTTTTGGGTGAACCCTGATGATGAATAGGCACTGAATTTGATTGTAATGGATTTGACAGGGAACATGATTTGAATAATCCTTGTAAACACCATTTAAAGCAATGACTTTTGAATGAGAACGGAAGTCAGAACAAACCACATATTACTCAAAATGCAATATTTTTTTCTGGCCGTTTACCCAGAGCTCTGGCAACAGCGAGGAATGGGATCTGATCGATCGGGGTGCTCCTTCTGACTGGGCCGTTGTGAGTTAGCCTAGGCCTCTTCCACACCACACGGTTCACGCCAGACTTCTTCACCACACTACACTCACACGCAAAAAGAGGAAAAGACTGCATGTTATCCAAGAGATTGATTCTTATGATGACTAGAAAGTATCAACAAACATCAAGCTCTCACCTGCCTCCCAGTCCCTCAATTCTCTGCTTCTCTTTCGGGAGCTCGGGCTTGTGGTCTTGTGTGACCTCCACAGCTTTGATGACTTTATCAGAGGGATCTTCCCTCACTCCCAGCACGACAGACGAGTCCCCGACATGAGCCACAAACATGCGGTCCCCTCTGATGACCACCACACTGGCTGTAGTGCCCGAGGTACTGGGAAGGCCAGTTAATGTTTTTGGCCATTCAGCTGAAGAACAGACACAGGATTAAACACTACTGCAGCAAGCCCATTTCCACCACAGCTTGAGTAAAACCCAGTTCTGTAAGTCATAATAATGAGAAACCTTCACATAATAATGACCTAACATCTCATAATACTTTTGTCTTTATTTTTATTTAATGATATTATAGATTACACTTGACTTTAATGAAAACAAACATTTTGCAGAATGTGCAATGTTTGCTGTGTTCTTGCATTTACACGGCTTTGACCAACAGATGTCGCTATTCCCACCTAGTCACATGCACACATTAAGAAAAATGTATAAATCAAAAAGTTTCTTATTTTTTTATTCAATACAAAGTCATTATTATGTGATGTTAAGTCGCTATTATTGCCTGATGAAGGTCTATTGACCGAAACGTTATTCAGCAAATGATGTGCAAGATTTTTTCATTTTTTGGTTTACGTTACGTACTATATATTTAAGTTAAGTCATCATTATTATGAGAATCTTTCATTTTGATACTAAGATCCTAAGTCACTGCTTTGAGAAAGTTCCTCAATATTATGAAGTACTAAGTCATTATAACGAGAAACCTTCTCATAATAAAAGTTATTATTTATGAGAAAGATTCTTATTATGAGAGAAGTGATTATGAGAGAAAAATCTCATTATTATAAGATACAATGTCATTATTACAAGAATTACATTTTTACAAAGATCTCATTATCAGATGTTTAGTCATTATTATTAGAATATTTCTCATTATTATGAGGTAGGCTATTACAAGATATTAAGCAATTATTATGAGAATCAAATCAAATCAAAATCAAATCACTTTATTTGTCACACAGCCATATACACAAGTGCAACAGCAGGTGAAATTCTTAGGTGCAGTTCCGAGCAACATAGTAGTCACGACATGACATGTACAACATTTAAAGCAGCATCAGATTACACATCTGATGCGCCCACAATTACTCACAGCACAGTATACACTACAATAAACAATAAATAATTTACACAATGTGAGTGTAGTTCTCACAGCTTTAAACAATATACACATACTTACAATATACATATACTTTAAACAATATACACTAAACATACATTAAACAATATACATTACGCTATAATAATAATAATAATAATAATATACAATGTACAGTATACATTATTATTCACAGTAGAGATCCAATGTACAATAGGTGCTATATGATAAATGATAAATAATAAATGATAAATAAATGTGTATATAGTGTGTGTGTATCTACAGTGGGTTGTGCTGAGTGATATTATGATACTACAGTGGGTTATGCTGAGAAGAACATCTCATTATAATAACATGTTAATTAATTCATAAAAAATATTTTTTTTCCTAAATAATTTTACTTATTATGAGAGCTTTTCTTATTATTAAATGAGATATTAAGTACACTTGGACAGTTTCTCATTATAATGGTAGTAAATCACTTTTATGAGTAATTTTCTCAATATAATGAGATACTAAGTCAAAAAGTTTCTAATTATTATGACTAAGAGAATAATATTTTAATCTGTCTACGCTGTGGCGGCAACGGGCTATCGTAGTATAATGCATTTGCTTAATCCCTGTAAAACTGTGTAAAGGTCTGAAACTTTTTTTTAGATAGACCTGTCAATTTCCGCGCATGCGCACTGCAACCCATCCGTTCGATTTTTTTTTTTTCGTCTTTTCTGCAGTAAGTATATAGCGTGGCGCTCAATTTCAAAAAGTGTATTATTGCGACAGCTAATTTACACAATCGCAGCCCCAGTATTTATCTTCATCTGTATTAACGTAGAATACTTTAAGAATAACACGTTTGTGATTTCAGGCGCTAAAAATTGCCTGGAGTTCTTAAATTACACTGGTGGTCATCATAACATTATAATCGGATCTAACGTTACTCAGATATTTTTTTAAGCGCTAATGTCGAGTGAAATAGTATGTAATGTACTTACGAAGCTTTTTCCACATTGCATGATGACATGCGATGAAGCCCTTACGAATTGCGGCACAAACTTTCCGGTAATCCTTAGACCAAAAGCCCCGCTGCTTCTTGAGAAAATCCCAGAGGTGATCTCGAGCGAAGAGCGCGGCTTCTCGCCCTCCGTGGCCGTCAAACACGGCGAAGAATGCGACCGATCTCCTGCTGTCTGCTGCCGCCGGTTGAGTCCGGGGCTCCTCTGTACCGTCGCTCTCATCGGTCGACAGTGTGTTTCTCCACGTTACTATGACGGGTAAAGGCTTATTTGTGTAGTCCGGGGGGTCGCTTTCACAGACAGGCTCTTGGTCCGGCTTTGGATCAGTGTGTCCGGCCGCTTGCAGCTCATCGTCGCTGGGTTCCAGCTCCACGATCACCTCAGTTAAATCCTCCATGTATTTCCTTCCTCCTTGTTCGGAGAAGACGCTCACTCGCAGCGATAGGTCGGGATTCATGGCCAATCGGACAGCCCTTACTGATAGATCAATCTGAAGACTGCACAAACGTGGTTAAAAGATTATGGTTAACCTCGAAAACATTTATTAATATGAGCTCGTCTTTTGTTTATTTTCTAAGCTGCCAGTCCTTCCTGCCTTCGCAGACACATAGTAATGCAGGCAGAAGCGCCATCTGTTGGACAGGAGGATTGTGCCTACGATGCGGGGGAATATGGCAAGCCGGATTAAGATTTAAAGGTCCCGTTCTTCGTGATCCCATTGTTCAAACTTTAGTTAGTGTGTAATGTTGCTGTTAGAGCATAAATAATACCTGTAAAATTATAAAGCTCAAAGTTCAATGCCACGCGAGATTTTATTTAACAGAAGTTCCCTTTCAAAGCCTACAGCGAACGGCCGGCTTGGACTACATCCTGGTACAGCCTGTAGAACAGACTAACCTCCACCCACAAGAATACATGAAAAAGGGGGCGTGGTCTTGTTGCTCTCCCACGTGGAGAAGAGGAAGTGTTGCGTTTGAGTGTGTTTGTCGCCATGTCGTCGAGAAGCTGTTATTTTCATCCCGGAGTCAAATCACCTTTGTTTGGCTTTCACAGGGACGCTGTACTTAGAGATCATTGAGCGCATACATCTCCCCGTTAAGAGGCGTGACCTTTCCGTGCAATGTGCGCTAAGCTGCTGTCGAATCACAACACAGGAACCGTGCAACGTGCGCTAAGCTGCGGTCAAATCACAACACGGGAACCGCTGGCACAATCAGAACTCGTTACGTATTTCTGAAGGAGGGACTTCATAGAACAAGGAACTCATCAGCCGTTTTTAGAACAGTGAAAACAGCGGTGTACAGATAAGTAAATTGTGTGAAAAATACTGTGTTTTTTTACACGCGAAACATGAACACATGTTATATTGCACACTGTAAACACAATCAAAGCTTCAAAAAAACACGAAGAACAGGACCTTTAAAACTTTAAAAAGTATCAGATGAATAAGTAATGATTAAGAGCTAGTATCTAATAGTATCAACAAAGAAAGAAAGAACTACTGTACGAAAGGCCCCTAGAGGTATGTATCGGCTACAGGGTGTGGGAAAAAAAAAAAACAGGGAGGATGTTGTGTTTTGAAAAGTTTTTTCTTTTAAAAATAAATCACAAACCACAGTGGAGCTATAGACGGTTTCAACGGCAACAACATAAACAAACGTTACTGCTCATGCGCGCTTTTGTGGCCCAAACTTAACTTCCGGTAGACGCAAAGAATCAACAACAACAGAGGCTGCGTTATCTTTATTATGCACTATCATCTTTCATTTTAATCGGGCAGCATTATCTTAATTTACATGTTTATATTGTTTCGGCATGTTTATTATAAATAATCTCCCATTTCTGTCTGCAATATAGAGGGGGGAAACGCCCCCCTTAAAGGGTTAGTTCAGCCAAAAATGTAAATTCATACATTAATTATTCACCTTCATGTCGACCCCAAACCGTAAGACCGTAGAGAAGAAGAGAAATATCTTAAGTTGTGTTCCGATGATGAACGAAGGTCTTACAGGTTTGGAACGACATGAGGGAGAGTAATGACAGAATAACATTTTTGGGGTGAACTAACCGTTTAAAGACCGTGTAATGCCATTTTCTGTACAGTATCTATAAATGCTTGCGCGCTCGCCTTCAAAGCAATGCGTCGGAATAACACGTTTCTTTGTTTCATAACATAAGGTTAATGTTGGGAAAGTTAACTTGTAGATAATGTACCCTATTTGAGATTGATAGTATGAATGCATCACAAAAAATCCCATGCTCTATGGGCACTGCCATTAAGAGGACAAAGCGAAAGTTGTTTTGCACTCCGTGATAAAGGCACATTTAAATATTTTGCGGGAAACATAAATCCGATCAGTTATCCAGATGGCGACCACTTGATGTGAACAAATGTAAACTCGCCGTGTCCTGATTGACTGATGATCACAGTGCTCGCATGTTAATGCCAAGTGTAACGTTAAATGCAACCAGAATAAGTTACCTCTAGAGTAGATTATTTCTGATAACAAGCAAAATAAATAACAAGTAAATTACATTAGACATACAGTCTAAATTACATTAGACGCTGCTCTCGTATGCTGGATATTTATGAACCATTTATGGCTTTTGGTGAGTCGCACACACTGTTTTTGTGCTGGTGTCAATAATAAATAATAACGATCAAGCAGAGAGAATATGACACCAGCGCAAAAACAGTGTGTATGACTCAACCAAAACGCCTTAAATGCTTCATAAATATCCAGTCATACGAGAGCAGCGTCTAATGTAATTCAGACTGTATATGTCTAATGTAATTTACTTGTTATTTATTTTGCTTGTTATCAGAAATAATCTACTCTAGAGGTGATTATTCTGGCTGCGTTCACACTCGGCATTAACATGCGATCACCGTGATCATCAGTCAATCAGGACACGGCGAGTTTACATTTGTTCACATCAAGTGGTCGCCATCTGGATAACGGATCGGATTTATGTTTCCCGCAAAATATTTAAATGTGCCTTTATCACGGAGTTCAAAACAACTTTCGCTTTGTCCTCTATTAAAGGGTTAGTTCACCCAAAATTGAAAATAAAGTCAGTAATTACTCACCCTCATGTTGTTCCAACCATGTAAGACCTTCGTTCATCTTCGGAACATAATTTAGTATATTTTTGATGAAATCTGAGAGCTGTCTCACTCCTCCATAGGCTTTCAGAGGGACTGAAACTTGATGGCCCAGAATAGTAAGTAAAAACATCATTTAAGGAGTCCAAATGACTACAGTGGCTCTGTATTAAGTCTATCATGCGACGAAAATACTTTTTGAGCGGAAAAACAACAAAAATAACGACTTTATCCCACTATTATTGTTGTTCAATTTGAGCCTCTGACGCCACGACGCATGCGTGAAAACGGCGTTCTTCTTCTACTACTACTAATCTCAGTTTTCGCGCATACGTCGTGGCGTCAGAGGCTCAAATTGAACAACAATAATAGTCGTTATTTTTGTTGTTTTTCCGCTCAAAAAGTATTTTCGTCGCATGATAGACTTAAAGGCCAATTTATACTTCTGCGTCGAGTGTACGCCGTAGCCGACGCCGTCGTGAGCATTTATACTTCTGCGCTGTTGTCTGCGTCAATGTGCAGTTACACATGCAGACGCTAGTAGGCAGTGTCCTCGGGCATGTTGGTGTAATCAAGAGAACAGCCGAAGAAGAAGCAGCTTCGTGTGGAGAATCTGTACATTCATGTCGGAGTATCAGCAGCAGTGAGAGAGCGGCTTTTCTTGCAGCTTGAGTTGTTGTATCTAAAGCAAATTAAGCATCTCTAGTTGATTAGTAAAGTTAAATAAGGCGATCTGGCGCTGGAATGTGTTTGTGAAATCATGCGGAGCTCGTGGCCGCTGTTTTCAGCAGCAGTGTCTCGGCAAATCGATTGCTGTTGCGGAGACTTCATTCATGAAATATACCCTAATGTGTCCCTGTTCTTGATATACAATTACTGATTAACATCTTTGGTTTTAATGAGAAAATAAATAAACTATACTCAGCGGATCTATGTATTTATTTACTACCATAAAGAATCGCTGGACTGCAAAATATTGTGTTATAGCAGACGTAAGGAACTATCATCCAATTTCTAGACACACACTCCTATCGCAGATTTTTTATTTATTTATTGACCTGAGGGAAGGGTTCTGGCAGACCAATCACAGCGCTTGCGGTCCGCGTAGAATTGACGCGTTGTTACATTTTTGGAGAGGTGCGCGTCAGGTACGGCGTAGGGTACGGCGTAACCAACGCGTCTATGCGTAGGGTACGCCGTACCCTCTGCGTGCACTCGACGCAGAAGTATAAATTGGCCTTAATACAGAGCCACTGTAGTCATTTGGACTCCTTAAATGACGTTTTTACTTACTATTCTGGGCCATCAAGTTTCAGTCCCTCTGAAAGCCTATGGAGGAGTGAGACAGCTCTCAGATTTCATCAAAAATATACTAAATTATGTTCCGAAGATGAACGAAGGTCTTACATGGTTGGAACAACATGAGGGTGAGTAATTACTGACTTTATTTTCAATTTTGGGTGAACTAACCCTTTAATGGCAGTGCCCATAGAGCACGGGATTTTTTGTGATGCATTCATATACAATCAATCTCAAATAGGGTACTTTATCTACAAATTAACTTTCCCAACATTAACCTTATGTTATGAAACAAAGAAACTTGTCATTCCGATGCATTGCATGATTGAAGGCGAGCGCGCAAGCATTTATAGATACTGTACAGAAAACGGCATTACACGGTCCTTAAAGGGTTATTAGTTCACCCCAAAATTTTAATTCTGTCATTACTCTCCCTCACGTCGTTCCAAACCTGTAAGACCATCGTTCATCTTCGGAACACAACTTAAGATATTTTTCTTTTTCTCTACGGTCTTACGGGTTGGGGTCGACATGAGGGTGAGTAGTAATGACAGAATTTACATATCTGGGTAACCCTTTAAGGGGGGCGTTTCCCCACCTCTATATTGCAGACAGAAATGGGAGATTATTTATAATAAACATGCTGAAACAATAAAAACATGTAAATTAAGATAATGCTGCCCGATTAAAATGAAAGATGATAGCGCATAAGAAAGATAACGCAGCCTCTGTTGTTGTTGATGCTCAGGCTCCAAAAGGGAGTCAACTCCATATATCCCTCATGTTAAAATGCCCAACTTTACAGCATAAAAAAAAAACGTTTACAGCCTGGTACAAAAAGTGGTTTTGGTCTATATAGCTAATTTTGCCCTTCAACTGAGGGGGTGAATTTTTTTTTTATAACATCCATTTAAATTATATTAAGCCTTAACCTTCTGCATAAATAAGTGTGTGGCCACTTGAGTTGTGGCTGCTGCCATTTGTCTGCTGTCTGTTAGTAATAATTTTTGGTTATCAGGGGGTGATGCGCGGTGATGCACTGCCAAGAAGGCAACGACCGGCTCTGCCCACTTTAGGGCTTCATGAAGGCTCTTCAGAAACCTGGTGACGTCACAATTTTTTTACAGTCTATGGTTCTGTCTCATAATTTATTTATGCGTCCGTTATTAAGGTCTCAATAAAGTGAATTTTGAGCAGAAACATTGTATTAATCTCATACTGTCACTCTGAAATAAATTAATGGTGTGCGCTGACTTTCTGAAAAGCTCTGCATGGATTGAGGGTGAGGCACGTGAAACCGGATCATGAATCCCAGACGGTCTCTAAGCAGTTAAAGTCCATTTATGATTTTATTGTTGTTTGTATTGTCATGTTGCAGCGTTTTACTTGGCAATGTTGTAAAAAATATTTTTATTTTTGGTATTTTATATGCTCTGTTGGTGGTCTGTGGAGTAACATCCCCCACCAGGCATAAAAAATATTCAGCAGAGGCAGGGATACATAGACCAGAAGGGGGGAAATCACCCCCTACAAATCGCACCCTATAACTTCATTAATGCTCAAACAAGCCTAGACAAGTTAAAACATGCCTGAACAAGTATCAGGGGGCAGTCAATGGCTGTGTCCCAATTCAAAGGCTGCATTCTTTGAAAGACTCGGACATGCCTTCGAAGGTTGGACTGAGCGTTGTTAAATGGGAGCCCATGGAGGATTGTCACAGCTGCCGTTGATGAACTACTTACTAAAAATGTTCACCATGGTTCATTTATGTACATAATAAAGAGTATAAACTATATCAAATCATTTAAACCGCTTTATATAATACATTTTTTATTTTTACATTTCTATCATTAGCAATTCATAAAAAATCTTGTCATCACTAGTGCGCAATGAATTCTGGGGTACACAAGGCCAAGAAGGGTCCATCTGTTGTATCCTTCATTCCCCGCGAAATGACGCAGGGGAATATGGCAAGCCAACTTAAGATTTAAACCTTATGTACTAGTATCTATTTTCATGTTACTAGTACTTTTTTTTTTTGCTACTAGTATCTAATAAATGAGTACTAGCATGCATTTAATAGGTACAAGTATCAAATGAATAAGTAGTAGTATCTAATAAATAAGAACAATTTATTATATGGCAAGCTGTTTTAAGATTTAAACCTTAAAACATACTGGAATCTATTTTCATGTTACTAGTACTTATTTATTAAATACTTGTAGCTAAAAAAAATAAGTACTAGCATGTATTTAAGTACGACTATCAGTAGCGGCAGTAATGTTTACTGGCCTTTTTAAAAACAAGTTAATATCAACTGCCTAAAAACAAAACAGGGTTCACAACTTAATAATGACTATATAGAACTATATAAAATTGCATCTTGGTAAGATATAACCGCTTATATATGTGTATATATATATATATATATATATATATATATATTTATTTATTTTATTAAAAAAAAATTAACATTTGTATCATTAGATACATTTGATTATTTGAGTAAGTAGAACCCAATACTTACATTTAGTAAGTGTAATCCGGCAATTTTAAAAAATCCTGTCGTCACCGGCGCGCAATGAATTTTGGGGTACGCGAGGCCGCAAAGCGTCCATCTGATGTATCCTTCATTTCCTGTGAAATGAGGCCGGGGAATATGGCAAGCCGTTTTAAGATTTAAACCTTGAACATATGAGTATCAGATGATGCTAATGATTAAGAGCTAGTATCTAATAATAGGTACTAGTATCTAAAAAATAATAATGTATGATAGCCCAACAACGCCCCCTAGAGGTATCTTTATACAAGTTCATTCGTGCTTGAACAAGCCTAGACACAAGTCAAGACATGCCTGAACAAGTATCAGGAGGCAGTCAATGGCTGTGTCCCAATTCAAAGGCTGCATTCTTCGAAGGTCAAACTGAGCATTGTTAAAGGACTGTGACAGCTGCCGTTGACAAGCGGCAGTAACGTTTGTACTGGACTCTTTTGTAATATTCAACGGCCTAAAAACTAAACAGGGATCACAACCTGTCTAAATATGTTCACCTTCAATGCCGCCGCTCCCACCACGCGCTGTGCGTAGGGCACCAAGTGCTCAGGGAAGACAAGAAAATGCTCTCTCTCATTTGCAGAATCTGTGAAAATGTGAATAATTTTAACTAAATAAAAGAGATCATACAAAATACACTCTTAAAACAAATGTGTTGAAAACAACACAACATGTGTTGTTTTCAACACATGTTCTGAGTGTGCTCAGGGACAACACATGTTGTGTTAAATACAACACAGAAGATGTGTAGTGAAAATACACACACAAATGTGTTACTTTAGTAAACACATTAATGTGTACTTTTTGTACACATCTGACACAACTGTGTGTTATAGATGTATTTATTGTATTTATGTATATATATTACTATAAAATATTGAAAAAGCTAGATTAGAATACAATATGTACACTTATGAAATCACACTGAAGCATTGAATACTGTTCACATACTGTTTATTTAGCATTTTTACTGGTTTTAACATGTAATTAACTGTAAAAAAAGTACTGTTAATAGAAAAATAAGCATTTCAAAACAATCATCAGAAACCAGCTGCGGCTGAGTTGACTTTGGAGAGTTGTATGACTTCTATAAGCAAAGACGTCACACTGGTACCAGCCTACAGAAATGAAAAAATGAAAAGCATCAGAAAATGTTGTTGCATGCAACATTGCAACTTTATTAAAAGCTAACACAATGCATGTTAAATGTATTCATCCCGTAATCAATAAAAGTTTCAATAACTTAGTGACAAGCCAGGTGGCAAAAAGTGGCGCGTTTTTTTAACTAAGTTACACAACACTCGTCGCCACAACGTCGTTTAAACTACCGCATAGTATTTGGTCAAATGACTATTACGAGTTCAAACTTAAGGTGCATATTAACCGTTAAGTTTTTATTTAATTTTTTACAATAAATACCAAGGTTAAACACCTTTGCAAAACGTGAGAGCTCGCTGGCTTATAGACGTTTAACACACTAAACATCCGGCTACGGAACATCAAAACTGCATAACAACGGTCAAAACAAACAAACTATGTTTCCTGGACAATTGACACAAATCTTTCTCATGTTAAGCGGAGAAATATTTACTATTTTACACGTTTATTTAAATTCACTCACCTGAGGCAGACAGACGCACTGACGGCTGGCCAAGCTTCGGTTGGAAAAGAACGCCACTGCGCAGGCGCAGCAAGGAGATTCCCATAGCACCAACAGTAGTTGTTTCTCCCCAGCGAGTTAAAATGCTTAATTCACATTTGCAACATGACAAATTAATCCAATTGTAAAAGTTGTCACAGCCTGTTGAATATTTGCAACAGAAAATATGCCTTTTATATAAACATGTACTACTAAATGTTTTACACAGTAATTGTGTAAACAGTTGAACACAATATTTACACATCATGTGTCTGTAGTAACACAACATGTGTTATGAATCCTTTTACACATATTTTGTGTTAATTTTTAACACATCATTTTTAAGAGTGTACATTTTATTTTTTATTTAGTACTGTCCTGAATTAGATATTTTACATACATTTTTTTTTACATATAGTCCACAAGACAAAAAAAAAAGCTAATTTTATCAAAATAACCCGTTCAAAAGTTTATGAACCATTAATTCAAAAATACTGTGTGTCGTTGCCTGGATGATCCACAGCTGTTTTTTTTTTGTTTTGTGATGGTTGTTCATGAGTTCATGAGTCATGAGTTTGTCTTGAGCAGTTAAACCCCCAGCTCTTAATGCATAGTGTTTCCTTCTGAAGCATCAGTGAATGTTTCAACCTTTTTTTAGTAGTTGTGTTTGAGTCTCTCAATTGTCCTCAGTGTGAAAAGATGGATCTCAAAATCATACAGTCCCTGCTGGAGAGGGTTAAAATATGCAAAAATGCTGGAAAACTGAAGAATGTGCAGGACCTGGAGGATTTTTCTGAAGAACATTGGCAGTATTGAGAATTAATGATTCATTGTCTTGTGGACTATATGTAAAAACATTGTATGTAAAATATCTTATTCAGGACAGTACTAAAAAAAAAATAACATGCATATTGTATGATCTCTTTTATTTAGTTAAAATTATTCACATTTTCACAGATTCTGCAAGTGGTTCACATACGTTTTCTTGTTTTGGCAGTAAAAAGGGGGACCAACACAATATTAGGTCATAATATGCCTGATCGGTGTATACTGCACATTTTTGCAAATGTTAACAGTTGGATTTGAAATCATTTGCAAATGCAAACAGTTACTGCATGCAGCCAGCAACCTTTTTGTTAACAGCCACTATGCCAAGCTGAAAATTACAATCATCAGGTTAAATCAGTTGTTTGAGTAAAAACAAAAACATCTGCATAACGATGTAAATAATTGTAAAACCCATACAATTAATTAAAGGAGTGAACCGATTCCCAGGCATAAATGTTCAGATGCAGTAGCTCAGATGTTGGAATTCACTGCGACGGTAGTACTGTGATAGTGTCAGATACTGAATGACTAACATACCCATTTGCCAAAGATTAAAAAAATAAAAGAATTCAAGTATTTATGGAACACACTTTTAGGTTTATCGGATATAAGTCTTTTGTGAGGTGAATTCTGAGAGCAAATGGTAATTTGTAGTTCAAATGGACTTTGGTTTGCTGGTTTACTGTTCTGATGTAGTCAATGTACAGTGTTTGTTTTAAAGTATCTGGACAATTAAGACAAACTAAAAATGCATGAACGTTATCAAGCAAAAAATGTGTTGATGCATTATGATGTATTACCAGAAAAACCTGTAACAGAAGGCTTTTAAATATTTACATTGATTTAGTTCATCGGTCATACAGAATACAGCACTGTCTCAATAATTCTGTTTCTCAGTTTTTTCATATAAACACTAAAATGTATCAAATCTGCATGATAAAAAAAAAGAACATTTCACTTGTCATTAGTACAGTCCAACTAAACAACCTGTTTTATATAGTATAAAGAGTGCAACTGTAAAAAGGTTGTGCTGAAATTCCATTATTTAGACATGTGGAAATTTTGAACATGGGTTATTATTGTACAGCACAAAACATATATTAACACTGTATCATTTTGTTGTACACTTATATAAATACTTTACAACTGTATGCCCGGTGCTGTAATCCAACCTTTAAACAGTTTCTGACAATGAAAATATTTCTGAGAAGCACCTTATAGTTGAGAATTTCATAACCAGGATCTTGAGTCTTCTACAGTGGATCTTCACTGTTGTGGGATGGCATCTGCTACTGTATGTTCAGTCCTCTCTGTCCCAGTAGAGCTCTTGCAATGCTCCGGTGTACTACCCAGCTGATGGCCGTACTCAAACCGGATCCTCAGTTCTCCCACCTGTGAGTGTGGAAGGATGTCTGGAATCCATTCGATCACAAAGGGCACTGGCTCCGTCTGCTCAGCAGCACATGTCCCTGAGAGACAATGCCACAGTGTTTCAGTTAAACAGTAAAGCAGAATACTTTGACTAATAACTATCCGGGATGTCCTGTTAGATTCCCCTCTGAGTGCCTTACTCTGATAGTTCATGTCTTATTTCTTGCCAGTGTTATGCTAACCCATCAAAAAAGTCATCATGACATAAAAAGTCAAAAGCATGAGATATTAAGTCTATAGAGTGAGATTCGTAAATTCTGAAATACTAAGTCTTAGTTGAAATTGAGTCAACACTGACATTAGCATTATTAATTATAATGATCTTATAATTTCGACTTGTTATAGTTTCATCTTTTTATGTCATAATTATGATTATGATAGTATTGCAGAGAGTGGTGTAATAATAATATACACCGATCAGGCATTATGACCGCATATTGTGTTGGTCCCCCTTTTGCTGCTAAAACAGCCCTGACCCGTTGAGGCATGGGCTGCGTCCGAAAACCTAGGCAGCTGACTCGTTGCCTCGCTGCCTTATCAAACAATGGCTTGTAAGGCAGTGTTTGTGCATGAAGGCACCTCACGAAACTAATTTCGGACAGACTTCTTAGGCAGTGTAACAGTTTAATGATCTACAGCAACATAGAGAAAGCTTTGGTACGAAATAAACAAATATGAATTTGTTTAATTACTACATTAGTAATTTCTCACTAGAAATGACATCAGAAGTAGAAAATGTTGGTAAAAAAAAACGTACATTTACACACAAACTGACCAGCAAACGCAACTTTCGGACGCCATCTTTTTTTTCCAGCTCAACTGTCACAGAATGGAAAGCACAGGATTGTGGGATATCAAAGGCAACAAAGGATACAAATATGCTTCCTTCAAAAATCGATCAGATGAAGATATCTCAGGAGACAGGAAGTGAAGCTAACATTAGATTCGGACGTGCTTTGGTGCCTTCCTGCCTTGAAATGTGTCCTCCGAAGGCAGCATTTTCCAGGTTTCGGCCGCAGCCATGGACTCCACTAGACCCCTGAAGTCGTGCTGTGGTATCTGGCACCAAGATGTTAGCAGCAGAGGTCCTGTATGTTGCGAGGTGGGGCCTCCATGGATCAGACTTGTTTGTTCAGCACATCCCAAAGATGCTCGATTGGATTGAGATCTGGGGAATTTGGAGGCCAAGTCAACAACTCAAACTCGTTGTTGTGCTCCTCAAACCTTTCCTGAACCATTTTGCTTTGTGGCAGGTGCATTATCCTGCTGAAAGAGGCCACAGCCACCAGGGAATACCGTTTCCATGAAAGAGTGTACATGGTCTGCAACAATGCTTAGGTAGGTGGTAAGTGTCAAAGTAACATCCACAAGGATGGCAGGACCCAAGGTTTCCCAGCAGAACATTGCCCAAAGCATCACACTGCCTCCGCCGGCTTGCCTTCTTCCCATAGTGCATCCTGGTGCTATGTGTTCCCCAGGTAAGTGACACACACTCACCTGGCCATCCACCTGATGTAAAATAATTCATTAGACCACGCCACCTTCTTTCATTGCTCCGTGGTCCAGTTCTGATGCTCACGTGCCCACTGTTGGCACTTTCTGCGGTGGACAGGGGTCAGCATGGGCACCCAACAAACAATGCAATGTGTATTCTGACACCTTTCTATCAGAACCAGCATTAACTTTTTGAGCAATTTGAGCCACAGTAGCTCGTCTGTTTGATCAGACCAAACGGGCCAGCCTTCGCTCCCCACGTGCATCAATAAGCCTTGGCCGTCCATGACCCTGTTGCCGGTTCACCACTGTTCCTTCCTTGGACCACTTTTGATAGATACTGACCACTGGAGACCGGGAACACCCCACAAGAGCTGCAGTTTTGGAGATGCTCTGACCCAGTCGTCTAGCCATCACAATTTGGCCCTTGTCAAACTCGCTCAAATCCTTACGCTTGCCCATTTTTTCCTGCTTCTAAAACATCAACTTTGAGGACAAAATGTTTACTTGTTGCCTAATATATCCCACCCACTAACAAGTGCCATGATGAAGAGATAATCAATCAGTGTTATTCACTTCACCATAATGTTATGCCTGAACAGTGTATCTGGATACTGTAATGAATATAATGTAGAATCTTTCTGTTGTGGGACCTAAAACATTTCCGCTTTGACAACTGAATATCAATCTCATATTTTCAGAGAAAATTGGGTATTATAATATCTAACACACAGCAAACAAACTTGCTAACCCATGAGTTATGAATTTTTTTTTGAAAATGTAAAATGTTTGACCATTTGTTGCTTTGATCATGTGAAATATAAATAAAATGACATATGATGTATTTTCATGTCAACAACAACAAGCAATATTATAGAATGTTTGATCAGAAAGAAACTTTAAAAAGTTATTTCAGTCAATGGAATCACTTTGGGGTCCAGTGGGGATGGGAATTGAAAGGGGAATGTGATTTGGTACAGTCCCAGAACCCATAAATATGACTTTATACAAACGGTATGTTTACACGACAACAATGTACTAAAAATGGAAAAGTTTTTCCTTCGCATCTTTTCGCGTAGAGATGACATCAAAACGATCCCCATTCACATGGACCTATGAAAACAACTAAAATCTGTATAATGCTGCCAGGCCAGTAGTTGGTGATGTCTCTTCGTAAAGAAACACTACATGCCAATAGACAGAACATGTAATACGCATACACATGATGTCACTGTTTTCACATATTGGGATTTTTGTAGTTTTCACAAAGACTATAACCGTATAGTTTTGCCCCCAAAACGGCATTGTCATTTAAATGTATGACCAGAATGCATTAGAAGTTTTCGTAAACACTAAGTGAACACATCTACTTACCCACTCTGAGGAAGGTGCGTAGCTCCATTGGTCTGATGGCCAGAGGCTTATTGGTGCGAGAATGGTGGCAGGTGTCTGATCCAGGATCAGGAGGGGTCTCCCGGCAGCGGTAAAGTGAATAGGACCCATTACTGTTCTTCACAAAACTCTGAGTGAGTTCCAGAGGTAACTGTTCAAACAAAGTGCCCTCATTTAGAGACTGCCCACAGATGCTATGGTAATTAGTGAGGATCTGAAAACACAGAAAATGAATACACACCTCTGGTGTATCAAAGATCCGTTTTACGTGCATCAGGTTGGTAATGTGCCAGGTGTATTTAGAGAAAGAGCCCAGAGGCAAAGCGTCATTACGCACAAATGCTACAGAATACAGAAATGACCAAATATTAAAACAAGGCATATGTTTATATATCAGAACTATATTGTTAGCACATGATCATAGCTACACATATTATGCTCACTGGTGGTGTAGTTGGGAAGTCTTCTCTTTTTTGAGCCCAATGATAAACGCTGCTGTAGGGCATTGAAGAAAGCCTGAGGGATGTGGAACACCAACGGCTCCGGTTTGCCTGTTCACATGAAACTTCAACTTCAGTGTCAACTCCACATTCTAATCTGAACATCTGATACAAATGTAGAAATGCTTGAAAATTGAGAAGCACTCTGAAAAATCACACAAAGCCTGTCAAGAACATGTCTGGTCATAATTCATCACAAAATCAACAGAAACATACACTCACTGGCCACTCTATTAGGTACACCTTGCTAGTAACGTGTTGGATCCCATTTTGCCTTCAGAACTGCCTTAATTATTTGTGGCATATACCTGCCCAAGAACTGCCACTTACTGGATATTTTCTCTTTTTTGGACAATTCCATGTAAACCCTAGAGATGGTTGTATGTGGAAATCCCAGTAGATCAGCAGTTTCTGGAAAAACTCAGAAATACCAGCCTGTCTCTTAAAGTGTTAGTTCACCCAAAAATGAAAATTCTGTCATTAATTACTCACCCCCATATCGTTCCAACCCGTATGACCTTTGTTCATCTTCAGAACACAAATTAAGATATTTTTTATTAAATCCGAGAGCTCTCTGACCCCTCCATAGACAGCAATCTAATTACCACTTTCAAGGTCCAGAAAGGTAGTAAAGAGGATCGTTAAAATAGTCTATATGACTGCAGACGGGAATATTTTGTGTGTGTAAAAAACAAACAAAAATAACGACAGTTTCTTCTCGTCTGTGTTAGTCTCCTACGCAGTTTACGATGTAAAAGCAGCACAGTGCTTCCAAGTTCTACGGCAGAACGACGCCTCACCATTGGCTAACTCCTGCATCAGCATCACATGCATGTATCGTGGTGCTCACATGTATGATTTTTTACGTGTGAGTAAGGCTTGTCGAGCCCCAAAATCACATCATTGGGCAACGCCGCCCTCATCCCGCCACAGACTCCACTACTGTAAAGCCTCATTGGCACTCCCTTTCCCGTTACCACAGCTCCTCCTGTCGTTGTGCCATTCATTATACGCCCACTGGCTTCCCCCCAGCCTCCCAACTTGTACATTTTCCCTCCTGCCACCTCCAACTCTCTCCATTCCACTGCCTCCAGCTCCTGCAGCAGACGCTAGCATGAAACTGCCTTCGTTAGTGGTGCAGGCACAGGCGTATCAGTACTTCCCTCAGCTGTTTCTAACCCCTCCTCTTCCCGAGATCTGCAGTCCCAGCAGCAGAAGCTAGCACAAGACTATCTCTTCTAACGGCACTAGCTCACACAGCTTAATTTTACTGCCCATTTTACTTTTTGTCCCTCACTCTACATTACTTAAGTAAACCATGCTTTCTTTGTTCGATCGCAGACTGGGCTTACCCATCCAATGCCATGAGTACTGAACTCCCGTCAGATGCTAAAAGAGCCCTCCTGGTCAAGTGACCATGCTTTTCTCCGTTTAACTGCCGGCGAGGCTTATCCATCCGATGCTGTGAGTATTGAACTCCCATCAGACGCTGCGAGAGCAGTCACGTTCCAATCAGGTTCACCCTGTTCGTAGGCCGATAGGGCCCAATTGCCTGCCTGTCAGAGGCTGCGTTGGCCCTCGTTGTCGAGCATTTCGAGCCACCACCAACCCATTCGTTGGCTGGTAGGGCCCACTCATCCAGCGCTGTGAGCAAGCTGCTTGGACCCTCCTGTTTGAGTGGTTCAACTCACTCCGTATCTCGTCATCGGCCGGTAGGGCCCACCCATCTGACGTCATGAGCTGCTCCTGTTGGAGGCTGCGTGGGCCCTCCTGGGGGGCGGACCAAATTGTGCTGCTCCTCGTTCAATGGGTAGTAGGGCTTATTTGTCTGGCACCGTGAGCTGTCTGGAAACCTGTGCATTCATTTCTACTGCTTCTGTTACACTTTTGCGGGAACCAATCACAGACTGGCTTATCCACCTGGCGCACTATTGGCGGGTTTAACACGATGATGGATAGAGAAGCGATGGGTCGTTGCCCGTTGATCACGCCTCTTGTGGTCTGATTGGTTGAAGGACTATCCAATTGCATACAGAGTCATTTAATATATGCTCGTTGATCATGCCTCTTGTGCAGTAGAAAATACAGAGCAGACTCCCCAGACCAACGTTCAATCTTAAATTGAGCTTGGTCTGGTGATAGCCAGACAACTCACCTCGGACAGCATGCCAATCTGATTATATGTAAGTGTGAACTCGAGGTAAAATATGCCCCAGATGTTATTGACAGGCTTTGAGAGAATCGCCCTAATATTCTCTTACCATCAAACTGGAAGTGCATTGTCTGATGGATCCTCTCTGTAACACTGGCCAACCACTGCTGGAAACCCAGTGACACATGCATCTCATCCACCGGGTGACTGCATCCTGTTTAATTCACCCGATGACATAACACACATCAAAAACAACAAACCATGTGTACGTCATTTATATTTTCAAACTTAAAGGGGTAATGTGATTCTAAATCTCTCAACATCAACCTATAAATGTGTTGTATCTGTAACAGTGCTAAAGAACAAAGAGAGCCTGAGTGCTGGAAAAGAAACAAAAAGAAAGTCAAAGAAAAAGAAAAGCAAAACTGTGTAAGAGGAAATATCTGGAGCACCTGGGTTCTTAATTCCAGTAGAACTGGAGTGTTTTCTGTGAGTGGGCTTGCGCTGGTTTAGGGTGGGAGCAGAAGTGTCTTTGACAGCCAGAAGAGACGCAGAGGACACAGAGGAAGCTGTGTGAAACAGTGACAGGTACAGAAAGCCAGCGAATAAAAGAGGAAAACAGATTACAGAGGAGATGGTCAGTAACTGCAGAACTGCATAACAGCAGCATTTAGACAGCAACAACAGATTTCAGTGGGTGGAAAAGAAGAGGCTTCAGGAAGGATTCATTTTGAGCCCCATTGGCAGGCCCACAAAGAATCGGCACCAACAGAAAACTCATATTTCCACAAAATTAGAACATTCATCATTCACAAAACCCCCTGCTACTCCCTGCGTTTATTAAATATTGGTGAATTTTATGTAGTTAATATATGTAGCACTCTCAGCTTAGTTTAACACATTTTCCCATTCCAGTTGAACACCCCTTTTTTTAAAAAGCAGCTAGCATCTTTTTGGACAAACCGTAGCTTCTTTATGTATAAAATATTTGGCTTAATCATCAAATGAATGAAAACGGAACATCCTACTTGTGGTTTGTTACTCAGATGGAGGTTATGCACTGTGTGCATTTTGTCATGTCTAACCTTCTCTATGAGTCATCATTTTATACGTAAATATAACCACAATCACAGCACAGCTGTTGTCTTTAATGATGATTATGTCTGTGATGATTTTGTCAGATGACGTTGTGGTTAGAAATCAGCATTTTAGAATGTCATTATCATTTCGTTGTCAGAAACAGAAAAATATGTAAATGAGAGCTTTATTCATAATTCCCCTGTATTAAAATACAGTATGCGAGAACAGAGAGCATGAAAGAAGAAAATACATTGAAAGGGTTAACACTAGGCAGTACATAAATACAACATAATGACAGCATTTGTCATTTAGCCATTTTCAAGCAGACTTTAGCTACTTTCCAATGAAAGTAGTTGGCAACAGTGGCCCCGAGAAAACCTGTGAACTTTTGTGCAGTAAGTGTGTTGATTGCTGTCAGAGGTCACACATTCTTGTAGGGTCTGTCCATGAGCTTTAACTTACCCGTAGAAGACTCCACAAATTTAAGTCTCTTTGAACGATGAGAGATGGAGGGCTCAATGTGCTGCTGAGACTGAGATATACCGAGTGCTGTGGCATCTGCCCTCTCCTGCAGTCCTGGACATACACAATAATTCTGACGGTAATCTCTGATGCATAGAAAAACACTTAGTGCACTATATATAGAGCTGTTCCAAACCTAACTGGACACCACGTTCAATCATCACAGATGTGCTCTAGACACAAATGCTGGCAGGCGTTTTCACACCTGAAAGTGTGAAAGGTCCGATCCGAAGTTCATGTTTTGATACATTTTATACATTCGGTTAGTTTTGGTTTGATTTCACATTGCAATTATGAAAGCGCACTAAAGAACCTTACATGACACACTTGCGTCCACTCGTCATTATCTATGTGGGCTGCATCTGGACATTGATTGGTTTGTAAACGGACGTGCGTCTGACGCCACATTGACTATTTTCTTTTTGTTACATTTAAAAGTGGACATTTCAAGCTTTATATACACATATTTCTCGTTTTTGTCTGCTATAGACTATTGGCTTCTTATTTATTAAATCCAGGCAATTATCTGATTAAACGTTGATTAAAATTAAGATACAATTTATACGAAACAAAATTCACATTAAAGAAAGGCTTTCTAAGCAAAATCATACAAAATTTATTTCGAAATCATTTCTGAACTTCGGTCTCCTGACATATTGTGCATCTTTTCACTTTTCATAATCAATGTAGCCTAGATTGAATTTAAAAATAACATAATAATTAAACATAAACAGGAACTTCCTGTAAATGGTCTGAAAGTCCGAACCATAATGAAAATGCTTTCACACTAGAAATGAAACAAACCTTTGTTCAGTTTGATCCAGACCGAGACTACCTCTTTCCGTCGGACCAAATTTCGTCTGTTTGGTCCGGACCGTGGTACGGGGGAGGTTTCACACCTGTAATTTTGATTCGGACCAAACTGAAAAGTCAGAAAATCCGGACCAAACAAGGCAGGTGTGAAAACGCCCTAAGATAGCTAATTCTTGCCAAAACCTAAAGAAGCATTGCATGTATCCTCAATGGAGAAGGCAATTCTAGAATTATCTGCGATAAGATCTGTGCAAAAAAATTATAAAAATTAGTCACAATTATTAATATATGAATATACTCAGGGGCGTAAATCGCGGGGGGGACGGGGGGGACAGGACCCCCCAATCTGAGGGCTGTCCCCCCCTAAAAACCATGCTGAGTATTGTAAATAATATAACAATATATACTTAAAATAAATGTGTAAGTAGTAAAGCAATACAAACGCAAACGGGACAAAAAAATGCGTTTTAAGTTTAGAAACATTTTCCAGTCCCCCCTCCCCCCTTGCCTCACAGTGGTTTGATCCACCGCACCTCAACTAACGTAGTAGAACGTAGAAAAACTACCACACAAGTTTGGGGAGAAGACAAGGCTCTTCAGACAGCAGTTGTGAAACACCAGTAGTAGCTGTCAAGGCTATTTTATTCACTTTAAACGTCAGATTAAGTGATTCTTTTCTGTTTAATACAGATTAGGCAAAACACTGTTACCATCCCTTGCCCGCCCCGCTCCGCTGTACAGTAATAACATAATTTAGTTCAGTTAGAGAACTGACAAAACCATTAAAAACTGAACGTGTCTGCTCAATACAGCACGAGCCGAACGAGCAAACCGCTGACAGACAAGATTATCCAAGATTTGGTTTCAAAGCATAAAAGCGCCTATTTAAGGGAGTGTGTCATTGTACTGTTTTGTTGTTGTGTTTTTCATTACGAATAATCGGCTAATGAACCCAAAATTCAAGCAACTGCCCCCAAATTCAAAAAATTGGCTAATTCTAAACCGAAAGTTCAGTCAGATCTGTGTAGGGTTTTGCTCAATATGATAATAAGTGGCAGATCAGAGGCTTCTGCAGTTGAATATCTAAATATCTGAATATCATAGTATAAAATACTATGTGGAGGACGCAAGATAATTTAATAATTATAATATGACTGCGTGGTGAACCTTAATCGTATTTAAACTACTATCGCTTTGTGTTGTTGGTCAGATAAAATTACAGAGAAAAGAAAAACGGACATTAGATAATTTTTCAGTACACCAAAACGCCAAACAAGTACGAAATGTTTTTTTTTTTTTTTTTTTTTTTTTTTTTGTGGTACACATATCCTTATAAGTACGATTTTAGCTGTATTATTTGTGTCCCCTTCAAAAATTGCTCTTGAGAAATTTCATGTTTATTGTCCCCCCCAACTTTCAGATGAAATTTACGCCCCTGAATATACTTTATTCAGTACTAATATGTATCAATAAAAAGTTCAGACTTATTTAAAATGTAAAGTCTGACCAAATAATTGTCTAATATATATTTCTGTATACATTATTAGATAATGTTGTGAGCGGAGCATCACAGTAACATCAAAATCTATTGGAAACAATTCAGTCGAGTCTCCTGTGCACTTCACTTAAGGAGCACTATTTTTGTGCTGTATAAAGCCCCATTTCCAATGAAATTCCCCGGAACAATTTGTCCCATTTTTTTTGCTGTCTGCATTTCCATCATAGTCTAAAGTATAGTGAAGTTTAGACATTTAGGCCCTGGTCTCTGCGGTCAAAACACAACGAGTACTACCCAAAGTTCCTAGGGGAAGTTCCTGTGGTGGAAATGCGACTTTGCTTCCTAAGTGAAGCTTGTCTAACTGAAATTTGTCACTTTTGGAACCTGGGTTAGGATGTAACTTTAGAG
The DNA here is from genome assembly GCA_023566225.1 of Romanogobio albipinnatus. Taxonomy (NCBI): domain Eukaryota; kingdom Metazoa; phylum Chordata; class Actinopteri; order Cypriniformes; family Gobionidae; genus Romanogobio; species Romanogobio albipinnatus. The sequence continues at coordinate 56,136,612 of CM042242.1, forward strand.
CAGGTATAGCCAACCCTGGAAAACTACCTTCTTGCATACTTCAGTTAAACCTGTTATAACACACTTTAATGTTTTTTAAGTACTCATGAAGTAATCATAGATTAGCTATTTTAGGAGCAGTGTTGGCTAACTCTGCCATAGAGCAGGGGTGGGCAACTCTGGCCCTCGAGATTCACTTTCTTGCAGTTTAGCTCCAACCCTAATCAAACACACCTAAACAAGCTAATCAAGTTCTTCAGAATTACTAGAAAGCGACAGGTGGTGACAGGCAGGTGAGTTTTATCAGAGTTGGAGCTGAAAGTCCGCAGGAAAGTCAATCTCAAATGCCAGAGGCAACCCCTGCCTTAGACAGAAAGGAGGATCACTAGGGTCAGTGGTTCTCAATTCCAGTCCTGGCAATCCACCTGTCTGATGATTAGGTGTGTTAGAGATAAGAGAGAGATGTGCAAAGAGGTGGGTCGCCAGGACCAGAATTAAGAACCACTGCACTGTTAATAAGAAGTGAGCTTATGTGGATGGAGGTGCAGACAACCTAAATCAGGGGGGTCCAATCCTGCTCCCAGAGGGCCACTATCCTGCGGAGTTGAACTCAAATCCTACTCAAACACACCTGAATCAGGTCGTGAAACAGTATATTGTGTACACGAATTAGGTTATTGTAAGTATCCTGGCTCACTACATATTGGGACACTGAGGGCTATATTTCAGGGAATTGCAGGGGGTCAGAGGTGTTGTATAAAGCCCCATTCACACCGCCAGCGACACGCAGCAACAAAGTGACATGATACCCAATAATTTCAATGAAGCGCTGGCGACTTCCAGCGACAGTGACCATTGGCGACAAAATGTAGCAGAATGTCAAGCATCTCCAGACACGCGACAAAAGTTCCGAAATTTCAACTTTATGCAAATAAGAAGCGAATTTCGCGAGCGACAACCAATAGGAGTAGACTGTCTGTGGAGCTCACGTCACCGTCTCGAGTGCAGGCAAGACTGACAAGTTCCGGAGCAATTTCACTGTTTTATATGATTTGACTGTAACTACATCGATATAATAAAATGATGCGTGGAAAAGAAACTATTGGCAGTCTTAGTGAGTTTGATTCATACATTGATAGTTAGTGTTGTTAAGCATATGATGCAGTGAGCAGTTTAGCACTTCTGCAGTTCATATTACAGTTTCCCCTTGCATTATGTTTATTAATAGTAACAAGAAAATGTATTATTTGTCAAATTTGAATGACATTTTTGTCCTTTTTGACAGTATGAGTGAGTTTAATTTGTTGATAGATCGATCGTTAATCTAGTTAATGATTTAAAGAGGTACTTCAGCGCTGGGAAGATGAATGTGTATTTAAACTGGGTCATTTATGTAGTAGAAATGTGAAATTATTTTTGAATTTGGTGCCTTCTAGACTGAGAATAGAGAATGCACTCCTTTGCTGCAGCCACTCCCAAAGCCACGGCTACTGGTTATCACTTGCCCACCATTACACCGCGCCCACCGTCGTTTTGTTTTTCATAGTTATACAATCATTTTTTTCAGTTAGAGAATAGACACAACAATTAAAAACTGAACGTGTCTTTTCAATAATGTGTGAGTGAGCCGAACGAAAGTCACGACACAGACGTAGCAGGAGTCAGATTTCATTCATCACGAGAAGAGCTGAGCAGAGCTGAGGTAAGCGTGACAGTCTTTCTCGGCGCGTGTCTAGTCTGGCGCGTTATCAGATCATGCCTATGGAAGGTTAACTTTCATAGGAATTCATTGAAAAGTTAAAACACTCACTTTGCTCCGCACCGCTCCGTTATTAATGCCCGAACCGAGCGGCTGTGCGCACTTACATTCTGTGAGTGAGATCCCACCCTGTGGGCGGGTCTATAACATGCGGAACTAGCTCCTTCTACTGGCTATAGTCTCTAGCCTTTGACGCAAAATGACGATATTTGCGACAGCACTGGGAACACCCACAAGCGTCTCACAGTAGATACTAGCGACATACAGTGAAAAAGTCGCTGGCCGTCTGAATGGGGCTTAACGCTTTACAACAAAATTTGTATTCATCGTCATTTGCACATTTGTATTGCATGTATTACATTCTAAATTAGGTATCATAAAGTAATGAATAACTATTCACATATTTGTCTTGGTTACCGTTTTATGAATATACTCTTGTCAATAGTTAGATTGTGTTAGTTCATAATTATATAACTTTATTTCATTTAATAAAAATGAATTGGACCAATGAGGTTTCTGAAATAAAATGTGCCTAAACTGTTGCTATTGAAACAAATGCAATTTTCATGAGCATGACCCAAACTAAGGTGGCTTGTGCTGCACAAGCCACCTTAGTTTGGGTCATGCTCATGAAAATTGCTAAATCCATTAGATAACAAGTTTGCAATTTGTTGCAAGCTTGTGCTATGCTGTTTCTAGGCATTGGCGAACTAGGTGGCCACCTAGCTGGAGGAGGCGCCAATGAGCAAGTGTGTGTCAAAAGCAGGGGTCTTCAAACTCGGTCCTGGAGGGCCACTGTTGGAGCTAACAGGACAGTGGCCCTCCAGGACCGAGTTTGGAGACCCCTGGTCTAAAGGGTGGCATGGGAAGGGATTTGGCCTAGGGCGTCAAAATGGCTAGACACGGCCCTGAGAGGATTGCAATTGAAACAGCTCTTGAAATGGCCGACTCCCTGATCAGAGGCCTGACTATTAGGAAGCTGAGATGCACCCAATATCTTTTGCCACTAAAAACAGAAAACTTTTTATCCGTTTTGGCTGTTTCATTTACAAAACAAATGACTGTTTCAGGGGCCTAAAAAAGCTAACTTTTGAAAACAGGTTTCAAAGTGCAAGTTTTTGAAAATTATTATTAACCATTATTAACTCTGTGAAAACTGTGACACCATGCGCATGTTTCGTGTTCAGTCTATTGCCGCGTAGTTTTTATTTACAAAGTGACCTCACCAACTACTGGCCTGGCATGCATAATACAGTGTTTTTAATTATTTTCGCAAATCCATGTGAACAGGGATCGTTTTGACAATGTTGTCATCTGTACACGAAAAACACAAAGAAAAAACTTCCGTTTTTAGTACATCATTGCATAAATGTACCCTTAGAATTACTAGAAACGTCCAAGCAAGTGTGTTGGAGCTGGTTGAAGCTAAACTCTCGCAGGAAATTGGCCCTCCAAGGAGCAGGATTTGACACCCTAATCTAAATGGTTGACTTACCATTCATGTTGTAGTTGAGGAAAGCTGAAAACTCAGTGGCAAGCTTCTCATCACTCTTGAAGGCACAAACGCAGGCATAGAAGTGCAAGCAACGTTCAGGCAAACTGTGCTCATGGGAATTTTCTCGTTCTTTGTCATTAGGGTGACCCCCACTTCTCGCCCCCAAATCCCCCTTGTCATTGGGTGCATAGCATGCACAGTGAAATGGAGAAGCACCCTCAGACTTCTCTTTAACATTAGATAAGCCTACCGTCAAATGTAGCAGTCCCAGAGGGTGGGCTTCACCTGGTTGGCACTTAACTATTAGGGTACCTTTGGAGACCCTCTGCACTAAGGGTCCCGGTGTCTCTGTAGCCAGCCTCCACAACTCTTCCTTGGCCTGGGAAGTGGCCACCAGGGCCTCCAGCACAGAGCTCTTGAGTGGCAGAGGTGTTGCTTGGGTCTGACACTCCATTGCTTGCTTCACATGATTACAGGGACTTTTGGATGTTTGCAACACTTGCTGATGGGAACCTTCAACTGTTGACTCGCTTTCATTCTGCTGGCAAGAGGGCATGTAACAACGACCTAGATTGACACGGGTCAGCAAGGTTCCATCTGCAGTAGTAATGGCTGTATCCGTGAGGACTAACTCAACAAAGCCTCGCTGTTCGGAGCCACGTCCCCGCTGACGCACAGAAAACACCTGCGGCCCTCCAGCTCTGCCACCTCCACTGTCTGTCACAACTTGAACCACTTCAGACACCCCTTTCTTCAAACGTCCTGTCCCATGGTCCCCATCCCTGAAGATTGTTCCACAGGCCTTGTTCTTGCAGCTGAGACCACGAGTGCCATTGTAAACACCACACTGAGGGCACTTGCGGATGCCTCTTAGGGTAGCCTTGCCCAAGTTGGACAAGAACGAAGGAGTCTTCCGCTTGTCCCGAGGTTTCCCACTTAAGTTACCAGAGGTTTGAGTGACAGGAGAAACCACTGTTTGTGTCGCCAGCGGTATTCCAGAATTTACCAGAGGACCATCCATTGTTAGCACATACACTGAAACCGAGAGTGATACAGAGGAAAATTTTATTTTTCATGAACTAGGGGGGAGCCCTAAACAAAAGATTAAGAACTGTAATGCTACTACAGGGCTTCAGACTGCGACCAAATGGTCACATTTTGCAACCTTTTTTCCTGCTGGTGCGACTAAATTTTATCGGATGTCAGATCAAACAGCATTGATGTGGAAACCAGGAGAAACCATTGTTGCATGAACGAAGTTCGGGAGTTTCAGTCCACAATTCATAAACATTCACCATGGATGTAATGTAGTAATACCCCATGGTACTGTGGCAGAATATAGTAATTATTCATCTCAGGTTTCGTACAACCTTTTGAGAGTGAAATTCAAACCCTTTTCAAGGACTTTCAACTGTGCTTCTCACTTTTTCCAGCACGTAAAAGCTCTAAATATTAACCAGTTTTAATGTTATTTTGAATGATTTGTAAACATATAAACTATAAACTGTAGGTGGCGACGGAGAAGCACTTATTGACTTAGCAATTTCCACTCTTTAAAAAGGCACTTCAGCGCTGGAAAGATGAATGTGTATTTAAGGCCACTCCCAAAGCCACGGCCACTGGTTATCACTTGCCCACCATGACACCACCCCAACCTTCATTTTGATTTTCATAGTAATAAAATAATTTTGTTCCGTTACAGAATAAACACTACAACTAAAAACTGAACGTGTCTTTTCAATAACGTGTGAGTGAGCCGAACGAAAGTCACGACACAAGTCACAAGGCAGGAGTCATTTCATTCATCACGAGAAGAGCTGAGGAAAGCGCAACAGTCATTCACGGCACGGGTCCAGCCTGGCGCGTTTTCAGATCATGCCTATGGAAGCTTAAATTTCATAGGAATTCATTGAAAAGTTGAAACACTCACTTTGCTCCGTTATGAATGCCCGAGCCTAGCGGCCGTGCGCATTTACATTCGGTGAGTGAGATAACATGCAGAACTAGCAGCATCTACTGTCTGTAGTCTCTAGCCCAGGGGTCGGGAACCTTTTTTGACCAAAGAGCCATTTTTTCATTTTTGGTTAATGCATTTTTCCAAAAGAGCCACAGTAAAAAATAATATTAAATTATTATTAAAAAAACATGCTTTTTTTCCCAATAAAATTTGAACAATAGTAATTATTAGGTCCATAACTAAAAACAAACACATATGCAGCAAACAATAAATAAGTTGCAATATGGAATTAATTGTGCAGGGCTTTGTGAGGTTGAGTTATAAATCCTCTTAGTGTTTGTGAATGCACACAGTGCTTACATCTACTGTGTTTACGTGAATACTCGGCTTGGCATTTTGATATATTTCTGTAGCCTATTAATTTGACGTGCAGCCGAGGACAAAGCTGTGCTTGTCCGTGTTGCACTCGGAGCATGTGCACAGCATCCTGTCAGTAATTTATCACGCTTTTATAATTTATTTCCGTCAACTGAAATCTGCGTGGATTATCATAAATACACATTTATTTATCACAAGGGTCTCTACGGCAAAAGCGAAAGTACCTGCGAGTGAAATGTTTCGAAATGTCTCTTTTCACAGCAGACCACCAGTTTCAATAAAAGGATATATTAACGTTTATATAGCCTACTTTTACATTTTCGCTGCTGTTCTAAAAATGGTTTTCGGTTACCTTTAACAAGCCACAGCTGCTTGAATCCCAGAGCAGAAGCTGTTACCACAGAAACGTAAGTGGGTATTGATTGCTGTCGCGACTCGTGACACTCGCGAACAGCACTGAACACGCGCGGCCGGTACAACTTGAATATTAACTATTATCATACGTTTCATTAACGGTAGGCTGTACAACAAGGGAATTGTAATTGGCTGCTTTTTTCTGCAGAGAGCGGTTCTCTGTTGATGTGTCTCATTTTTTTTTTCTATCGATCATTTGTTGGTAAAGGGTGAGAGACCTGAGCCACATTATTTTTGTCAAAGAGCCAGGTGTGGCTCGCGAGCCATAGGTTCCCGACCACTGCTCTAGCCTCTGGCCAAAAAAATCCTTAACGAGAGAATTATGCATTTTATTTATGGAAAAAATCTTCAGATGACGCAAATATCGTCATTTTGCGTCATCGGGGGATTTTTTCCAGAAATAAAATGCATAATTCTCTCGTCTCAGGTAGGGCTGAACGATTAATTGCATTTGCGATAATATCGCGATATGATAAAACACGATTTCCTAACTGCAAAGGCTGCGATTACAGTCTGGTCACGTGACACGCGAGAGTAAAGTCTGCAGAAGAAGAAGCAACTTGGCACGTTACACATATATGCCTGGCCTAGAAGGGGAAAAAACTGTGTGTTTGATCTATTTAATATTGTGTTGTTCATACTATAGGCTACTATCATCTCTCCAATGATTCTGGATCGATTCTGAGCTTAGATTTTAACTGCAGGTGCGCGGTGGCGCTGCGTATTCTGATTGCTTCCATTCTCTCTCTCTCTCTCTCTCTCTCTCTCTCTCTCTCTCTCTCTCTCTCTCTCACACACACGAACCATAAAATAATATTTCATAACGTTCCGAAAGGCTGACGGCGCGAATTGCAATGACATTCGTAGGCTTCTTTGCACAGGATATGCGCTGTGAGAAACTTTGCTTGATGTCACGCTTACAGTGTGTGTTCTCGCCCGCTGATATTTTCCTTACAAATGCTCAACGAAGGCTTCATTCATGTCGTTAGGAATGCAGTGTGCTTGTATATTAAAAATAAGAAACTCACTGACGGAAGGCTTTGCATTTCAAATGCTCACGCGGCGCTTTGTGAAGAGTGCTCGCGAGCACGCTTCTGTGTGCGTCTCAAAATGCTTTTATGACGCAAAATGAATGTAAACACAGTCAGTAATGTCTAAATGAATTAAACAGAAAGGGCAAAAACATCTTATATTTCAAAAGAGATCTGTGCATTAGTGTGAATGCAGGTCTCCCGCTGTCTATGATGATGTCATCATTAATAATCAAACAACAGTAAAGCTGAGAAAGAGAAAAATAACTCACAGTTCAGACACTCTTAAATACTGAAAGCACTCTGTTCATTGCTTGTAATATGTTTTTTTGTTCCTCTTTATGATTTACTAGCTTATGTTTTGCAGCAATATTAGTTTATATATTTAAAATTATTAACATGCAATTGTTTTAATTAAAATGTTATAATGTGTAGTTATTTTAAAAAAGCTTATAATTACATATATCATAATAAAAAACATTTTAAGTTTTTAATAAATTAATAAGATTAATATTAATAATTATTAAGGAAAAAGTTTAAGAATTGTTTTGCAATCGGATCGTGACTCCCAGAATCGGAATCGGATCGTGAGGTACAAATTAAAGATTTCCACCATTACTATACAATGATGTATTGTTGAATAATACAGAAGATAAAGAGTTTAAAAAATAATCGCATATTAAATCGCCATCGCAATATTGGTAAAAAAAAATTTAAATAAAAAAAAAAAAAAAAAATCGCAATTTGATTTTTTCCCAAAATCGTTCAGCCCTAGTCTCAGGGGGACATGAGGGGGGAAATCATGATAATTTGAATATACTACCGGGTTTCTACTGATACAAAACTTAATGCTAAACGCTGAAGTAACCCTTTAATATGTGGAAAAAAGTAGGAAGTCACAAAGTCTCAAGAAAAACTAAAACTTTTCTACAAATTGTGACTGAACTACCCAGAAAACGGGTAAGGAGTGCTCCTTTTATAATCATTGAAACTGTCGGTCAGTTCAGTATGATAAAAAAAATGGTACATTTAATAAGAGAAGAATATTTAAATTTTCCCTATAAAAATTTGATTTTTGCACATTACTGTTGTTAATAAAAGTTAATTTTATCTGCACATTAAATCAAGCTCAGTGCTTCACTGTTAAATTTCCAATAAACAAACATGTAATATTATTAGTAACTGCACTTATTAACAAAACAATGCAAAACAATAGTCATTTTATGATTAAATTAACTTTATGATACATCTTCCTCCAGTTCCACCAAATCAGGTGTTAGCGCCACCATCTGTAGAACTTATATTATTACTGGAGCACAAACCCTAGTGAAATAATTGCTGGTCTGGAGACTGGCTAGGCCACGCCAGAACCTTGATATGCTTCTTACAGAGCCACTCCTTGGTTATCCTGGCTGTGTGCTTCGGGTCATTGTCATGTTGGAAGACCCAGCCTCGACCCATCTTCAATGCTCTAACTTGAGGGAAGGAGGTTGTTCCCCAAAATCTTGCAATACATGGCCCCGGTCATCCTCTCCTTAAAGGGTTAGTTCACCCAAAAATGAAAATTATGTCATTAATTACTCACCCTCATGTCATTCGACACCCGTAAGACATTCGTTCATCTTTGGAACACAAATGAAGATATTTTTGTTGAAAGCTGATGGCTGAGAAAGGTCTCCATTGACATTCAGTCCATTTACACTCACAAGACCCATAAAAGGCACTAAAATGCGCTCGCGCATGCGTCGTGGTGCTTCGTGATTTCACAGCAGAGGACAACATGGAAGACAAGAACTTGTGGAATAAAGTCGTTATTTTGATTATTTTTTTCGCACAAAAACTAATGTCATCGCTTCTTAAAATTATTGTAGAGCCACTGTAGTGAGATGGACTTTGTAACGACGTTTTTAGTGCCTTTTATGGGTCTTGTGAGAGTAAATGTACTGAATGTCAATGGAGGCCTTTCTCAGCCATCATCTTTCAACAAAAATATCTTCATTTGTGTTCCGAAGATGAACGGAGGTCTTACGGGTGTCGAACGACATGAGGGTGAGTAAATTAATGACATAATTTTCATTTTTGGGTGAACTAACCCTTTAATTTGCGTGCAACTTTGAATGACTCTATACTGTAGGTAAAGAAAATTAACATAATTTACAAAAAACATAACACTATGGGGAATTTTGATTAGGGGCTTGTGCAAAATTACTGATGAAAGGATAGAAATGCTTGTGGTACAAAGATAGTATCAAATGGCCATGGCACTGAATGGCTAACATCAAATACTATGGTATGGTACTTCAAAGAATCCCATATATGTTCAAACAATCCTGTTGTTAGCATGGCACATAGTTCTGCCACAGTACCATGCCCAGAAAACCATTACTTTTTTGGTTAATCTAATGCAATATAACTCTGTAAGACTATGAATGAGGATAAATAAAACTGATTAATGATTAACCCTAACCCTCATCAGGTAGGTCTAGAATAGAATATTTGAGTAGTTTTAGTATACACTTCATAGAGTACATTTAAATAAAGACAAAAAAAACACATTAAACATTAAAATATTTCTTCAAATTCTTCCACAATATTTCAGTGTTCATTAGCATGAAAATGTCATTGACATGTTGCTGCAATTATACAGTAGTACAGTATGGATTAACAACGCATTGAAATTGCATCGAGTATAACATTAGCTGTGTGGTAGTGAATGAATGCAATGAAGTAAATGATGATGGGAGACGGCCAACCTCTACAGCGGCGCTTTCCAGTCGCTCAGTGGTCAGTTTCCACGGAGGATTTCACTTCAGAGCCTCAGGAACCGTCGCCATTCCTCCTTACATACAGACTCTTTGCTGCGGCTGTAACGAGCTTTCCGATTGGGCACAGGGTGACCAATCCATAGAAATGTATACGTAGAAACCACATTCGACCTCTCCAGACACGTCGTCGAGCCCGCCATCTTGGAACGGTGAACTCACATTAAGAATAAACGATGCCACAACATTGTAGAGCTTCTGATTGTGAAACTGCAGCGATTTAGATACCTGAAGAAATGGGATAGCTTTTCACAAATGAGAATGTGTTGGTTTGTGTTTTTATATGTATTAACATGATACATACAGGTTTTTATACTATGGTAATTTTTTGACCGTTCCAATATGGCGGACGGCTAGTTTTCAACCTATGCTTTCAACACAGCAGCCCATAGATAAATGCTACCTTCACGTGCGATTGGAAATTTGATAATTCCCACAAATCGTGATTACGAGCTCTCGAAATGGGAAGGAGTTAAAGTGCAGTTTTCATCTAGGAAACGATAGGCATTTACGATAATTCCGAAAGCAAGGGAAGGCACCAAAAGCCATTAATGAGGCATCTATGTTTATAATCTATGGACCAATCCTACGCAACTCTAAACTCATTAACATTGTGGAAATGCACTTATTTACCCCTAGTTTTGTTTATTTCCTTTCTGCATTATGTATAATAATTATACTAGCTCTTATATGATAGTTTATTTTTTTAATATTATGCATCTTTTTACAAGATTTTTTTTTTTTTTACTAGTTTGTTTGACCTGTTACAGATGTTCCATATTAAAAACATACATATCTTACATTACTACATTTTACTAAACTAAACCCATACACGTACAAAAAAGTAACAATTGTTTTATTACTTGTGAGGTTGGTACTTATATCAATATTTAAGCAAATTAAAACTGTCCCTTCACTCATTTCCACCACAACAAAATAGTTTGCCTAAACTAGTAACCCTAGTGTGTGCATGTCTACACAAGGTAGTGTAGGACAATCCAGCTCAGACAACATAACAGGGCAGACAGAAATGTTGGTTTGCATCTGCATTTTAATGGGACAAAGCAAGAAACACATAAGATGAACATTATTTTGTTTTTTAAAAAAAATCCTCAAAACACAAGGTCTAAATTTATTCGTAGGCACTGCCTATGTTTAATGATCATCAGTTTCTTCAAATGAAATCAACTCAAATAAGGCAACACAATTGGTCTCGTGTATTAAAACTCCAATGGGCAACAGTGCAAAATTCTGATCCATTAAGGTTTCTCGTCTTGATACTAAATACTTCATTTTTAAAAAATTCAACGTTTCGATTTTATACACAGAATTATTCGCAATTCTAACAAAATGCTCGTTGCAGCGCATTCTTCTCCAAGAGTTCTTTGAAAGAATCCTTAAAAACGTATGGACCAGCATTTAACAGCGCCGCTAATGCCGAAGAACAGTTGCGTTGAAGCCCAAACCCATTCCCACCCACAATTCCTCCCTCCCACCTACCTACAAAAAAAGCAAGCAAGCAAGCATCCATAATCAACATCTGAAGTTTCTTTATATAGCGTCCCAACAGTTAAACACAGTTTGGTTATTTACATACAGAATGGTATACTGTACTTATAAGCCCTCAAAAAAAGTGGAATGCAAAACAATTTAAAATACCTAAAATTTGAGTAACATCAAATTCTTGTGAAAACGTATTAATATTGTGCAATATTCATCTGCCTTTAAGGAAAAAAATGTGGCAGTCATCCCTGCAATTGGTTTAGTTTGAGAAATTGAATGTCTAATTAAAAAAATACAACAGTTGACATCCATTTTATTCATTTTATAAACAAACAAAAAACGTTGACATTTCACACGATGCGTTGGTGTCATCGCTTCTCTCAACAAAACAATTCTGCTTTTAAAATGGCAAGTCCCGAAAAAGAAAAGAAAAGAAAAAAGGCAAAGCGTCATATATTACAAAATCAGCAGCTGAAATCGCTCTAAACAAACCAAAAAAGCAAAATGGAAAAGTTGCAGTTATTGTCGATTTTATTCATTTATAGTACTTGGAGTTAAAAATGGCATAGTCCTCTCCGAATAAGTCAGTCGGACACCAGGCCGAAGACTTGTGGATTTATGTGGGTGTGTGTTAATGTGTCTGAATATGCTTGTGTACCAGGGTGTGTGGTTTAATCCCAGTGTAGGGCAACTCGAGACGATGAGCAAGATCTGCCTCAAAAAGTCTCAAACTCAAGGAAAATTACAGGTGGAGGGTGGGGTGGGTCAAGGGACAAAAATGGCACACACCCCCTCCCTTGGCCAGGCATCTTGATGGGAGAATGGGGTGGGGTCGGGTGTAGATCCCTGCTGCGGCCGCAGTGGAGTGCTAGAGTTGTCCATCGCCCCATCAGTGTGTGTGGTATCCTGCAGTACCCATGCTGGGCTGGTTGGCTAGCACGGCTCCATTGACTCCTTGTGCAGGCTCCACCACGCCTCCGTTACTCACGGCACTCACGCCAGTCCACCCAGCGCCAGCCTGTAAGTGACTACAAGACAAAGTAGCTGATAGTTGGTGGAAGAAAAGAGCAAATTATATATAGTCTTTATACCAGAATTCTTTTGTTAATTTTAGGATGGTGGCCCCTCATATTTAGGAGTTTGTGAAATGATAAAATTTCCCAGCACGCTCCCTGTGCAAGCAGGTTGTCACGTTGGTTATGTTGACGGAAGTTAGCCTATTTTGGCATGGACTGAAGTGGGAGTTTTATATCAACAGCAGCAGGATTTTTGACAGTGCCAGTTTATCATCTTGTTTAAGTTGTGTAAAATGATTTATATTAAGGCCATTAAATACTCCGCAAGAACAGAAAAAAAAAAAGTTCACGCTCCCAGTTGGTTTGAGAGTTCTCGCAGCTTGTTCTCAACACATCATCTGAGCACAATTTTTTTTCTTGTGGGTGTCTGAGAACTATTGTGTGATTGGTCAGAAATTTAAAGTGGCCGGGGTTAACACAGAGAAACTGTTCGGCACCTGCTTTTCTCGTGAAGTATAGAATGTCCTGGCCAGAAGTAATTTTCTTCTTGTTTTTGCCAGCTCAAGAAAATTAACACATTTCTTTGTTCTTGCGGAGTATGTACCAAGCTTTACAAGAAAGTAGATACACGGTATATGAAATGGCATTCATTATAGAAGTGTCCACAACTTTGAGGACTTGATTTTCATGAATTTTCCAGTCCGGGCTCTATTTCCAGGTTTTCCTTTTATGATGGTGCTACTGTACAGCATTATTATTTTATCTTTTATTTTTGTATTGCCATAATCAGCATATGTGGCTATTTTCATGACAAGATCAATATATTAAAAATATTTCTAAGCTAAATTAACAGTTATAGCCAAAAAAAAAAAAACAACACCATCTCATATAAATAACCATCATTATATATAATTTTTAAATTTCAATATTTGATTTTTTTTTTTTAAAAAGGATAACTGAACAGCATTAAATCTCAATTAAAGCAGTGCATTACACTAGAAACAGCCTTTTACAATATAAAGCAAAATGGAGGAAAGACAATCTGTAGACTTACTTGAAGCCCTGTTGGTTCCAGGGCTGTCCGTACACGTTGTAAGTAGGTACCTGCCAGCCATTTGGGACATACTGACTAATTTGTTGTGCATTGCCGTACCACTGTCCCCACTGGCCGTATGGCTGCGCGGCGAAACCAACTTTGTTCTGCTTTAAGATCAGGAAAATACAGATCATAAATCACTTGCCCAAGATTTACTTATAATTGTATGTTTGTGCACTATGTTTGCAACAATACTTGACAAGCAGCAAATCCACTTTACCACTTTTTATATTATGCTGTAAAATTTCAGGGGATGAAAACATACTACTGCTCACCTGGGGTACCTGCACCTGCTGCATGGGGCTCACCATGTCTGTGGTCTCTTTACCCCAGTAACATTTCACTAGGTGACCTTCTAGGGATGTGCCATTAACGGACACTATCGCATGAGCTGCACTTTCATGAGAGTTGAACCTACAGAGATTAAGAAGAGTGTTACATCAGCCTCTGCCGTTCGGACATGTAACCACCACATTTAATTTGAATAACCTAAACATACCGGATGAACGAGTAGCCTTTGTCTGGGAACACTCGAATTTCCATTATTTGGCCAAAAGGGGAAAACGTCTGTCTCATGAGTTGTTCTACAGCAAAAAGCGAAGAACAGCACATTACAAAAAAAATTCAATTAGAATGAGCTTGAATTCAAAAGGGTTACACCGACTGCGCTGCACAATAAAGGTCCAAACACACACTCACCTGTAAGGCCTGTGGTGACTCCACCACAATAGACAGTGCAGTTGCTGGGGCTGGACTGGTTCACTACCTCATCAAACGACAAGTGCTTGGTGTTTGCTGTGAAATTGATTAAAGAAATACAGATGAACTACAAACTCTTTCAATTTAATGTTATTCAAAGATATGGTCCATTTTGCTGTAGGTATCTATTACACCTTGTGTATCAAGACACATTGCATAAGGATTGACAATGACAAACACGTTCTTACAAGTCCCACCAGTAACGCTAAACACGGAGTGACATGTTTTGACATGCCATATAACAGATTTGACTGTGAATGATTAAGCAAACACTTTGTGTGAAAACATCTAATATAACTAGGGTTCGGTATCATTTGGGTTTTTTACGATACCGGTGCCAAACCGATACTTTATCACACTTCCTATTTCCGGTAAGTGAAGCAGTGCACCGCTACTTCCGGTCCCATCGCGACACAATCAAAACTATAATGTCTGAACCTTCACGCAGGTGTTGCTGCAGCGATCCGGTGCTCTAATACTAAATAATGACAACCTTACCTCAGATTTGACCATTGCCTGACACTAAAAGCATGGGTGAGACTGATATGGCAGGATGAAGGTCCTTCTTTTAAAATAATATGCGGGAGTGTGTTTGTGTGTTGTAGGCCTATGCATTACCAAACTGAGGATGTGTACGTCTCATATCGTCAGCCTGCTGAAACGTTCCCATCCAAATGTGCATTCTGAATAATAAATATACTCGTCTTCTCATTAACATTGTTTCTCTTACTAATCATATTTCATACCTGTTGCGTTTGACTGATAAACACCCTTACGAAAGTTAACGATGGTTTTATTAAGAATGTAGCAACCATGTTTTTTGGGGGGGTTTTTCGTGGATTGACTATCATTTGTATTAGTTTTACTATAAATACCATGGTTAAACTACAATAACGGTTTATTTTATTTGTAATAAAACCATGGTTCATTTTCATGACAGTATTAAATAGATGAATGAATGCGTGGTAACTGCCTTAAAGTTAGTTAACGATGTTAAACATTTAATCTTAAACAGTAATACGTTAACAGCGTGACTGAATTTTGGCATGAATGTGTGAATTACATATAGGCTACAGTGAAATGATTGTCAATGAAAAATGACAGAATAATGACTAAAACATTTAATACAGATAAATATGTACATTCAGATCTTATTCGTCAGGTCTCACACACACTTCATTGCGGTCACTATTTAGACGAGCACTGACGTATGTTTACGACCCTCAGTTTATGTTGGATAAAAAAAAAAACTACACGTTCAGCAGAGTTTGGAAAATCCTGTACACAGTAATGATCAGTTTCTCTCTTCTCCTGTCTCTGAAAATGTCTGGATTTTTAAATCATCCTCCAGATGCTTATTTTAAGTGTCGTTTGTTCAGCTAGGTGTTAACAGCACATTGAAAACATTCATAACCGGAAGAATCAACGCACTGATTCGACACGCACTTCCGGTATTCAATTCCTCTGTGATAAAGGCCTATTGCAGCCGGAGCTACTTCTCTCCGTTTATGTCTATGGCGAGTCACGCAGGGACTGTGCTCCTCCGCAGCGGTTCCTACCAGTCCGGCCTAAAATAGTCCCAATATAGACATTTATTATAAGTGTACCATAATGATTCAGGTTAAGACAAAAAGACAGCATGGAAAATTGATTCATGTTGTACAGTCTCATTATATAATTTTTGTAAATCTTGAGCAAAAAAAAAAGTTACGGACAGCAGCTTTAAATTCACAGTAAAACCTAAGCCCTAACCCAACTACAACAGGCCTAATTTAAAAACCAAATAACAGTTACAGTACTAATTGTTGCTATGCTACAAACCAGCTTCAAGGTTCAGCATTATTTTGCAGAAATATGACCACATTCTCTGGCTAAATATTTTAGAACGCGTCGCCTGATTGTTTCCATGGCGACGCGTCATGCTTTTCAAGTGACACCACAGCCACAAAAGTGCTGTATAACAGATGTATCGCTATTTCCTTTTTTACTCAAAATATTCACAAACTTGTTACCATGTCATGAACTATCTGATTTTGAATGTGCGTTAGTTGATCTATAATGGGCGCCGCCATATTAGTTTGACCTGCAATTCGGATCTGTCGGATTTACATCACGTAAATTCATCCACATCTCATGAAATGCATGAAAGTAATTGACCGGTGAACTGGGAAAACAATAGCGTTAACTAAATACTGTGTATCTGATATAAATAAAGCCCAATTTATACTTGTACGCCGTGGGCTGTGTGTTGCAGGCGTAGCCTATGATGTACCCTGACGTGCACCTCTCCAAAAATGTAACGTGTCAAATCTATGCGGACCGCATGCGCTGTGATTGGTCTGCCAGAACCCCTTCCTCAGGGGTATTATGCTCCTTCTGCATGTGTAACTGCAAATCAATGCAGACAAGGACGCAGAAGTATAAATCAGCATTAAAACCCACATTGGCAACAATAAAGTCATGCGGACCACTTTAATGGTCCTTGTCTAATTCTTAGAGCGGAGCGGAACAAACCAAGATAGTGAAAAAAGCATTCTAGATGTTCATATGTGTTTGGAAAAACAAAGTTAGTTCTGTCAAAATACTGTCATTTACTTTAACCTTTTTTGCATGAGTTAGGAGACATCTGCAAATGCATATGAAAACTCACTTTCATAGGTGGCTTTAGGCGCCGGGGGTTTTCTTGTAGCCCAGTTAGTCCTGATCTGCCTTCCGCCCAACCACTGACCTCCCATCTGCTGAATGGCATTCTCTGCATCCTGTCAACAACCAGCGCAACAAGAACATCAGCACAGCAGAAGCTTCTGAGATTTGCATTCAAATGCAGATGTTCCACACCCGGGTTCTACTAAAAACCTGTATTTCCTGATGTTGAGATTGTGACTCACCCATTTGTTGAAGAATGAAACAAAACCATAGCCTTTTGACTTCCCCGTCGCCATGTCTTTCACTACACGTGCGTCTCTGAGAAAAGAGAAAAAGATTAAAGAATTTAAAATTCCAATGTGCCATTTTAACAGGAAAAAAATAACATTGTGACAATGAAATGCTTGAGATTGAATGATTTAAAACATTCATTGAATGTTGTAATGTGCAAAACAAAACACGGCTGGCTAGCAGAAAACTGCTTGATACAAAAGAAAACCATCTTAAGCATTCATAAAAATAAAAAAAAACTGACAGTGCCAGAAAACGATATCCATGAGTTTAAATACTACACTAATTAACAAAGCAAATAATGAGATATCTGCATATTTAATAAAATGGCACAACTGAGTTATAAAACCAAACAGAAAGTGGGCAAAAATGTAGGTGTTTGACTGTTTTTGCATTATCCATATATGATATATGAGCCGTGTATATTTCTTGATAAAAAGGCAAAACAGTTAAAGGCATTACATGACCTTACACGTTACTGGCTTTATTAGTGTACAACTGTTTAAACAGACTCAATGACTCAGTAGTAGTTGAATTCAACTCACTGGGGGTGGAAAAAAGGGATTCAAAATGCATCATGTCACTTACGATATCCTCCCAAAGGGTGCAAAGGCAGCTCTGATATCATCAGTGGTGATTTCTGGACTGAGGTCTCCAACAAAGACATGGAAGTGATCTAAAGAGCACCAGACAAGAGTTACTTTGGATTATTACAAATGAGGTGTCAATCAGACATTTAGTGGGTATAAATTATTGTCAGATTGATGAATGGGCCAGGTCTATTTAATCAGATATCTGGCCTTCTTTAGACATTAAGGAACATGAAAAGCAACTCACTGCTTGTGTCTTTTTTCTGGCTGCTTGGTGATGTAGCCCAGTTGACCTTTACCTCCTAGGAGAAGGGAAAAGATTGTATGGTTAGAAATGATACAGACATGCTCAAGTCGCTGCTCTCTACTTATCTGGCAATAAATCACTCTCCTTAACAGAATGGAGGTCTGAATGTACAGCAGAGAGGAGGGAGACCTGACAATACTCAATTCACACTTCACTGCCCTAGTGAGAACTTATTTGAATAGATTAAAAAAATGTTGGTAGTAAAAAAGGTCCAAATAACAAGGCACTTACAAAACAAGTGAAATTACCAACTTGTATTATTCCTCAAATGGTCCTTCATTACCTGTTGAGGATAAAATATTTTGTACTGAGCAGGCATAAGATGCTTAAATTGCCTCTAATGTATAATCTTGAGGAAATAGACTTGTCTATTCAAATTCTAGATATTTGAAGGGATAATATTGAATATACACTGCTGGTCCAAAGTTTGGAGTCAATAACTTTTTTTGGAAGAAATTAAGTTTATTCCGCAAGGATGCATTAAATTGACAAAAATGACAAGACTTTTACAAAAGATTCCTATTTCAAATTAATGTGTGACCATGGACCACAAAACCAGTTTTTAAAAAAAATGGATTTAAACATCTGAAAATTGAATAAATAAGCTTTCCCATTGATGTATGGTTTGTTAGGATAGGAGATACATTTAAAAATCTGGAATCTGAGGGTGCAAAAAAAATCTAAATATTGAGAAAATCGCCTTTAAAAGTTGTCCAAATGAAGCCCTTAGCAATGCATGTTACTACTACTAATGCTTATACATTTACAGTGGGAAACGTACAAAATATCTCCATGGAACATGATCTTTACTAAATATCCTAATAATTTTTGGCATAAAATAAAAAACCTTTGTTAATTTTGACCCATTCAATGTATTGTTGGCTATTGCCCACAAATATGCCCGTGCGACTTGTTTTGTGGCCCAGGGTCACATTGTTCTTTGGAACTTTCTAATCAAAGAATACTGAAATAAATTGATGTTTAACAAAAATATAAAATCGGCATATTGGCATGATTTCTGAAGGATCATGTGACACTGAAGACTGAAGTAAAGATGCTAAAAATTCAGCTTTGCTGTCACAGGAGTAAATTACATTTAAAAAAAATATATTTAAATGATTTTAATTGTAATATTACTTAATGTTTTTACTGTATTTTTTAACAAAAGCAGCATTGGTAAGCACAAGATGCTTGTCAAAAACATACAATCTTACCAACCCCAAACTTTTGAATGGTAGTGTATACGATGAAACATCTAGAAGCATAAAATTAAAAAGCTGTAGAGGTGACATGACTATGAGAGAATGTGGGTAAAGTTAAAATCTCTCATATAATGTTGACTTATGTACAATAAAAAAAAGTGGTAATGGTTGGAGCGGTACATTGGATTTCGTGTCTGTGCTTTGGCATTAAATTCAAATTTCAAGGAGGCGCTTCATCTAACAATGGAATTACAAAAGCATGGGTCAAGGTCATGCTGGAGCTTTTCATGAATGATGTAGCATTGTCACCAATCATTATTTTGGCAAATCTGAGTAAACCATGAGATTTATGATCTGTAACATGAAAAAAAGTGAACAAGTCAAAATCTCCCTCAGTTCACATTGCACATCCAGTATACAGGCTAATGTTGACCTCTGAATCAAGTGGTGAATTCTACTTCATAAAGTTTCAAGAATATCTAACTTGTTCCACCCTCCCATCCCAGCCCAACTCACCCTGTAGATACGATAGCTTACCTTACCCATTATTTTACGCCCATTCATGGCTGCGAGTGAGGCCGCTGCGTGCCTATGCTCGAAGAACTCCACAAAGCAGTATGGATCGTTACCTGCCGTCTGAAGGGAAATGAGTGTGATTATACTTCAGCAACTTCTTTAATGAAAGCCTTCACAAGAGCTGTGTAATATCTTCTACAACATATTGAGATGCTGATGTGAAAGTTTTTTTTAGCTGTGTATTGCACTTGAACGATGAGGTAAACAGAATTATTTCAAAATATGTGTCTTGGCGAGTATTCATGTAAATATAGTTATGTCTTAAGTGAATGCAAGCAGTCTTACATCCCTGCATTAGGTCTTAATATAAAAAACCTGCTGCTTTCTGCATCATAAATATTAATCAAACAACAAAAGAGGGAATCAATCACTAGTGATTTATACATTTGATAATTCAATTACTGTATTTCTTGAATGCGTGTGTTAAATAGAAGTATATTGTGGTTGTTAATATAGTAATAATTATTAATAAATTGGAGCAAGAGACGCATTGCGATGTATCAAGAATAGATTTATAATAAAATGGTTACCCTCTGAATCATAATCGAATCATGCGGCAAGTGAAGATTCACATCTCTACTACTATCGAGATGCTTATGAAAAACAAGAAAAAAAAACAAGTTACTGGTGCAAGAAATAATAAATTTAAAAAATCAATGCTTAACATGTACATTTAAAAATATCCATATATCTAAATGCTAAAAGACGGCATTAGCACAACTTGCTGTATGAGCAAACGATATACTCACATCCACAATCATTTTACAGCTCTTACAGGGGCCAATTTGACCAAAGAGCTGCATAATAAGGGCCTCAGTCACATCCCGTGACAGGTTTCCAACATACCTGCAAAAAAGAGGACAAATAAGGACAAGACAATGAGTTACCTGTTGAAAAAAAAGATACATTTATTTAAATGTATAATTTGATACAGTAATTTCAGGGGTCCATGTGTGCAATCTGTGCCATCCTCTAGTACTTGAGTTACAATGATCCAACTAATCTACATTACAAAGGAATTAGGTAGGCATGAGGACCCACGGGCCGTTACTTAACCTTAAAAACCCTCATTGGTCATCCAGCAATGAGCTGCTTATTATGGTTTATACAGGTTTGAAACAAAGAGATGACAAAACTGAGCGCGCACAACCAACGAGCGACCAGCAACAAAAAAGCTCTCTCGCTATCGGATACGAGGGACGAAAAGCCAGATATTACCAAAATATGCACAATTTTAACATTTATACTCCGTATTTACACTGGCTGCGTGTCAATTGTATAAGCATGCAGCATTTATAGAAGTAAAGATTTACAAGTACGCCAGTGAATACACTAGACGGGTTCTTTGTCTAGCAACTCGGTAACGACAATGAGCTTCAGTAAGTACAAGGCAACTTCACACACTCAAACACAGACAGCAGTGTGTGAGAGCGGCCCGGCTGTGGCCTCGACAGGCCTGCTGCAATTATCTAAATTAAACTCAATAACTAGCACATGGTGTACGAAATGCTTTGAAATCACACGGCTGCTTTGTGCCTAACGGTCTTGGGCGCTAAATATAAAGCGAATCTCTTTTTGCAGCAATCAAAGCTTTTGTTTGGTGCACAGAACGTAACGTTACACGTCTGCTTTGTGGTTGTGTTTCCCTTAGCATCACACTCAAGACTGTTAGGAGCTAGAAATGACTTAAGCGAAACGGCAAAAACTTTATAAAAAAACCCTATGGCATGAATAACTTGATCTGATATGAAGTTGTCTGTCTAACGTGTTGGCGTACAATACCAATATACGTACAGGGTCTTGGGCTGCTCGTCGTCCATCATATTTTCCCGATCGAATTAAGACAACGAACCCTGAGAGAAAATCCTCGTGTAGATTTGAGATGATCTCGAGTTCCGCCTATGTCTTGCTCTTTCCAGTGTTGTTACCCTCTCTGTTCTCCGCCAAACCTGTTATAATGAGAGTAAATGTGAAATGCCGCCTCGGCTGACTCCAGTTATGAACAATGGAAAGGCGACATAAGATGGCGGAGGAACCGGACCGGAAATGCATGAGCGCATGCGCGTACGAACTACAAAGCGCACAAAAAGCAAGCTTTGAAAATGCGTCTGACCTCCGCACTGTATATTAAATACAAATGTATTTACCGTATGCGCCGTGTTTAAAAGGGTATAACAGTAATATAATAGGGAAACGGTCAGTGAAATATTAAGATTAGATGACAAAAACGTGATGCGCCGCCCGGGAATCGAACCCGGGTCGCAAGAATGGGAATCTTGCATGATACCACTACACCAGCGGCGCCCTGTATATAAGACCTTGCATTAATAGTATACAACAGATACTTTGGTAAATCATATTTATGGCATATAATGATGACATACCTAGTCGCTCTTATGTACATAAATATTTACAAAAATAAAATTATGCCATACTAACTAGTAGTTATTAAATAAGGTCGAAATTGACCTAATCGACTTTTTAATCGTACGTTTTAACCATAGACTGTAGAAATGGTTTTAACTCATAATTTCGATTATTTTATATGACATAGTATGTAACAATGTACTTTTTGTATAATAATTATGACATTATATGTAATATGATTTACCAAAGCATTTTTCTTAGGTGATGGAAATGGGCTTTTAAAGTCCGATAGAATACGCAATTTTGCATGATGATTTGCTTTTTTTACGCAACGTATTCACTCTTTCAAAGTTAATTTTCAGTACGTTGCGCAAAATGTTGTTGTTGACAGGGTAGCCATAGCAACACTTGAACCTTGAGGAGGGACGTAACTACCATGTACAGTGTGGACTTTGTGCATTGTGCGAGTGTGCTGAACGTATCAGTATGCCTATAATCAAAATTCCTATCAAACATTATTTAGGAATAGTTTCTCATTCTCAACAAGAGGATTTCAAACAACGTTTCAGAAAATGGGCCGAAGAAACTGCTACTGCACGAAATACCACCAGTGTCAGAAGGTATCTAATTTCTAACTAATAGAATATTCGTCCATTTAACAACAATTTATTATTATTTATTATTAAACTGACATTGACTATGACATTTTTCTTATTTTATAGAAACCCCTTTGAAACAACAGAAGGCTTCATTGACAAATACAATCAGGCACAAGGCTCCAAGGAGCAGGAAAAGTATGAAAATCTCGCAGATGTGTTTCTTAGTCGATGCAAGGTAATAAACACGTTTCATTTATTGTTCATCCAGTTTAAATAGCCTAAATTGGTCCAAATCAATTCAGAATCCTGGAAAAGAGCACCTGACTATTTGTAATGAAATTGGAGCATTACTCTCTCTAGCCACAAGGTGGAGACAAACCTCTATTGATCAAAGCACTCGACTTTTTGTCCTCAGCGTCGTGCTGGAGTCACATCTGTTGGTGAAGGCAGACATGTTGATCTCCCCGGGGCCTGGACACAGCTTCTCCTGCTGAGCTTGTGCAATGGAAAAGTTAGAAATGGTGTGTCAATGACTTGCAACGACAAACAGTTTATTTTTATTTTTTTGTTACAAAAGAATCATGTTACAATGTTACAGAATTCATAGTGAGAACCATTTGTTGACGCCAGTACTCAGAGCAATATAGTATTAGATGTTAATGATATGACACTTTTGAAGGCAGGGTAGGCAATTTGTTCCAGAAACATTTTTTGTCATGCTGGTTAAAAGTCTCTTCACATCCTGATAGCAATCACTAAGTTAAGTGGTCCAAATGTTATATTTTTGTGGAAGGCGAAGGACCACAAAATGTTTGTCCAATCATTGCATTCGGTCCAGTGCAATGATACGATGTCCTACCTGCCTGTCAGCATATATGTTCATACCTCCGCGCACCCTGTTCGCACAGACATCACACATATGCATGCAGAGCATAGGCTGAAAAAAAAATGGACGATGCACTTTCACTTTCTTCCATTGAAGAAAAGTGCAGCCACCAATATGACGCTGACATCTTGGGCTGATTTGGGACCTGCCTCTGCGCAGTAATGACCTCGGGACCTGAATCTGCGCAGTAGATAGTAGGAAGTAGAGCCGCGATATCAGGGTTGTCAACTCTCACGCATTTGACTCTCAATAGTTCTAAACAAACCAGCGCTGTCAATACATTTGAATGGCTTAAGCGGGTATACAGGTATTTGCAACAATTTTTGGTAAACAGTACAGCATAGTGTGCATTGATTATTACGTCAACCATATTTACAGTATCATTTTATTATAGAAAGTGATGGAGATGCAACATTGTTAACATTAATGTTAATGTTTTTCTTGTATTTAGCCCTCAGGTATTCCTTACTAGTTGGTCACACTCATACTAATTGGTGGTAAAATGTGTTCAATTAAATAAATGTTCTATATTTTAGTTTAATAATATTTATTTAATATTTTGAGGAGATCTTTTGGTACTAAATACTATTTGTGCAATAATTATGATCCATTAATGACAACTTAAAATATTTTTTTATTATTTATATTACAATTAGTGTAGTAATTAAGGTTAAAATAGAGAATTCCAATGTAAAGAGGCACATTTTGTGGCTGGAAAATTAATAATTTTCATTTGTAATGCCATTACCCACTAGACAACCATCTTTGGAAAAAATGTATTTGAAGTGTAATTTGATTGTTTAGTTTGTCTCACTTCCCATTAGAATGCATGGAGGGGACGGGGTTTATGACCTACACTGGGACCATCCACCTGGGGGCGATTAAGATACTTTGGCTTCACTTTTCAGGACGTGTGCGGCACACTTGACGCAAAGTTAGACAGACATCACAGAGCACCCAGCAGCTTCCTTTTACAGTTCCTCCTGAACCGAAAACAACAAGTTTATGCTGCGTTCATGCCATAATGACGGTGGCCCAGTAGTGCACAACACAACGAAATTTAAAAAGCATACATGAGTTCACAACACAACAAAATAAATCCACAACACAACACAATGAAGCCACAACACAACAAAATAAAAACACAACACAACAGAATGAAGCCACAACACAATGAAATAAAACCACAACACGACGAAAAAGCCACAACACAATGAAATCAAGCCACAACACAATGAAAAATCCACAACACAACGAAATCAAGCCACAACACAATGAAAAATCCACAACACAACGAAATCAAGCCACAACACAACGAAAAATCCACAACACAACGAATTAGCCACAACACAACGAAAAATCCACAACACAACGAAATAGCCTCAACACAACGGAAATACTCCCGACCACTAGGGGACTCTCGGAGTGCGGTAAAGTTAGTTTTCTTTGCATTGTTCTATAGATTCGCCAATCTTACAAATATTTAAACACTACGATCAGTTTTAAGTGTGCAGTTGTATATCGACATGAAATATCAATTCAAAATCACCTACGTGCATAATAGCTGCATACCGCTATTTATACTCGAGAACGCTTTGACCCGCTGCCACGGCGCTAAGTTCCTGCCAATTCCACCAAGTTGAAACATATAATTTGTATTTGAATTAAATTAACTTTTTTTTAATTTTCAAATTCCAATGTTGTGTTGTGCATTATTAAGTCAGTTTTACCAATACAATCAAGCTGTGGAATTTTAACATGGCTGTTTTTAAATGTTAAAAGCAATTTGAATTCATACAAATTATACGTGTCAACCAATTGGTGGAATTGGCAAACGTTCTCCTAGTGCCGTGGTATCGGGTCAAAGCATTCTCGAGCATAAATATGTAGCTATAATGTATGTAGGTGATTTTAAATTAATATTTCATATCGATAAACAATGGTTAGTCTACACACTGTAAAAACTAATTGTGGTATTGATTTCTTTGTAAGATTGCCAACTCTAGAACAGTGGCAACTTTACCACGCTCAGAGTGCCCCAGAGTAGTTGGGAGCATTTCCGTTGTGTTGTGGCTTAATTTCGTTGTGTTATGGCTTGTTTCCGTTGTGTTGTGGCTTGTTTCTGTTGTGTTGTGGCTTGTTTCCATTGTGTTGTGGCTTGATTTATTTGTGTTGTGGCTTTTTCGTTGTGTTGTGAACTTATGTTTGCTTTTTAAATTTCTCTGTGTTGTGCACTACTGGGCCACCGTACATAGCTACTGTTATTATTTGGAAGAGCGTGAAACACGTGACGTTATACTTGGAGCAGTTTGTGACTCGAATTTATGTGTTTCAATGGCAACATTATCAATGCTGAAATGAATCTGCAGCAGTCAGGTGGTACAGGTCAATGCTCTTTAAGTTGCTTATGCTTTCAAAGCTAGCTCACTATTGCTAGCCACTCTGAAAAATACCTATCCTACTTTTAAGACTGAATAATTACACACAATATTCTCATACCATGATTACTAAAATTACTGGTACATACATTTACAAAAACATAATATTACCATGGTACTTTTTGGTTCATTTTGTTAGTGAAATGACTGATGATGCCCATGATCTTTTTTTCAGATTCACTGGATGTCCTGGTCGTGTCATTGGATCATGCACCCATCCATGCAGATCAGATCCCTGTGCTTTTCCACCTGGCAGAGTCAATCCAGCATTTCCTGTGCTCTGACACAACTCTGTCGAACCCTCCATGTTCTTATAAGACGAAGATGCTGCAGGTATATGCTACACAATATAAATATCACTAAGCATAAACTATAAACAAAAATGGTTTCACTAACGCTTAAAAAACATTTCTATAAGATATGTTCATTGAAATCCAAGTGATTTGTAGTATTTATAAACTGACTTGGATGTAAAAAAAATAGTCAAGGAACATGGCAAAAATGTCAAAATAAAGTTACCAATAAAATGCCATAAAAAGTCCATTATTTCCCCCATTACATTTATTCAGTTATTTTCTTATAAATAAGTAAAGCCTTTTGATTGTCTGTACAGCCATGGCTACGATATTTATTGATAAAAACTATTGTTTTATTTTGCTTTCTTTATTGTAGTAGTTACAGAATTACCCATATACTGTATAAGTCTTTGTTTATATACACTCACCTAACAGATTATTAGGAACACCTGTTCAATTTCTCATTAATGCAATTATCTTATCAACCAATCACATGGCAGTTGCTTCAATGCATTTAGGGGTGTGATCCTGTCAAGACAGTCTCCTGAACTCCAAACTGAATGTCAGAATGGGAAAGAAAGGTGATTTAAGCAATTTTGAGCGTGGCATGGTTGTTGGTGCCAGACGGGCCGGTCTGAGTATTTCACAATCTGCTCAGTTACTGGGATTTTCACACACAACCATTTCTAGGGTTTACAAAGAATGGTGTGAAAAGGGAAAAACATCCAGTATGCGGCAGTCCTGTGGGCGAAAATGCCTTGTTGATGCTAGAGGTCAGAGCAGAATGGGACGACTGATTCAAGCTGATAGAAGAGCAACTTTGACTGAAATAACCACTCGTTACAACCGAGGTATGCAGCAAAGCGTTTGTGAAGCCACAACACGCACAACCTTGAGGCGGATGGGCTACAACAGCAGAAGACCCCACCGGGTACCACTCATTTCCACTACAAATAGGAAAAAGAGGCTACAATTTGCACCAGCTCACCAAAATTGGACAGTTGAAGACTGGAAAAATGTTGCCTGGTCTGATGAGTCTCGATTTCTGTTGAGACATTCAGATGGTAGAGTCAGAATTTGGTGTAAACAGAATGAGAACATGGATCCATCATGCCTTGTTACCACTGTGCAGGCTGGTGGTGGTGGTGTAATGGTGTGGGGGATGTTTTCTTGGCACACTTTAGGCCCCTTAGTGCCAATTGGGCATGGTTTAAATGCCACGGCTTACCTGAGCATTGTTTCTGACCATGTCCATCCCTTTATGACCACCATGTACCCATCCTCTGATGGCTACTTCCAGCAGGATAATGCACCATGTCACAAAGCTTGAATCATTTCAAATTGGTTTCTTGAACATGACAATGAGTACACTGTACTAAAATGGCCCCCCACAGTCACCAGATCTCAACCCAATAGAGCATCTTTGGGATGTGGTGGAACGGGAGCTTCGTGCCCTGGATGTGCATCCCACAAATCTCCATCAACTGCAAGATCCTATCCTATCAATATGGGCCAACATTTCTAAAGAATGCTTTCAGCACCTTGTTGAATCAATGCCACGTAGAATTAAGGCAGTTCTGAAGGCGAAAGGGGGTCAAACACAGTATTAGTATGGTGTTCCTAATAGTCCTTTAGGTGAGTGTATGTCTCTTTTCCTCTCTTTTCACAAGTTCTGCTGACAGTTTTTGTTTGTTTTATTTTTGTTTTTTACAGCTTGGTTATTTGGTCTCTCTGAGGCTGTTCATCTTTCAGCTGACTGGTTATTTAAATGGACATCAGCTAAGCAGAGTCTATCTACACAGCTTGAAAGGTTGGATATTGTCTCTCTCAACTTAATCATTTATTGCAACAACAAAAAAATGTTTGTGTGCTGTGTCCAAACTACTGTGACAAAACTACAGGACTGCAAAATAAAAGTTAATGTACCAAGGAATTATTTTAGATTGTTCTGGCTGGTATAACTGTTAAAATAAATGTTACGTTTAATGTAGTAGATATTATGTGTGGTATATGTTAAAGGTGCAGTAAGCAATTTCTGAGAAACACTGTTGATATTTGAAATCAACCCAAACAAACACACCCCTCCCTTCAATGGTCCGCCCCCCAAAATGCACAAACACGCAATGCAAGAGTGGATGTAACTTTATCATAGTTGAAGCGAAGCAAAATTATGCTTCTTGAAATATAAAGTGAAGATGACAAACCACAAGGAAGAACAAAAAATCTGATCCACTTTCAACAGCTTTTCTCAGAAATAGCTTACTGGACCTTTAAAATGCATAGGCCTGGTTTCACTGACAGGTTTTAGGATTAGCTAGGATTAGGCCTTAGTTTAATTAAGACATTTAAGTATCTTTTTTAAACATGCCTTAAAAATTAAAAAAAAAAAAAAACTGATGTGCATCTTGAGGTAAAACAATGGCACTGACATATAATAAGATATGCCAAGGCAAGTTGCTTTCAGTTCAAATGCATTTTAGTCTGGAACAAGTATAAGCCTTTTCTGTGAAACTGGAGGATAGTATTATATAATATGTATGGAAGCACATTTCTGCCACATAAGAAAAAAAATCATGCTTTGGTAAATCATAATAATGACATAGAAGTTCAAATGAGATACTAAATCATTATGAGATAAAATTTTGAAACTAAAAATGATGACATACTAAATCATAGTCCGAAATTATGACATTATGATATAAAAAAAATCATTCATCATCACTTTCATGTGACACTTTATCTCATAATTCAAATTTAGTATGTCATAATTGTGACTTTTATGTCATAATTATGATTTAACAACACATTCTTTTTTTCATAAGGTGGCAGAAATGGGCTTCCTTAATTGTTATATATGATGTATTTATATTTTATTAAAATTATGGGCAACACTTTAGTTTAGTGTCCAGTTCTCACAATTAACTAGTTGCTTATTAGCATGCATATTGCTAGAATATTGTCTGTTTATTAGCACTTATAAAGCACATATTAATTCCTTATTCTGCATGACCATATTCTACATCCCTTAAAGGTGGGTTAAGTGCTTTCTGGTAACCGATGTTGATTTCAAATCACCAAAATAAACACGCCCCTATTTTGATAGCTCCGCCCCACACATACGTAACCCAGGCAACGACTATGGCGGAATCTGCTGTGCCAGCCGGCCGAGGGTATGATGTCATCAATAAGTGAAAGCAATGCGTGTTACTATGGTAATCCAGGTCGAATGTTCAGTGAAAAAGTCATCCTTTACATCGAAAAAACACAAACACAGTTCCCATGAACAACTCGATAGCACTAGCATGACAGTCCAACTAACGAACATATTACCAATATGACAAGATCAGAGGGTTATATCGATGACGAAAAGAGGAACCAAAGGAAACAAACATATATTAGGAGTATATTATCGTACTTTTCAGACACACTGACTTTGGGAGCTGACGTTTGAAGCAGATAGCGAGGAGGTTTAGGCTTATACGATGTGGAAATGAATGGGTCTTTATCATCGCTGAAGTGAACGACAATACGATCGCAAATGGACAAGCAAGCAAACATGACACATGAGCATATTCAATCAACATATATCTCACTTGACGTTGAGTCCTGCTGCTAAAATTCGCGCCCAGCCTCAGCAGCTTCTGTGTGAGCATAAAGCCCGCCTACTCTGATTTGATTAGTTTTCTTTTGACATTGACGAGCGGTGACAGACCAATGAGGCTCAGATCAACGCACACACCTCTGCTTCTGACATGCACTCTATTCGCCTCCACAGTGGATTGAAGAACACGCTGATTAACGCAGACTAAAAGACGGGACGAAGCTGAAGCCTCCCGCAAGTTTCAAATGTTTGAAAAGTTGAAAAGGGGCTGGACAGAAGTTTAGGGGTGGCTGAAGCCCCCCTAAAAAGGGCCTAGTGACGCCCATGCTTCTTGCCTGATTGTAAGCCTTCTTTTGTTCCACAGACATCTTCCACATTTGTGTTTTATCTGCCATCTCTCTCTTTCTGTCGTCGCTCAGCTAATGTCCATCCTGTGTCGTGTCTTTTGAATAATGACATGCACTGAGTGCTCTTTTCTCCCCGTCATTAGTAGACACGCCCCTTACTGCTGATTGGCTATAAGTTTGTTTTGGTACTCTGCCCAAGACACTTTTTTAAAGCAGTTTTGAAATACCACTTACCCCACCTTTAATCCTACCCAATACCTAAATTTAACAACTACCTCAGGCCCCGATCAGACAGAACGCGTTTTTGCAGCGAGAAGCGCCTTTTTTAAATAGATTTCTATTGGCAGAGAGCGTTATGTGCGCTGCTTATGCGCCCTGGGCACCTCGCGTTTTAACCGCCTACTGCGCCTCGCGTTTTAGAAGGAGCGCTCTGAGCACCTGAAGTTTTTAAAAAAAATCAACTCTGAGCGAAAAGTTTTTTTTTAAATTGTCCAATCGAATGAATGGAGAGGCGGGCCTTCCGTTGTGGTGACCATTACCTTGATGAGACCGACAGGATAGCTGATTCGGGGGTTTCCTTGTTATTTTCTAAATTGAAAAACATTGACCAAAAAAGGCAGTGCGGCGCACTTCGCATTTTCGAACCTGAAAAACACGTTCTGTGTGATCTGGGCCTTACTAACTATTAATAAGCAGTTATTAGAGTTTATTGATGCAAAAGTCGTAGTTAATAGTGATAATTGGACCCTAAAATAAAGCATGACCAAATGATGCATTGAGTTATGGACTGAGGACATGTGATTCCAAAGTTGAAATGTTGCTATTGTTAAAATAACCATTAGGCTGGTCATAACAATGTCACATGAATCAGTGGAATGGATATAAAGTCTGCAGCTGTCTTTATCTGTTGACAGAGCTGTTGAAGTGTGAAACATGCTACCAAGAGTTCCCGAACATTTTATTTTCTGTTCACTTCATGCTGCACGTTGGGGAGGTTCTATGTGGTCTCAAACTTACTAAGGACACTTCAGTGCAGGTTTGAAGGCTAGGTCAAGTATATCAGAAAAGGAATGCTGAACGGTTCACTGTATTGAAAACTCTATTTGATTGACAGGTTTCTGTGGAAGCACAGAAGCATGGTGTTAACCAGGTCTTAAGGCAGTGCCTTCTCAGCTATCACTGTGTGCAAAACAATGGCAGTCAGCTCTCTCAAGTGATCAAACAGCTTATGTTGCTGAGAGATAAACTTCAACAAGACAACTGGTGCGTGAAGTGTGTTTGTGAGATACTTTCCACGGGTTTTTATGTTATGTAAGCAGCTTATAGGTGGAACTGTGGGTTAAAATTCCAGAGTAACATCAGTCTTTTTTACCTCCTCTCTTCTCAGGGTCGACTGTGGGTTAGGACTGATGATTCTGGGAGAGGCTGCCAAATCTAGCATGCTGTGCCTTCAGACCCTTATGAACCTTCACATGGTCCAAACACAAGAAATCACTCAGGTGTATAAAAAAGTAGAGGGATGACAGAAACATATTTAAGTACTTAACGGAAATGTTCAAATAAAAGTAATATGGGTTTATAACAACTAGATGGTGGGTCACTGACAAATAATGTCCAAGATATATATATATATATATATATTTAGATATATACTTAGGCTGTTTCTGTGGGCTGCTATACATCAACAGTCGAAAGCAAGTTGACTGTGCTTCTGCAACCGTTGTTAGATGCATTGAATGTCTATATCTATACAAAGGCATCAGCTAATATGACAAAAGTTACCTGTAATAAAAAAAGAACTGTAATATTGAATTAAAACAGTACAATACAGTTAATACAGTTATCCCATTTATTTGGGAATTTAAATCTCTGAGGTTTCACAACCAAAAGCTGAGGACACACTGACCGATCCAAGATGGGGGGCAACATGTCTGGAGCAGTCTATGTATACATATCTATGATGTCCAAGATAAAAATAATGCCATCATTTTCTGTTTTTAATTTAATTTACATGTTTTTCAAATATTAATACGCAGTGAAATTGGAATCATAGAACATACTCATCATAGGAGATGATACACATATAAATATATTTATGAATTGCATTTTAATGTTGCATTTTTAAGATTGGGCAAAAAAAAAATCAGCGTTATTGATGCTGGTGACAAATAAGATAACAGAATTTGGACAGAACCGAAACAGAATGTTCTTTTTTGTGTAAATTATTCCTTTAAATATATATATTTTTTCATATTCAAAAAAGTTCTAAATAAATCTCTAATCATTTAATTTATTACTCATTTTGTGAAAGTATTTTTATTTGTTTGTTTGTTTGTGTGTGTGTGTGTATTTTGTTTTTTGCAGGAAATTACATCACAGGAAGCATCCTGGCCGTGGCAGTTGGAGCACATATACTGCTCCATTTTGATTGATATTTGCCAGAACAGCTACTGTGCTGATATTAAGAAAACAGCCCTCATTGGGCAGTCAAACTCTTCTCTCTGCAGACGTTCTGGAGGACTTTTAACTTTGCTAAAACAATGTAAGTTCTTTAGACAGAAATATGCTTAAAGGCTGGGTCCGAAAGCTTAAAAATGCTGCCATGGTAGGAAGGCATCAAGGCACGTACAAATCCAATGTTAGCTTCACTTCCTGTCTCCTGAGATACCTTCATCTGATCTATTTTTGAAGGCAGCATAGATGTATCCTTCGCTGCCTTTGATATCCCACAATCCATTACATAGCAGCTTAGTTAAAAAAAATAAAGATGACATCTAAAAGTTGGTCAGTTTGTGTGTAAATGTACACTTTTGACCAATGTTTTCCACTTTTGATGTCATTTCTAGCGAGAAATTACTATTGTAGTAATTCAATATTTGCTTAGTTATCACCAAAGCTCTCTCTATTTTGTTCATTAGACCGTAGATCATTAAACCGTAGATCGTTAAACTGTAGATCGTTAAACCATTGCGCTGCCTCAGAAGCTTTTTTGTGAGGTACCTTCATGCGCAAAAGCTGCCTGCAAAGTCATTGCCTGATAAGGCAACGAGGCAACAAATCAACTGCCTAAGCTTTCGGACACAGCCAAAGTCTGCACAAGACTAGGATCATTCTCAGAACTAGAGTGGGCAATTATATAATAAAAAGTCTATTTGACAAAGTTTGTATACAGAGGCTTCCAAAAAGTACTGTTTAAAGTTTGTTTATTACACCTGTAGTTACTCTGCACTGCAGGAGGCCTATGTTAACTTGAAGAGAACTGACTTCATACTTCGACTTAAAATATTTGCAAAATAATGCCTGTCCAAATACTTTTCGGGGATACTAGTGATACTGTCTGTCATAAAGACAAGTAAAGCAGATATCTGTGTTTTTAGCGCATGAAGACAAATGGAGGCTGCGGTACAGTGTGGTTCAGGGTTTGGCACAGATCAGCCAGAGGGTCACGCTGTCAGAGAGTCTGAGGAATACTGCCTGGTTAACACTACTGAAACACCTGAAGCAGGAGACAGACCCCCGCATAATCAATGCTGTGAGGATCGTTGAGGTACTCAAGCTTCTTGCTGCCACAGAGTAAATGTAGTCCAAATATTAACACAGTACTCACAACTGAAGACAAAAACAAATGTGCTTATTTGCCACTTCTACTTCTTTCTACTTAAGAGGGATTTATGCTTCTGAAGTCAGTAAACAGTCACAAGCCGTGTTGGGGGTAACACATTACAAGCAATGCAAGTGACGTAATAAGATTACTGTTTTCAAGTAACAAGTAGTGCGTTACTTTTTAAATTGACAAAAAATGTTATAGAATGCCACCTCTCCTCTCCCCATGTTGAGAGCAGTAGGGAGTAAGGTCCAGAGATGTTGTGCGCTGTGTGAACATGATGGTTATTGTAATTCTAGACTAAATGTGAGCATGCAGTTATTCATCTGACTTGCACAAAAAAAGATTCAGTATTCCTCAAAATGAATTAAAACTCAGAATGATGCAAACCTGCAATAATTAAATGTTAAATTACTCAAATATATTTTATGTATTTAATCTCACTTAACTAAACATTGTTTGCTGCTGACCCTTGATGATCCAATTAAACCATACCAATAAGCAAAAATGACTTTAGATAAACATCACCTTTTTTCTTTTCTTTTTTGCTTCTCATGTGTCCTATTTTTCTGCAATCCAGAATGGCAGCACAGCTGAAAGGTTTAAGAGCTGCGCCCTCTTCTGTGCAGACATAAATTTGCTTCCTTCAGCATAATTTCCTTCTGTATTTGGTTGTGTTGTTCGTATTTGCAGCGCGTTTCTGTATTGGGTTGTGTTGTGAACTTTTGCAGCGCGTTTCTGTATTTGGTTGTGTTGTGAGTATTTGCAGCGTGTTTCTGTATTTGGTTGTGTTGTGAGTATTTGCAGCGCGTTTCTGTATTTGGTTGTGTTGTGAGTACTTGCAGCGCGTTTCTGTATTTGGTTGTGTTGTGAACTTTTGCAGCGCATTTCTGTTTTTGATTGTGTTGTGAGTATTTGCAGTGCGTTTCTGTATTTGGTTGTGTTGTGAGTATTTGCAATGCGTTTCTGTATTTGGTTGTGTTGTGAGTATTTGCAGCACGTTTCTGTATTTGGTTGTGTTGTGAGTATTTGCAGCACGTTTCTGTATTTGGTTGTGTTGTGAGTATTTGCAGCATGTTTCTGTATTTGGTTGTGTTGTGAGTATTTGCAGTGCGTTTCTGTATTTGGTTGTGTTGTGAGTATTTGCAGTGTGTTTTTGTATTTGGTTGTGTTGTGAGTATTTGCAGTGCGTTTCTGTATTTGGTTGTGTTGTGAACTTTTGCAGCGCGTTTCTGTATTTGGTTGTGTTGTGAGTATTTGCAGCGTGTTTCTGTATTTGGTTGTGTTGTGAGTATTTGCAGCGCGTTTCTGTATTTGGTTGTGTTGTGAGTACTTGCAGCGCGTTTCTGTATTTGGTTGTGTTGTGAACTTTTGCAGCGCATTTCTGTATTTGGTTGTGTTGTGAGTATTTGCAATGCGTTTCTGTATTTGGTTGTGTTGTGAGTATTTGCAGCACGTTTCTGTATTTGGTTGTGTTGTGAGTATTTGCAGCACATTTCTGTATTTGGTTGTGTTGTGAGTATTTGCAGCATGTTTCTGTATTTGGTTGTGTTGTGAGTATTTGCAGTGCGTTTCTGTATTTGGTTGTGTTGTGAGTATTTGCAGTGTGTTTTTGTATTTGGTTGTGTTGTGAGTATTTGCAGTGCGTTTCTGTATTTGGTTGTGTTGTGAACTTTTGCAGCGCGTTTCTGTATTTGGTTGTGTTGTGAGTATTTGCAGCGTGTTTCTGTATTTGGTTGTGTTGTGAGTATTTGCAGCGCGTTTCTGTATTTGGTTGTGTTGTGAGTACTTGCAGCGCATTTCTGTATTTGGTTGTGTTGTGAACTTTTGCAGCGCATTTCTGTATTTGGTTGTGTTGTGAGTATTTGCAGTGCGTTTCTGTATTTGGTTGTGTTGTGAGTATTTGCAGCGCGTTTCTGTATTTGGTTGTGTTGTGAGTATTCGCAGCGCGTTTCTGTATTTGGTTGTGTTGTGAGTATTTGCAGCACGTTTCTGTATTTGGTTGTGTTGTGAGTATTCGCAGCACGTTTCTGTATTTGGTTGTGTTGTGAGTATTTGCAGCGTGTTTCTGTATTTGGTTGTGTTGTGAGTATATGCAGCACGTTTCTGTATTTGATTGTGTTGTGAGTATTTGCAGCGCGTTTCTGTATTTGGTTGTGTTGTGAGTATTTGCAGCACGTTTCTGTATTTGGTTGTGTTGTGAGTATTTGCAGCGCGTTTCTGTATTTGGTTGTGTTGTGTGTATTTGCAGCACGTTTCTGTATTTGGTTGTGTTGTGAGTATTTGCAGTGCGTTTCTGTATTTGGTTGTGTTGTGAGTACTTGCAGCGCG
Source organism: Romanogobio albipinnatus (assembly GCA_023566225.1). Classification (NCBI taxonomy): domain Eukaryota; kingdom Metazoa; phylum Chordata; class Actinopteri; order Cypriniformes; family Gobionidae; genus Romanogobio; species Romanogobio albipinnatus. The sequence continues at coordinate 56,172,902 of CM042242.1, forward strand.
TTTCTGTATTTGGTTGTGTTGTGAGTATTTGCAGCGCGTTTCTCTATTTGGTTGTGTTGTGAGTATTTGCAGCGCGTTTCTGTATTTGGTTGTGTTGTGAGTATTTGCAGCACGTTTCTGTATTTGGTTGTGTTGTGAGTATTTGCAGCGCGTTTCTGTATTTGATTGTATTGTGAGTATTTGCAGCACGTTTCTGTATTTGGTTGTGTTGTGAGTATTTGCAGCACGTTTCTGTATTTGGTTGTGTTGTGAGTATTTGCAGCACGTTTCTGTATTTGGTTGTGTTGTGAGTATTTGCAGCGCGTTTCTGTATTTGATTGTATTGTGAGTATTTGCAGCACGTTTCTGTATTTGGTTGTGTTGTGAGTATTTGCAGCGTGTTTCTGTATTTGGTTGTGTTGTGAGTATTTGCAGCGTGTTTCTGTATTTGGTTGTGTTGTGAGTATTTGCAGCGCGTTTCTGTATTTGGTTGTGTTGTGAGTACTTGCAGCGCGTTTCTGTATTTGGTTGTGTTGTGAACTTTTGCAGCGCATTTCTGTATTTGGTTGTGTTGTGAGTATTTGCAGTGCGTTTCTGTATTTGGTTGTGTTGTGAGTATTTGCAGCGCGTTTCTGTATTTGGTTGTGTTGTGAGTATTCGCAGCGCGTTTCTGTATTTGGTTGTGTTGTGAGTATTTGCAGCACGTTTCTGTATTTGGTTGTGTTGTGAGTATTCGCAGCACGTTTCTGTATTTGGTTGTGTTGTGAGTATTTGCAGCGTGTTTCTGTATTTGGTTGTGTTGTGAGTATATGCAGCACGTTTCTGTATTTGATTGTGTTGTGAGTATTTGCAGCGCGTTTCTGTATTTGGTTGTGTTGTGAGTATTTGCAGCACGTTTCTGTATTTGGTTGTGTTGTGAGTATTTGCAGCGCGTTTCTGTATTTGGTTGTGTTGTGTGTATTTGCAGCACGTTTCTGTATTTGGTTGTGTTGTGAGTATTTGCAGTGCGTTTCTGTATTTGGTTGTGTTGTGAGTACTTGCAGCGCGTTTCTGTATTTGGTTGTGTTGTGAGTATTTGCAGCGCGTTTCTCTATTTGGTTGTGTTGTGAGTATTTGCAGCGCGTTTCTGTATTTGGTTGTGTTGTGAGTATTTGCAGCACGTTTCTGTATTTGGTTGTGTTGTGAGTATTTGCAGCGCGTTTCTGTATTTGATTGTATTGTGAGTATTTGCAGCACGTTTCTGTATTTGGTTGTGTTGTGAGTATTTGCAGCACGTTTCTGTATTTGGTTGTGTTGTGAGTATTTGCAGCGTGTTTCTGTATTTGGTTGTGTTGTGAGTATTTGCAGCGCGTTTCTGTATTTGATTGTATTGTGAGTATTTGCAGCACGTTTCTGTATTTGGTTGTGTTGTGAGTATTTGCAGCGTGTTTCTGTATTTGGTTGTGTTGTGAGTATTTGCAGCGTGTTTCTGTATTTGGTTGTGTTGTGAGTATTTGCAGCGCGTTTCTGTATTTGGTTGTGTTGTGAGTACTTGCAGCGCGTTTCTGTATTTGGTTGTGTTGTGAACTTTTGCAGCGCATTTCTGTATTTGGTTGTGTTGTGAACTTTTGCAGCGCATTTCTGTATTTGGTTGTGTTGTGAGTATTTGCAGTGCGTTTCTGTATTTGGTTGTGTTGTGAGTATTTTCAGCACGTTTCTGTATTTGGTTGTGTTGTGAGTATTTGCAGTGCGTTTCTGTATTTGGTTGTGTTGTGAGTATTTGCAGCGCGTTTCTGTATTTGGTTGTGTTGTGAGTATTCGCAGCGCGTTTCTGTATTTGGTTGTGTTGTGAGTATTTGCAGCACGTTTCTGTATTTGGTTGTGTTGTGAGTATTCGCAGCACGTTTCTGTATTTGGTTGTGTTGTGAGTATTTGCAGCGTGTTTCTGTATTTGGTTGTGTTGTGAGTATATGCAGCACGTTTCTGTATTTGATTGTGTTGTGAGTATTTGCAGCGCGTTTCTGTATTTGGTTGTGTTGTGAGTATTTGCAGCACGTTTCTGTATTTGGTTGTGTTGTGAGTATTTGCAGCGCGTTTCTGTATTTGGTTGTGTTGTGTGTATTTGCAGCACGTTTCTGTATTTGGTTGTGTTGTGAGTATTTGCAGTGCGTTTCTGTATTTGGTTGTGTTGTGAGTACTTGCAGCGCGTTTCTGTATTTGGTTGTGTTTACTTGCAGCGCGTTTCTGTATTTGGTTGTGTTGTGAGTATTTGCAGCGCGTTTCTCTATTTGGTTGTGTTGTGAGTATTTGCAGCGCGTTTCTGTATTTGGTTGTGTTGTGAGTATTTGCAGCACGTTTCTGTATTTGGTTGTGTTGTGAGTATTTGCAGCGCGTTTCTGTATTTGATTGTATTGTGAGTATTTGCAGCACGTTTCTGTATTTGGTTGTGTTGTGAGTATTTGCAGCACGTTTCTGTATTTGGTTGTGTTGTGAGTATTTGCAGCACGTTTCTGTATTTGGTTGTGTTGTGAGTATTTGCAGCGTGTTTCTGTATATGCATGTTTTGTGAACTTGTGCAACACGTTTCTGTATTTGGTTGTGTTGTGAGTACTTGGAGCACGTTTCTGTATTTGGTTGTGTTGTGAGTATTTGCAGCGTGTTTCTGTAAGTGTTGTGAGTATTTGCAGCGTGTTTCTGTATTTGGTTGTGTTATGAGAATTTGCAGAGTATTTCTGTATATGCATGTTTTGTGAACTTGTGCAGCACGTGTTGTCAAACTGATGAAGATGTTTTCTTTATTTGCTGGTGTTTTTTCTATTTGCATGTGTTTTCTTCAGTTGCACTGTAGTGAAAGGTGAAACCTTTACATTTATCAAAAAAAAACAAAAAAACAATATATATATATATATATATATATATATATATATATATATATATATATATATATATATATATATATATATATATATATATATATATAAATAATCTGTGAATGAAAGCAAAAAAACTATTTGTGCAGATTCAGGCAGATTCTCTGTTATCACTATAGCACACCCAGTCTTGTGTGTCGTTTGCTTGGGAGTGGGGCATGCACGGTCAGGCCTGAGGGGGCTGGCTGTGCTCACTGTGATAATTTCACTGTGAAAATGCTCCGCTCCCACTTGGCTCTCTTCAAGGGAGATGGCAGCCAGGTGACTGCACCTCATGGCTCGGGACCAGTGCAGCGTCTGCTATTGTGGGATTCGCAGATGGATCTGGCTGAGGAGCTTTGGACGGGTCTTTCTCTTTCCCAATCCTATCAACAGGTCCAATGTTCTCAGGCCGGTTCTCCCACTTAGAAATCATGGAGGTGTCTGAAATTGTCATAGTAGGTGCATGTCCACTGTGAGAGACATAGTCTCAAAAAAAAATCCAGAAATCACAATGTATGATTTTTTTACTATTTATTTGTATGATACAGCTGCAAATAAATATTTGAACACCTGAGAAAATCAATGTTAATATTTGGTACAGTAGCCTTTGTTTGCAATTACAGAGGTCAAACGTTTCCTGTAGTTTTTCACCAGGTTTGCACACACTGCAGGAGGGATTTTGGCCCACTCCTCCACACAGATCTTCTCTAGATCAGTCAGGTTTCTAGCCTGTCGCTGAGAAACATGGAGTTTGAGCTCCCTCCAAAGATTCTCTATTGGGTTTAGGTCTGGAGACTGGCTAGGCCACGCCAGAACCTTGATATGCTTCTTACAGAGCGACTCCTTAGTTATCCTGGCTGTCTGCTTCGGGTCATTGTCATGTTGGAAGACCCAGCCTCGACCCATCTTCAATGCTCTAACTGAGGGAAGGAGTTTGTTCCCCAAAATCTCGCAATACTTGGCCCCGGTCATCCTCTCCTTAATACAGTGCAGTCGTCCTGTCCCATGTGCAGAAAAACACCCCCAAAGCATGATGCTACCACCCCCATGCTTCACAGTAGGGATGGTGTTCTTGGGATGGTACTCATCATTCTTCTTCCTCCAAACACGTTTAGTGGAATTATGACCAAAAAGTTCTATTTTGGTCTCATCTGACCACATGACTTTCTCCCATGACTCCTCTGGATCATCCAAATGGTCATTGGCAAACTTAAGACGGGCCTTGACATGTGCTGGTTTAAGCAGGGGAACCTTCCATGCCATGCATGATTTCAAACCATGACGTCTTAGTGTATTACCAACAGTAACCTTGGAAACGGTGGTCCCAGCTCTTTTCAGGTCATTGACCAGCTCCTCCCATGTAGTTCTGAGCTGATTTCTCACCTTTCTTAGGATCATTGAGACCCCACGAGGTGAGATCTTGCATGGAGCCCCAGTCCGAGGGAGATTGACAGTCATGTTTAGCTTCTTCCATTTTCTAATGATTGCTCCAACAGTGGACCTTTTTTCACCAAGCTGCTTGGCAATTTCCCCGTAGCCCTTTCCAGCCTTGTGGAGGTGTACATTGTTGTCTCTAGTGTCTTTGGACAGCTCTTTGGTCTTGGCCATGTTAGTAGTTGGATTCTTACTGATTGTATGGGGTGGACAGGTGTCTTTATGCAGCTAACAACCTCAAACAGGTGCATCTAATTTAGGATAATAAATGGAGTGGAAGTGGACATTTTAAAGGCAGACTAACAGGTCTTTGAGGGTCAGAATTCTAGCTGATAGACAGGTGTTCAAATACTTATTTGCAGCTGTATCATACAAATAAATAGTTAAAAAAAGCATATATTGTGATTTCTGGATTTTTTTTTTTTAGATTATGTCTCTCACAGTGGACATGCACCTACGATGACAATTTCAGACCCCTCCATGATTTCCAAGTGGGAGAACTTGCAAAATAGCAGGGTGTTCAAATACTTATTTTCTTCTCATGTATTTCTCAGACAGCTAAATACGAAATACGGGTCACGCCGACGTTTCTAAAATACAGGGGGTGGCTCAACTTACCCCACACTCCCTAAGCATTTTAGAAGCTTCTTTTAGTAGCTGTCTGTAAAGACCATTCATTGATCTATGACATTAAAACTGAAATGCCAAAACATTTTAACATTAAATTACCATAACAAAGTAAACGCATTAAAGGGTTAGTTCACCCAAAAAATTTAATTCTGTCATTTATTACTCGTCACAAGCGTGTGATGCTGACGCTGCATTGTACTTACAACGTAATCTGCGTAGGAGACTGACACAGGCTAGAACTAAATTGTTGAATAAAATTGTTATTTAAAATTTTTTTGCTCAGAAAAAGTATTCTCGTTGCTTCATAAAATTAAGATTGAACCACTGAAGTCATATGGACTATGGACTATTTTAACAATGGTTTTACTACCTTTCTTGGCCTTTAAAGTGTTCATTATATTGCTGTCTATGGAGGGGTCAGAGAGCTCTTGATTTTCATAAAAAAGATCTTCTTTTGTGTTCTGAAGATGAACAAAGTTCTTACAGGTTTAGAACGACATTAGGGTGAGTAAGACAATGTAATGACAGAAATGACATTTTTGGGTGAACCATCCCTTTAAGTGGAGGCACTACCCACGAAACTGGCCAATGGGTGCTTTGTAAATCCACGAGTGACGCTAATTAGGCAACATTGGAATTTGTTGGTACTGTATGGCATCACAGTTCTAAAACGTGACATCACTGGAGGTTAAAAAAACTGCAACTCTTCTAACTTATTTTCTATTCATTCACTGTCCAAGCTCAGAGTCCGACTGGAGTGTGAATGCCCTCCAAGCTCCAGTCCACACTCTGTCTGACTGGTGTGTAGACCCACTCCAAGCACCAGCCCGCAAAATGTTCGACAGGAGTGAATGAGAAAATGTTGTTAAATATAGTTTTAGATGGAGCATGTCACTCTGTAGGACATCACTGCTTTGACATTTTATGTCAAATAACAGTATTTTTTGACATATCAACTTTTGATATCTATTGCAAGTGCTAGTGTAGGCCTATCTTATGTCCACTGTTTAGAGATGGACCAAATATACGCTACATGTTTTTATATTCACACATGGAATGTATACAAAACTTAACATCTCTGTTCAGCAGGGCCGTGCAGAGACCGTTGGAGGGGCAGGTGCTCAAAGTATAAAAGGGGCACATGGAACAAGGCTTTTAATCGGGCTGTGCTCAAAATATCAATACAGCAATATATTGTGACGCATTCCTTTCTGATACGCGTTCCGATACGGATGTTTCTGTATTGATATGGTAGCAAATGCTTTGATGCAGTTTTGAAAAAGAAAGAGAATAAAAAAGACCATTTAAAGGTTAAAAGTAAAAAAAAAAATTTATTGGCACCTATTAATAACTCTGGGATTAGAAACTGTTATACTTATGATTCAGTTATACAGAATAGTAAAGAACAGCTGTTATAGTAAACTGTAGGACATGGTCATTATTCAAAATCAACGTGGACCGTTTCGTACAGTACAGAATAGTTTTATTTAATGCCATGTCAGTATCTGTGGCTATTTTCATGGCAAAAACTGAATTACAAATATACAAGAGTTACATTTATCCAATAAAAATAAAAACCAAGCAAACAAACAAAAAAAAAATCACAGCAATCTTATACAAGATTTTTAACATTAACGTCTAAAAAATTTCTGGTAAAATCTTAAAATCTTAAATTCCTAAATAAATCCTTTAGTGGGTTTGCTGCCTTTGCTGTTGTTGTTGCTGCTGATGCTGCTGGAGTATATCTGAGACTATAGAAATTAAAACAAGCATATGAGATATATTAGCTGATTAAACAATTGTTATGTGACCATGACAAGATGTAAAGATTGCTGTAAGTGTTTGTAACTCGCTCACTGTGCTGCAACTGCTGCCAAGGCTGACTGCTACAAGAAGAGGGAGATGTTCATATAGCAGATGGGTTCATATAGGCTGCTGCACACCAAGAGCTGTGGAGAGAAAATAAGATATCAGATTCAGAAAAGCATCTGAGAAAGAAACAATAGGGGGAACGGATGAGGGCCATGGCAGGGGTAAGAGTGAAACAGAAAAATCTATATAGACAGTGATCATGATTTCATATATTGCATTGTGACTCTGAGATGTAGTTGGATTTTGATTATGTCTAATCAAAAATATAAATAAAGAAACTAAAATGTGTGTGTTCATTCTGTCGGCACCTACTTAAAACAATCTTTATATAATCCCATTATAATAAATGTTATATTTACCTGTGGCCTTCCCTGTTAGACATATACAGAAAACGTAAACGTTAACATAACACCTTTCTGAACTGCACAAATAATAAACTAAATACAGATGAATTATCATTAAAGCTACACTTTTCTCTGTGATGAACATTATTGACATGAACATGATTGAATCCTGTTCTGAATTGATATATTTTTTTAATGATAATAAAAACAGATATAGGCTAATTCAGAGGACGAAAAATCAGTATATTACCAGTGTTGGAATACGTTTTTTAAATAAATACTGGAATAAAACTAATAGTTTAAAGTATAAACAGTTTTTAGTAAAATAACATAAAAAGACAAGACTGTGTAACTCTACGCCAGTGAAACTTCTCTCCCTCACAGCAAACTAATGTTAACGTTACTTCTACAGGCTACACATACAGGAAACAGCAATATAAACAACAGTTCCATGCTCTCTCCACGTCGTTCTTGTGAAATAATACAAAATAATAAGTAAACAAACACTTACCAGCAGCCGCGGTATTGAAGAATCCTCTCCTGTCAGTCCACTAGGCACTGGCGCGCGCGTGAGCGGCGCGTGAGAGATGAGGTCGTCGGGTGAAAGGTCATCATCATGTGATTCATTTTATTCACGGATAAATTATTATTCATTAATTTTACTAATAGTTAGATTGGGCAGGCCTTCACAAAAGGGCCTTTAATGACATATATATATATTAAAAAAAATTTTTTTGCCTTGACAAAAAGGGCACTTTGGGCATCAAGGGGCAAAGAGGCAGGTGCTCAAGCACCCTCCGCCCCCCCCCCCCTCTGCACGTGCCTGCTGTTCAGGATTAATGACCGAAATGATATGACCTCTACACCTGTTAACTGTAGTTCTTACACAAATTCCTCTTATTTCTTTTGTTGATCAGTTGGCAGTGAAAATGACCAAAAAACAGAGCATTTGGAATACATCAGCACTGTAAGTAAACTGTGCTTTCAGTTTCATTCCCTCAGTCTAACTAACTAAGATTGCGTTAACTGAAAATGTGAAAGCAGTCTGTCATTTTGACAGATTACACTGAGGGTGATCTGATTGTAACTTGTAACTGCAATTCTCACCCCTGTCCACTTGGTGGCGAGTGCGCTCTTGCTGACTATCAAGTTAATGGTCAACAAATTGCTTTTCTGAGATTCATGCTGTGTTTGAAATTGCCCCCATACCCTCATTCACTATTCCCTACATTACTCCAGTAATATAGTCCCCTTGAAGGAGTGAATGAGGAGTGAATGGAGTTAATTCAGACACTGGGTATACTGGAAAGGCCGCTTTTGTTCCGTTTCTGCTTGCTGTTTAATAATTAGGATTATTTGAAACTTTGCAAACTGGCAGCTCCATTAGTAATGAAAAGATTTATATTGAACTCTGCCATGGAAACTAGGACGTATATAGGCCCAATTGTTCCCCAGATAATCCAGCTGCTTGCCTGGAAGGATCTGGGTGACTACTACATCATGGCTCTGGAGCAACCTGTTCCCTGTGAGCGCCGTTGAGGCAGATTCAATGAGAAGTTAGCCAAGGTTGTCATGTGGCAAGTAATACAAGCCACTTACATGAGCTGCCAACGTGGAGTACTCCACCGAGACATCAAAAAGGAAAAGCTTTTAATCAACCAGGACTCCTTAGAAGTCAAACTGATTGACCTTCTTCGAAGCTCAACATATGCTACATTCATGGGTATGTATTGAAGCCATAGAATAGGGATCTAATGATCTAATAGCACCTAATGATTTCTAGCATGCTAATGAACACCAAGGCAAAATGCTGTGGTAATGCATTACCCATAACACAAAATCTCTTTCTTACAGGCACATGACTGTACTGCCCATTCGAATTTTAATCAAATGGCCAGTACCACAGGGAGCCAGTGCTTGTTCTTGCTAGTATGTGGGAAATTTCTAGACTTCCACGACTATGATCAATCTGAACCTTTGGTCCATAGCTGGCTTGGTGAGACAAGGTGAGATCTTAATTACAACAAAGAAGGCCAATTGTAATTCTAAATCATACAAAAGAGAATTAGTTAATAAAACATGGCACGGTAGATAACGCAGGATTTGTTCACATTTATAACCTCCAGTTGCGTCTTACAGTTTACAAAAGAGAATGTCTGTCCTATCTTCCTGCACAGACTGCTGCCAATATATCTGCCCTTGCCTGCAGTGCAAGCCAACACAGTGTCTTGATTTTTGTTTTAAGGTCTAAAAATATTTTACCAGATATATTTTCATGTAATTATATTGTGTGTTTGGCGCATAAGATAGCCTACATATAACAAAATCATATTTTATTGTATGTCCTCTGAGGACATCTTGATTAGATTTGTCTATTGTGAAATGGGAGGAAGTTGCCAAGTCAAAATAAGACTAAATAATAAACCTGATTTTGCTTTTGTTTCACAGATGTGAGGAGAATTGGAAAATAGTTGTCACGCTTTTTTTCACAACCAACCCAGTTCTTGTCATGGATTCAGCCAAAGTCAGAACTGAGATTGGCTGGGTCAGAGATGACTAACAGCTCCCTGTCTCAGTCCATCCGTGCAAACTGTTAGTACTACTTTGTACTAACATTTAAATTAGTATTTTGATACAGTGCCCTTATTTTGTACACTGTATTTATATTTTATTACTTATTTATATGTATGTAGCTTTGTATGTGTATAAATAATTTTACAAAACACACAAAAAACAGTTGTGTTCTTTTAAATCTGAAAAATCTCAAAATGTAATGTCTGTTTTCTTGTTTATTTAAAGCTACACTGTGTGATATTTTCCCCCATCTAGCGGTGAAAAGGTATATGACCATCCAGTAAATATTAGTTTCTGTTCCTCCCAATTCTGATTTCGTTTTAACTCCTACGGTGGCCGATTTAGTCCAAGATTAACATGGCTTCCAGTTCAACCTCGTCCATTAGTGTTCCTTCAAGTGATGAGGTTACTTTAGAAAACTATTATAATTTGCAGTTATTTAATTTGTCAGTTAACATGTAGGTTATGACATCTATGTAAAATGAATGTAAAATGAATAATAGTTTTTCGTTTTCGTAATTTATTTACCATTTCGCTGCTAACATCAGCTATCAGGTTCCCAGACGAATGCAAGCTAATCTTAGTAAAGTAACTTGTATCAATGCTATCGTTATTCTGTATATTGTACGACATCACTAGCGTAAGGCAAAGTTTATATTGTAGGCTATATCGACACAGTGCCATAGAGTGTTAAAATGCGAAAGGCGAAGCTTGAATTTATGGGTATGTCCCTCTTTGGCTAATGTACTTTCAAGATGGAGGGGCAACATGGCGACCCCCATTTGAACCCCTTACCCGTATGTATTTTCAATGGCATATTATAAACTTATGAGAATACTTTATTATTTGAAAGAAGTAAATATACATTAATGAGCACATATATTTTTGAAAGAACTAAGTGTTTTTAGCTAAGAATAAACTAAAAAAGTTACACAGTGTAGCTTTAAAGCTGTTGTCCGTAACTTTTTTTTTGTGTTCAAGATTTACAAAAATGATATAATGAGAATGTACAACATGAATCCTTTTTCCGAACTGTGTTTTTGTCTTACGCTGAATCATTATGGTCCACTTATAATAAGTGTTTATATTGGGACTATTTCAGGCCGGTCTGGTTGGAACCGATGCGGAGAAGCACAGTCCCTGCGTGACTCGCCATAGACATAAACAGAGAGAAGTAGCTCCGGCTCAACCTGGTCTCACAGAATTCCGTGAAATGAACACGGGCCCCTTAACACAAAATCCGTGGCAGTTTCACGGAATCGCCAAAAATTCCGTGATGGGTCCACGGAAGTGATTCCTATGCAAGTCAATGACAGTAAAAAGCAGACATGATTTTATGAATATTTATAGGCTACTTTTATATTTTGGAGCAACTAACTCCACTCCTACCCTAAACCTACCCACTTCTCAACAATATAAAACACATAACAGTCAAATACAAGTACAGTCACAGGTATTTATTGCAAAAACTGACCAAAAACAGCATAAAAGTATCAACTCATGTTGCATTCCAAGTCTTCTGAAGTCACTCGATGTCTTCATGTAAAGAACAGAGTTGATTTTAATGTTTTAATTGCTAAAATGATGATCCCGCCGCGCCGTGAGCACACTCATTCATATCCCATTCAAATAATACACTTGACTCTTTAGCGTGACGCAATCTGTCACGAGACACACAAAGAGCCAATGGCATTTTACAATCAAAGCCGACGTAATGACGCAATTGGTCACGAGACATACGACAGCCAATGCTGTCAAAGCTGACGTAACGTTTTTTCCGGCGGTAAAATTTGAAATGTGTTTAGGATCTTTGGCGGATGGACTCGACGCTGCTGATCGCTTTTGAGGATTTTCTTCACACAAATCAATCGTTTGGCCTCGGAACACTTGGAATATTTGTACTTTTTGAATAAATTGTGCCTGCAGTCGTATCTGCCTGTTATATCCTGTTTTTTTTATAATACACAAATGGTTAGGTTTAGGGAAGGGATTGGGTTACGTGTTCAAAACGTGTCTAAATACTGTAAATAAATAAAAAATGAAAATAATTATAAATAAAATTATGCTGGCTGATTAAATCGAGAATCACACTCCATGTCATAATGGCAAAAAAAAATCATAGTTTCATGATGAAAACAATGCCCAACGCGTCTGTATACTGTCATTGACTTGCATAGGAATCACTTCCGTGGACCCATCACGGAATTTTCGGCGATTCCGTGAAACTGCCACGGATTTTGAGTTAAGGGTCCCGTGTTCATTTCACGGAATTCTGTGAGATCAGGTTCTCCGGCTGCAATGTTCTTCCGCAAAACGCATGCAGTTCTGTTTATTAAGCAAAAAGTTATGGACTGCATCTTTAATATTTCTTCTATGCAGTTGCACTAAAAAGTAGTCCTCTAATGTGACAATTTATTTGAAACAAAACCTCATTCTGAGATTTTTTTGACAAAATAGTCTTATTGATTTGTCCTAATTATATTACAATAACAACAGTAGCTAGTCTCTAAATGATGCATGTAGAAGAGTTTATTAACCAAATGCACAGATCAGATTTTTTTATTTTTTTGTCCTGCCTGTTTACATTTACTTTCGATACAACGAGTACGCGTGTTTAAATTTAATGACCCGCCAATACGCACCAGGCTGTCCGGTAGCACCATGGGCGACATCATGTGGCGGGCATAAGCAATAAATGTTTTTTGTTTGGAATTATCCATTTTGATTTTTTAAGCAATATTAAAGTGTTTATTATGAATGATTTGTCCGTGCACATCATTATTTTGCCCTTGTTAGCTTTAATCAAAATAACTTCCCCTTGCTCTTGCAGCGACATCTCTTACTGACATGAGGTAATAAAGCTCTGCTCTGCTTTTAATTGTTTTTTATGTAAATATGTGCTAGACAGACATCTGACCATTGGGCCGTGTCTTGTGCTTGAGTCCATTCTCCAGCAATGCGGCTCTGCAGTTACTATTGCGTATGCATCTTGAGTTCTCTTACGAGAGGTTCTCTCGTATTGCGTAAGTTCCTTACGCTACGGGAAAGTATTCTTTCTTCGAGATTTCTGAAAAACCCACAATTATCCTTAATTTTGTAACATTGTCAACGCAGTGCGGCAGCCTGGCAGACCATAGCAGGCTATTCCAGCGTGCCATTGGCTGCTCTGCTGGCAACTGCAGCAGCCTATCGGTGAGCCCGCGTGACGTGGCGACCAATGAGGGCGCTTCGCGCCCACCTGGCTTCATTTGCCTACAGGTGGGGCGTGGCCACGTGTATATAAGCAGGGCTCACGGGCTGCATATTCGATTTTCTTTTCTTCAGCGAAGCCCTTCGCATCGCTGGATCTGGAACCCGCCGCCGTTGAACGTGCAGACGAGCAAGCAGAGGACAGCGCCTGAAGAAGCCGGCAGCATCGCGCCACCTTCAGCCATCCGTGCCTGCTCTGCTATCCGGCAGCATTATATCCTTTCATTGCACGTGTTCTCGCCGTTGCGTCACACGTTTCATAAAAGAGCACGAGCGTTTTTATCAAAACGCCTCGTTCCACCTGCGGCTCATGCCACGTGCAGCTCAGCACCAGAGACCGCCATGTGTCTGCGCTCTCTGTCTGGGCCGTGACCACGCCGCCGCCGCCTCCTCGCGGGCGAATGCCCCGAGTGTGAGGAACTCTCTATGTCGACCCTGCGGGCTCGACTCGAGCAGTTTTATGACGACATCACTCTGCTGTTCCCCCCCTTCTGTTCAAGCCGCGCCACCGCGCCGCTTACAAGAGATGGTTGAAATGAACGGTCTCGGAGCGAGCCTCCTCCCCCTCTGTTCAAGCCGCGCCGCTTACAAGGGATGGTAGGAATGAACGGTCTCGGAGCGAGCCTTCTCCCCCTCTATTCAAGCCGCGCCACCGCGCCGCTTTCAAGGGATGGTAGGAATGAACGGTCTCGGAGCGAGCCTCCTCCCCCTCTGTTCAAGCCGCGCCACCGCGCCGCTTGCAAGGGATGGTAGAAATGAACGGTCTCGGAGCGAGCCTCCTCCCCCCCTCTGTTCATGCCGCGCTGATGCGCCGCTTATATACAAGGGATGGCAGAAATGCACGGTCCTGCAGCTCTCTTTACGTTACAAGAGAGCTGTTCCACCCTCGCGCACATTTTTCAGTCCCCTCATGAGTTCAGGCGACTGGAATTGTTCATATTGCTGTACACGAGCCTGTTAAGACACGCACGCCAGCAAACATACGCCGTCATAAGACATGACGCTGACATATGCTCTCCAACGAACCCGCACTCCCCCCTCTTGGACCGCGCAGATTGCGCCGTTCACAAGGAATGTGAGTGCGCTCGGTCACGAGCACGTTCAGCGCGCGCGCACGTGCGCGCGCCGCACTCACCGGGAAATTAACAGAGGGTGTTTTCGCCCCGCTGTGGCCGGACGAACCGCCATTCTCTAGCATTTCTCAGCCCCCTCTCCAGTTCAGGCGGCTGGAAATATTACTATTGCAGTAACGAGCCTGTCTTTTATGCACGCACGACTGCCAACAAGCACGAGGACGTACTGCTGTATGCTCGCGCTAACTGAACACTATTGTGTCCCTCCCGGTAGCACAGTGGCAAAATCAGCGGCTGAAACGCCGGAGACCCGAGTTCGAGCCCAGCTCTCGCGGCAGATAAAAATGTTTTACTGTCCGCTTCCCCGGGCTCGCGGCCAGCTTTTCTTACATACAGAAAGCTAACTCGCACCACGTGGTGCTCGAGTATTTTTGGACGTCTATACATAAGGAGAGAAAAGACGGTTAAGTCCCGCTGCGGCCGGACCACCGTTAAAACTCTGTTTTTCCTGTCAGTCCCCACTCCTGTGGCTACTGCAGATGTTTTCCACGCAGCCTACGAGCCGGCGAACTCGCCCTCTCGCCTGTTTCCAACTGTAGCCCCTCCAAAGTCCTCCTAGCAGAGGGGGGAAGCGACGGTTAAGTCCCGCCGTGGTCGGACCACCGTCAAAACTCTTCTTCCTGTCAGCCCCCACTCCTGTGGCTGCTGCAGATGGCTCTCACGCAGCAAACGAGCCGGCAAAACTGCCCTCTCGCCTGTCTACAACCGCCGTTTTTATGACGAACCAGAGAAATCACGAAGTTGCCTTTTTTCTGGTTGCACGGCTCACGCCGTATGTGTTTTCAAATGCAGTAAACGTGCCCACTTTTGTGTTCACCCCTGCACCCAAGCACCACAAATCCCGTGTCTCTCACTCACATAAAGCGGCCACCGGCCGCTCGAGTGCTAGAGTTAGGTCACGTGTCCGCTTATTTGCGCCCACGCCTAATCACCACACACGCTGTCACACAGCCACTCTTAACCGGTCATGTTCCACGCGTAAGAGTTGTGCCCGCTCAAACGCGCTCACACATTTTCGCGAACATTCTGCCCCCGGCGCCATGCGCCGCGCCACACACCATTTGTTCTCCGCCCAAGGTGGCCGGAACGACGAGTGTAAGGCCACACACAAGCCACTCCCTGCTCGAAGCGGCAGAGATACAGTGTGTAGGGCGGCCAGCCATCGCGAGCGATCGGCTGGCCCACAGCACAGAGAGCGCGCGCACTGCGCCCGCCCCTCCTATACAGGCCGTCGAACCCGCAAAGCGCGGCGTTTCGAGCCCGGAGGCCGTTCTATCCCGTGTGGCACACGCGAGAGCGTGGGAAGCCATTCCAGGTGTATCAGAATGGGTGCTGAAAACAGTGAAGCACGGCTACACTCTGCAGTTCGCTCGCCGCCCTCCGCGCTTCTGTGCGCGTATAGAGACGAGAGTGAGCGAAGAAGTAGCACATCTACTTCGAGCGGAGATAGCCACGCTGCTGTGCAAAGGGGCTATAGAACCGGTTCCCCATTCTATGAGCGAGTCAGGCTTTTACAGCCGTTATTTTCTCGTGCCAAAAAGGGACGGGTCGCTCAGACCGATTCTGGATCTGAGGCGTCTGAACAAAGCTCTTTTGAGGAGATCGTTCAAGATGCTTACGACCAAGCAGATCCTCGCGCATATTCGCCCGAGAGACTGGCTAATTTCCCTAGATTTGAAAGACGCATATTTTCAAATCAAGATAACGCCGCGTCACAGGCCATTCTTACGATTCGCCTTCGACGGCCAGGCTTATCAATACACCGTCCTTCCGTTCGGCCTGTCACTAGCACCCCGTACATTTACGAAGTGCGGCCCTCGCTCCCCTGAGAAACCGGGGGATGCGAATATTGAACTACTTGGACGACTGGCTCATCCTGGCACAGTCAGAGGCCGAGCTCCTCGCCCACAGGGCAATGCTGCTCAGCCATTTGGACAGCCTGGGGCTCACGGTCAACTGGACCAAGAGCTCATTAGTGCCCACGCAATCAACCTCATTTCTGGGTTTGAATCTGGACACTGTGGCTATGTCTGCCCGCCTGTCACCACAACGCACGCGCCAAGTTCGGTGCATGGCTGCGTACTTCCGGCCGGGCAAAATCGCACCTCTCAAGCTTTTTCAGAGGATGCTGGGACGTATGGCCTCAGCTGCAGCTGTGCTCCAGCTGGGCTTAATGCGCATGCGCCCGCTGCAACGCTGGTTAAACGCCCGAGCGCCTCACAGAGCCTGGGCTGCCGGAGGTTTCAGGATCAGAGTGACTCAGGGCTGTGTTGCAGCCCTAGAGCCCTGGTTAGTAGCCGACTGGTACCAGCGGGGAGTGACAATGGGAGCCATCTCACACCGCAAAGTCATCTCGACGGACGCCTCCACCTCGGGTTGGGGCGCCGTTTTCGAGGGCAGACCGGCCTCGGGCCTCTGGTCGAGCGGAGAAAAACTCCTACACATAAACTGTTTGGAGATGATAGCGGTAGAGAACGCGCTCAAGCAGTTTCTCCCGTTTATACGGGGACACCATGTGTTGGTCCGGTCGGACAATACCACGGTGGTGTCCTACGTGAACCGGCAGGGCGGTGTCAGGTCCAGGTGTCTGGGCAATCTGACGGAACGCCTGCTCGTGTGGGCACACAGCTCGCTGCGCTCGCTGAGAGCGGCGCACGTTCCGGGCCACCTCAACGTGGGCCCGGACAAGCTGTCCAGGGGCCTCATTCTCCCAGGAGAATGGTCCCTGCACCCCCAGACAGTCCAGCTGGTATGGCGCCTATTCGGCAGAGCGGAGCTCGACCTCTTTGCAACAAAAGAGAACGCCCGCTGCTCGACGTTCTTGTCCAAAAGCGAGGATGCGCTGTCCCAACTTTGGCCCAGCCTCCCGCTGTATGCTTTCCCGCCGATTTCCCTATTGACCCAGGTTATAGCGAAAATCAGGGAAACGCGCCGCCGGTGCTCCTTATAGCGCCGCGCTGGGAGAACCAGATTTGGTACCCAGAGCTGGTGAAGCTGTCGCACTCACCCCCCTGGCCAGTTCCGCTGAGAGCAGACCTCCTCTCTCAAGCAGGAGGGTCAGTTTGGCATCCCCATCCAGAGCGATGGTCTCTGCATGTATGGGTGACCAACGGATACCCGTTGACCTGCCCGAAGGGGTTATGAACACGATCTCACACTCTAGAGCCCCCTCGACGAGGCGGTTATATAGTTCTAAGTGGTCGGTGTTCACTGAGTGGTGTGCTTCCAAGGGATTGGAACCGCAGCAATGTGGGGTCCAGCGGGTGCTCTCCTTCCTCCAGGAGCTCTTGGAACTGGGCAGGTCCCCTTCCACGCTCAAAGTGTATGTAGCGGCTATAGCAGCGTTCGCCCAGACGACGCTAGGCAGCACGCTAGGAAGGAACGAGCTCATCATCCGTTTCCTCAGAGGAGCTAGACGGATGAATCCCCCGCGGCTCCCATCGGTTCCTATTTGGGATCTGGCCTTGGTCCTAGAGGCCATGAAGGCTCATCCCTTTGAACCGCTCGGGACTGTGGAACCAAGGTTCCTTTCGCTAAAAACCGCGTTCCTGATAGCTCTGGCTTCAGTGAAACGCGTGGGGGATCTACACGCGCTCTCAGTGAGCCCGACGTGTATGGAGTTCGGTCCTAATGACTCTAAGGTCATTCTCAGACCGAGGCATGGTTATGTCCCCAAAGCGATCGGCACTCCTTTCAGGGCGCAGATTATCTCCCTCTCGGCTCTGCCAGCATCCGACGAGGGGGACGGTGGCAATATCCTCTGCCCTGTCAGGGCATTGAGGGTTTATGTCACACGCTCCGCCGCCTTCAGGCGTTCTGAGCAGCTATTTGTTTCGTTTGGAGGGCGCGCTAAAGGTCTCGCCTCCTCGAAACAGACCCTGTCCAGGTGGATAGTGGACGCGATTGCAACTGCATACGCTTCCAAACACCTGCAGTGCCCGCTAGGTGTCAGAGCACACTCCACTAGAGGCATGGCCTCTTCGTGGGCTTGGGCCAGAGGGATTTCCATCCACGATATTTGCGTGGCGGCAGGCTGGGCCTCCCCGTCTACGTTCGTGAGATTTTACAATCTGGAAGTTCCTGCCTTACAGGCGAAAGTGTTATCAGTTCAATAAGGCTGTTGGTTCTGCCCGGTGATTCTGCGCAGACATAGCTCACATACTGGTAGTAAGTTCGGTACAAGGCTTATGTAAATTTGAAGGAGACCGGCGGTACCGTTCCCTCATTTACGAAAAGAGCTATTGTGAGTTTGAAGGTGACCGGCGGTGCCGTTACCTCACTCATATGACAAGATATTGTGAATTTGAAGGCGACCGGCCTTGCCGTTCCCTCATTCATGAGACAAGGTGTGGTGAATTTGAAGGCGACCGGCAGGTGCCGTTCCCTCATTCATAAGGCAGGGTGTTGTAACCACCCGTTGTAACCACCCGTCAGTTCAAACGAAGTGTCCGTATATGTGGTGGCCCGTTTCCTTTACCGGCCACCCTGCCCGAGCAGTGTTATGGTCCCCGGTTCCCTGGGATACATATGCTGTATGCAAGGCGCGCACGGCGTTGACAATATGTTCCCGTAGCGTAAGGAACTTACGCAATACGAGAGAACCTCTCGTAAGAGAACGATACTCGGTTACTTAACGTAACCTCGGTTCTCTCTAGAAGAGGGAACGAGTATTGCGTTCCTTGCCGTGCGCCCCGCGGGCTTTTACGCTTCAGAACTACGAAAACCGAATATGCAGCCCGTGAGCCCTGCTTATATACACGTGGCCACGCCCCACCTGTAGGCAAATGAAGCCAGGTGGGCGCGAAGCGCCCTCATTGGTCGCCACGTCACGCGGGCTCACCGATAGGCTGCTGCAGTTGCCAGCAGAGCAGCCAATGGCACGCTGGAATAGCCTGCTATGGTCTGCCAGGCTGCCGCACTGCGTTGACAATGTTACAAAATTAAGGATAATTTTGGGTTTTTCAGAAATCTCGAAGAAAGAATACTTTCCCGTAGCGTAAGGAACTTACGCAATACTCGTTCCCTCTTCTAGAGAGAACCGAGGTTACGTTAAGTAACCGAGTATCGTTTTTAAGCGCAAAAACACATTCTCTGTGATCATCCCCTTACGCCTGTCACTCAGAAGTATTTTTTTTGTTGTCAAACTGGACAGATAATGAAACTTTCAAGTGTGAACAGCACATTTGTGTATTTAACGGAAAATCTGTTAATTTTGCAGAAATGTACTGGTTTAATGTGTGAAAGGGTCTAATTGTCACAGACATGTTCTGTTTTATGGTCTTTTAAGACTTGGGTATACTTAATTTTCCGCATTCCGCTCCATGTTCCGCATTCCGCTTCCGGTGTTAGTGAGGCCAGCAGGGGGTGCTCACCCTGTGGTCTGTGTGGGTCGGACAGTATATTTTAGCTTCAGTTTGTTTCACCTTGTTTTCCTATTTCCTTTTTTCACCATGTTCCCACACTTAATTTGTTTCTGTAGCAACCCATTGTGTTCACCTGTGTTTCGTTTAGATCTATTTGGTCTGTGTATTTAAACCCTCTCTTCAGTTGAGTTCTTTGTCTGGTGTCTTCAATGTAACGGTTGGTTTGTGTTACTCCTGTGTAGTGTTTCTGTGCATTCTTATGCCAGAGTGTTTTGTTTTGTTTATGTAGTTTAATAAAGGCTGCTGTTAGTTTAAAAGTATCCTCTAATCGCTTTATTGTGGAACCAACCAACCCATGACAGAATACCAGACCTTAAAAATATGGATCTCGTAGCAGCCCACATTTGCCCCGAGTACTAGCTACTAAACCTTCGCCAGAATGGTTACCCCCTGGAGAGGTATATGGAGGATTTTTTGGGCTTACTATCAAATCCCCTGGAGTAGACATTAGATTAGATTAGATTCAACTTTATTGTCATTATACAAGTACAAGGCAACGAAATGCAGTTTAGGTCTAACCAGAAGTGCAATAGCAGCAAGTGCAGGATATATACAGTGGTTGCGTAAGTGCAGGACATGGAAATGTACTGAATATATATAAATATGTATAAATAGACATGCTAAAAGCATGTTTTCAGGAGGTGCTGGATGCTGGAAGTGCTGGATGACTATTTGTAGGTCTTCCTCTTGTCAGGAAGGGACAGCACAACGGTAGCCCAGTACTTCAGCTATTTTCTGGCTGGATGTTTTCGATTTCATTGTGGAGAAGATGGATGAGGACCACGCCAGAGATATTCCAACTCCTCCCTGAGTGCAGTCCTCTTGCCCCACCCGCAACAGACCATCAGCCGAAGCCCACCACAGACTCAGAGACTGAGCCTGCCATGAAGCTAGAGCCAAAACAACTGCCAGAGGCCAATTTCGTCATGGAGCCCGAGCCCATTGCGGAGTCTGACCAGGTGCATGAGCTGGCACCAATGTCCGTCACTGAGGCATATTAGTAGAGTTCAAGGGTACAGATTGGAGCCCGGCCCAATGTATTAGTAGTTGATGTTCTGGATGATGTCATGTTTCAAGGACTCCAGTCTCCACTGGTCCCGTCCAGTCTGTCTCCATCACCATTGGTTCTGCCCAGCTCCAAGTCTCCTTCGTCATGGATGGACCTCCCTTCTCACCTCTCCTCTGCCAAATCCTTCAGCCCCCTCGGGTTCTCCTTCAGTGGTTCCCCTCAGCTGCTTGGATCCGCCTTGGGCTTCCCGGTCGTCAGTTCCACCTTGGTCTGTGGATCCCTCAGCTCCACTTCGAGCCTCCGAGACACAGACTCCATCTCGGCCCTCCGACCCATCGCCTCCATCTTGGCTCAAAACTCTCTTGGCTCCACCGTGGTCTGTCGCCCTCAGGCTCTGCCAGGCAGCCTCATCCCTCTGGCTACACCTTGGTCAATCATTACTGTTGCTCCGCTTTGGAATGCCAGAGTCCAGCTTTGCCTTGACCCTCCACCCCACTGGCTCCACTGTGCTCCTTCCCTATGGTTCTGCCTTCTGGGAGGAGGATATACTGTCATGGTCATGCTCTGTTTTATGGACTTGTTTTCCGGTTTCCTTTTGTTCCCCCTCTTCATTTGTTACCATAGCAACTCATTGTGTTCATCTGTGTCTAGTTTAGCCCCATTGTTTGGTCTGTCTGGTGTCTTTAAGGTTAAGGTTGGTTTGTGTTACTCCTGTGTAGTTCCACTGTGCCTATCTATCCCAGAGTGTTTTGTTTAGCTTAATAAAGACTGCTGTAAAAGGATCCTCTATTCATTTCATTGTTGAACCAACTCATGACACTAATGTCTTTAACATTTATTTGGATCAATTGAATGCATCCTTGCCAAATTAAAGTATAAATTGATTTCCAAACCAAAAAAAAGTAAAAGTAGTATGTTATCCTTGCGTAAAATAAAAGCTATTTTGTTCTGTCCCACCCCAACTTTGTTTCAGTCAGTTGTGTTTGCCAGACCAGTTCTTCACAGTGAAATCCACAAACGAAAGAATGCAGCTGTGTTTTGTTAAATTTCACTCTAATCCAGCTGAATAATGCATGAAGATTTTGTACATTCAGTAAATTAAGAAGTTATACTATGCCCAACACTGAGATGACATAATAGACCAGGAAGCAAAGTACATCTGAATATAAACAAAATGCTAAGGCTGTATAAGGCTAAAATGTTGGCTTTAAACATTCATCTGGTGCAATACTGCATTAATCTCTGACACAATAAAATCAGACAAGTCTCTACATGATCAATAGGACCTGCAGTTTTTCCCTCTTATTATCTCCTTTCCAGGGTGATAAAAGGCTCGCGGAGAACCACAAAGAGAGGATGAGAAGTTCACACACAGTTGATGTGCGTGTATGTGCACAGAGCGAACGGATCACTGGGCGTCTGGCACACACTCTTTCCCAGATCTGGGCTCCAGTTCAGCTCACTACTCATTCTGCAAACCACCAACACAAAATAAAAACCACCAAACCGAGGAAAGAGGCAGTTTCCACAGCCAGGACTGGAGAAGGCCCCGAACCACTTAAGAAAAAATACCCTCTTAAGACACCAAGGTTATTGGCTTTTCTTTTAAAAATTGCAGCTAGTACACTAACATAAAAGTAACATAAAAGATACAGCACTTTTTTTTTGTTTTACATGGCACCAAGGTAATACCATGTTTTTGGGACCATCCTATGGTTTCTCAGTTTGTGGGGTACAATGTAAATACTAATAATGGTAATTATTGTAGTTATACAATATATCAACAGATTTATTACTTTACTTTGTAAAATATTTCTAAACATATATACATTACCATCCAAAAGTTTGGGATCTGTAACGATCACCAGCTGGAGTGCCCTTGAGAGCCACCAGAGGGCACTCCACATAAGACTATGATCACTCACAAACTACATTTCCCATAACTCACTGCCCGGACTCATCATCACTTATCACTGATCACATTCACCTGTACCTCATTCACTGATTGCATTCACCTGTGTCTCACCATCCTGTTAGTCTCTGTCTATTTATACCATGGCCATTCATTCACTCACCGCAAAGTCTTGTTTAAGTGTTAAACTGCAATTCTGAGCATTCCCCTGGTTTTCTTGTCTTCTGGTTTTTGGATATCTTGCCCTGTTCCTTGGATTACTCTCTTGGCTCTGGTCCCTGCCTGTTTTGTTTGTTTCTTTGTTTGGACTGCCTGCCTGTGTATGACTCTTGCCTGTACATTGGATTACGCCTCTGGATTGCCCTCAAATAAAGCTGCATTTGGATTCTCAACCCTTCTGTCTCAGAGCAGTTCGTAACAGAGAAACAAACAAAGAAACAAACAAAACAGGCAGGGACCAGAGCCAAGAGAGTAATCCAAGGAACAGGGCAAGATATCCAAAAACCAGAAGACAAGAAAACCAGGGGAATGCTCAGAATTGCAGTTTAACACTTAAACAAGACTTTGCGGTGAGTGAATGAATGGCCATGGTATAAATAGACAGAGACTAACAGGATGGTGAGACACAGGTGAATGCAATCAGTGAATGAGGTACAGGTGAATGTGATCAGTGATAAGTGATGATGAGTCCGGGCAGTGAGTTATGGGAAATGTAGTTTGTGAGTGATCATAGTCTTATGTGGAGTGCCCTCTGGTGGCTCTCAAGGGCACTCCAGCTGGTGATCGTTACAGGATCAGACAGATTTTGTTTTGTTGTTGTAAGACATTAAAGGTCCCGTTCTTCGTGATCTCATTGTTCAAACTGTAGTTAGTGTGTAATGTTGCTGTTAGAGCATAAATAATACCTGTAAAATTATAAAGCTCAAAGTTCAATGCCAAGCGAGATATTTTATTTAACAGAAGTTCCCTTTCAAAGCCTACAGCGAATGGCCGGCTTGGACTACATCCTGGTACTTCCTTCATAAATGACGTCAGTAGAACAGTAGAACAGACTAACCTCCGCCCACAAGAAACGTGAAAAAAGGGGGCGTGGTCTTGTTGCTGTCCCACGTGGAGAAGAGGACGTGTCGCGTGGAGAAGAGGAATTGTTGCGTTTGAGTGTGTTTGTCGCCATGTCGTCGAGACGCTGTTATTTTCATCCCGGAGTCAAATCACCGTTGTTTGGCTTTCCCAGGGACGCTGTAGAGATCATTAAGCGCATATATCTCCCGTTAAGAGGCGTGACCTTTCCACGTGCGCTAAGCTGCTGTCGAATCACAACACAGGAACCGTGCCACGTTTGCTAAGCTGCGGTCAAATCAGAACACGGGAACCGCTGGCACAATCAGAACTCGTTACGTATTTCTGAAGGAGAGACTTCATAGAACAAGGAACTCATCAGCCGTTTTTAGGACAGTGAAAACAGCGGTATACAGATGAGTAAATTGTGTGAAAAATACTGTTTTTTTTACACACGAAACATGAACACATGTTATATTGCACACTGTAAACACAATCAAAGCTTCAGAAAAACACGAAGAACGGGACCTTTAATACTTTGAGATGGTGGTCCAGTGGGTTAAACCATGGTACTGCTACGCAGAAGGTTGCTGGTTCGATCCCAGTGGTCACCACCAGTGTGTCCTTGAGCAAGGTACTTTACTCCATGTTTCTCCAGGGGGATTGTCCCTGTAATAAGGCCACTGTAAGTTGCTTTGAATAAAAGTGTCTGCCAAATGTAAATGTAATGTAATACTTTAATTCAGCAAAGATGCACTAAACTGAGCACTTTTTATTCATCAAAGAATCCTGAAAAAGATGTTTTCAACACTGATGATAATGATTCCGGCAATTCATATTAGAATGATTTCTGAAGGATCATGTGACACTGAAGGCCTTGGGTAATGATGCTGAAAATTCAGACTTGCCATCACAGCAAAAATACATTATTAATATATTAAAATAGAAAACATATCTTTTAAATTGTAATGATATTTCAAAATATTACTGTCACTGTATTTTTGATCAAATAAAGTCGCCCTTGGTGAGCATAAGACACTTCTTTCATAAAAACTTTAAATCTTGTAGATCCCAAACTTTGATCTTATTAGCTTTTGTTAAATTGCATTATGTATCATCCATTGGCCACTCTGCTCTCTCTATTATTGTTATTACATTGGCCATTGAAACATTTATATGACCATTTAACCTTTCAGTACCATGGTATATATGTACCACAATATTACCATCCAATACCATCACTGTGTCGTAGTACCTCTACAGTATTTCATTTAATCTCTTTCATTTCAAATATGTGCCAAATTTGATCAGACAGGGCAAACATGGAGCTTCTCATCTGGACCTGAGAACCAGGACTGATATTGATCTGATTAAAGTTGTGAAAGATCAAGTGAGTATTGCATTCCCTTTGATTCAACGAGTAATCCATCAGCCAGTCAGAACGCTAAGCTTTTCTAACCAAGTTTAGATTAGAGGTACAGTATCTGTTTGTTAATGTGACCCAAGGAGCTCTAAACTGGAGAAAGAGTCTAAGACATATGTGCAGAGAATTGCTAATAATCTATTCTAACACTTTTAGTGGCAAAAGGAATTGAACATAATGATGGAAAGAGAGGAAGAGATCGAAAAGTCAGTGCTGGAAAAAAGAAAGCAAGAGGATGAGGAGAAGATCCTGAAGAAACACATGGACAAGGTCAAAAAGAACACAAAACCTTACGAGTTACCATTAACCAATATATGATTTTAGCTTGAAGTCTATAAAGCGCTGAGAAATAGTGACAAACACATCCTTAAAATTCAAACAAATAAAAGACTGAACAATTTTTATTTTTCTGTAACATTCCTTTCTAATAAATGACAGACAGACATTCGTTGGCTAAAATTGTAATGGCAACACTGGTAAAAAGACCAGTGTCACCACAATTTTCAAGATTAAAAATAGAGGAATATTCTCACAGGGTCGGAAAGCATTGGCCTGCTTTCATTATCCTGATTCACTACAGTCACAGACCAATTTGGTCATAAAAGTGTGAATTAAGCAGCTAGTTGGAATACAGTGATCACAGCACATCTGACTGACCAACAGAACGACACGCCAGTGAAAAAGAAGAACATTCCAAATCATCTCAATTAACATTTAAAAAAGAAATCACAGTAGCAAGTCAACAAATGATCATTCTTCACACTCAAGAAAAGCGGCCAACTCTTATAGCCAGCCTGAAACAAAACACCTAAAAAAAACACCCAGAGTATAAGACTCGAACATTAACTCCCTTCAAGAATAAACATCACAGAATGAAGGAAAATGCATTTAAGAAAAACATTCCTATCATATATCATTATGTGTGGCAAATCTACATATCAGAAAGAGTTTCATAAACTTTGCCAGGGATCTCTTGGAGAATTACTGCCAGGCAATTTCTGACGACAGGAGGTCTAAAAAAAATAGATCATCATTGCATAAGACAAAAATGTTCATTTGCATAGTTTGATTGTATAATAAATCTAGCTTTTTCCATTCATAAACTTCAACATAATCACATTAAGTTTATAATCCATAAGCATGACACCATTGTATGATCAAGCACCCCTTCCAACTCAACCATTGCAAGAATCTATATTTCTATTGATATAAATATATGCACGATTATAATCATATAGCCTAATATATTAAATAAAACATTTGATTTCTTTTATGATAATTATCATCTCTGGGAACAATGGAATTAAATCTTCAATACACATTCTTTAGTACAAGACACCCACCCACCTTTGGTCAATTTATGATGCTACTGAACCTATTAACAATCATTCAGACTGAAAATTAAAATAAAAGTGATTGATATATACTATCTATATGTTTAGAAAAAAACAGATAATGACAAAAATCACTTAAGAAAGATAGACACACAATCTGAGGCTTCATCATCTACATTTCAAGTCACATTAAATGATCCATTTCAATGAATGTGATAAACACAGATAAACTTGCAGTCATTTGCATCGCTAGAAATTATCAAGAGAATTTAAAGGAACACTCCACTTTTACGATGTTTTCGAATGCACTCAGCCCATCTCCGAGCACCTTTAGCATAGCTTAGCATAGATCGTTGAATCTGATTAGACCGTTAGCATCTCGCTCAAAAAAATGACAAAAGAGTTTCGATATTTTTCCTATTTAAAACTGGACTCTTCTGTAGTTACATCGTGTACTAAGACGACGGAACATTAAAATATAATTGCGCCTGCTGCACTACACCCATGGTACGGCAGCAAAGTTCCTTGATTATTACGCAGGAATGAGAGTATAGTTCCTAGCCATATCGGCCTAGAAAATCGCAACTTTTCATTTTACGTCGGTCTTAGTACACGATGTAACTACAGAAGAGTCAAGAAAAAAATATATAGAAAGTCTTTGGTCATTTTTTGAGCGATATGCTAGCGGTCTAATCAGATTCAATGATCTATGCTAAGCTATGCTAAAAGTGCTACCGCCAGACCAGGGTTGCCAGGTTTTCACAACAAAACCCGCCCAATTGCTACTTAAAACTATCCCAAAACAAACCCAATCGCGTTTCAGGGGGGGTTCTCTGGTAAAAATCTGGTTTGGGGTAAAATATGTGGGGGTTTTTTTGCATTCCCGGGACTAAATATCATAATTGTGGTTGCTTCAACCCGCGGACATGAAAAACAGCCCGCAACAGTGTTGAAGTAGCCCAATTCCGCGGGAAAACACTGTGCCAGACATGGAGATCGGCTGAATGAATTTGAAGATGGTAAAACTCAACTGTTTAACTCTAGGGGAGTTGGAAAATGAGCCTATTTTAAAGTGTTCATTTAAAGAAATCATTTAAAGATAGCAAAATTAAAACTGTCTGCTGTTAGTTTTTTCTACGTTGTAACAGAAAATGATAAAAAATGATGTGTTCACTTTTAAAATTGCTTATTTTATCACATCCATTTAGAAAGACACCACCTTGTGAGACTAAGGCACAATTCAGAGTAAAAACTTTGGGATGGTTTAGAAAAACAATTCAGATGAGAATCCAATCCATTGCCCAATCTATATATTAGCTTCCATCTGGGAATTGTGAGGATAAATTGAACAGGGCACAGAAGCATTTCTCTTCATCAAGTCACAGAACCAAGAAAGAGTTTCTTGCACCATCCCCACTGTAGCAACACTTACACTGTAGTAAAACCGTACAACTTGTACGTTCCCAGCTAAAGACGTCAACTCACAGCACAGTGAATCACACATAAGACGCGTCATGTTATGTTAAAATAACCTGAGAGAGCTGGTTGGGAATTCTTGGAGATTTCATATTGCACTTTGCTGTGAAGCTTAAGGTTTACATTGACAATCATTTAATGAGTCCCCGGCTGAAGGCAACAACCTTATGGCCCCTCGAGTACATGAGCCTGTGTGACTGCAGCTCAGCTCAGAGCAGCTCAGCTCAGCTGCAGGCGGTAAGTCCTGATTTCCATGGGTTTAAGGCTGATCTCCTGCGGGTCGCCTTCACCGCTGTATGTGTGCATCAGAGACAGCGAGACAGGAGTGATGCTTTTCACCTTCAGATCTGTCAGGAGCTTCTCTAAATTCATCTACACACACACACAGAAAACACAGTATGTTGATTAGAGCATTTCCAACGCAACATGTTCAAGCATGTTTCATATTACATATTTCGCTTGTAAAAAAAGAAAATGAGATGGTTAGCTTATCTGACAGGGTTACAAGCTAAGCCTAAGTGGAAAGTAAACAACTTTAATTAACTTATGATACTACATTTGTAGTCATGGGACCTTTAAAGTAATTATTGTGTAAAAAATCAAATAGACATTTAAAAAAGTAGCTTCAGAAATAAATATTTTTGGGTGAACTATACCTTTAATGTTTCTTTTTATTAATATGGAAATATGAAATTATTTTTAAAGGTCCCATTAATATTTAATATTGCTTTAATTTTTTTTTGTAATCAGTTAACAATAACACTCTCCTGAAACTGTGGTAAATTTGTCACAGCACATTGGATCAGCATTTCCCAAAAGCATCGTTAGCCACGTTCTGTCTTTAACAATAAACTTGAACAATTTAACGTTTACCGAAACCGATAATTCCAACAAACATTTGCAAACAATGTTTCAAACTTGTGGCTGAATAGAAGCACAGTTTCTAGTTAAAATGTCGTGGACCTAAATAGATCATGCTCTTGGGCAGAATAAGCAAGCTAACATTCTTTCCATTCCATTTCCGCTTTCATTCCATTTAAATATATAAACACATTTTAATCGATATATTTTAGCGTGTTTTTGAGGTTTGCACGTGCATAAATGCATAAGAGAACCCTGGTGGATGGCATAAGAGGGAACCTGTGATGAATCAAACGTTAAATAAATAGGGATGGGCGATATTTAATTGTTTGCGATAAACCGGTAAAAATTCTCCCCACGGTAAGAATTAGTCTTCCCGCGATAATAACGATAAAACCTAGTTGATGACGTGACCCATTTGCAGCTCATGTGCAGAGCGAAAACAGCTATGGCGGAAGCTGCGGAGGAGTTTATCTCAATCTGGAACCTGTACACAGATATATTTTCACTCGCTGAGCGCTTGAGAGATTCGCTCTTTGTGAAGCGAGCTATTTTGACACATCGGCTAAACAGTATCGGCTGATTCCAATACTTAAAAAAAGCCAAATATCGGCCGATATAAAGGTTTGTTTTCAAAAGACTTAAGTTTTATTTTTAGATCACTTTTATGGTACTTTTGTGTCCTTTTTGAAACTTCTAGTCACATTTCATTATAATTGGATGGGGAAAAAATGACCACTAAGTTCTCCCTTTTGTGTTCCATCGAATATGTGTTTCATGTTTAAATCAGATTTTCATTTTTGAACGAATTATTTACATTTACACATTTGGCAGACGCTTTTATCCAAAGCGACTTACAGGGACATGGAGTAAAGTGCCTTACTCAAGGACACACTGGTGGTGACCTCTGGGATCGAACCAGCAACCTTCTGTGAATCAGTTCCATGGTTTAACCCACTGGACCACCATCTCACACTATTATCCCTTTGAATTATCCCTTTGGGAACATATAATGTAAGCTTCAAGTTCTTTTAAAAGTCCGGCCAAAATTAAGTAGCAGTGATGAGACTCTTTGAATTTTTGATGTGTGTCTGTGTGTGGGAAGCCGCGTGATCTGCTTACCTTGCCACGTGTGGTGGCACACAGTAGGCCAGTGTTCCGATTGGAGAAGCCACAGTCAAAGCCTTTTCTGTGCAGTATCAAAGCAGCCTGCTCGGATGGACCTCCCCCTTCCTCCTGCGAGAGAAGCGAGATGGAGCCTCAGGCCGCATAAACACAACACTGTTTCCTCTTAACACGCACACACTGAGCCAATTATGGAGCACTGCTTTGCACTCATCAGCTGCAGCTCAGCACAGTAGGTCTCTCCCATCACAACTTGATGGAAAGAGCCACTATTTTAGACATCAGAAAATAAAGGAACTTAAAGCAATCATCTTGGTTCAAAATAACTCAAGCTTTATCATGTGACAGGCTGCAGATTTTGTGATCATTTCTATGTCCTTTTTTAAAATCAAACAAAGATTGCATTTACAGTAATGCACTTACAATGGATTGATGGGGCAAGGCATTCTGGGGGGCTTTAAAAGCAGAAATTAATTTTCACTTATTGTTTTATGAAGCACACATATTAGATTTTGAAATGTGTATTATTTGATCTGTGCAAAACTGGACTTTGAAAGTTGTTTTAAAAATGATGCGCAACTCCGATGCACTGATGCGCTGACATGAGAAATCAAATTTGCCTTGATCTTTTGACATAGAGGTCTTTGTACCATTAAGACATCCTGCAAGTTTCATAGCTTAAAATTTCCTCCTCATAAACAAAGCATTTATTTAATCAAGCTCGAAAAACAGCTTGTTTTGATATTGGGTGACCTGTGATGTTACACGGGCAAATACGTTTGCATATGACTGCCTCCAGAGCAAGACATGGACAAATACACTATATTTCCAAAAGTTTTGGGACGCCTGCCTTTGCATGCACATCAAATCAAATCAAATCACTTTATTGTCACTCTACCATATGCACAAGTGCAACAGTAGGTGAAATTCTTAGGTGCAGTCCGAGCAAACATAGCAGTCATGACATGACATGTACAACATTTAAGCAACAACAGATTACACATCTGATGCACACACAATTACTCACAGCACAGTATACACTACAATAAACAATAAATAATTTACACAATGTGAGTGTAGTTCTCACAGCTTTAAACAATATACACATACTTACAATATACATATATTTTAAACAATATACACTAAACATACACTAAACAATATACATTACGCTATAATAATAATAATAATAATATACAATGTATAGTATACAATATTATTCACAAATTGAAATCCAAAGTGCAATAGATGCTGTATGATAAATAAATGTGTATATAATGTGTGTGTATCTACAGTGGGTTGTGCTGAGTGATATTCTGTCAGTGTGTGTTATGATACTGATGGATCAGGAGTTAAGTAGTCTGATTGCTTGTGGGAAGAAGCTGTTCTGGAGTCGGCTGGTGCGTGTTCTGATGCTGCGGTACCGTCTGCCTGATGGCAGCAGTGAGAGCAGCCCATGGTTCGGGTGGCTAGAGTCTCTGATGATCCTCTGAGCTCTCTTCACACACCGCCTGGCGTAAATGTCCTGGAGGGAGGGAAGCTCACCTCTGATGATGCAGCTGGCCGTGCGCACTACCCTTTGCAGGGCTTTTCGGCTGCGGGCGGTACTGTTGCCGTACCAGGTGGTGATGCAGCCAGTCAGCAGGCTCTCTATGGTGCTGCTGTAGAAGCGTGTGAGGATGTGGCGGTTCATTCCAAACCTCCTCAGCCGTCGCAGAAAGAAAAGGCGCTGATGAGCCTTCTTCACAACGGCCTCGGAGTGGACGGACCATGAGAGTTCCTCTGTGATGTGGACACCGAGGAACTTGAAGCTGCTGACTCTCTCCACCGGTGCTCCATCGATGGTGATGGGGCGGTGTTCTCTCTCATTCCTCCCGCACTTTAATGACATCTCATTCTTAATCTGTAGGATTTAATATGGATATGGCTCAAGCTTTGCAGCTATTACAGCTTCAACTTTTCTGGGAAGGCTTTCCACAAGGTTTAGGAGTGGGTTTATGGGCATTTTTTGACCATTCTTCTAGAAGCGCATTTGTAAGGTCAGGCACTGATGTTGGTCGAGAAGGTCTGACTCCCATTCTCCGCTCTTATTCATCCCAAAGGTGTTCTATTGGGATGAGGTCAGGACTCTGTGCAGGCCAGTCAAGTTCCTCCACACCAAACTCGCTCATCCATGTCCCCAAACTGTTCCCACAAAGTTGGGAGCATGAAATTGTCCAAAATGTCTTGGTATGCTGAAGCATTAAGAGTTCCTTACACTGGAACTAAGAGACCAAGCTCAACCCCTGAAAAACAACCCCAACACCATAATCCCCCTCCACCAAACTTTACACACGGCACAATGCAGTCAGGCAAGTACCATTCTCCTGGCAACCGCCAAACCCAGACTCGACCATCGTCACTCTAGAAAACACGTATCCACCTCTCTGAAGTCCTGTGGTGGCGTGCTTTACACCACTGCATCCGATGCTTTGCTTTGGACTTGGTGATGTAAGGCTTGGATGCAGCTGCTCGGCAATGGAAACCCATTGCATGAATCTCTCTACACATTGTTCTTGAGCTAATCTGAAGGCCACATGAAGTTTGGAGGTCTGTAGCTATTGACTCTGCAGAAAGTTGACGACTTCTGTGCACTTCTCAGCATGCACTGAGGCCACTCTGTGATTTTACGTGGCCTACCACTTTGTGGCTGAGTTGCAGTTGTTCCCAATTGCTTTCACTTTGTTATAACACCACTAACAGTTGACCGTGGAATATTTAGCAGTGAGGAAATTTCACGAAGGGAATTACAAAGGTGGCAACCTATCAAGGTACCACGCTTGAATTCATTGAGATCCTGAGACGACTCATTCTTTAACAATTGTTTGTAGAAGCAGTCTGCATGCATAGGTGCTTGGTTTTATACACCATTGGCCATGGAAGTGATTGGAAACCCTGAATTCAATGATTTGGAGGGGTGTCCCAATACTTTTGGCAATATAGTGTAGTCAAACATCATCGCACCATAGGTCCCGCCCACTTGCATTCAGTCGCTTAACGGTTGACATTTGCCTACACTCTCTTCCATTGTAGAAAAGAGAAGCCGCTAAGGTCCCAATATGGCGCTGATATCTTGCACTGATTACGCAGACTCAAAGCTGCGGTATCCAAGGCCCCGCCCACACTCCAACAGAATCGGTTTGTACAGTTTACTGCAGAACTGCTCCGAGCTTAGCCCCGGCCACAATATTTGAGGTCGGAAGTTTGCTACGTAGTTGAGTTCTGTTGACAACTATGCGTCGCTCAACATACGTCACTTACCCTGATTGGTTGTAGGTCTATCCAATTGAGTGCAGAGGCATTTTCTTTCCTGGTTCGGTTGAAACGCGCCCCATAATCACAGCCCAATGGAGCAGTTTCAGACTCTGACTAGATTCTGAGTATGACGACGTGAGGCTAGAACTGCTCATTATGTCGGTGTGAAATTAACAGTTATGGAATTTTTTCTTTTTCAAACTGAATTGAGTGGAAATTCTTTTCGGGTACACTTGTATTGAACCCGAAACATTCCATTAACTTTTTCTGTCATTATTCATGATAAAATTTGCACTCAAATCTATACTTGCCCCTTCATGACATTATGCAAATATTTATAGTCTTCTCTGCCCAGCAGAATCTCTCATCACTGTAAACCTGGAGCACTAGATTAACAGAAAAAGCAAATCACTCTGCACAGTCGACAAAGCTCTCTTATTGGTGGTGCAAAAATAAAATGTAATCAATGTCTTCCATGCTTGAAAAACACTTTTCTTTTCCATTTGCAAAGGGTGTCCTTGAGTGGATATTGCCATGACACATAACAAAGGAACTTTTCAGGCATTGTTTAGCATTTACTTTATTCTACAAAGTGCACCAACAGCTCTTGCAGCCAATTGTCCCATCAATCATTTTAATTAATAATTACATATACTGAGAGTGAATTCAGCCTCCCAAATCAGCAGTTAAGGGGAGTTTTTTTGGCTTTCTGACGGTTTGTCAATCGTAATTCAAGCAAGAGACACTAACATTGATGATGTCATTGATAGAGGTTAGCACGCTCTAATGGTGACACAATCAGTGTTGGGAAAGGTACTGAAAATTAGTAATTAGTTACAGTTACTAGTTACTTCTTTTAAAAGTAATTGAATGATTTTACCAATTACTGTACATCAAAAGTAATTAGTTACTAGGGAAAGTAACTTTTAAGTAACTTTTATGTCTGCTTTTTAAATGTAAATATGAACAGTACTGAACAGTCAAACACAATAAACATAATTTTTAGACCTATTTATTGTAATCAACAGGGCAACAGGCCTTCAAATCAAGCAGTAGTACAAAAGTCTAGACTGGGTAAACCCAGCCCGATCTGCCGGCGATTTGATTTCACCCTGCAACTCAGTCTGGAAACCTGTATATTCATTTCTACTGCTTCTGTTACTCTTTTGCGGGAACCAATCACAGACTGGCTTATCCACCTGGCACGCTATTGGCGAGTTTAACACGTTGACGGATAGGCCCTGTCCCAAATGGCACCCTAAATCCTTGCGGTCTTCCTACGAGTCCGCACTTTCATGACGTAACGCCGCTTTGACTGTCGGGAAGAACTGCACCAGTGCGGGCTCGGCAGAAGTGCGCATCGAGGGTGCATATCGACCGCAAAGGGGGCGCTCGCAAGCACCCTTCTGAGACCTAAAATGACAAATGGGACATCCTACAGTCTCGTGGACTTAATGGACACACGCACACGGCAGCCATTGTAAATTCACAAGACCGAAAGTGCACATGAAGTGTGCCATTTGGGACAGGGCCACAGAGAAGCGATGGATCAATGCCCGTTGATCACGCCTCTTGTAGTCTGATTGGTTGAAGGACTATCCAATTGCATACAGAGTCATTTGAATTATGCCCGTTGATCACGCCTCTTGTGGTCTGATTGGTTGAAGAACGATCCAATTGCGTACAGTCATTTAATTTATGCTTGTTTATCACGCCTCTTGTGCAGTAGAAAATACTTAGCAGACTCCCCAGACCAATGTTCTATCTTAAATTGAGCTTGGTCTGGTGATAGCCAGACAAACAAAAGTCCCTTTTAATACTTGAAACGAAATGTCTCAGTCATTTAACAGTGTTTTTTTTTTTTTTTACCACATAAGGCCCAAATTGTTCTTGAATCTAAAAAAAAGTGATAGTCCTACAGTATTAAAACTAATTAAAAGAGAAAACCAAGGTGCCTTGAGGTGCTGCATATAATTGAATGTGATTTAACAAAAGCTTAACAAAATGGTTTAACAAACATGCCTCTTAAGGCAAAGCTAAATAGAGATAAGAGATGAGATTCTCAACAAATGTTAAAATGTTGCATCTCTCAAAGCTCATCAATCTGAAAAGCAGTGTGTGCTCTGATTGGCCAGAGATCCAGTACATTGTGATTGGCCCAAACATCTAATGCGTCTGACGGAAATGTCACGCTTCTTACCATATTTGGAACATCAGCTCCCAAAGCAAAGCAATGACAGATGATAATGTCGGTTCTACCTTATCAATTTGAGCTCGATCCGGATGATGCAGATGACCAAGCTGATCGATCAACGTTGCCAGCGTGACTGGACCAGAAAGTGTCAGATTGGTAAATTTGCATTTGTTATCGTAGAAACAACAAAGACGTAGAAACATGCGCAGAATATTTGGGTTGTACTGTTCTGGAAAAGTGTTGTAGATAAAGCTTAGCCTCTTGTGGAAGGCCAAACAAAGCAGACATTGCGCAACAATTTGCGCAACAAATTTCGTTACTTGATTAAAAAAAACACATTTTGTTACATGCGCGTCACCGATAAAGTAGTGGAATCACACTAACACATTACTTTGTAGCGCGTTACTCCCAACACTGGACACAATGAATGTAGCCAATAAGTAAGATAGAAACAAAGCCCAAAGTTTTAACGGCTCTGCCTACCTAGGCAGCATTTTTAGACTTCAGATATCTTCTAAAGGCAAGGCAGCAATATAATGCTGCTTTATAATATTATTTTGGCCCAATTCTAAAGCAGCAGTAGTTATTACAGAAATTATATACTTAAAAAGAACATACTTCAGTGCAAACTAATTATGTTTTCGTGTAACCTAATTTTAGTGCAAACTAATTATAATATTACACTTAACGGCATGTTAATTGCAGTTAAATAAAAATGTATTATAGTTTAAATTTATACGAAACAATGCTTGAAAAGTTCCTTTGTTATGTGTCATGGCAATATCCACTCAAGGACACCCTTTATGCAAATGCAAAAGAAAAGTGTTTTTCAAGCATGGAAGACATTGATAACATTTCATTACTCATTTATTTTTGCACCAACAAAAATAGTTTTATCGACTGTGCAGAAATACTCCCTAATCTGTCTATAAAGCCTATAAAAAAACAGTCTTCTTGTATTTTACAACACTTCAGCTTGTGATTCTTATTTAGTGGGGGTCATTTTTTAGGATTCTTTACCTAACTTAAGTCTCTGATATCCTGACACCTTGCACTTCTGGAGACTCCAGGTGTGTTGCTGTTCTGGAAAATGGTGGCGCTGGAGACTAAAGGGTCCCTGATGGTTTCACACCCGACTCTTCACCTTAATTCTTCATTCTTTTGCAGTTAACATGTGCCTTTTCTTCACCACCTGTTTTTGTCTGACCCTGCTGACCCAATGAGCATTTCACTGTCCAATGGTCATGCCTTAAAGGGATAGTTCACCCAAAAATGAAAATTAGTGAAAATTAAAAATGAAACATTTTTCCTTTAGACGAATAAAATCAGAGTTATATTAAAAAAGTCCAGGCTAATCCAAGCATTATTATAGCAGCAATAGTTGTTCTGTTTTTGAAGTCCATAAAAAATGCATCTGTCCGTCGAATAACGTGCTCCACGCAGCTCTGGGGTGTTAATAAAGGCCTTCTGAAGCGAATCGATGCGTTTGTGTAAGAAAAATATCCATATTTAAAACTTTATCAAGAAAAGTTCCAGCCGATCACCTTCCGTGGAAAACTGTTGAAAGTGACTTTCAACACTTTTTCCATAAATTGAATACGGAACGCGGTCGGCCGAAACTTTACTTTATAAAGTTTTATATATGGATATTTTTCTTACACAAACGCATCGATTCGCTTCAGAAGGCCTTTATTAACACCCCAGAGCCGCGTGGAACACGTTATTCGACGGACAGATGCATTTTTTATGGACTTCAAAAACAGAGCAACTATTACTGCTATTATAATGCTTGGACTAGCCTGGGCTTTTTAAATATAACTCTGATTTTATTCGTCTGAAAGAAGAATGTCATACACACCTAGGATGACTTGAGGGTCGGTAAATCATGAGATTAATTTAATTTTTGGGTGAACTATCCTTTTAACTGCAATTTATAGTATTGCATTAGTATTGTATCCTTCTCATGGGCATTTAATAATTTTTGACTTTTCAGTCTAAGTTAAATCTCTTATTTTGGCTAATTTTATCTGTAAATAATTCTGCACACCTGAATATAAGGAGTTTTTTTTTTCATTTCCAGCCTTCATGAACAATTATATATCACTTATTAATGATTAAATACAAAATTAATAGTAGTCATTACCGTTATTGCTTCACTATGGTTCATCAAACAGTCCAAGCTGATATGTGCCACATAAACTGTTAATCAAGGATATTGTTCAAAATAAATGTCAGCCTTTCTAGCATTGAGATTCTTCAGAAGAATGCTGCAGAGTAACAGTATTTCTTCTGGAGTTAAGAACAACTATCCATATCCATTTATGAATACTAAATATGCATTTGACATGTTAATGTCGGCAGTCATGTGTTTATATGTAATTTCAATAAACAGTCACTTTGTAGGAACTAGGAAGTACTGAGTTCTTAAAGTTACAGTGTGTTTTAACAGAACAATGAAGTCTTTTATCTCAAAAGATGAAGCAAAATGTGAATCCTCATGATAAGACCCTTTTAAGCATTTAAGCCAGCATGAATCACATCCTCTCATCCGCTATGAAATCTTTCAAACTGTCCCATAAGCCCTCTTCTGAGAATTTTTACCTTTATCCTGTCATGTTTTAAAATATTACCATTCAGCCCGGGGAAATGGGACTCTGATATATCAATTTGAAGGTCAATACACTTTATGGCCCTCTTAGGAGCTGAGCCAGCAGTCCTATACTCCCTAATTATGGCCAAAACAGCTTTCAGCTTCCTCTTTAAAAAATCCTCTAGATAGAAGATACAAACACAAATGAGACATACCTTAGACTGGATAGAGCGCAGGTTGACCAGGTGCATGTCGCAGGGGAAGGAGGCGCTCAGAGGGCTGTAGGGAATCAAGGATGGGGCGTCCGAGTTCTGACTGACTGGCATTGAGATGAGGGGATGGTTGAGGTACATGAATGACATGTGACTCAGTATAGACGGATAACTATTCGGTGTGATCTCCTCATTCTGGGCCTAAGACAGAAAAGTGGTGTATTAGCAGAGAACATTAACTCGTTAGAGATTTGAGCAACTTTTGTGCAAATCCTGCGTTTTACTGACCCTCATTTGCAAAGCAGCCACAACAGACATGTTCTGAAAACATTACTATAAACGTGATGGAATGACCTAAATAGGACCAAAAAATAACATTCTATGTTGGCCCCTTAAAGTGCAGTCCCGAATGAAATGTCCCCATCTGACTAACAGGGAATGCATGGGAACATTCTGTTAACGTCTCGAATTTCCTCTTTGTAACATTACTATGTGACCATAGAATAACCAAAATGGAATGTCCCCCTAAAGTCATTTTGGGAACGTTATTATATGACCAACAGAGGACCATGTGGGAACGTTCTGTTAGCGTCCCAAATGCCCTCTTTGTAATGTTGCTATATGACCATAAAATAACCAAAATGTCCTCCTAAGGTCATATAAGGAGCCTTGAACTGCAGCACTTTCATAACCAAAAGAGGACGTTTTAGGAACATCTCTAATCTATAAAGGTTTGGGATTTTTGTCACCTTTAGAGAACTTTTAGGGAATGTTGCGCAAGGTTGCGAGAATGTCTTCTCCTACGTGGGAAAGACTCAAAAGAGTACATTTTCAACTTTCTTTAGTGTGAAATTTTGCTGTTTAAGCATGAAACGCATTGATTGTAGTCTCGAGTTCTAACAATATTTCCTCATTAAAAAAAAATCCCGCCCAAGAAGTAGGCAAAAGAAGGGCCGAGGCCTGGTTGAGTTGCATTAGTAGTGTGTTGAAACTCGTGATAATGGTAAGAGGCGTAACATATAGCCGAAACTGGCACAAAGTGGTTGACCAATCATAACACACTGGTTCAGCCGACCAATCAGAGCATATTGAGCTTTTTGGAAGGAGGGGCTTGATAGAGACAGGAACTAAACAGAGAGTTACTGACAGACTGGGCTTTGACTTTGTAAAAAGGCAGAATATGTTTTAACTCATTTGTTTCATTCTAACAATACAAGCCTGTGAATGCAAACACTTCTGCATTGGAGCAAAATTGTCTTTTACTGTCATGGTGTAGCAGCATTTCAAAGAAAAGTTATTTAAAGGGTTAGTTCACCCAAAAATGAAAATTCTGTCAGTAATTACTCACCCTCATCTTGTTCCAACCATGTAAGACCTTCGTTCATCTTCGGAACATAATTTAGTATATTTTTGATGAAATCTGAGAGCTGTCTCACTCCTCCATAGGCTTTCAGAGGGAATGAAACTTGATGGCCCAGAATAGTAAGTAAAAACGTCATTTAAGGAGTCCAAATGACTACAGTGGCTCTGTATTAAGTCTATCATGCGACGAAAATACTTTTTGAGCGGAAAAACAACAAAAATAACGACTTTATCACACTATTTATCCCACTATATACTCTCTGACGAGAGTTCGCGGGAGTGCCACGACAGAGCCACTGTAGTCATTTGGACTCCTTAAATGACGTTTTTACTTACTATTCTGGGCCATCAAGTTTCATTCCCTCTGAAAGCCTATGGAGGAGTGAGACAGCTCTCAGATTTCATCAAAAATATACTAAATTATGTTCCGAAGATGAACGAAGGTCTTACATGGTTGGAACAACATGAGGGTGAGTAATTACTGACAGAATTTTCATTTTTGGGTGAACTAACCCTTTAAACTGTCAACATGTTTACAATTTAGTTAGATTAATAATAACAATTATGTAACTACTGCGGTATTTTACAGTTACAATGACGCAAGAAAGTCTAAGTAGACAGTAACCAACAGATTATTTTGTCAACCCTGCAGGGGAAAAAACTGGTTAAGGTGGTTAAGCCAGTTAGAAACCAGGAACTGGTTTGTTGTTGGTCCACAGTAGTCAACCGGCTCTACCAGGCTGAAACCAGGTCCATGAGCCGGTTTAACCATCTGTTTAGCCATCTAGGCCAACTAATGACCATAAACAACAAGCTTGGACCCATTATCAGTCATGTAAAACCAGGATGCCATTAAGTATTTTCATGTTAAAGCCATTGATGGCTATGCTATTTATCTATATACATACAGTGCCATTCAAAGTTTGGGTTCAGTATGTTTTTTTTATGTATCTAAATAAGAGATTTTTTAAATAAAAATTGACAGTAAAGACATTTATAATGCTGCAAAACATTTTTTTTTTAACTTTTGAACTTTATATTAATCAACGAATCCTGAAGAAAAAAAAAAACATGCATCACAGTTCCACAAAAATATGAAGCAGCACAACTGTTTTAAACATTGATAATAATAAGAAATGTTTCTGAAGGATCATGTGACACTGAAGAATGGGTAATGGCTGCTAAAAATTCAGCTTTGCCATCACAGGAATAAATGACGTATTAAAATATATATTCAAATAGAAAAGTTATTTTAATATTATTTCACAGTATTACTGTTTTACTGTATTTTTGATCAAATAAATGCAGTCTTGGTGAGCATGAGAGACTTCTTCAAAAACTATTTTAAAAACATTACCGACCAAAACTTTTGAATGGTAGTGTATATATATCGAAATAATAATAAAAACATTAAAACATTTTGGTAACACTTTACAATAAGGTTCATTAGTTAACATTAGTTAACTACATTAGTTAAAGGGGTGGTAAACCACGATTTCACTTTTCTAGCTTTAGCTAGTGTGTAATGTTGCTGTTTGAGCATAAACAACATCTGCAAAGTTACAACGTTCAAAGTTTAAAGCAAAGGGAGATATTTGCTTTTAAAGAAATCGATTTCTAAGGACTACAGCAAACGGCCACTAGGGACTACTACACATTCCTCCAGGATCTCTGACATCACCAGCCCCAATATTTACATAAACCCCTCCTCCGAGAATATGAAATAAGGGGGGGCGAGGCCATTTTGTATCGCAGCAGGGAAGCGTTGTTGTGGTTAGTAGGCTGGAGTGCTGTTGCCAATGCCGACGAAATGCTGTTATTTTCATCTGGAGTGCAGGTCCACTTTCTTCAGCCTTCCTAGGGACGGGGGTGCGTTGCAGTGCGTTTAACATACAACGTTATATGCATGCGTGTATGAGACATGAGGGGAACACGATCGCATTTGCATCGGATATATGCTGCCCATCATAAATCAAAGCACGAGACAGACAGGGGTCGGAGGAGAAGACCGGAAAATGTGACATAATGGACACCATTCGTCTGTATTTGCAATACACGAGCCGCGGTTCAGCTGCACGAGACAGGCGGGCGCGTGCGGTACACGCTGCACATCTCACGGAGGAAAGCTTCCACAATCTTCGCGAGTTCAATCAAGATGGATTTATAAACAGAAGCTGTTTACGGGCTACAACCTGTAAGTGTGATTTATTTTTCGTCGATGTGTTTTCCTGTAATAGTTAGTGTTGTTAATTGTAGCCTACGTTGTAGCAATAAAGTAAACATGACAGCGCTGTTTAACTCTGCAAACCAGTTTGTTAAATGCTCATTCATATTTAACGTTATCTGACAAACACATAACGTTACAAACTGTTTAAAATCTCAACAGCGAACTTGGCATTAGTGTAAATTATTCTTTGATTAGAGCTTTTATGTATTGTTTATCTACAGGCATGCTAAACATGGTTCTGTGTTTGATTTGGCTACTAGTAAAGCCAATGTTTAGTGTTCGTTCTTGCGACAGATATTTGGCTATAATCGTTCTAAAAATACAAAAGTAATGGTGCCATTCAGTAGCGATCACTATAGATCCGCAGTCTTTACTCTTGAGGACTGAACAGGTTCTGCTCGATCAGCTTCACTCAAATTGTCTGGGTCTGATTCGGGCTCTTGGTATGGTTTTATTGACGCTATTGTACACAAAGCACAGGCTAGTAGCCTGAGGCTACCTGTAAAGGTAAGGGGCGTGATGCTTCTCAGAAACGTGCACTAGGCGGTTAGCCAATCACAGCACACTGGGCCAGCTAACCAATCTGAGCTCATTGCGTATTTTTGAGGGACTGGCTTCACAGAATCCGGAAACCATCAGACCGTTTTTACAAGGAAGGACAGAGCAGTGTAGAATAATCAATGTATAATAAACACAATCAAGCCTTTGAAAGAGTGTGCTTTACCACCCCTTTAACATGAACTAATAATGAACTGCACTTATATAGCATTTATTTATCTTTGTTAATGTTTTAATTTCAACATTTACTAATTATTAAAATCTTGTTAACATTAGTTAATGCACTGTGAACATGAACAAACCATTTTTATGAATGTTAACAAAGATTAACTAATGCTGAACAGAGGGGTTGTTCAAGGTTAGTTCATGTTAACTAATGCATTAACTAATGTTAACTAATACAACCTTATTGAAAAAGTGTTACCAATTTTTTTTGTTGAAACATTCAAAACTAAAACCAGTAATTTTAAAAGCTACACAATAATGTAGGAATCAAAACATTATGATGTTCAGTATGAAAAATTATATTTGATACATTTTTAGATTGGCTAAAGATCACATTTAACAGTGTTATAAAAATATTAGTGATTTTAAAGATTAACTTTAAGTGAGCAAAATTAGGGAAATGAGCATGTGCAATTAAATATCCAATATCAATCAACAGAATGTCCAGATTTCAGAATTCCAGACAGAGATTCAATGGTCAACTATCAGATTATTGTCACTAATGGATGCATGATTTTCTTCTTTAGCTCAATTTTTTTTCTCCATCCTGATTACCTCCTCCGCAGAGTTCCTCTTCTCCAGCAGTAGGCGGAAGGAGTTGGCAGTGATCTTATTGTCCAGCACTCCCTGACCCAAACCTCGATTATCATCCTGATTGAGCCTGCGGTCCATAATCACCTCCAGCTGACCTGTGGAATCCACACCAATGAGCTTCATTAGTATGTCACGCATACTTCACCAGAACATTCACTGATGCCTCCAATGGACATGCATAAATCATGTGTGCCAAAGTCAATGAGACCATTGAGCCGTGTTTGAGCACCAAACAAATAAATATATATATATATATTTTTTTTTAACAACCTGACAAAACCACACTTGACAGATTGAATTATGGACCAAAGCACTTTACATTCAATGGTGGAGTGTTTTTCACCACCAATTCACCTACGCTTGTACACCTGCCAGAGTGTTGAATTATTATAGTTTTTTTTATATAAGGCCAAATCTATTCAAGCAAAGATCCGAGGATAACGGATCTGATGGTCATTGATGTGTCTGGATGATAGGCTGTCAAATGATTTGCTTATGGTTTTGTAATTGTTGCAGCATTAGGTTGGCATTTATAATTAACTGAGAGGGATAGACTCATTATAAAGATCATATCATGAAATAAAATATTGTATATGTGCTTGAGCAGATGAAGTCAGTCCATTTTCCACAAGAGAAAGACTGTATATTTTAAAAGTGTATCTCTTAATTTTGTTTTATGACTACAATTGCATACAAAGCAAGGTCAAAATATCTATAACCACACTACAGAAAAACCTTCTATTTTGCTATTTTATATGATCAGAATAACAACTTGAGTGAAACAAGTTGATTACAAATCTATAGAATTTTGTCTAAAAGAAATAACAAATAAAGCACGCTTAAAACTAAAATCTATAGTTTTTGTAAATGGGGTTCTTTGATGCTTTTGAAAAAAAGTCTGCTTTTGATCAAACACACAGTAAAAGCAGTAATATTGTGAAATACTATTATATTTCAAAATAACGGTTTTCTATTTGAATATATTTTACAGACATCATGACCGCAGTGTAAATGGCATCCAAGGCCCTGTTTAGACCTGGTATTAAGATGC
Organism: Romanogobio albipinnatus; assembly: GCA_023566225.1. Taxonomy (NCBI): domain Eukaryota; kingdom Metazoa; phylum Chordata; class Actinopteri; order Cypriniformes; family Gobionidae; genus Romanogobio; species Romanogobio albipinnatus. The sequence continues at coordinate 56,216,937 of CM042242.1, forward strand.
ATTTTGGTCGATCGGTTTACAAGTGGATGAGGCTAAATACTAGGGATGCACCGATACCGATAACAGTACTCGGGTGTCGGTCCGATACTGTTGTGAAGTACTCGTACTCGTAAAACTACCCTGATACAACCGCACCCAATACCACTTTATGGCAACGCATCTTCGGATGCACACCGCCGTGCCAAGTGTAAAGGGGTCTCGTGCTCTCAAAGCGCACGACTGCCATAATATGGCTTCATTTTTGCCGCGCACACCTGAGCACTAGTGCGGACGCGGTGAGTATAAACCCAGCTTAACCGCTCGTGATGCAGATACCGCTCGGTAGTGAGTGCTGAAAGTGAAGGGCTGTTTAGTAGGGATGTGCGCAATGACTAGCCTAACCCCGGTACTAGTATAACAAGCCTAAGCAAGCTTAATTGTTATACTAGTTTGACATGACATGGAAGAAAATGGAAAAGTTTTGTGTAAGCTTTCAAAATCCGCCTTCACCCGAGTGGAGATTTATCTGAAGCCTCCGCAAGCGCCAGAGAAAACCAACGAATGCAAAACCTGAGGTAAAATTAAATGATTTTGTTTTGCTGCAGATATACACTTTTCAAAATAATATATTAATTTCAAGACATAACATTTAGCACTAACGTTTAATCGACTAGTCTCGCACATCCCTAGCTCAGTGTCACACATTGTAGATGAAAACAGAAACAGGCTCATAGCTGATAATGCAGAGAAGCTTCTTTTCATCAAAAAGAACCAGCCTCTCACTTTTCCGAAAAGGGCTGTATGGCTATGATAACATAATAATTTAATTCAGTTGTTCTGCTATTATGTTGTGTGGTGCTGGAATCCACTGAATGTTACAGGTTACATTTATGTGAAATGGGCAGCAGTGCCATGTTTGTTCAGGAAAACACCAAGTTGAATGTTAAAATGTCAGCAACACCATCAATTTGTGTATTTACTTTGTTACAGTCAGAAACTGAAAAACATCTGATGAAAATAAAACATTGTTAGAAGAACTGTAATGGTATTATTAAGTACTTGTATCAGTACTCGGTATCGGCAAGTACCCAAATGTAAGTACTTGTACTTGGTCTGAAAAAAAGTGGTATCGGTGCATCCCTACTAAATACAGGTGTAAACAGGGTCTAAAATGTTTTGAGCTTGTCCACTTTCGACCACTTCCAGAGGTAGTCAAAAACACATTCGACAGGATTGCTTTCACATTATAAAAGCTCATGTGGTTTAATGTGCCACAAAAGACCGCCTACTGACCCAACACGTAAACATTAGGTGTGTTCGCCATTGGCTACGGCTGGATGTAACTGTAGACTGTAAAAAAAATATGGACGTAGTGCCCGTGACGTCACCCATAGTTTTCTGAAGAGCATTTCTGAAGCCTAAAGTTGCCATCTTGGCTGCGTGTCACTCCCGGATAACTGAAAATGGGCAAAGAGGAGCTAACAGGTGGAGTTAACAAACAGGAGACAAACGGCTAGTAGTGACAGAAGCGGCAATCCACCTGTCACTCAAGAGACCACGCCCTTAATTATGCTTTAACTTTAAGGCTTAATATAATTTAAACGAATGAGTTATAAAAAAAATTTACCCCCCTCACAGTTGTCACGAAGTGCAAAATTAGCTCTATAGACCAAAACCTGTAAAAAAAAAAAAAAAAAAAAAAAAAAAAAAAAAGCATACCTGCAAAGCATACCTTCCATAGGGGCAGCCATTGCCAACCAAGCCATCACCTGCTGTTAGCATTCCATTGACTTCCATTCATTTTGGCGTCACTTTGACAGTGAATAACTTTAGATCTGAGGCGTTTAAAGACTCCATTTGTCCATTGTTTTATTTCTAAAGAATAGTGGTGTCAACAATAATCGATTCAGCGATGCATCGCAATGCGGGGCATGCACGATTCAGCATCGATGCGGCAAAGTGCCATAATCGATTATGTCACCGTTTATTTTCTGGCCTTGAGTTGAACAATAAAGTTGTGAAGTTTCAATTACTTCCAGGGTCATAACAACAACAATCAAGATGGCTGAGGCGGAGGGAGATGACCGCGATAGACGGGTAATTAAAAACGCACCCAAAGCTTGGAAAGCGGACATCTGCACATTTCGGATTCTGACGCCGGCTTCACACCGCACGCGTTAGCAGGGCAGGAGCGGTGGGTGTGGAGAGCGGGAGCCCGCGCCCCCATTGTGGATTCACACTGGCAGCGTTTGTCTCGCGCAGATATTGCAAAAACAGACAAATATTGAACATTATGTCACATTTTCCTGTCTCGTGCTTTGATTTATGATGGGCAGCATATGCTGTGATTGTGAAACACACGGGGCACTTCACTACATGATTTCATGGTGAAATTTGTTATTTTCCATGTTAATCTGGTCAGTTTTGATCAAGAACAATCCACTGTGGCTTTAAATCAGCGTGAGCAGCGCGGCAAAAATAGACTCGGCGCCGAAACGATCGCGGCACTGCTGCTTCTGCTCCTGCTCCTGCGATGCGATGAGCTGCCGCGCCGCCTCTGCGTGCGATGTGAATGCTCTAATCTGTTAACATGGGCGCCGGAAAAAAATATGCGCTGCTTACGCCCTGCTAACGCGCCTGCCACACTAAAATCAAGCACGAGAATTGACGAGTCCCTAGTGTCAACGTTACTGTGTGTGTTGCACTGAATATTTTTATTGCTGGGTGCCTGGGTGGTGGTTGTTGTTACAATAGTGTGACTGTAATTACGGATTAATATTTGCACAGGAGTTCATGAAGTGCCCTGTCTTAAGTGTTTTTTTTACACACAGTAAAAAGCTCTGTGTTCACTGCTGGAAAAAGTTGGCTTAGTTGGTTATTATTGCTCTATATAATTTCAAATGGTTCTAAAGCAGAGCGAAGAGAAACATTTCTCATTCAAAGCACTGAAAGCAGTGATTTATGTTTTCTTTTTCAGGTTTGAAAATGCCATATCCAATACCCTATACCATTCAATTTTATTTTATTTAATGACATTTATGTCAAAGATACAGGAGAGTGATAATACACACATAGCAGCCAATAAAATCTGTTGTTCAATATCTGACTCCTTGTATTGCCTCATGACTGATTAAAAATTTGCCTTGTTGTGTGCAGTAGAATTTTGATGCATCGCAATACATCGTAGAATCGAATTGAATCGAATCGTTACCTGGTGAATCGTAATCGAATCGAATTGTGAGGGCAGTGCCAATGCACACCCCTACTAAAGAAACACAACAATGTATAAAAGGCTCCATTACCTTGTATCTTACACTATCACCCCGTAGAAGCCGTTTTTGTACAAATAGGCTAACGATTGCGTCATAACCACGTGACTCTCTGTCGCGCAGTAGAGAAATTACCGTATAGACAGGAGGAGAAGCTCGCAGGCAATCTTTTACTGTCTATGAGGCCATTTATTAAAATACAGTGAGGAAAATAAGTATTTGAACACCCTGTTCATGGCCCCGGTCATCCTCTCCTTAATACAGTGCAGTCGCCCTGTCCCATGTGCAGAAAACACCCCCAAATCATGATGCTACCGCCCCCATGCTTCACAGTAGGGATGGTGTTCTTGGGATGGTACTCATCATTCTTCTTCCTGCAAACACGTTTAGTGGAATTATGACCAAAAGTTATATTTTGGTCTCATCTGACCACATGACTTTCTCCCATGACTCCTCTGGATCATCCAAATGGTCATTGGCAAACTTAAGACGGGCCTTGACATGTGCTGGTTTAAGCAGGGGAACCTTCCGTGCCATGCATGATTTCAAACCATGACGTCTTAAGTGTTTTACCAACAGTAACCTTGGAAATGGTGGTCCCAGCTCTTTTCAGGTCATTGACCAGCTCCTCCCGTGTAGTTCTGGGCTGATTTCTCACCTTTCTTAGGATCATTGAGACCCCACAAGGTGAGATCTTGCATGGAGCCCCAGTCCGAGGGAGATTGATAGTCATGTTTAGCTTCTTCCATTTTCTAATGATTGCTCCAACAGTGGACCTTTTTTTCACCAAGCTGCTTGGCAATTTCCCTGTAGCCCTTTCCAGCCTTGTGGAGGTGTACAATTTTGTCTCTAGTGTCCTTGGACAGCTCTTTGGTCTTGGTCATGTTAGTAGTTGGATTCTTACTGATTGTATGGGGTGGACAGGTGTCTTTATGCAGCTAACGACCTCAAACATGTGCATCTAATTTAGGATAATAAATGGAGTGGAGGTGGACATTTTAAAGGCAGACTAACAGGTCTTTGAGGGTCAGAATTCTAGCTGATAGACAGGTGTTCAAATACTTATTTGCAGCTGTATCATACAAATAAATAGTTAAAAATTCTGGATTTTGTTTTTTGATTATGTCTCTCACAGTGGACATGCACCTACAATGACAATTTCAGACCCCTCCATGATTTCAAAGTGGGAGAACTTGCAAAATAGCAGGGTGTTCAAATACTAATTTTCCTCACTGTAAATAAATACTATGAAAAATTACAAAATATTAATCAGAATATTTACCAAAATGTGCTCCTGCTCACGCTCTCAGTCTCTGCAAGATTCGGTGATTCAGATTTCACTTTGCATAACTACTAGAAGTCTTAGAACTGTCAGACAGGTTGCTTACGTCACATCTACGTTGTCAAGCTCAGTCTGAGGCTGCGCAGTATGCTCAGCCATCAGGAAGTGAGTGCTTCTAATTGACTTCACTTTTCTCCGTGGAAGTCTATGGGGTCGCTGTGTCCAGTTCTTTTACTGTCTATGTGTAAAGTTGGGCATTTTAACATGGAGCTCAATGAGATTCTGCTCCCTTCTGGAGCCTGTCCCTAGCGGCCAGTCGATTAATTGCAGTTTAAGTCACTTCCATATTGGCTTCACGAGAAACTGGGGGAGGTTGCCGCTTGGATGTAACCGATTGGTGAGAGTTGCCGCATGCGGGCGGGGAGGAGCTGAAAACGGAGATCCGAAGTCGGACTCTTTCTGCTTCCCGTAGTGACGCTCATGTGGTGTTTGCATACTTTATCACAGCTGAATTGAATAAATGCTATATTTGTTTCAGAGACGGATGTTTCAGTTACTTTATGTACTGCTTAATACAGTGTCTATTTGTACAAGAATATAGTTAAACATAAGCCTCTACTATGAATGAAGTGTCTATGTTTTTTATCAGTTGTATTTTGGTAAACATGACACAATATAACATTGCGACTACATGAAGGGGTTTTACTGTTATAAAAAACAGATTTGTGAGCATTAGTGGAACTGACTCTCGCGGTACTTTGATGGCATATGTCAGAGTCACGTGGCGTCGGCTCTGTCTCAAGTCCAGGGGCGTAAATCGCGGGGGGGACAGGACCCCCCCAATCTGAGGGCTGTCCCCCCCTAAAAACCATGAGTATTGTAAATAATATAACAATATATACTTTAAATAAATGTGTAAGTAGTAAAACAATACAAACGCAAACGGGGCAAAAAATGCGTTTTAAGTTTAGAAACATTTTGAGTCCCCCCCCCCCCCCCTGCCTCACAGTGGTTTGATCCACCGTGCACCTCAACTAACGTTACCCATAGACCATAGAAAAACTACCACACAAGTTTGGGGAGAGAACAAGGCTCTTCAGACAGCAGTTGTGAAACACCAGTAAGCAGCTGTCAAGGCTATTTTATTCACTTTAAACGTCAGATGAAGTGATTCTTTTCTCTTTAATACAGATTAAGCAAAACACTGTTAACATCACTTGCCCACCGCCGCACCGCCCCGCTCCGCTGTATAGTAATAAAATCATTGAGTTCAGTTAGAGAACTGACAAAACAATTAAAAACTGAACGGGTCTGCTCAATACAGCACGAGCCGAACGAGCAAACAGCTGACAGACAAGATTATCGAAGATTTGGTTTCAAAGCGTAAAAGCGCCTATTTAAGGGAGTGTGTCATTGTACTGTTTTGTTGTTGTGTTTTTCATTACGAATAATAGGCTAATGAACCCAAAATTCAAGCAACCCGCCCCCAAATTCTAAAAATTGGCTAATTCTAAACCGAAAGTTCAGTCAGATCTGTGTAGGGTTTTGCTCAGTATGATAATAAGTGGCAGATCAGAGGCTTGCTGCAGTTGAATATCTAAATATCTGAATATCATAGTATAAAATACTATGTGGAGGACGCAAGATAATTTAATAATTATAATATGACTGCGTGGTGAACCTTAATCGTATTTAAACTACTATTGCTTTGTGTTGTTGGTCAGATAAAATGACAGAGAAAAGAAAAACGGACATTAGATAATTTTTCAGTACACCAAAACGCCAAATAAGTAAGAAATGTTTTTTTTTTTTTGTGGTACACATATCCTTATGTAAGTACGATTTTGGCTGTATTATTTGTGTCTCCTTCAAAAATTGCTCTTGAGAAATTTCATGTTTATTGTCCCCCCCCCAACTTTTAGATGAAATTTACGCCCCTGCTCAAGTCGGACAACATTTCTAACCAGTGTCATGAAAAATCGGGTCCTCCTTCGAAATCAGGTCTGCCCAAACTGTCAGTTAATATATATAAGTTAATGTAATAAAATACGCATAGCTTACTATGCATACGAAAACACATTATAGTGCATAATAAAACCAATTGAATGTAATTTCTTACAGTTTGATTAACTGTTAATTAATTAATAAATAATAATAATAGCCTATTAAGTGATCTAGATTTAATAGCCTAGTAAGTAATTGAACATAAATTTGTTTTATTTATAACTGAAAAATGTGGTCATTTAACACCTAATTTAACACATACCGGTAATTACATTAAAGATGATTGAGAATATATGTGGGGTAAGTGCAAATGTGTGTATAAACTAAACTAACAGGCTAATCGCTTGTCTGTATGCTATGCTAGTATAAGATAACTAAAACAGACATAAATGGTCATTATAACGTAGTTGAAACATGATTTTGTAGGAATTGTAATCAGGCACAAAAGAGAGTACATATTAAAAGCAATTTGGACCAATGGGATCACTTGGGGTCCAAAAGGAGAGCACTACAGTTGAACAAGCCAACTATGTGAAGAGCGCTAACCAGGCGGTATTTAAACATTGGCTGGAGACCCATGTTTGGATTGAAGACAAAAAAACATATCAAGCACAATTTTCTCTCACTATTCCTGATTCCTCACGACATTTGGCGTGCTCTTGCAGCTGTCAGAGCAGAAACGAAAGCTACTGCTATCTCTATGGGGTTTTTTTCTGTAGTTGTGTTCATATGTAAATTAAGTGAGCTTATTTTGTCCATTAGATCAAAAGATATGAAAAAGTCAATAGACCATAGACACTGTTCTCGAATAAGTGGTTGAAAGTGGACAAAAGAGACAGATAAAAGCACCAGGTGTAAACGGGAATGTGTCTCCCTCGTCTACTTGTGATTTGGACATTGGTTGAAGATGATCTGACTCGATCGACCAAAACGCATCTTAATACCAGGTGTAAACAGGGCCTAACAGACATGGGGTAAATCCAAAATGCTTCAATAGTGATTTCATGAGGCTTTAAGATGAATAGAAAACCTAAAGCACTCGGAAGTAAGTTAAAACTCTGACCGCTCTTGAGGCTTGCTGCTCCTAGTGACTGTGCGGTGAGTAGAGAGAGTCTGGCGCTGGAGTCCTGCAGGTAGATCATGCTGGTCATTGGGTAGAAGTTTGCCTGCAGGGGGAGCTTAGCCATGGTTTTCCTCGGCTGCACCTGTAAAAACAGCCCAAGGCATTTTTAGCACTGCAGGGAGAAAAAAAAGTCAAAATTCTTCCTGTTCAGAGACCCGAAAACAATGAGCATGGGCATGTGGAGACACTTATCCGAACGGAAAACACTGTAAATTGATGTGCTTCGATGTCTGTGTGTGTGCACTCGTGTGTGTTAATGTGACTTGGTGGAAAAATGGATTGGATATTCCACAATGTTTTTATTCATGAGGCATTTGTTTTTTGAAGTCAGTTAATTAGTTTAGACCGAAGAGAAGCACTTAATCCTGGCCAATGCCAGAAAGACATCATCAGCTAATTAAATGCCACGCTAATACCCCAACATGTCAAGACAATGTCAAGTGATTTAAATTGAAACTTGTTTGTTTTGGTCAGCCCTGCAGCACACTCTAAACTGTTTTGATTAATTATTTGTCAAAAGAAATGAAAAATAAACTGACATTTTCATTATGCCGTCCAAAAACAACAACACAACAACAACAATGCATTTTGACACTATCAACCAAAATCAAACAAGACTGTCAAAACAATCACTCCAAGCAAATTAACTAACTCTGATGACTCTTTTGTTGATTAGTTTTACTTGTCACTAAACAGAATTAGTCGAGCTAGCCGTCTATGAGATCATGTATTTAACTTGAACTTATTTCACTTTCATTCAGCTGTGTAATCTTTATTTATAGACATAATTTGATAATTTGGTTCCATCAAACTTGATGTGTGTGACCAGGCAATATGAGTAGCTTCTGTTGATATCAATGTGTTTTTGGGGATAAAACATATTATTTTATATACTGTACCCCTTTTTGTTTAGTCTTTATACATCTTAAGCCCTATTCAGACGGCAATTGTTTCTCGGTCATAAGGTATTTTCATCATTGACAGGGGCTAGCTTGTGATTTTATTGCCGTCCGAATCCAGAATGTCAGTGTTTTTCTCCCACCACCCGGCCGAATGACCTACTGTTTTTTGACAAACACCAAGGTCGTGTGGTAATTTAATTGCCGTCCGAGTTTTCAAGAATATATTACTTCAAAATGTACTGTTTATATCCTTTTTGACCACTGCAGAGCACCGTACGGTTGCGCTTCGCTGTAATGTGGATGCATTTTAAAGATCTAGACTTTTATTAATGAAATGTTGGTAAGTATTTACCAGAGCAATATATTTAATCACCGCTCAAAAAAAGAAAAAGAAAAGCACGTAAACATTTGAAATGGGCCGTTATTACGGCAGCAATTAAACCAAGCAGCATTATGTTTACCTCATGTAAATAAGGGGCTGTATTAACTTATTTCCGCTCATTTCCATGTGGAATAAAATGACCTTTTATTTTGAGATAAAATACAAGACAGAAAACCGTTTTAACTATAATGTGCGTCTATATATCTTCCTATTTTTAAAAATATTTTAATTAAATATTAATTAGCATATTATTTTCCTATTATTCAATTAAATATGCATTTATTCTTATTATACCAAGCATATGACATTTTATTTACAGCATACAATTATGTAATTGACCACGTGATCCCCACATGCCACGTGATCCCCGTGGTCCCCACATGCTTCAAAACGTCCACCATTGTTCCTGTACCTAAGCAGTCAAAAACCACCTGCTTAAACGACTGGCGTCCTGTTGCTCTGACCCCCATCATCAGTAAATGCTTTGAGAGACTAGTCAGAAACCACATCTGCTCTGTTCTCCCCCCCTCACTGGACCCACTACAGTTTGCATACCGCACAAACCGCTCCACTGATGATGCCATTTCATCTACAGTTCACACTGCTCTCTCCCACCTGGAAAAGAGGAACACGTATGTGAGAATGCTGTTTGTAGACTACAGCTCAGCATTCAACACCATTGTGCCCTCCATACTTGACGGGAAACTCCGGGCTCTAGGCTTAAAGGGTTAGTTCACCCAAAAATGAAAATTCTGTCAGTAATTACTCACCCTCATGTTGTTCCAACCATGTAAGACCTTCGTTCATCTTCGGAACATAATTTAGTATATTTTTGATGAAATCTGAGAGCTGTCTCACTCCTCCATAGGCTTTCAGAGGGAATGAAACTTGATGGCCCAGAATAGTAAGTAAAAACGTCATTTAAGGAGTCCAAATGACTACAGTGGCTCTGTATTAAGTCTATCATGCGACGAAAATACTTTTTGAGCGGAAAAACAACAAAAATAACGACTTTATCCCACTATTATTGTTGTTCAATTTGAGTCTCTGACGAGAGTTCACGGGAGTGCCACGACGCATGCGTCGTGGCACTCAAATTGAACAACAATAATAGTGGGATAAAGTCGTTATTTTTGTTGTTTTTCCGCTCAAAAAGTATTTTCGTCGCATGATAGACTTAATACAGAGCCACTGTAGTCATTTGGACTCCTTAAATTATGTTTTTACTTACTATTCTGGGCCATCAAGTTTCATTCCCTCTGAAAGCCTATGGAGGAGTGAGACAGCTCTCAGATTTCATCAAAAATATACTAAATTATGTTCCAAAGATGAACGAAGGTCTTACATGGTTGGAACAAGATGAGGGTGAGTAATTACTGACAGAATTTTCATTTTTGGGTGAACTAACCCTTTAAACAGCTTGTTATGCAGCTGGATCCTGGACTTCCTGTCAAACAGACGCCAGGTGGTCAGAATGGGCAGTAACATCTCCTCACCACTGACTCTCAACACTGGAGCCCCTCAGGGCTGTGTTCTCAGCCCACTCCTGTACTCCTTGTACACACATGACTGTGTGGCAACCCACAGCTCCAACACCATCATCAAGTTTGCTGACGATACGACGGTGGTAGGTCTAATCACTGACAATGATGAAACGGCCTACAGAGAGGAGGTGCACACTCTGACACGGTGGTGTCAGGAGCACAACCTCTCCCTCAACGTCAGCAAGACCAAGGAGCTGGTGGTCGACTTCAGGAGGAATGAGAGAGAACACCGCCCCATCACCATCGATGGAGCACCGGTGGAGAGAGTCAGCAGCTTCAAGTTCCTTGGTGTCCACATCACAGAGGAACTCTCATGGTCCGTCCACTCCGAGGCCGTTGTGAAGAAGGCTCATCAGCGCCTTTTCTTTCTGCGACGGCTGAGGAGGTTTGGAATGAACCGCCACATCCTCACACGCTTCTACACCAGCACTATAGAGAGCCTGCTGACTGGCTGCATCACCACCTGGAACGGCAACAGTACCGCCCGCAGCCGAAAAGCCCTGCAAAGGGTAGTGCGCACGGCCAGCTGCATCATCGGAGGTGAGCTTCCCTCCCTCCAGGACATTTACGCCAGGCGGTGTGTGACGAGAGCTCAGAGGATCATCAGAGACTCTAGCCACCCGAACCATGGGCTGCTCTCACTGCTGCCATCAGGCAGACGGTACCGCAGCATTAGAACACGCACCAGCCGACTCCAGAACAGCTTCTTCCCACAAGCAATCAGACTACTTAACTCCTGATCCATCAGGATCATAACACACACTGGACAGAATATCACTCAGCACAACCCACTGTAGATACACACACATTATATACACATTTATTTATCATTTATTATTTATCATATAGCACCTATTGTACATTGGATCTCTACTGTGAATAATAATGTATACTGTTCATTGTATATTATTATTACTATAGCTTAATGTATACTGTTTAATGTATGTTTAGTGTATATTGTTTAAAGTATATGTATATTGTAAGTATGTGTATATTGTTTAAAGCTGTGAGAACTACACTCACATTGTGTAAATTATTTATTGTTTATTGTAGAGTTTACTGAGCTGTGAGTAATTGTGGGCGCATCAGATGTGTAATCTGATGCTGCTTTAAATGTTGTACATGTCATGTCGTGACTACTATGTTGCTCGGAACTTCACCAAGAATTTCACCTGCTGTTGCACTTGTGTACATGGCTGTGTGACAATAAAGTGATTTGATTTGATTTGATTTGAGCAGCGTTCCCAGGTCGCAGGATCACAAAACTCACTCCTCCACCGTGAATAAATCGCCATCCGAATGCACGACTTTTATCACTGAGGTGGCATGCAAATGTATTTTTACGGACTTCCACGTGAGAAACAATTACCGTCCGAATAGGGCTTTAGTCTTTATATATGCATATACACTACCTAAAAGTTTGAGGTTGGTAGTTTTTTTTTTATATCCGTTAGTCGTCGCCTTTCACTCTTGAGTCTATGGCAGCCCAAAGAATCATATGGTAAAAGTTGTGAAATTTGACACACAAATAGAGAACAGTCTGAACTGTAACCACTTATTTTGGAGTCTCTTACTTAATCCCTCTAGTGCCACCAACTGTCCAAATTTGCACTCACGTTTATGCTAATAACTTTTTAACCATAAGGTCTAGAAACACTTCTTTCCCCCTCCGATTCCTTGGCTCAAGATGTTTTCATTTTCTGTCATGAAACTTTTTCAGCCATTTTGAATTTATAAAAAAAAAAAAAAATCAAGCTTTTCCTAGAACATTCGTTTCACGAAAATTGAACCAGATTATCTTCAGACCATGATGACGAAAAACAAGTTGATTCGTCAAACCATTCTCAAATAAAGTGAAAATGTATTTGATGTAGATTATGCAAAATGGATGTGAGGTTGTATCTCTGCATCTCTTTAGCGCATTCAAATGTAATCACAAGCATGCCGAGTAGGACGATATAAAATTTTCCCATGTTGGACATTTTGAATTGTGGTGTAAAAAACTATATTTGCTAATAACTTCTGAACAGTTTGACCAAAAATCAAAAGACTGGTCTCTATAGATTCAGTTCAGCATACCTATTATAATGTAAATATCTTAATTTTTTTTGAGTCATGCCGAGAATATAGATACCTATTTAGCCAAAGTCGGACAAACTTTTTGTCCACTATTTAGATTTTCTTTAAAAACCTACTTTTTCAAACTCCTCCTTTGTCTGATTTTCATCAAATTCGAGTCAGATCATCTTCAACCAAGGTCAGATCAATTTGGTGTGGTCACGAATTGGTCAAAAGTAATAAGCAATTGTCACATTAGAAGTGATTGTACTTATGGCCTTTCAACGATTTTGCTTAAAAATCGTTTACCCCAAGAGGGTACCCTCGTACCCTCTTGGGGACCTCTCAGTAGTCTTAATTGCTCTGCAGAGGTCTCCCCTTGAGCCTTTGCGGTCAGTCGAGCTTAAGTTCTTGTAAATGAAGACTTCGCTCCTGACCGCATTGGCCTCCATCAAGAGGGTAGGGGACCTGTAGGCATTTTCGGTTGACGAAGCGTGCCTGGAGTTCGGGCTGGCCTACTCTCACGTGATCCTGAGACCCCGGCCTGGATATGAGCCCAAGTTTCCCACCACCCCGTCAGGGACCAGGTGGTGAACCCGCAAGCGCTGCCCCTGGAGGAGGCAAACCCAGCCTTGGCACTGCTCTGTCAGTACGCGCCCTCTGCGCTTACGTAGACAGTGAGGTGTTCAGGACCTCAGACCAGCTCTTGTCTGTTATGGTGGAGAGCGGAAGGGCAAAGCAAAGCAAAGGCTGTCTCACTGGATAGTGGACACCATTGTTTTGGCTTACCAGCAGCAGGCTGTTCATGCCCCCTTGGGGTCACGGCTCACTCCACTCGGAGTGTGCCTCCTCTTGGGTTTAGCACGTGGCGTCTTGATAACAGACATCTGCAGAGCTGCAGGCTGGGTGACACCGATTACATTCGCAGATTCTACAATCTCCGAGTGGAGCCTGTAATGAGGAAGGTCAGATACCTGTGTCTCTTCTTTTATACACATATCCTTCAAGAATGGTTTTATGATCAATATTAACCTCTCTATATTTAATGAGTGATTTTAGTATTATATTTGCTGTGTGCTTTTGTATCCACATTCTACAGTTACTTCTCTGATGTCTGTGTCAAGGCGTGCTGACAGGCAACTGTCCTTGGGGTGTAAAACACTCTGAGAGCAAAGAGGCCTCTCTACATGTGTTGAGCTATATGTCATCCTAAAGTGAACTTAAGTCCACATAGGTTACAGGTCTACGTGACTTTTTGGGGACTCCGAGAAATGTACCTCTTTTATGTGCCTTTCTTACTAAAAGAATAAAATCACTTCTGTCCTAAAATGTAATATCAGTATGTTTTGGAAAAGTGCCTTGTTGATAGTTAGTTAAGATGTTCTCAACCTTGAGCAAACTGTTACTCTTTGGAGCTTTGGTGTGTATGTGCGTTGTATGATCTTTGCAGATCCAGTGTTGGTGATGGACTTTTCTGCAGACAATGTCAGACCTGGAGACGTCTTTCTGTGACCTCCGAGGTCATTGTAATCTAAATCTAGGGCTGGGCGACAACGAGTCTACGCATTTTTAGTGATATGTGCTCCTATCTGTTTACGTGTGGAAAGTTGCTTACGTTGCTTGTTGTTAGAGCCAATCAGAATCATTCCACATGACAGTAATGACGTGGTTAGACCTTGAAAACAGTATAACTGTTCAGAAATTGTATGTACGTTAGGCGGAGGCGGGGAGACTGTTAGAGGAAGCGCGGCCTACAAACTCCTTGAGAGACTTGAAGCTGGCTTCTGCTGATGAAACTGCAAACTATTCTTCAGTAAATTTTTCTTTAATTAATCTAACTCCTGACTCTTGGTCTTCATTTTTCTCTACTGGTCCTGGGTCCTAAGCTGTTACCCCAACACCTGTTCCGACTAAGTACTCGCCCCTACTAGTGGACGGTTATGGACTAGGCTCAGGTGTCTTCGCTTGCTCGCCATTCCACTCCACGGACTGGATATTGGACTGGAGTGTGATATTCTCCTCAGGTGAGCTTCCCGGAAGCCCTGAGCTCCTCCAGCACTGTTGACGCCAACACCAGTAAGTCTGCCCTCTATGAGCCCAGACCCTCGTGTCCGGCCAGGTGCCCCGTGTGCATGGTTCCCCTCTGGCGACCCCCACACGTGTATTTCCACCGTAAGCCTCCTTGAGTGGGTGTCTTTCCCTTGGCAAGCCTTGCCACCCTGGGGTTAAAAATCCACCTTTGGCTGGTCCCCCAGAGTTCTCCATATGCTACCCGCAGCGGGTCATATGTGTACTCTCTAAGTCCTCCCTACGGGTAGGCGTCTTTGCATATCTCCACCTGGAATATGCTCCCAGTGTACCTTGGTATTCCTGTGATAAGTGGGAGTCCTTCGTCCGTACTAGCCTTACGACAGGGCGCTGGCACTTACGCAGGGCACTGGAAGACAGAGTGGCGTGATTATATTGGGACCTCCATTCGTTAGTCACTAACGTTACGTTGTAGTGATTGAAGGAAAGGGAATGTTTCGGTTACGTATGTAACCCTCGGAACGGAGACGTAACGTCCCTTTGCCACATCCGCTGTACCACTGGAATGGCCGAGATTTCAGTCTTGTCTCCTCAGCAGGTAAACATAATGCAATATTGTCCACGTACTTCCTTATATACCCACGTGGTGGGGCGGAGTTACGTATGCAAATTCCGCATGCCCATGGCATTGGCACTGCCATTAGGCATTTTTGAATTCTCAAAGATGATTGGCTTCTAAGCGAAACCCCCATTCGTTAGTCACTAACGTTACGTCTCCATTCCCTCTTCAGGGAACGAGGGTTACATACGTAACCGAAACATTCTGCTGTCATTGTTTGCAAGTCTAAAAACTTTGCTTGCGTGTTGAAAAGTTTTGAATTCAAGTGAAGCTGCGTTTCAGTATGTAGTAAATAACATTGATATATACTTAAAATAATTGTGTAAGTAGTAAAACAATAAAAATGGGGCAAAAAAATTATTTTAAGTTTAGAAACATTTTGAGTCCCCCCTCTCTTGCCTCAGTGGTTTGGTCCATCACGCACCTCACCTACAAGTCCAATGGGAGAGTACAAAGTTCAGTAGTTGTGGAACTCCAGTAAGTAGTCTGTTAAGGCTATTTTATTTACTTTAAACATTGGATGAAGTGATTATTTTCTCTTTAATACAGATCATTCTGAGTTATTAATAAATTAGCAATGACAATAAAAGTCCAATATTTTTACTGATTATTGTTTGGTAGCTTGTTGTAAGTCACCCACTACAACTAACATGGCGATAAGCCTAAGTGTGAACTGACATTAGGCTAATATTGTAGATCTACCGTGTTGGGTTTTGCTCAGTACTATGTGGAAGAAGCAAGATCATTTAAAAACTATATTACCGTGTAGTGAACCTATGATATTTAAACAACTATTGCTTTGTGTTGACCAGATAAAATGACGGAGAATAGGAAAACGGACTTAAAGGGTAACTCAACCCCTGATCAGAGCCTAACTCCACCCACTGGCAATATTTGAAAAATGCTGGAAAAGTGGGCAGAGCCCAGAGGGGACGAACCGAGGGCGGGGCTAAGTGGGGGGCGTGCACCTGAGACCCGCAGTGACGGATTGATTGACAGCTGTCAGACTCGCAAAGATGGAGAGTGACTGGAGTGACGCCAGTACAGTAACTCCCGATGCCGACGATGCTAGTGAAGCAGCAGCGCAAGAGAGAATGGGACCACTGACCTAATCTATGAACAGTCAAATCCTTATACTGAATGCCACTAAAAATAGATCAGATACACGTGATGTATTTTTATTCAAATTCATTGAATCAATAGGCAGCGTAGGACCAATAAGTTCAAACCTAATAGCCTATTATAAACAGATTTCCTCAAATAAAAGTTAGACTATATACGCCAGCACGTTACGGTACTGTTGTTCGTTACCACGGCAACCACTTGCGTGTCAGGGTTTGAAAGCGTGTCTCATGTATGAAAAGTATCTGTACACATGACGGGCGGCAAAAATATTGCAAGAAAAGCCTGACGTGTACTGACAACTGCATTATTTAACCGTATTTTCTTCATTAGAATGTTGATAGCAAGTGTCAAGTAAGTTTCATTCATAATGTTTCTACTTCATGTAACATGAGAGTTCATACTCGAGTGAAGCCGTTCTCATGTGATCAATGCGGGAAAACATTTCTTACCCCCAATTTCCACCGGCTGCGTTACGGCTGCGGAACGGCTCCGCTGCGTGACAGCTCCGTGTTCCGCGTCGTCCGTCAATACCCACCATGTCCGGATTTGTTGCGGAACGGCTGCGGTCATGACTGACAGCTGACGTCACGAGGCCCCATGTAATCTCGCGAATTCTGATGTGATCGCACGATATTTAACCTGTATATAAGCTATATAACTCCTCATTACGAGTACATAACTAGCTATTTGCTTTCTATCTTTATTTCTTGGACAAAAATAGTGACTTACCATCCACACCAATCACTTCTGCTATAGTTTTCCACGCCGCATCCTTTTTAATGTTGTCCTTATAAAAAGGATGTGAGGGGTCATAGATGATGGGTTGATTCTGTACCTCAATAATCAGCATTTCTTCATCCATCGTGTCAACGGGGTTAAAACTTAAACAAGCCTGTCTCCGCCCATTATGACGTTTTCAAGGTGTAGTGTAGGGAAATATGAGCGCGGTGTATTTTATTTTGAAAATTAAACATATCTTTTATTTTGTTTCTGGCTGTTCTGTTTTGTCACTCGACTTCCTGTCCTGCGTACTCTGCCCTGTAGTGCTGCGGAGCGCTCCGGCATCCGGCAAAAATAGAAGCGCTGCGTATCTGCTCCGGAGGGCTGCGGATCGGCGGAGTCGGAACGCAGCTGTACCGCATTCAGTGGAAATACACTCATTGACTTTAATGGAAACCTATTGACTCCGCCGCCGTGACGGAGCCGTAACGCAGCCGTGGAAATTGGGGGTTAGGGTGTGGTGATCTTATGCCAGGGGCGTGGATAGTGAGCCGTTGGAACAAGTATAGGTCTCTGCAGGTTAGTAATAGGAGTTACCAGATCAGTGGGCATGGCCATAAACAGAAGGCCGTTTTCCACTGTGTTACCTGATTTGCCCACGTCAGAGTGTGGGTAGGGTTTAGGGGTGGGGTCGGGTGAATGGGATCATTTTCTTTGCGTGATTTACACTCACCTAAAGGATTATTAGGAACACCATACTAATACTGTGTTTGACCCCCTTTCGCCTTCAGAACTGCCTTAATTGTACGTGGCATTGATTCAACAAGGTGGTGAAAGCATTCTTTAGAAATGTTGGCCCATATTGATAGGATAGGATCTTGCAGTTGATGGAGATTTGTGGGATGCACATCCAGGGCACGAAGCTCCCGTTCCACCACATCCCAAAGATGCTCTATTGGTTTGAGATCTGGTGACTGTGGGGGCCATTTTAGTACAGTGAACTCATTTGTGACATGGTGCATTATCCTGCTGGAAGGATGGTGCATACATGGTGGTCATAAAGGGATGGACATTGTCAGAAACAATGCACAGGTAGGCCGTGGCATTTAAACGATGCCCAATTGGTACTAAGGGGCCTAAAGTGTGCCAAGAAAACATCCCACACCATTACACCACCACCACCAGCCTGCACAGTGGTAACAAGGCATGATGGATCCATGTTCTCATTCTGTTTACGCCAAATTCTGACTCTACCATCTGAATGTCTCAACAGAAATCGAGACTCATCAGACCAGGCAACATTTTTACAGTCTTCAACTGTCCAATTTTGGTGAGCTTGTGCAAATTGTAGCCTCTTTTTCCTATTTGTAGTGGAGATGAGTGGTACCCGGTGGGGTCTTCTGCTGTTGTAGCCCATCTGCCCTCAAGGTTGTGCGTGTTGTGGCTTCACAAATGCTTTGCTGCATACCTCGGTTGTAACAAGTGGTTATTTCAGTCAAAGTTGCTCTTCTATCAGCTTGAATCAGTCGGCCCATTCTCCTCTGACCTCTAGCATCAACAAGGCATTTTCACCCACAGGACTGCCTGGATGTTTTTCCCTTTTCACACCATTCTTTGTAAACCATAGAAATGGTTGTGCGTGAAAATCCCAGTAACTGAGCAGATTGTGAAATACTCAGACCGGCCCGTCTGGCACCAACAACCATGCCACACTCAAAATTGCTTAAATCACCTTTCTTACCCATTCTGACATTCAGTTTGGAGTTCAGGAGATTGTCTTGACCAGGACCACAGCCCTAAATGCATTGAAGCAACTGCCATGTGATTGGTTGATTAGATAATTGCATTAATGAGAAATTGAACAGGTGTTCCTAATAATCCTTTAGGTGAGTGTATAAACATCGATCAGTTTGAAAACACCCACACAGTTAGAAACGTTGGAAGAACCAACATACGTCACGATGGCAAACAACGTCCAATAGGAAAATTCAACTGCAATAGCCACCGTTCCACCTTAAGATGGCAGCATTTTGACATTTTTACACCATATTTTGTAGAATTAAAACACTTTATACATAAAATGTCAAAACATTTACTTGAATCAATCAACAGCACTAATAAAGCTCTAGTCTTTATTATATCATTAACAAAAAAAATATGTTTTAGGGTTTAGTTACCTTTTAAGATAATTTTTCAGTGCACCATAATGCCACACATATATTTACAAGTACAATTTTGGCTGTATTATTTGTGTCCCCTTGAAAAATTTACATCTATGGCCACACCCACTACCCGTTCCCACCGTGAGTCTGACAGGGTGAGAGTGGGATTGTAACAGCCATCTAGCATTGCAGGTATATTTGCAATCTTTTATTTTTTAATTACAATATAGTTATTTTGCTCTCAAAACCATTTTGTTTGATTGCATAAAAAAGGCACAACGGTAATTGCACATAGTAGTTACACTGTTGTCCGGCTCAGTATGAAGTCAGTGGAAATATGTGCTGGTTCAGAGAGATATCCGCAGATCCCCCTGCTAAGCCCCGGCCGACCACCAACTGCAGCCCCAGACTCTGCCTTGCCTTTATAATTCCCACTTGCATATAAACTGTATAAACTTGAATGTGGATGTGGATGTCAGGAAAGAGAATATAAATAATGTTCTGTTGTCCTACCTGGTAGCCATTGAGGTCAGTAAAGAATCGATCCTTGCTGTTCAGATCCGAGGTTATCCTCATTGCAATTTCATGGTTGATTTCGCCTCTTATATCTACAGTGTTACAGATCTCAACAGCCTGACCCTCTACACCTATGAGAAAGAGAGAGAGGGGGGGTGGGGGGGTCAAAATGGCCCACTGAGCACAGACAATAGAAAAGGGATTGGACATCTATTTCCTTCATTTCCAAACTACAGTTTCTGACACTCTATGTTACAGATTGTGCGGATCAGCTGGTGGAGGTTTCTTGCAACATCTTCAACATCTCTCTGTCATTGTGCACTGTCCCTAATTGCCTCAAGTCTGCCACCACTGTGCCTGTCCCCAAGAAGACAGCTATCAGCAGCTTCAATTATTATAGACCTGTAGCTCTTACATTCACTGTGGTGTTTTGAGGGTGTTTTGACTTTCTCCTGAACTAGATCAGCATCAATTTGCATACAAAAAATCTTTGATCAGAACCAGGTCAACAGATGATGCGATCAACACTGCGCTTAACCATTTGGAGCACCTGGGAACATACGTAAGGATGTTGTTTGTGGACTTTGGTTCTGCACTTAACACAATTATCCCAAGCAGAATGGTAACCAAACTGCTCAACCAATGACCATGTATGCATATGGATCAAAGATTGTTTTAATAAACCGAACACAAACTGTCAGTCTGGGGACCCATTATTCCTCCACTCTGACATTTAGCATGGGAGCTCCACAAGGTTGCGTGCAAAGTCCTCTCCTCTATTCACTCTATACCCACGATTGCACACCAACCCACAGCACAAACGCAATAATTAAGTTTGCTGATGACACCACTGTGGTGGGGCTAATATTGAATGGTGATGAGGCTGCACAGGTTTACATGCATCAAAGGTCAAAAAAACACTTTTATTTTCTCATAATATACAATGCACAGCACCACATTTTACAATGATTCTCAAACGACTCATTGGTTGAATCAGTCTCTCTAAATCCCTCCTTTCTGTGAGCTACTCTGCTCTGATTGGCCAGATGGTCCAGTCTGTTACAATCGGTCTACCACTGAAGCTAAACATCCATTACCATAACTGTTCTTCAGCTCTGGAGGCTTCCTAAAGCTCAGTGTTGATACACTGTAAAGACAGCAATGATGACATTGATTTTACCATATCAATCCGAGCACGAGTTCGATGATGAAACATTGAAAGAACTAGTTATTCAACCCGAACTTCCATCGCAAGGACGACTTGAGTAGGACATTTCTCAGTGATACGCTACTCATTTTGAGGTAAATTATGAGATGTTGCAACTGTAATTCAGCATTAGAGAATCAGCATTAAAGAATTAGTATCCTGATATTTTACTCACCCCCATCTCATCCAAGATGTTTGTGTCTTTCATTCTTCAGTCGAAAAGAAATTAAGTTTTTTAAGGAAAACATTCCAGGATTTTTCTCCACATCATAGACTTCCATGGCAACCAAAATGTTGAAGGTCCAAATCAATGCAGTTTCAAATGGCTTCAGAGGCTCTGCACGATCCCAGACGAGGAATAGGGTCTTACTTAGCGAAACCATTGGTCATTTAAAAAAAAATATATATATATACTAAATTGCTCATCTTGCGCTGCTCTGCGACGTGCCACAGATTGCACAATCACGTCGGAAAGGTCACACTAGACGTAAGGGGAAGTACCGGCCCAAGCGAACATGCGAGGACTAATACAAACGCCTTTTTTTTTGTTGCTAAAGACACGGGGGCGGTACTTAAGTCTAGCATGACCTTTCCGACGTGACTACGCAATCCTTGGCACGTCACAGAGCAGCACAAGATGAGCAATTTAGGTTAAAAAGTAAATTAATTTAAAAAAAAATTGAAAATGACAGATGGTTTCGCTAGATAAGACCCTATTCCTCGTCTGGGATCGCGCAGAGCCTCTGAAGCCCGTTGAAGCCCTTTGAAACTGCATTGATTTGGACCTTCAACATTTTAGTTGCCATGGAAGTCCATTGTGTGGAGAAAAATCCTGGAATGTTTTCCTCAAAAAACGTAATTTCTTTTCGACTGAAGAAAGAAAGACATGAACACCTTGGATGAGATGGGATTATATATCAGGACATTTTCATTGTGAAGTGAACTGATCCTTTAACAAGTGCATGTCCATCAACAAACCGATGTGTATATTTCTAATTTATTGCGGTGCATATGCGGGAACTGTACATACATTATTAGCCAAGCACTAACGTGAATGACTGATGTAACATTGCTAAACAAATCTTGCTCCATCCTTTATCTTTACGACAGACAATCTACATTAATACACTCTATAGTTTTTGGCCCACTGCTGAATTGCAGAAGTATTTAATTAAGACAGTAATAATCACATACAAACCACCAAAATACAACAAACTGTACATTTTCCAGCGACAAATGACTGCTTTCCTTTTTTAAACTTTATTAACTTGTTTGTATGTTTTTTCTCTACGGTGTTCCTGGCTTAAGCCGGATGAGAATATGAGCAATTAGATTTACCAAGTACAAAGAAAATAAGTGAACACTCCTTCATGTTAAATGTACATTTTGAATTAGACTAATTAAGCCTTTGGGAATAAAACAGTGCAAGAAACAAATATGTTCAGTTTCCTTTAATTAAAATAAAAACCCTTAAAGGTAGAAGAACATGCTCTATATAGCAGCACAACCGTGAAAACAAGGTTGTTTTTATGGTGTACGATAGCTTGGAATATTTTCAACATGAGTGCGTCCTCATTAGCTCATAGTGAGATGGTAACCTGACACTTTTAGTGAGCAACCCTCACTGATACTACTGCTCATATTGAGAGTTACTGATGTGGTAAATTTATCTTAAACTGTGTGGCTTGCTTAGGAGGCGTGTGCTATAGATTTGGAAAAATCCTATATATTAACACTAAAGAAGGGATCCAAACTATCGCTAGAAATTAGAATATTATAGAGACTTGGGCTCTTTTAACCTAACATCCACCCCGAACTGGCTCAGGACAGGGTAAAGGAGAATAAAGGCTGGTTCAGACCGTCATTCCAAAATAAAATTTTTGTGCAAATCCGATTGAAATCCAGATTTAGCAAGTGTGAACAGCAACAGAAAAATGGGGGGATGGGGTGAGAAAAATGTGACCTACCAGGTAGGAAATGCGATTTTTACAAATACATTTTAAGCTACATTCATATGTGGTTTCAAATTTCTAGAAATCTGTTACAGTTTGACTGCTCTGATCAGATTTTGTGTGGTCATTTTCTCACACCATGTAAAACGTAAACTTGTCAGATGTTGATATAGGAAACATGCTGAAAGTCACTGCAGAAACAAGGTTGTGTTACTGCAAAGTGGCGGTCGAGCAGAAAATTACAATGTAATGGAGTATACATGTTGAATTTTGGGACCGGCGGAGACGACAGCACAGAAAAAAAGCCTCACAAATCGGCCTCATACGTTTCTGCCTCATAAGACACAGTAGATCGCGCCACCTACACATGTTATAAATAAAACAACATCTGTATTGCAAACCCTTCCTTGTCTTCGGCGTATACCTACCAACGCAACGCCATTGCTATAAAAACCAAAGCAGATATTCCGGAAAACAAAAAAGCGCCACAGAACAGGATACACAACGTGGACAGTCAATAACTTTGCTCAGATTCCAATAACATAGACAAGTAATTGGATTTGGACTGACAGTGTGAACGTAGCCGAAATAGGAGAGCAAATGATGAGGTTAATTAGGGAGAGAAGGTGGGGCAAATGAACCAATAATCAGGTAACAAGAAGGGTGGGGTTAAGACCTAGCAAGCAATAGCCATCATTTCACCATCTAGGTTAACTATAGACCCAATATATTCCGGCTATGAGTAACCAACTTCTAGCCAAAATAACCTGTGGTTACATGTTTTTTCCTAAATAACTTGCGAGATGTATGATGTAAGCAAAGTCAACAGTGATTACAAAGTGCTTGGTTTCATTTCTTTGACATGTTCATATTCTAGATGACTAGTCTATTTGCAATAATATTTCACAATAGTACTGTTTTTACTGTATTTTTTTTATTTTTCTAAAAAAAAATGGGACAAAAAAAAATCACAATGGTAGTCCATATGACTAAATAAATTAATCATTCTCTTGTGTTAGATCTATTAAATGAATCAGTTGACCCGGTTCACAAAACCGGTCTGAATGATTTATTCACAAATCGAAATGATCAGGTTCTTAATGAGCAATTACAACAGTTATCCGCCCAGAATATTATGGCAGAATATATATTATAAAGCTATTGTATGAACACTTGAAATATAGTGAACAAGGTGAATGGGCCACTTTTATCTTTGAATCCTATTTGTTGTAACTGCATGGAAAAGAGGGACCAGTACATTCTTCAAAAAGTCTTCTTTTGTGTATTTTTGAATGAAATGACGATGAGTATATAATAAAGGAATTACATTTTTATATGAATAATTCCTTCTGATTCACAAAAGAGTTACAGCTATTTTATGTGCGAGAAAAGGTTCCTCTTCTTAAAGCAGGGGTGTCCAAACTTTTTTAAAAAGGGGGCCGGATTCGATGTTGTGGACATACCCGGGGACCGGTCCCTTTTCTATTATATATATATATGGGGGGGAAATCTAAATGAATCGAGTTTTTGCTTGAAACAAACTAAATTATCTGCCAATGGATTAGAAAAATAATCTTGTTTCTGTTTGGGACTGAAACAAGAAACAAGATTCCAAACAGAAACATTATTGTTCTCATCACATATATTTGCTTGTTTTAACCAAAAACTCACTTCAATTTCATTTTATTTTCCAGAAAATAAGAACAAATATCTAATGTCATTTCACTTCTCTAGTAAATGCATCTTGATTTAATTGTTTTTAAATATATTTATACTAGAAACAAGACAAAAATACTAAGTAAGAGCATGTTTTGCAGTGCACACATGGCAAAAAGTGAAAATAAATATTATTTCTATATCTAGAATGGCTTTATGGTGTTTAGTCTATAAACATATAAATACAAATGCACAAAACTGCAAGTTTATGACAAAAAATTGTCTGCAATTTGGCCTTTATTACTCATTTAAAGGTCCCGTTCTTCGTGTTTTTTTGAAGCTTTGATTGTGTTTACAGTGTGCAATATAACATGTGTTCATGTCTCGCGTGTAAAAAAAAACCCCCAGTATTTTTCACACAATTTACTCATCTGTATACCGCTGTTTTCACTGTCCTAAAAACGGCTGATGAGTTCCTTGTTCTATGAAGTCCCTCCTTCAGAAATACGTAACGAGTTCTGATTGTGCCAGCGGTTCCCGTGTTGTGATTCGACAGCAGCTTAGCGCACATTGCACGGAAAGGTCACGCCTCTTAACGGGGAGATGTATGCGCTTAATCTCTACAGCGTCCCTGGGAAAGCCAAACAAAGGTGATTTGACTCCGGGATGAAAATAACAGTGTCTCGACGACATGGCGACAAACACACTCAAGCTACAGTTCCTTTTCTCCACGCGACACTTCCTCTTCTCCACGTAGGACAGCAACAAGACCACGCCCCCTTTTTTCGCTTATTCTTGTGGGCGGAGGTTAGTCTGTTTTACTGTTCTACTGACGTAATTAATGAAGTAAGTACCAGGATGTAGTCCAAGCCGGCCGTTCACTGTAGGCTTTGAAAGGGAACTTCTGTTAAATAAAATATCTCGCTTGGCATTGAACTTTGAGCTTTATAATTTTACAGGTATTATTTATGCTCTAACAGCAACATTACACACTAACTAAAGTTTGAACAATGGGATCACGAAGAACGGGACCTTTAATATATGTCTACATTACAAATTAAATAAAATTTAAAACACCCCTGTCTTAAAGGTATATTCATCACAAAATTAAAATTCTGCCATTAATTACTCACCCTCATGCCGTTCCAAACCCATAAGACCTTCGTTCATCTTTGGAACACAAATTAAGATGAACTTCAAGAGCTTTCTGATCCCTCCATTGACAGCAATTTAATGAACACTTTGAAGGCCCAGAAAGTGATTAAAAACATTGTTTAAATAGTCCATGTGACTCCAGTGGTTCAACCTTGATTTTATAAAGCGACCCGAATACTTCTTGTGTGCAGAACGAAGAACGAAGGTCTTACTGGTTTAGAGCGACAGAACTTTCATTTTTAGGTGAACTATCCTTTTAAGCTTTGCATCCTTAATTCAGTTTTAACTAAAGGGAATAACCCACGAGAGGACTTTGTTCTTTTCTTTTTTTGGACAAAAACAACATCACTCTCTAGGGGGGGGGGGAGAGTCCCTAGGGCTACGGGGCATTGGCTCATGTGACTGCTCCGCTCTTTCAAAAACAACATTATGTACATTATCTCACCCAGCCAGAGGGGGTCACAAACCAACCGTCCAACCCCCTGGTGCTCTTGATAAGAAAAGCATGAAACACTTTCTGAATGCATGTCTTTCTTTTACGAAATGATCCATTTCATAATTTCAACATTAAACTTTTGCTGGACTGTCTTTTGTCAAGTATCAAATTTCCTTGTCTGATGCTGATTAAATCTTTGTTACTCGGTGGTGTAATGTACTGCCTCTTTTGGCACTGGCGATTACACAGTTCAAATCGTTATAGTTTGAGGCACATTCAAAAGCTTACCTTCAAAATTCAAAGATTTAATTGCACTACAAAAAAGCTTTGTACATCATCCAATAAAAACAAGCTGCTATAGTACTGTAAATCAAAGGCTCTCTTAACAAAGATTACTTGGAAAAGAAAAGGACATCATCTAGCAGCACTTCAAGGATTTCGAAATTCACCATTTTTTCTATCCCAGGGGTCAATCAACTTCCTGAGGTTACATCGCTGCCTTCCCACCACTGACTTTCAGCATAAACAAAAACCCAAAACCTGCCTAATTATACAGGATCTTGTTACGACGACAAGTCAAACATGATATTATGTCGTTTTGTAAATCCCTTGTGTAAATATTTGATTTACATACTGTAAATAGTGGTGACTATTTGAATAAGTGAGAAGTGCAGGTGTTGAGTGTTTGCCGTGCTCCCTTACCCTGGATGTTGTAGAGCCGGAGAGTGTGTATGATGTGTGTGAAGGTAGTGGTGACTTCAGAAAACAGTGGCCCTTTAGTGACTCGAATCACCGGTGGTTGAGAGGGAGAGTAATTCTGTATGAGAGAGAAAGAAAATCAATGTGAATCAAATCACACTCATAAAATCCGAGAGCAGAGCTACCAAAGACACCGCATGACAAAACTGCCTAATGCCCTGATAAAAGACTGAGGTGGGCTCTTATGAGGTTTCCCAGAGTTCCCTGTGAGCAGTGACCAAACTCTAATCAGCTGAATGACACACAGTGATGTTATAAGTTTCAATTAATCTTTACAAAAAATACAGCGTTCCAGAAAACTCTCATAGCAATCATTTGTTTGCCGCAAATGAACTGCAAGCCTGCTGCAAATAAACAGTTTTTATATGAATGGGCGATATATAACCCAGTTTTTCCTGCAGAGCTATTCAGCAGTGGCACCACGGCTGAATAAATTCTACTTGCTTAAGTAAGAAAAGTGCAATGTTATAAAAATATGTTATTATGATCAAACTTTTTATTATTACTATTGTTACAATTCCTTTAACAACAACAACAATAATAATAGATGTTGTTGTCATTGTTGTTGTTAAAGGAATAGTAACACAAAATGAAAATATTCTAGTGAATGTAGTATTCTAAAGTGAATGAAAATGTAACCCTGTATTTCCTGCACCTCTATTCAGCATAGCAGATTATATTTATGTAAGAAAGGTGCAATGGAAATAAAATATAAAAATAATAATAATAATACAATTACTACAATAATAACACCACATCAAAAATCAGTTTTTGGACTTTTAGGGCCCTATCATACAGGCAAGTGTTTTTTTGCTAGTTTCAGCCTGACGCAGTTATCATTTTCACGTCCTGCGCCACATTGTTTAAATAGCAAATGCATTTGTGCGCCCATGGGCGTGCTGGTCTGAAAACAAGGTGTGTTCAGGCACATTGTTGGCGCGTTGCTATTTTGAGGCAACTGGAAACCAACCAAACCTGGTCTAAAGTCAATAGCCCAGTATTTTTTGTGTTATTTAAAGAGCGCGTTAGTAATATGCGCCTATAGGCGGGTGCACAATACGCGTACACTCTGCTTATTATACACACAGGCTTATTATACATTAATAAGTATTATGCATTTATACATTAGCATTCATTTGCAGTAATGACGAATGAAAATGGCTACTTATTTAACTGTTTGTGGCAATACACACATGTATTTAAATTGACTCGTCAGGTTGAGGGTGTCTATATTCCGCCATGTAAATAGCGAGTCCATCGTGGTGCAAGCGCAACTGGCTTTTAAAGGGAATGGGAGATGAGACTCTGATTGGTTTATTGCACGTTACGCCCAAAACACACCCATTACTTATTAAGAGAATAGGGCCAACTCTTCTAGACCATGCGCCGTGCACGCCAAACATTTTTCCCTTCATTAAACTAGCACAAAAAGTGGATTTGGACACGCCCTAAGTGCACTTGCGCCATGCACTTAGATCGTTAAAAGAAGGCCCAAAGTTTGTTAGTTGCTGTTTTCCTTGTGTCTCATTTTTGTTCCCTTGGTTACCAGTTGTGTTCACCTTTGTCTTGTTCAGTTTCTCGCTATGCTTGTGTGCATTTAAGCCCTCTGTTTGGTTCAGTTCATTGTCCTGCATTGACTTTGCTGTTATGCTTAGCTGTAACGTTTTCTCCTGCACCCAGTTTTGTTTCAGTGTTGTTTTTTTCTACGTTTTGTTGGATAAATAAAAGTTATTACTTAAGTTATTATAAGTAAGTTATTACCCATTCAGCGGTCTGTTATTCCCAATAACAACCGGAAAAAAACATAACACAGGCTCAACAGGGTAACTGTCACTGAAGCCGGCACTTTAAACTTCCTTCGGTTTAAATGTTAATTATAAAAATATTAAAACTCAAATCAATATTTTGAGTATAGTTCATTTTATTCACGATAAAACGCGGCTATTACCGCTTCACCCAACGGTTCTGTGTATCACTACACAACACCCTTAGCAACCACTCTTAGAAACATAAACATATATTTGTTCTCATTGATATTGTTCATTGAAGCTTACTGTATTATGCAGAGTATTGTATTGTGAGAGAGAGAGATTGAGTGAGCGAGTGTACCTGCATTTAGATATAGCATTTTCCTTCAGGTCAGTCCTATGTTCATAATAAAAAATTCATTTTGAATGCCTGCTGTGATATCTTGTCTTTTTAACGGTTAATGGGTTTCCCCATGCCCTGACACTGACAACCGTTTGTCAGTTGTGTCTTGTTCCGTGTTCACAACGAGTTTCAATCCTTTCAATATAAAAGTCTTCGCTACTGACTGACTCAGTCTTTGCCACCATCTAATGGCGTAATAACTTCTGTTGCTGTTCACAGTCAGGGACTATTTTTTTCCAGCGGAAGGAAGGTTTTTAGTGATTTTACTGCATGAAAGTAACATCTTTTTTGGCTTTAATGTTTGTATTGTGTCGTAACCGTATTATAAAAGCGATAAGGTACTTGAGGCTAGTGCTGTACTGTAAATAAGTCACGGCTGAAGGAGTTGCAGGCACTCCGCTTTGCATCGAGCCTAACAACGCCCTTCAGCCGTGACTTATTCATGATATAGCAGAGCCTCTCATACCTTATTCCTTACATCCGGTATCGCGGACTTGAACTCTTGTTTCATACAAACGCAGCTGCTGCCATTTTGCAATAATTGTTTTGTACACTGCAATAGATTATAAGAATATAAACAAGCTGAGGTGCTCATGGGATGCCAGGGTCTGGGCCTAATCATGATTGTAACCAAATCTCCCCTATCTTTATTCCCATATCTCTCTCTACTACTATAGCTATAAATAAAATCTAAGCCAACAAATAATGTATACTGTTGGGCAAGATATAGCATATCTGACTAATCAAAGAAATAATAAAACATTTATAGTACTTACTGTTGCTTCTTTGTCAGGCAGGAACAGGTAGGCGCCACTCTTGTCTTTATTGCTGGTGGTGCCGTACCAAACAAACTCCACTTTGACCTGGTGCTCCGAGTCATCATCCTTCAACCTTATTTTCTGAAAACAAGAGATGTTTTCTGAACGTTACACAAAGTCATTCCTAAACTTATGACAAAGCAGAAGTCAATGGTCTAACCTCTAAAAGGCCTGAAGCTGTAGAGATAGAGATTTTGAGGTGAGAATTTTCAATGTGCACAGCAGCTACATCGTTTTGGTCGAACTGTCGGAAATGTTCCAGTTTACTAACTGAAAGACGGCTGCCTTCCTGAAGAAACATGTACTTAGCAGCTTCTGTCCTTGGCTCCATTCCTTCCATCAGTTGGTACACGCTCAGACCCAGAGGAGCAGCGTGAGCCACAAAAGACAACTGCAGAGGAGGAAACATTTAAAGACACCATGAAATGGCTTGAAGGGCATTTAAATAACCTCATGCTAACTAGGGATGGGACGATTACCGTTTTAACGATAAACCACGATAAAATGTACTGACGGTTAGTATTATTGTTAAAAATGTAATTATCATTAAAACCCGTGTTTGATTATCACGATTTTTAAAATTTGCGGTACGTCCTGTCCAGCCAGCGTCAGTCTGACGCAGCGTGCAACGTTGTTTTTTGAACGAGAGGAAATGGCTAGTGATGGGCAGACCGAGGCTTCGTGAAGCACTGAAACAGTTGAAGCAAATGTGCCATATTGTTTCAAAGCTGTGAATCAATCCGACACCCGTCTCTACGGCGACACCTAGTGGTCACTTGCATGTGTTGATCTGAAATAACCTTGACGATCCATGTAAAAAATAAAAATAAATGTTTTTAACATTTGTCTGACAACTACATGATCTTGGTTTTGTAATCTGTAGCCTACTCATTGTGAATAACTATAGGTTTTTTTGGTCATGAAAAATGAAGATTAATAAAATAAATAAAGCCACAATGTGTCACATTTGTTACATAACATTTTTATTCAAAAAATATTATTTGCTCTGCTGTTGAAGGACTTAGCCGACTTCTATTTTTCCATATCATTTCTCCAGCCTTTGAAAAAAAGTATATACAAATGAGGAAAAATACTGCTATCACAAAATCACAAAATCTCTTTCCTCTCACGAGGTGAAGATAGATTAACTTCACTTTTAAACTGTGGGGAATTAGGTTCATACAGATGTGTGACAGTGTGGTTTGTTCCCGCCCCTTTCAATCAAACGCAGTTTCGACAGGCACCACCTGATGAAACACTTGAAGCTTCATTTAGCCATAGTCACGTGACATGAGTGTTTCGAATCACAGTTCGGAGCAGTGTTTCGAAACATCTGCACTGAAACGTCAGTTTCGCGTCAGCCATCCCTAGAAGTGACAGTGCTCGTGAGATTTTTCAGCATTCTAAAAGGACCAAATCTGAGGTCTGGTCATATTTTGGCTTTTATAAAAGTCCTGAGGGAAACTTAATCAAGGATGGTCACCCTGGATGCAGAACATGCAAAACGAAAGTCGCTGCAATAGGAGGAAACCCTTCAACTCTGCCGAGTCGTCTTCGTGACCATCACACACTATTGTAAAGTGAACGCAAGGCAAGTTAACTTTGACCTCAATACCAAAACTACGTCTGGGAAATAATTAGACATTAGAGTTGAAATATTTTATCTCACTCACTTGAAATTAACGTGAAGCTTCCGCGAGGAAAGGTTCGCCGCACAAGTGGCTTTGAACCAAAGACGAACAAACAAGTTCAGACAAGACTATTAAGGGTGAAATTTAAGGGATAATAATGTATATTCATTGTACATTTATTACTAAGATTACCACATAAATAATTACGGGGACATATTAAATTGAGATTAATGTTTTAAATATTACCTGTTTATAAATCCATTTTGTACAGCGTACAAAACAATCGTCCAGATTAGATGATCACAACAATATTATAGTAGTATTAATAGTAAAGTCCTCTGAATTCACTTTCAATGCAATCAAAAACTGAGTGCAAGACGGCAAGTTGCATTTGAATGAAACGTGCGTGTCCGTTGTATAATGCGTTGCTATTGACGATGGTCATTATAGAAGGAAATGCCACAGAATAGAATCTTGCATAAAAAGTGCATAGAGCTGCTTGTTTTATTTGTTGTTTGTGATTTCCAAATATAACACTTGTTGAAATGTTTTCAGTGTGTGCATCAGTTCTTTTTGAACACTTTCATCTCATTTTAACAAAACCGTGATAATATTGATAACCGTGATCATTTTGGTCACTATAATCGTGATATGAAATTTTCATACCGTCCCATCCCTAATGCTAACAGCCATGGACTAGTTTGAAGCATCTTCACATTGATCTTTTCCATACAATACACTCCAAATGCTGTGATATGATGCATCGATGTAGCAGACCTCACCTGGAAAACGTCGGCAGCAGCATTAGTGGCATCAGTCCACACTGCACTGACTTGAGCACGGGCCACATGACCAAGAGCATTAAGCACGCGCACGTTAGGAGTATTCACGTACACTGTAACCATGGACGTCCTGGCCTGCTCGGTGGGGTTGGAAACTACCAGCAACCTGGGGACAGCAAAAAAAGCATTTTTCTGCTATAAAGCACAATAAAAACATTGATTTTGCTTTTATTGAGGAATTTAATAAATAGATTTTTTAATTTTTTTTTGCATTACCTTGGTTTTCCACTAACTTCAAGAACAGTTTTGCGAGGTAGGGTATCTTGGGATGGCTGAACATCATCCTGTGAAACAGAACCAGCAAAAATGTGACGTGCAGATGGCAATTTCCAAATTTAGGAGTGATGCCAGCATGTTGTGGATATGCAGTATGAACACTCACCATCTGAAGAAATGGATTTGAAGGATCATGGCTGTATGTTTGTTTGTCCTTCAGCATTAGCCAATGAGCTGAGCTCACAATAATTCGCTTCAGATTCAGAATAGAGTGAAACAACCTTAAATAAAACAAATATCATTATGTTTCTACAGCACAGGATGTATGTACCAGAATTCCTGGGTAAATTAAACTGTAAACAAGCAGTAATGCAATTCACTATGGATGCAGGTACGTTTACTATAGTAAAGCTGAGCGAGTGGATCTCTGGATCTCAAAACTAATATTTTGGAGATTGTGGGTCTTAAATGAACACTCAAATTTTTAAAAAAAAATAGGCGGTAGCACTTTTAGCATAGCTTAGCATAGATCATTGAATCTGATTAGACCGTTAGCATCTTGCTCAAAAATGAACAAAGAGTCATTTAAAAGCTGACTCTGATGTAACTACAGAAGACTCAAGTTTTAAATAGGACAAATATTGAAACTCTTTGATAATTTTTTGAGTGAGATGCTAATGGTCTAATCAGATTCAATGATCTATTTTCAAAAAAAGTGGAGCGTTCCTACCAAAGTTAATCTTCTAAGCTACCATTCAAATGTTTGGTGTAAGGGAGATTTTGTTTATTTTTTATTTTTATTTTTTTAAATGCATTTCATTTTCAGCAAGGATGCATTAAATGGATCAAAAGTGACAGTAAAGACTTAAATTCATTTCAAATAAATACTGTTCTTTTGAACTTCTATTCATCAAAGAATCCTGAAAAAATATATATCAAGGTCAACATTGGTAATAATAAGAAATGATTTGAGCACCAAAGACTGACACTGAAGACTGGAGTACTGATGTTAAATGTGAATCATATGTGAATATTGGAGATAGTGAAAAGGTGGCTTAAGAAAATTGCTCCAGGGGAACAGTGACTAAAGCGAGAGCGTTGGATAAGAGAATCTATCTTACTTAGCTCACATCCTATTTCTTCATAACATATTTCACATCTATGTTTCAAGAAAGATGTGCTACCTGGTTCCATAGTCCACAACCACCCAGTCTTTGCCCGTGCCTGTGATGGCATCATGGTGCTGGAAGAGACCTAGGTTGCGTCTGGCTTCTGTCAGTAACTTGTAATTATCCACTGCAGGGTAATCACTGTGCTGGCCATACTTCTGAATGTTGGCCAAGGTCAGAGAGTAGAGGAGCTCAGCTGCCCTGCGGAAAAACATCAAGTGACATATGAAACTCCCTCCTTCGCAAGATCAAGAGTTCCCTCAAATCCAGACTGTTACAAGAATACATCTGGCATGAAAATACCTCCTGTATTAGGCTAATGTTCACATTACAGGAAAAGCAGTCTGCTTTGGTCCCTGTTGTGTTGGGAGTGTCGGTGCGCTCCCACAATGGAGAACAACAATAAAACCAGAATCTCTCCACATTATGATAACAATACAGGTGTCATCTCTCTGAAGAATGACCTTCTCAAATGTTCTACAGGACATGAAAATCTATAGCTGGGCAAACCCCACAAAACCTGTTGGAAATGGAATCATATTTCACATCTGGAAATTTTTCCTTTAAGGCAGTGGATCTCAACCAGGAGCAGGGGCGCACAAGATGACTTAAAATTATTCCTAATCTAATTAAAAATCTACTATCAATAACTAAACAACAATAACTATTGTGTTTTATTGAAGAACATTAAATTCTTGAAACATCTGGAATCAAAAAATGAATCATGGTTCAAGAAATAAATATAAATGTACAGTTATAGTAGTATCTGTTGTACTGGCTTCCGTTTATGCTGATTTAAATAAAAAATAATTGCATTACAGTAATGAGAATCTAATAAGTATGACTAGTAAGAATTATTAATTTACTAATTTACAAAGTTATAAAAAAAAAAGTCCAGTAAAATGAGGGTAGCAGACTTAATTTTCTTTATTTAATATATATATATATATATATATATATATATATATATATATATATATATATATATATATATATATATATATATATATATATATATATATATATATATATATATTTATTATGTTATGGTTAAATGTGACATGGATATGTTTTCTTGAGATTCAATCAGATATATGTGCAAAAAGTGCCAGTTGTCTAAAAGGTTTAGTGACATTTTATTGACAACCAATATCTTTAAAAAAAAAACTATGACCTCTGACCTGAGTACATTAGTAAACTGGAGTGATATTTCACAATAATCCATTGTTTAAATGTATTTTGGGTTTTTTCCCCAAATAGACCTTTGAAGTGAGATGAGCCTAAGTAGATTCAGCAGATCAAAAACATTTCTGTATATGGTTCACACAGACAGTAGATATAATGTATTGAAAATGCAGTACATGCGACCTACATACCACACATCAAACATACATCTGCTTTCTGCACCCGCAAGAAACAGCCAAACACTGACTTTAATAATTAATTAAACATGAAATGACCTTGGACTGAATATCTCTAATCAATCTACTGTGTGTGTGTGTCTGTGTGTGTCAAACTGAGCAGAGCTGAACAAAGTCCTATTTGCTGTGTGAAAGAAGCCATCGTGTAGAACGGGGAATAGTTTAACAACTGCATACTGATGAAAACTGCCTCCTGTCTACATTTAGACACCCATCAAAATGCAAATACTGTGTTAAATAGAGTTCTTCGCATCCGCAAGCTGAAGGTGTACCCAATCTATTCACTGGTGTGATCAAGTACAGCCGTCTTTGAGAGGACGGGGTATACAGATGTACTATACAGTCAGTAAATGAGGGAAATTTATATCCTTATCACGGTCTTGCAGTAAACAATGAAATGCAGGGCAGCCACTGACATACACACACACATACACACACACACACACACACACACACACACACACACACACACACACACACACACACACGTCAAATATCTAAATACTAAAAATACAAAATACAAATATACAGAAAAATCTACTAAAACTATGGTACTATGGGATTTACCTCTAAAAAACATGGGACATAGTACCATGAGAAATTTAAAAAAACATGGTATATCAACAAAGACATTTCCTAGTATGTTTTGTGGTTAGGGGGTTAAAATTTAGAGCTCTATTGCGGTGTTATTTTGCCATTATTTATAGGGTAAACGTACCTATTAAGCTCACCAAAGTCTACATTGAGACATTTTAGTGCGCAGGGTATTGGTTTCAGTACAAGAAGTTATGCTAAAATAAAATATGAATCTCTCACACAATATTTTATTTTAAACGACAAAAACATTTCAATTAAGGTGTACATCATTAAATGCAAAATGTATGGCTGTGCTTAATGGGTACATGTTTGTACCCTTTAAGCACAGCCCTGTTGCCATTAAGCTCACCTTTTTTTTTTTTTTTTTGGAAAATTCTAGTTTATTTTAAACAACATTTTTAAACAATCATTTTATAAAGATTACCTTGAAGTGAACCATTTGTTAATATTTAAAGTCTGTTTATGAAGTATTTACAACACATTTACAAACATTTTTTTTATTAATAAATATGATCAAATTTAATTTAAAAGTTAAAAAATTACAATTTTTCTAAATAAATAATCTAGGTCATGTATTAAGTTCATACATATTTTAATATGAACAGCTATTATTGAATATATATATATAAAAAAAATATACTTTTTCTTATTGAAGTCACATCGAAGCTGTGCGATTTTCATAGTAGTGCACCCTTTAAGCTCACCTTACAATAATATGAAGTTTTTAAAAAATTACAGCAGTGTAAAACCACAGAACGGTAAATGTATAATATAATGAATTTAAAAGTAAAAGCCAGTAATGCAGCTAACAATGTTCTGCAGCATCTGCGCTATGTTGCTAAAACTATCTTTTCGATCTAACTGTAATTATTTCCCACGTCCAGGTTCCAGGTTATAATATGCAAAAGTCTAAACATGAATCTCTTAATTTTGCAGTAAGAAGTTATACTTATCAAAAATAAAGGCTTAAACATCTAAAAAATGTACATTTAAGGGGCTACTCTTTTGGTGAAAGTTTTCAGACAGCTTTCAAAATGGCCGCCAGACATTGTGAACACATGGATACCCATATCTCAGCGTGCAATGGTCAGATTAGCTTGAAATAACCTTATACTATTATAGTATTTATCAATATTTTGAATTAGCTTTTTTTATTTTTGTGTGTTTGTTATATTTTAGTTTTGATTTTAATTTAAAAAAATGTAATATATTTTTATTGTGCTTTCATTTAATTTTATTTCAGTTTTAGTTGTAGTAATTTTGGTACTTTAACTTGTTTATTTCAGTTAGTTTCCAAGATAACATTTCAAATGTTCTACATTTTTCTAATTTAAGCTTTTCTAATACTTAGATTTTATCTAATTTCAGTTTATTTCAATTACCAAATGCCATAGTTTTAGTTAACAATGACAACACTGCTCTGTGAAGGAGATGTAGAGAAAAATCAATGTAGAAAATCAATATGTAGCACTGTAATGTCTCATTATCTAGAACCGAGCCAATTAATGAGAGCTGCGAAGACGTTTAAACAATTTCCTGGTGTAGACACTAAATAAATAAATAAAAAACAAGGATATATTTCTTTTCAATTCCACATATTATCCATAATTTAAATTTATAAAGAGCTTTTAGTAAATAAGATAATTTTTTTATGTTTCCAGGGCCAATATCATGTCAGAGAGGTGTCAAAGATTAAAGTTTATAAAGATCCCACACATGATAAGTCAAATAAGCCACAGTCAAATAAATAATGAAGCCATTGAGCTGCTGGCTCAAAACTGGCTGCTTTAGTTAGCTGTGACCTTGTCATGGGGCTTTGCTTCAGTCTAAAGGAGCGAGTATACTTCGGCCGTCCGTAATTTTCGTCATCAGGAGGGTTCGCGGATATCTGCTCACCCCGTCCGCACAGTTTTTGAGTCCGCGCAGACGGTGCAGAGGTGCAGTCCTGAAAAGTGAAGCCAAAACGTTTCGATTGCCCCCAGGTGGTTGGTCCCAGTATAGGTCATAAACCCCGCCCTATCCATGTAATTGAATGGAATGTGAGACAATCTAAACAATCAAATTACACTTCAAATTATTTTTTTCTAAAGATGGTTTCTGTTACGTTAGGTCGTTTTTAATCAGGTGTTCGTTTTTTAAATAAGTTTGGTTTTAGTCATTTGATGCTATAAAAACCGAAGTGTGACGTCATGATTGACAGCTGGGATTGACAGCTTCTCTGAGTGAAGTTGTCACTGATGCAGCAACTTTTTGGGGGTTTTTCAGGAGATTGGAGCTTTAAATTTAATTTCTACATTTCCATAACTGTTTATTTCACAGACATAATTAGTTGTTCTGCAGTAAACTGTACTAACCGATTCTGCGATAGTGTGGGCGGGACCTTGATATCGAGGCTCCACTTCACACTCACTACCGTGCAGACTGCGATGTCAGCACCATAATGGGACATTTTTTACAGTCTGTGGCTTGAAATAAGCAGAGTAAACTAAGAAGCCTATACTTTTCAATAGTTTTTGATTCCTGTTCTTTGCTCTCTTGTTGTTTCTTCCTAACTTTGTTTGTAATGGTGGATCCACTACATTTCCTCTTCTATCTTGCCAAGTGAATGTCCTGTTGATGACACGACTCAGTGTCTGGTATAAAAAAAACAATCATACTGCGTGTGTATCAAACTCTGCTATCTGCGGTTGAGTATACGTTGAAAGCTGTGCAAACACGACTGCACACGAGATATGTCCGGATGAGGAAAATATACCGGATACTCTGCCCTTTATTTACAAACATGTGACCTTCAGCTTTGCGTGTTAGTTATCAGCATACAGCCCAGGAAGAGACAGTAACGTCTGTTATCACAGACCTCCATTTCCTATAGAAAAACTCTACTAGAACAGTGACCATGATCACCAATGATCAGTTCGGGACTGTGTGTGTATGACAGGGGTGTCCAATCCTGCTCCTGGAGGGCCACTGTCCTGCAAAGTTTAGCTCCAACCCCAATGAAACACCTGAACCAGCTAATCAAGGTCTTACTAGGCATACTAGAAACTTCCTGGTAGGCGTGTGAAGGCAAGTTGGAACTAAACTCTGTGGGACAGTGGCCCTCCAGGACCGAGTTTGGACACCCCTGGTGTATGAGTTTAAAAGTTTGAAAAAGGTTATTATATTCCATTAAAGACCTCATGAAATCGAATTAGAGTTTGTTTGTTTTTTTATACATGTGTGTCAGGTCATCTGTATGCTAAAGTACTTCTAAAATTGACAAAACAAATACTAAAAGTTGTTCCAACCAAACAGGCCAAACAAAAACTAGGTCTCTAAACTGAATATTTAGAGACAGAATGATCAGACTTTGAATAAGCTGAATTTCCAGGTAATGTGTCATTCGTTTCAATATGAATTGCAAATTTTATTGCGCATATTAGTAAGCATTCTAACTGGTTCAAACTTAACTCTTTATGTTAATTTTGAACTCATGGTCTCAAAGGCGAATTAAGACCAGCCATATGGAAATGGTTTCAATTTTTTGGACATTTAGACCATGACCAGAAATGTTTATGCAGTGCATTTATGCAGATTTATGCAGTGCTTTTGGGTTATGTTCTTCATATTTTCACTTTGGTGCAATGAATGAAATTTGTTGTGCTACATAGAGTACTAGTAATAAAAGATAATTTTTTGCTTCCTGTAAACTTGTACTAATCATTTTACATTGGGGAAAAAGTTGTCACTGATCTTTTCTCTCGTGGACTGATTAAGCAGTGAGGATCTGACTTTAGTTCAGTTTTATGTACTCTCTGACTTTTTCCTGTATTTGGCACTTGGCGAGTATTAATATAATGTGATTGTAGATGCGTGCAGTACATTTGAATTTAGTAAAGACGTACCGAAGATGTGATTCCAGCACTCTGTCCATGCGTTTATAGAACGGCCGTGAGGTGAAATATCCGCTCCAGTAGTGGTCATCTCGATCTGCGTAAGTGAAAAAGTCTCCGCTTAGCACAGGGAACGCCAACTGGCCAACTTTCATGCCATCCGAATCCATGCCAGTGCTTTTACGCAAGGCCTCGAAATAATCTGAAATGGTTCCAAACTGGGCCTGCAAAGAGAAACAAAAGAGGTATATAGGGAAACATATATACACAATGATTGCCTGAAAATATACAAAGAGGTCAAACTGTGAAGCAAGACCTTGACGTGGAGCTCAGGGTGAGAATTCATGTAGTCAAAGAGTTTCTGGTAGTTTTCAAACTGTTGGTCCCATTCGATAGCTTCAGTGTAACGGAAATCATCTCCAAGTGGTGCCAGCACCACCTTGGTCCGATAAAGCTGGGATTTCTTCCTGTACTGGTCCAACAGCATCAGAGCTCTAAACATGGAGAGACTAAACTAAGTGGAGGGAAATCTAAGTCTGATCCAAACTGAGGGAACACTAATCCACAAACAATGACATGAAAAAAGGGTTAAAAAAATTGTTATTCAAATGTTATTGAAACACTTAACACAAGACATAGTTAAAAACAATCATTGTTATTTCTAGGTCGTCGCAAGTAAAAAAGGTAGATCCTAATGTCTGTAACTGGACACGGTGTGTATAGTTGTACCTCTCCTGTACGTTGTTGTCTGTGATGGCCTGAGGAGGAATTCTCCACGGACAACTGATTCTTCCTCCTGGCAGCCTTTTAAAGTCAAACTGGCAGCAGATCTTTGGGTCAGGACCGCATGTATGGGGAACATCGTAGCTGTAGAATGGCATCATGTGACACAAAATGTCTGAACTTGAGTCCTGATCTGTTGGAATCAAAAACAAATGCCATTTTAAATGTACCATTCTGAAGGCATTGCCGAAATTTCACCAAAATTTCATGAACAAAAAATGTCCATTATCCATTGTCAATAGTGTTGCGATGTATGAAGCACCGCTTGCTACCAAATAGCTTTGTAGTACTCGAGACCGGTCTTGGCCTTGACCACATTTGTACTCTGTCTTGTCTCGGTCTCAGACTTAGAGGACTAAGGATTTTGTTTCAAGACCGGTCAAGACCACAACTGCTGGGGTATTACTAAATTGCCAGTGCATTGTCTGATTTATTTATTAACATTTATTAACATCATTAATGTGATTGGATGTAAAACGAACTGCTTCAGATGCAATCAATAACTACTTTATACTGTGATTTATTTATTGTGCTGGTTCAGAAATGAATGAGGGATTGTGTCAAAAATGTCACCAAAATATAATACAAATGCTCACAAAATTCAAGATATTGTTGCTAAACAGTATTTGCATTTACTTGGTCTTGTCTACAACACTACTACTAACTAAAGTGAAATTGATCACACCTGACGTGGTTATTACAATTTCCCAACTCGTAAATACAAACTTCCCAGGAGGAATAATAGAAATCTAAAGCTACCAGTGGATACCAGCCATGGATACCAGCTATCCATAGTTAAATGCCAATAGTGTAGCAATGTATTAAGCACACCTAACACAGAAGTCACTTTCAAACCAAGCAGCTGTCTGTTGGTCAATGTGGCAAATTTGTGTGATCAACTTGAACCCTTTAGGAAATCTGCTTGGGAAAATCTTGCAAATAAAAATAAAATAAATATGCAAAATAAATCAACTTGGTCCACCTCTGAAATGACTTCTGTTTTCTAGTGATGTTCCCCTCTCAATTTCGTGACTTTCCTAAAAATATGTACATAACGCCCAAATACTTATAATACAACCAATTGCTGAAGGACAGAATCAAATCCCAATTTTTTCCTGTTACACACTGAAAATGTTTTGTTTACACATAATTCAGTGTGATTTTGACAAACAACTAAGAGTCCATTAATTTTCAGGGCAGCAAATTATGAAACGATCCACTAATGTCTAAATCCAATCATATTTCATTTGCAATAAAAATATTCAATTACCCATTCAGCACAGCATGTGCTCCAGAGTGACCTTCATAAAAGCTGTGTGAATAAATAATGCAAGATTTCCCTTTAAACAAGAGACCAGATGTGAAGCACAGAGTAGTCTAGCTGTCTGTTAAATGGTGATATATGGAATTACGCTGAGTAGAAAACTAATTCAGGCTGGCATAGAGTGCACGCTGTTGCGGCCAAATGAGCTGTAATCATATTTGTTCAGCAGCGGCTACAGTCAGAGATCTAAGTTAGGAGTCCATTTTTCCAGGGTTTTTTTAACTCTAGGTCTGGGAAAAAACAGCATATCCCAAACAGATGCACAGCACTGAACAGGCAGACAACGGAAAACAATAGATGGGATGTGGGAGGACATTTCCCCTGACTTCTCTTTTGTTTGACGTTCTGAGAAAAGCTGGCTCCAATTCAGCCCTAGTAACGTATTCAAATCATTAGAGAACAAGTGCCAATGGAGCAACATACAGCAGCTCCAAAAAATATGAGAACACTTAAATTGCATGAGATAACACTTTTATGAGCCAAGTTTAATCTTCGAGGTGTCCTGGCAGAATAACCACATGGTGTACTTCAACACATTAAATAAAGGCTTTTTTTTACTATGAATTGAGAATCTTTCTACATAGTGAGAGATTAGGTAAAGGTTGTAGGGCTTAGTGTCTTTCCAAATGAACTTTTATGAATTTCATGTTGTTACACTTAACATGAATTATTTACTAGTGATTTTGCCTCACTAATAAGCACTCTTACAAAGTAAACTAAAAGAAATGCTTTAAAATGCTTATACTTTTTCAGAAAATTTTAATACTTCATGTTTTAAATATTTTTTTATTGCTTTATATATTTTATTAATTATTTTAATATTTAATATATAGCCTATCTAGTTGAATTCATAAAATTGAAAGGGGTTAGGCTGGTACTTCAGCAATGTGGAGATAAAAAAAAAGTACTGTGTTCAATTATTAAATAAATGAAACATCATTAAGCTTCTGCACTACACTTTTCTTTGATCTCCTTCATCAGAATAACAGAGCAAACAAATTTACATTACAATAACACCAAAAATAACCAGTTACAAAAACGAAGTCTTTGAGGTTTTAACGTTTTTAACAAATCCTTTGTTTTTGTAACCGGTAAATTTTAGGTTTTAAAAAGTAGCATGCTTGTGTCACATGTCTGTTTGCTCCTTCTGTTGTGTTTTGATTCTGTCACATGTTCCTTTGTCTTAGTTTCCCGCCACTTGTCTGTTTCCTTGGTTACCCTCATTAGTTAAGCTGTGTTTAGTTAATTATCTCGTTTCTGTCTGCTATTTAAGTTCCTCTTGTTCACTCAAGCTGAATTCAAAATCGCCCCAATACCCTCGAATAAGGCATTTTTTGAAGGGACAGCCATTTGTAGTGGTGTCCGAAACCACAGTGGACGTTATTAAGTGCACTCATTCAATCGCACATTGCATTGCAATAACGAGTGTACAGCCGATGTACAGCTGTCCGAATTCCCTCACTCGTTTTCATTCACTCCTTCAAGTGAACTATATTAGTGGACTAACATAGGGAATAGTGATGCAAAGTCTGATTAATGTCCTTAAGTTTTATTAAGTTCTTTTCGGACAGTTCGGCTCAATGAACCGGTTCAAAAAGCCGATTCATAGGTTCCTGACGCACTATGCATTTCTTTTATGCTTTTTATGCCTTTCTCAGTCTCATGTTATATCAAGGAAACATTAAAATAAAGTAATCTGTGTCAATGCATATTGAAACAATCGAATAAAGTTATTTGCGTGAGTGCATGTTGCTGGTTATTGCCTTTCATTCACTCAAGTTAATGGTGTTTGTGTTCACATTAAATTCATCTTTCCTTCACGTCGGATTTGATTGAAAATTACACAACTACAGCACACATTACAGGCACTGATCAACAAACGCGGATATTTATACCATAGAACGAGTAAACAAACTCCTTGATTTAAAATATAATCTGCACGCGCAAAACCATAGTAAAAAATTTGTTTTCATGTTTTAACAAAATGAAGGCCTATTTAATAAAACCAGTTCACTTAAGTTAATGGTGTTTGTGGTTACAGTTTCATTCGCGGATCCATATGTCGGATACGACTGACCAAGATTGAGTAGCCCACATCTTGGATAAGATTCCTAAAAGTTTCGCACATGCAGCACACAATACAGACACAATGCATAAACGATATATAGCCTATATAGAAAGAATAAACCAGGCTTATAAACGTATAAATTTTGCTTAACAACTTAAAATATAATCTGTATATACAATAAGCTACAGTAAAATGTATTTAAATCTCTCGACAGAATGGTTTTTGCAGGTTTTAATAAAATGTTATTTAATAACAGTAGTCATAATGAGATGGAGATGGTGGTCCAGTGGGTTAAACCACTGAACTGATACGCAGAAGGTTGCTGGTTCTATCCCAGCGGTCAACCACCAGTCACCACCACTTTACTCCACATTGCTCCAGGGGGATTGTCCCTGTAACAAGTGCACTGTAAAGCCCTGTTTCCACCAAAATTACCCGGAACAATTTGTACCAGGAACTTTTTTTACAGGAACCTTTTTTCCCCCAGACCTGCTGCTGTCTGCGTTTCCACTGCGGTCTAAAGTACCGAGAAGATTAGGCAAATTAGTCCGGTGATGTAGGGCTGCGCGCGAAACGACTGCTCCTCCCAGTCAGAGACGGACAGTAATATTTTTTGTGCAACACTGTCTGCAACAATAACAAGTGGAGGAGATGCAAGCAGCGCTGCTTTTG
Source organism: Romanogobio albipinnatus (assembly GCA_023566225.1). Taxonomy (NCBI): domain Eukaryota; kingdom Metazoa; phylum Chordata; class Actinopteri; order Cypriniformes; family Gobionidae; genus Romanogobio; species Romanogobio albipinnatus. The sequence continues at coordinate 56,261,379 of CM042242.1, forward strand.
CTGGTTATATATTGGTTTACTAAAGAGGTCATTAACAAAATGGCGGTAAAGAGACGAGTACTGATAATAAAGCGTATTCTGAAAGCTCGTAAAGCTAGATTTAAAATAAGACAATGTATGTTATCATCAGCTATTACGGACATTGACCGTGCAATGGCTGAGACGAAAGCGCGCCATCAGACAGAAAGAGCAAGACTGATATTTACTGAACGCTGAACAATCCTCGCAAAAGACTTTTAAAAATGCCGGTTGAAATAAAATGCTGCGTGAGCTCAACCAATCAGCATGTTCAGCGCCCAAGTCCCACCCCCGAAAGTTGAACTTTGGGGGGGAAATATTTACCCAGAACTTCATTTAGACCAGGGGTGTCCAAAGTCGGTCCTGGAGGGCCACTGTCCTGCAGAGTTTAGCTCCAACTTGCCTTAACACGCCTGTCTGGAAGTTTCTAGTATGCCTAAAAAGACCTTGATTAGCTTGTGCAGGTGTGCTTAAGTGGGGTTGGAGCTAAACTCTGCAGGACAGTGGCCCTCCAGGAGCAGGATTGGACACCCCTGATTTAGACCCTGGTTCCTGCGGTCGAAACACACCGAGTACCACCCCAAAGTTCCTAGTTCCTGGGGAAAGTTCCTGCGGTGGAAACGCAGCTTAAGTCGCTTTGGATAAAAGCGTCTGCCAAATGCATAAATGTAAATGTAAATAATGAGCATATTTCCAGTAGCCAACTCAATCATCAGAATCCTCGGTAATCCTTGGCAAACTTCGACAGCTGTTTGAACCGGCTCTTTCGGTTCTTTTCAGGTTCCTTTTTAGTCGGACGTGCTACTTCGGCTTTTGCGTCAGTTCAGTTCAAATAATGAACCGGCTCAACCGGTTACTTGCTGAGAACCGGCACAAAAGAACGATTCGTTCAAGAACCAAACATCACTAGTAGGGCATAGTGAAAGAGGGTTTAGGGGGTGATTTCGGATTCAGCCTAAGTCTTTGTCCGGTCAGCGTTGTGTTAGATGTGTTGTGTGATTGCCTGTCTGCCTGTTTAGGAAGTATTTACAATTAAACTACGTTTGGGAACTGTATTTACCTGTCTTTGTCTTCCTGCCTGACACAGACTTCACAGGATGGACTGAAAGGTTTTGCGGCAGTGCAGAGATTTTTTTTTAAAAGAGCCCATGAAGTAGTTATGTTACATGTATGATCTGTGTTTCCTTCCATTGTGTTTTTGGTTCTGCCCTGTGACCTAGGCTGAATCTGAAATAGCCCCCTAAACCCTCAATCACTATTCCCTAATTTAATTCACTAATATATTTGAAGGAGTGAATGAAAACAAGTGAGCGAATTCGGACAGCCGCTGTGTGTACATAGGCTGTTCACTTGTTATTGCGGTGTAACGATTATGGCGCAGACATTGAATGAATCTTCCAAATGATTCATTAGATGAACAATCCCTTTCACAAAGCCCTAATTCAGCTCCAGACCCCAGGAAATCGATCATTATCACGAGGCTCCATTTCTGCCTCGGGCTACCACGTCTATATCACAATTACGTGATTTCCTATGGACTTTTGACCAAAACTTCACAAAGAGGACAAAAGACTCGTTGTGATCGCAAGACAAAGAAACAAACAATTCTCTGTCTTTTTAAGGACTGCTAAATGAACTCCAAGTGACACAGTTTAAGACTCCAAAGAAACTACCAGAAAATGTTACATACTAGAATGTATAAGATTATGATTATTGGACTTTCACTCAAATAGCCTTCGACATAGTTTGTTAGCGTGTTTACAACTGATACATGTGACTATTATGCATGTAGATCATTCCCAAATTCATGCAATTATGTAACTATTGAATGAGTGGATCAAAAGACACCGTGTTTCATACCCTTGTGCTTGTATGGATATGATAAAACAGATGAGCTGAATGAAATCTTTATAGAATTAATAATGTCCTTATAGTAAGAAATTAGGTCTAACTTTACTCTCTGCTTAAGAGCAGGAAATTAAATGATTATAGATAATCCAATTTTATGGGAGGGGTGGAGGCACAGTCACCCCTGAACCCTAATTGGCCAGAATCCATCCAGGGGATGGGCAAGTTTTTGAGTTTAACCTCTCTCACAGACGAAGAGGAAGAGTGCAGAGTGTTGTTCGAGAGACGTTCACCGCTGGGTGTTCACGCGTGTTCACGTTGGTGTTCACGGAGTGTTCACGTTCTGTTCATTGTTCAGTCAAGAGCTGTCCGCAGCTCCGGTAAAGCGACGATCGGACAATCGTGGCAGACCATCTGCTCTTCTCTCACTTTCCTTTCTTTTACTTAAAGTTTATTTTCTTTCCGTTAAGTCTCGGGTTGTGCTAAGTTTCGCCGCAAAGTTTCTCAACGAGTCTCCAACAGCGCGCTTCAACTTTTCAACAACGCCTTCCAAGACTTCCATCCCAGCCGCCAACACGCCACGTGATTGGCTTCCCAAGACGTCGATCAAAGACACGACCAGACCTTCAGCGAGTCAAAGACCCGAGGGAACCCCTCTCCAGCCAGGAGACAAAAGGAATCCCCCTTGGTCAAAGACGGCACACGTGAGACAAACGCAAATAATACCTCTAGATTTCAAGCTGAAATGGTGCATTAGATCAAATGTAATAACCCCGCCTAAGAAACGATAGGAGGATAAATTACTGATCAATGGTTTCTTCAGGTCATGTGTCATAAATGCATATTGCTTGGGATTTCATAAGTTCTCTCTCTTAAACTTATTCTTTCCTCACTTTCTTCCTTTCTGCAACGTATGAATGTGCGAGTGCGTGTGTTTATGTTAGATATTAGTTTGATGTGTTAGAGTAATCAATAAAGTTTCGTTTGTAGTCAAAGATAACTGTTCTTGTGTTATGTGCTTATGAATTTAATGTCTTGAACTGCCGATCTAAGTTACCTGGCTGTTAAATAGTGTTTCACTATTGTACGGATATTAATATCCGCTGCAGAGTTGATATTTGCGGCCCGTTCAAATGAACGCTTGAAGAGTCATTTGCTCGGCTGTACATTAGACTCTCACAAAATTCCCTATGAATTCATTAATTCATTAATTTGAGCTACATAGACTTGTTTCCCTTTAACAGACTCCCCTTTAAGTTCTTACATATCCCACAACAAAAAAAGTGAACTTGGCCGACTGCAGCATTAGCATATTAAAAGCTCAGAGAGCTGCGTTTCGCGCAGGTCTCACTCATTAGCATTCGCTCACAAGGGCTCTCTGCGCGTCCTGCTTCACACCACCATAACGTTAATACATTCGCTCATTCATGAACATAGTCCGTCAGATACCTTCATCGGCTGTGAAGGTGAAGAGTCAAGACGACAACCCCCATGATTCCACGCTCAATCCAAGCTATGACTTGAATACGTTTTGAATAAGTGACCTCTAACAGCGAAACTTATACTGTCCCTTCAATAAAAATACAACTGCTCATTTGCACAGATCTGTTAATAATATTAACATACGACTTTTGGTTTTAATAACGTATTAGTAACATGAACTAACATTAATGTTTTAGAAGTATTTTCAATGTAGTTATGGTGCAATGTAATGTAGTTAAAGGTGCACTGTATACATTTTAGCGACATCTAGTGGGGAGGTTGCGAATTGCAACTTCCCACCTCTCACCCCTCCCTTTCGAAGCACATAGAGAAGCTACGGTAGCCAACACAGGACAAAGATCTCGACATCTTTGTCCTGTAGAGAGTAGCTAGTGCTCTTTAGAGGAGTTTGTCCTTTTAGGGCTACTGTAGAAAGATGACGGTGCAAAATGGTGACTTCACTGTAAGTGGACCCAGCGAATGGCTCATTCAAGGTAATAAAAACATAACGGTTCATTATGTAAGGTCTTTATACACCACTGAAACTATAGTTATGTATATTATATTGCATTTCTGTCAATAGATCTTCATAAATACTACACACTGCACCTTTAACTTATGTTAACCAAATGGAACCTTGTTGTGAAGTGCATTTATTTCTGCTTTAACAACAACAACAAAAATGCTACTTGGTTTGATAGGTGAAAAGTGGCACAACTGCATGGTTCACTCCTGGCATGAGGTGTTCGACTGAACTTGAAAACTACAACATGTAGCTACATGCAGGATGTTACAGAACAATATTTATCCAGCCATAAATGATGAAATGCTGAGGGAGGAGTTCAGGGTGTGATGCACGGTCACTGCTCCATTATTATCATTAATTTAACCTGGCTTCCTGTGTGATAAGAGCTTTCTGAGCTCCTGGCTTTTCTGTTTGATGAACTCAACCAAACTGAAAGCTGGCCTCAATACTGAGCAGAAAGTTTACACACAATCAGGAGCGCATCAACCGGACACGAGATACAGATCGCAGACCCACAACACAACATTTTACGATAGCTTCAAGCATGAGGTAGATCATTACAGCTCCTGTCAACATCTCAGTTTGTGGTTATCTTTCAGGGCGAGGGGCTGAATGACCTCCAGTGATGGAGATGTATCTGGAACGGGGGTGAGCTTCCACTAGGCACAGACGGTGTTGGGTCCGTTACCAACTGCTTCAGGGCCAGCAGCTGCAGATGCTTCACGGAAAACTGGATTTATCTCACTTCGAGTCTTCGACCTCTATTTCTAAATCATGAGGCTAAATGTAACAAGCACCCCCACATATCCAGTTTTTAATCAACGTAATCGCTAAATAAAACATGGATTCAATCAATGGGAAGCGTGAATGGCACCACAGAGCAGCTCATGTGATTAGAACAGGCTCCTACAGAGATTTCCAATCAAACGTGTGAGCCCACTCTGACACACACTGAGACTTAAAGGGACAGTTCACCCAAAAATGAAAAGGATGGCCACTGCAGAAAATGTTTTTGTCTTGTTTTCCATTACAAATATCTAAACATGCTTAAAATCAAAATACATTTACTTGTTTTCTGAAAAAATGTATCAAAATGAATTGACTTTATGCTTAAAGGGGTGATGAATTGAGAAATCAACTTTCCTTTGAGCCTTTGGTATATAAAAGTGAATCGTGATATAAGAATATCCTGAAAGTTTCAGAGCTGAAAACGCCCTTGTTAGTCAAAGAAAAGCTTTTATAGACACCAGGCCCAGAAAACGAGAGATCTCAGAAGTCGACCACTGACGTAGTATGACACTGAAGCACCGCCTCAAGCCCACCCACCTACTCGCGATGCGGAATCGATTGTAAACAAGATAAGAGGTTGAGACTGGATTTGCAGACATATTGAGATTAAAACACAACGCTGTGCCTTCTATGTTGGATCCGACAGGAACGGTGCAACACACGTATGTGAGTAAAACATGTTTTTTTATATGTGTTAGTATTGCGTTGTTACAGATTGTTTGATATCTATTGATTGCATACCTTAGCACACAATCACAGGCTGAAGAAGGTGTTATTGGTTCATTCGTGATCAGACTCGGACTTGTAACGCCAGCTCGCAAAGGCCAAAGTCCCGGGGCTATGTGTTTTTCAGACAGGCGCACGTGTGTGTGTATGGTTCGCGGTTATATTCATTGATGATCGAGCGAAATGATACAGAAATAACATTCCAATCAATCGTGGGTGGATGAGAGATGAATCACTAGGTGCGTTTACATGGAGCTCTGTAATCGGTTTAGAAGTCCAATCCGAATGAAAATGCTCCATATAAACACCTCAATCGGAATAAAAATGCCCAAACCGAATGAAATTGTAATTGGTTTGAGAGGGGCGGGATAAACCTTTTCATGAACCGATCAAACGAAACATCCCACCATGTAAACGACCTGATCCGAATACTGTGAGTGTACATCTTTCTGAGGCATGATATAGCCTAGCCTACAGCGCATGTGCCTCCACCACTGAAGAGCACGCGCCGCGCTCACACCAGGCTAATGCTGACAAAGAGGAAAGTTACTTTCTCTAAGGTATTAAACGTTTTATTTCGTAACAAGTTATGAACCTAATGTTGGAATAAAGACACAGACAGAGCCTGGCTACACCATATCTTGACAGCGTTTGCTTCAACTGCGCCTGACAGAGGCCTTCATTTTTCTGAGGTGATTCTTACACTTTACAACAAATATTAAATAGCTTTTATAAACTGTATAAGTCCTGGTGGCCATTAAGAGTTGCAATGGCAACGGGGAACATTCAAGCTGCTGGAGAGGACGTGTCGACATCTCTCTGCTTCTCCTAATTTATATTAAAAAAAAGTTCAACAACTGCTTCAAATTGGTTTAGTAACAATTAAGTAACCTAAGCCCAGTCTCCTTTAATTATACTTTTGTTAATACCTCTGTGATTATGGTATCTTTCGTCTTGAATGCTTTCATTCATGTTTCACCGTACTATATCTTGTTTTTTTATTAATAATTTGGGTGTATTTTATTGTTAATTTTGTGTTTTTCAAAAAAAAATTTATTGAATTCATCATTCACAGCTGTTGAAATAGCCATTGTATAGGACATATATTAGATTAAACTACTGCATGTCCGCCTACAGAAAAATAAATAAATAAATATAAAAATTACCAACACAGAACTATTGATACACGAACATTGCAGTTACTATAACTGGCAACGTTATGAATCTGATGCGACAGACAAACTGTATGTGCATGTCACAAAATGATTCCGATTGAAAGTCAGCACATGTAAACACCATCGGTTTAGATAACGTCTCATGTAAACAGTCCACCAAATCTTTCAATCGGAATGATTTTAAACGGAATGACAAAAAAGTGCGCATGTAAACGTGGCTACTGTGTTTGTTTGATAAAGATATTTTGCGAGCCCTGGCTGTGGGCTGGGTGATTCATTCCGGTTGCCGTTTGCCACACACTGACCTAGCCGTGGGCGTTTACTTCCAAGTCTTCAGTGCGGCACGCCCATCAAAACCAATCGTTTTTCAGAGAGTCTCAAAACCAAGGCAGAAAATAGCCTATTACTTATTCATTATGATGTTTTTGAATGTAAAAACCACGCAAACGTCATAAGTTGACCTCAGACAACAGTATAAAATAAAATAAAAAACAGTTCATGACACCTTTAAAACAAGAAAAAATATCTGCCAATGAGTAAAGAATTTAAAGTGAAGTTTATTTTTCTTACCCCATTGGCAGATATATTTTCTTGTTTTGAGCATGAAGTCACTTCATTTTGATCAATGTTTCAGAAAGACTTAATATTTTAAGTCATTCTGCTTCTCACATAACTGTATCTTAATTTAAGAATGTTTAAATATTTGTATTTGAAAAGAAGACAAAGATACTGACATAAAGGGTACAAGGGACCTGCAATCAAAACCCTGCTGCATATATATATATACACCTCTATTGTTGATTAGCTGAGTGCTCTTTAGTGGTTTCTTATAACTTCATTCAGATCAGTTGCTCACCCCAGTTCTGTCTCCAGAAGAACTCCAGGCTCTTCTGAGAGGAAAGGTGTTTCTTCACTGAGTAGTGCACTCTCTGGATCAGCATGTTGGACAGACCGGCCTGTCGAAGCAGGTAAGTTTGGGTAGGAGAGTGACCGAAGGGATCCACAGCCCAGCCAGTCTTTGGTTTCACTCCTAACAAAAAGTGGGGGTATACAATTTTAGGTTGAATAAACAATTGTACATAATTCAATCAATTAGCATTTGTCTGGAGTCTCTGACTGAAATTGTCACGTCTTTTTAGCCTAGCTATAGTGTCAAAGGGCTCCAAGTCTCTCCAGTCAATGTATATTTCAGCATCAAGTTACAAAATACGCACTATTACATACTAAACATTAACAATCTTATTTACTTTGTTAGCCCACATTACAGGTCTTAGGGTGAACAATTAATCTGTGCAAGTTAATACACATTAAAAAAAATTGTTTGCCGTGGTAATCTTTAATCAAAATCTGAAAAGTAACTTCCGGTCTTGAATGGCGTTCCCTTTCCGATGACGACTATGTGACGGCTTGGGTTTGAATATCCTTAACTACTCCCCTCCAACCGTTAGTCTGCCATGAGCGAGAGATGGAGAGGAGGACCGCTGAAGTAAAACCCTACCCTCTATTCAATATTCCGTTTCGCTTGGAAATACGTCACAGCACTGAAATAAAATCAGTTGAAACTTCCGGTTCACTGGGACTTTAAAAGTCTGTAGTACTATAAGTGCTTTTCACCACTATATGTATTCTCTTGCGCCATTCGTTTTAGTAAAATAATTATATACAGTGAGGAAAATAAGTATTTGAACACCCTGCTATTTTGCAAGTTCTCCCACTTAGAAATCATGGAGGGGTCTGAAATTGTCATCGTAGGTGCATGTCCACTGTGAGAGACATAATCTAAATAAAAAAAATCCAGAAATCACAATGTATGATTTTTTAACTATTTATTTGTATGATACAGCTGCAAATAAGTATTTGAACACCTGAGAAAATCAATGGTAATATTTTTGATACAGTAGCCTTTGTTTGCAATTACAGGTCAAACGTTTCCTGTAGTTTTTCACCAGGTTTGCACACACTGCAGGAGGGATTTTGGCCCACTCCTCCACACAGATCTTCTCTAGATCAGTCAGGTTTCTGGCCTGTCGCTGAGAAACACGGAGTTTGAGCTCCCTCCAAAGATTCTCTATTGGGTTTAGGTCTGGAGACTGGCTAGGCCACGCCAGAACCTTGATATGCTTCTTACAGAGCCACTCCTTGGTTATTCTGGCTGTGTGCTTCAGGTCATTGTCATGTTGGAAGACCCAGCCTCGACACATCGTCAATGCTCTAACTGAGGGAAGGAGGTTGTTCCCCAAAATCTCGCAACACATGGCCCCTGTCATCCTCTCCTTAATACAGTGCAGTCTCCCTGTCCCATGTGCAGAAAAACACCCCCAAATCATGATGCTACCACCCCCATGCTTAACAGTAGGGATGGTGTTCTTGGGATGGTACTCATCATTCTTCTTCCTCCAAACACATTTAGTGGAATTATGACCAAAAAGTTATATTTTGGTCTCATCTGACCACATGACTTTCTCCCATGACTCCTCTGGATCATCCAAATGGTCATTGGCAAACTTAAGACGGGCCTTGACATGTGCTGGTTTAAGCAGGGGAACCTTCCATGCCATGCATGATTTCAAACCATGACGTCTCAGTGTATTACCAACAGTAACCTTGGAAACGGTGGTCCCAGCTCTTTTCAGGTCATTGACCAGCTCCTCCCGTGTAGTTCTGGGCTGATTTCTCACCTTTCTTAGGATCATTGAGACCCCATGAGGTGAGATCTTGCATGGAGCCCCAGTCCGAGGGAGATTGACAGTCATGTTTAGCTTCTTCCATTTTCTAATGATTGCTCCAACAGTGGACCTTTTTTCACCAAGCTGCTTGGCAATTTCCGCGTAGCCCTTTCCAGCCTTGTGGAGGTGTACAATTTTGTCTCTAGTGTCTTTGGACAGCTCTTTGGTCTTGGCCATGTTAGTAGTTGGATTCTTACTGATTGTATGGGGTGGACAGGTGTCTTTATGCAGCTAACGACCTCAAACAGGTGCATCCAATTTAGGATAATAAATGGAGTGGAGGTGGACATTTTAAAGGCAGACTAACAGGTCTTTGAGGGTCAGAATTCTAGCTGATAGACAGGTGTTCAAATACTTATTTGCAGCTGTATCATACAAATAAATAGTTAAAATCATATATTGTGATTTCTGGATTTTTTTTTTAGATTATGTCTCTCACAGTGGACATGCACCTACGATGACAATTTCAGACCCCTCCATGATTTCCAAGTGGGAGAACTTGCAAAATAGCAGGGTGTTCAAATACTTATTTTCCTCACTGTATATTACTATTTCTGATCATAATTTTTTCTACTTACTGTAATAATAACTAGTTTTTTATATCAGAATATAAAACATGCCATGATTATTTAACTAATTTCATTGATGATGATAATAATAGAACATGTTTTTGAGCACCAAATCAGCATATTAGAATGATTTCAGAAGGATCATGTGACACTGAATACTGGAATAATCGCTGCTGAAAATTCAACTTTGCCATCACAAGAATGAATTACATTTTAAAATATATTCTAATAAAAACAGTTATTTTACATTTAAATAATAATTCACAATATTACTTTTTACTGTCTTTTTTATCACATTAATGCACATTAATTTAGTGACCATAAGAGACTCTTTCAAACACACACACACAAATCGAACTGAATGCAAATTTCCGAATGGTAGTGTATACCGGTATACAGAATTTATTTTAGCTATATTCCTTTGTAGCATTTTCAGAAACAGCTAATACAATCATAAACTTCATGGAAAAGAGTAAAACACAGGAGACGCCTGTGTAATCTTAAAGGGCATCTGTACCCTGAAGAGACTTGTGTTTATATTCATGAGCGCATGAGCAAACCATAACTCAGCAGCACAAAGTTCTCCTGATTGTAATACTGGAAGCATGGCATCATCAGCTAAACAAGTGTTGTTTGAAATCCAAAGACTCGTTGTAGTATCCGTCTCTTCAATCAATCTATATTTGAGAAACCGGTCTACTGACACTGAGATATCGGGAGAGCAGATGGTAGAGTGGATGTGTAGTAATGAGAGCCTGGGCTATGCTCCATGTTTTAATACACTAATAATGAACATTGAAAAAAAATCTCCCAGAGGTCTTTGAGCCAATATGGGAAGCATAAATATGTAAAGGAGCTAAAATTCCTTATAGTATTGCAGTTAAGAGGTTTAGCATTCTGGGTTTCACAACCCACCTCTTGAGCTGGGGTTGATTCAGAATTTAAATGGGTCTGAAACAAGATATTGTTACCCAGTTCAACTTACGACCGCCCACAGTCCCTTCAAACAGGAAAGTGGAAAGTTCTTTCTTGATATAATAAGTTATAATCTAATTGGCTGACTTTACATAACTCCTGGGTGTAAAAGTACACAGCATTTTTTATCAATCTGCCAAAACAGTTGCATTCACAAAAAATGTTCTCACATTGGTATAATAATATATATGTTATGCAGCTATGAGGTAAACACGAAACGGCTCTTAGATTTGATGTGGAGTTATCAACCACTCTGTTGTTAAATAAAGTAAACAAAAGGGGAAATAAAGAAGAAATACTGTAAATGTACATACCCAAATTCTTTTCCAACCACTGGTGACCTTCAACTAACTGATCTATCAATGCAAAGTAGTGAGTGTTTGCTTCATCAGGCATCACCCAGCCTCCTGTGGCCACCTCGAACTGACCGTTCTCTACAAGCCTGTAACAGGGAAAGAGAGTAAATGACTGCAAACTGCATTCACAAACACATTGTACTTCTGTAAGGATTTGATTGGATCATGAAAAGCAGGTTTATTTTCATTTATTAAAACTAGGTGCTTTCACTCTAGCACTTCTGGTGCGCACACAGGTTTTGTTCATTCGGATGACGTGAACGCTGTTTTCCGAACTCAGGTGCACACGAACCGCCTAAAAAGCATGGTCTGGGGTACAATTCATGTGAACTCTGGTACAGTTCGCTGCTGATATGAACTGTATTTGATGATGTATTATTCGATAAAACTGTGTGTTTGTGTGTATTGAAGCATGACTGACGCACTGCAAGCAGAGAGAATGTATATCTAATTTCTGCTTGCTTTGACGAAGCAAACGCACCACGGTTGGGAATCGAACAATACAGTGTAAACACAATCCAGTGGGGGCAGGGGGAGGAGGAAGCATTCAGTCACGGGTTTGGACCAGGCAATCGAACCAAGTGTGAAAGCACCCTAAAACTAACAAAAACAATCTTTCTTCGGAGCACATTAAAGTACATGAATTTTTTATTTTATTGTGGCCATGAATTAAGAAATTGCTTCAACAACTTGATTTGTGGACACATTTTATGAATTTGTTCCCTAGTTTTAGTTCAATCAAGACCACTTTGTACTAATTTTCTTCTTTGTTATAGATAAATCATGACTATTGCTGTAATAATTTGCACCCTCATTTTAGTTAAATCATGGCTCTGTTGGGTGTGTTCACACTTGGCATGTTTGTTTAGATTAAAACTGGTGCGATTGCTCTGTTGGTGCGTTTCATTTAAATAAGTGTGAACGCTGCCATCCGAACCCTGGTGCGCACCAAACGAGCCGACAGTGACCTCTGAAAAAATGGGTCTCTGTACACTTCCAAACTCTGGTGCGGTTTGAATAATATATGAACGCAACACGGATGAAAGAAATGTAAACGTACCAAAAACAGGTTCCCAAAGATGCGACCCTACAAAGGACAGAATGTTCACGGATACCTGTTTTTTCAGTACCATGTCTCCTAGCAGAGTTTTTGTGTCTGTGTGTGTAACGGAGGGATTCCTGCCGCTGTTTTGACTCCTTCACGAGTTCTCAAAATACCATCCTATGTAGGCTACGCACATACAACAAGTGCATCTATCCCAGCACACAGCATTGTTTTGGATTATCGGAAGTTCTGTCTCTAAATAGACAATACGTCATAAAAGCCGACCAATCAGGTTGTGAACATATCCCTATGCCTTTAGGTTCGTTATCTTTAGGTTAGGTGATAAAAATTCCAATCTGAATGCTGTGGACCAGAACCAAGTGAACCAAACTATTAGTGTGAACGCATCCTTAGTTGAATCAAGACCCCTTTCTACTAATTCACTCCCTCGCTTTAGTTCAACTGTGGCCCTGTTGTACCAATTCATTCCCTAGTTTTAATTAAATCGAGATCACTGTACTAATTTGTTGCCTAGTTTTAGTCCAGTCATGGACACTTTGTACTAATGCACTACTAGTTTTAGTTAAACAAAGACCACTTTGTTCTAATTCAATGTCTAGTTTTAGTCCAGTCATGGCCACTTTGTACTAATGCACTAATTGTTTTAGTTCAATCAAGACCTCTTTGTACTAATTTGTTGACTAGTTTTAGTTAAATCAAGATCACTTTGTAGTAAGTAGTTGCCATTAAACTGTGGCCATGTTGTGCTAATTCATTCCCTAGTTTTAGTTCAATTGAAATCGCTTTTCTCCTAATTCGTTAACTAGTTAAAGTCCACTCATGGTCACTTTGTAATTCACTCCAAGCGGCCATTTTGTACTAATTCATTAAATAGATTTAGTTCAGTCTGTACTTTAGTTCACTTTGTACTAAGTTGTTAGTTTTAGTTCAGTCGAGACCACTTTGTAATAATTCGCTCCCTTGTTTTAGTTAAATAATGGCCCTGTTGTACTAATTCATTCCCTATTTTTAGTTCAATCGAGATCACTTTGTTCTAATTTGTTCCCTAGTTTTAGTTCAGTCGAGGCCACTTTGTACTAATTCTCTCCCTCGTTTTAGTTAAACTGTGGCCCTGTTATACCATTTAATTCCCTAGTTCAATCAAGACCACTTAATACTAATTCGCTCCCTCGTTTTAGTTAATGTAATATTAATACATTTCAATATTTGATTTAAATTTCTGAGTTGCCACTTGATGTCCAATGTAAAAACTGGGTCCAAAGGAAAACCAGAATGAGAACCACTGATTCAAAAGTGGTAGAGTCTGTTTGGATGAAGACATCCCATCTAGAACATTAAGACCATTTGATGAAAGATTATGAAGACAATTTACTTTAGAATAACACCAGGAACGTAAAGTATACAAGGTCAATTTTGATGTATTTAAACTAACATAACCAAAGCTTTAAAGAGGACAAAATAACTGAAAATGTTTCACCAGTGCAACATCATTGACAGTTTTCTTCAGGGTTTTCACTACAAAGCACATTCCCCACATATGTAGAATTACACACAGTAACCAACATTTTTCTACATTTTCAGATTTATTGAGCTATGCCGCTGCAAACTAATTATTTTCTTGAACAGAGAGCAGACACCTTGGGTAATGGCATCCCTTATTAGAAGTAGAGTTCTCCAGGCCTGATTGCCAGTCAGCAGCTTTTCTCAGTAATGCTGAATATTTCAGCTGTGAATCGTATAGCGTGGCCCTCTGGAGGCCAGTAATAAGAGCGGCGGTAGCAAAACCAAGAGCACTAGCTCAGCACGTAACTGACAGAAACTTTCAAAATTACTTTGAAAAATGGTCTGTTATTTTCAAATCAATCACTGGCCAAGAGAAAAAGCTACTGGGCAGTGCAGCTGTGATTAGATCCTTTAGTAAAGTCAATGTGAATTCTAAAAACCACCCTATTCACTTTCTTTATACATGTTCCTGGTCTTATTCACATGTCCCTGGACTTATTGTGCATAATGCAATGCATATTTTTCGAAAAATGGACAAAAAGAGTAATAACTTTACTCAGACATACCAAATAACGGATGAGGAGCTTCATTTTATTTTGACTTCGTCCCTACTATGACCCTTTCCCCATCATTTAAGACATATTTGGTTTTTAGACTACAGCTGCAATTTAAATGTTTCTAAATGTTTCTTATATCCAGGACATGAAATTGAGGTTCAGGTGAGGTTAGACCAATTTGAAATTCGATTAGCAACATATAAAATATTTGAAAAGTCTCATTCCCAATACTGAAAATTAAATATATGAAATTATATGAAAATTATATATATATATATATACACATCATCATCTCTATATATATATATATATATATTCTATATATATATTATATTTATATATATTTAAATAAAATAAAAAATAAAAAATTTCCACCATATATATATATGCCAGCATATATTGGAATTTATGGACTTATCTGAAGTTCCCATTTTCCTGAGCAGACTTCCAAGCACAGACAACTTGATTTATTCTGAAGATACACCGCCATGTATGTGGCAGTAAAAGAAATTGAATCATTATGCTAGACCTTGATTCGGCTGATATAAAATGAAATAAAACCTGCTCATGCCTGCCAAAAATCTTGATTTGGAGTCAGCCAAGGCCATCTTGGAAAAAAAGGGGGGTTGTTGGGGGGGGGGGGGGGGGGGGGGGCAAATGTTCAAAAAGAATAGAGCTTGTTTGCTTCAAACTCTTTCTGTGCATCAAATCAATAATGAATAAATATTGCAGTTGGATTTTTCATTTGGCTACAGCATTTACCTCAGGCCGTTTTGAAAGATGTTCTAATTGGAATTCAAACCCACAGCAGAAATGTTTATTACATTTCCACATGGCATTTGTGTCTTTTCCCAAGGCTAGTTCAACAATGAACACAACCAGTTCTGTATATTTGACATGCATTTATAGCCCATCTTCTCCTGTGACAATGTTGTTGAGCTACTAATCATATGTACAGTACCTGTCAAAAGTTTGAAATATTACTTTTTTTTAAATACAGTGAAAACAGTAATATTGCAGAATGTTTTCTATTTGAATATACACTATATTGCCAAAATTATTGGGACACTCCTCCAAATCATTGAATTCAGGTGTTCCAATCACTTCCATGGCCAAAGGTGTATACAAATCAAGCACCTAGGCATGCAGACTGCTTATACAAACATTTGTGAAAGAATGGGTCGCGCTCAGAAGTTCAATAAATTCAAGCGTGGTACCGTGATAGGTTGCCACCTGTGCAATAAGTCCATTCAGGACTTATTTCCTCACTACTAAATATTCTACGGTCAACTGTTAGTGGCATTATTACAAAGTGGAAGCAATTGGGAACAACATCAACTCAGCCACGAAGTGGTAGGCCACGTAAAATCACAGAGCGGGGTCAGCGCATGCTGAGGCTCACAGTGCGCAGAAGTCGCCAACTTTCTGCAAAGTAGACCTCCATTCTTCGTGTGGCCTTCAGATTAGCTCAAGAACAATGTGTAGAGAGCTTCATGGCCAAGCCGCTACATCCAAGCTTTACATCACCAAGTGCAATGCAAAGCAAAGCGTCTGATGCAATGGTGTAAAGCACGCCACCACTGGACTCTAGAGCAGTGGAGACAAATTCTCTGGAGTTTGGCTGTTGCCAGGAGAACGGCACTTGTATGAGTGTGCAAAGTGTAAAGTTTGGTGTGGGGGTTGTTTTTCAGGGGTTGGGATTGGCCCCTTAGTACCAGTGTAAGGAACTCTTAATGCTTCAGCATACCAAGATATTTTGGACAATTTCCTGCTCCCAACATTGTGGGAACAGTTTGGGGATGGCCCCTTCCTGTTCCAACATGACTGCACACCAGTGCACAAAGCAAGGTCCATAAAGACATGGATGAGTGAGATTGGTGTGGAAGAACATGACTGGCCTGCACAGAGTCCTGATCTCAGCCCGACACTCAACCAACACTTTTGGGATGAATTAGAGTGGAGACTGCGAGCCAGGCCTTCTCATCCAACATCAGTGCCTGACCTCACAAATGCACTTCTAGATGAATGGTCAAAAATAGAAGAAAGAACTTTATTCAGGTTTAAAACAACTTGAGCGTGAGTAATTGATGACAGAATTTTCCTTTTTGAGTGAACTATTCCTTTAATGTTAATAAAACAACAAAAGACGAAGAGAAAAATCACTCACTGCTCTTGATTGAAAAACTTTAATACAGGAGCTTTAATAAGAATCAATGTATATTTTATAGTGAAGTCTATGTTGTGTTTTATTTTTACATTTATTCATTCAATTTCATACTTAAATGCTGCTGTACAGCCCAGTGTAAATCTTTCTATAAATTTACCAGTGTAAATCTTTCTATATATTTATGTTATATTATACTATACACTAGGAATGTGTACAAGGTTTTTTTTTTAAGTTTTAAGTTTAAGTAAGGTTTTTCAAGTCTTTTGAGTAAAAGAAAGAAAGAGTATTGCAATAATTTTTTTTAATTTTTCTTCTGAACCTCTTACGAACCAAAAATCGTGGTTAAAAAAGGGTTAAAAATAGGTATGTAAATAAATATGTACTAGAATCTATATTTGGTATAATTATCATCATTAAAACAAAGTATGTTTGTATCATACCCATGTCTGGACTTAAAGGGGCTATATGCAACTTTTTCCCTAAAATAAACGTAACTATAGCCTTTTTATTTTACCATTTATGACTCAAACATCTCCTGATGAGCATACTGACACCTTGTCCGCTCACAGTGGGTGCACCTATAAGCCTGTATCCTATTTTTCATATTTTCTGACGGGTCGTCTTTTCCCGCGCTGTCTGCGGATGTGACGTCAAGCGCGTTCATGTTAAACGTTTCAGATCACTCTGCCTGCCACCACCGCTAGTCAGCGAGTAGCCTACACTCGCAAGCAGTGCAATGGATTTAACGAATACACAGAAGAGACCCAGGACAACTCGGACACCAACAGTAACTCCACAGAAGACTAAAAAAGTTAAACCCCTGACAAGTGGCCAAAAAAGGTCGAAGATTGAGAGAGACCGGCGCATTGCAAGGACTAGAGTGAACATCGGCTTCGCATTTGACTTCGCATATATATATATATATATATATATATATATATATATATATATATATATATATATATATATATATATAAACAAAAATAAATATGAATAGTGCATCAGTAATGTAAAGTCTTTTTGGGTGTCTAGAAAAGCGCTATATAAAACTGATGGATTATTTATTATATAGCCATGTAAAGCTACATTATATTGTTTGTTGTTTCTATATCTTAACAAAAAATAAGAGGTAAATGAAGATGTAAAGTGTGATGCATTTTATTTCACATAAGACATGTAGTCAATAAATATTGCTAAATAGTATTATGTATATGTGTCTTTCATACTTGGTGATAGTAAGCAACTTGTGTATAATAAGTGGTCAAGGACAGTGCTCAGTCGTCAAGGACAGTGCTCAGATGTTTTTAATATTCTACGAAAGTTTCGGTCTGTGCGCCCTTCATCAGCGTGTATGCCAATGGCGAAATGGGTTTATTTATTTATTTAATGTATTAATTTTTTGTGTAGTTTGTCAGCTACACGTTTGACGTTTTGATAAGAGAACACTTATCTCAAACATTATATGTATTTGACTGTTCTTACCTCTGTAAACATAATGTTGACCTCCTTGCAGCAGATGACTTGTGAAGTGTACACGTACGAGCGCGCGCTGCGAGAGCGAGCAGAAATGAAGATCAGTTCTGTTTTTTGGCCACAGGTGTCAGTCGCGAGTTTAAATTTCAGAAAAACGCATATAGCCCCTTTAATTTTGTTGTTTTATTTTTGCACATAAACCGTCACCTGAGAGCTAGGCAATAAAGTACAGACTTTCAACTTAATTAAAATGGGACCAAAAGCACAACGGAGTCCTCCAAAACTCCTCAAAATCTCCCAGTCTTGCTTACACCAGACTTATGTGTGAACGCTGCAATTAATGAATCCATAAATTACACCAACGCATGAGGATGAATGGATATTAACAACAGAGAAAAGCCTCACCTCCTGACAGCATCTCGTTTCTGCACGTCGATGTTGTCCCACCATTTAGAAAAATATGAGATCTCAGACCAGATCATTTTCCGCCGACTGTCTTCGTGTAGTTTCACCACCATGTTGTTGAGAATGTGTTGTGTCTGGTCTCGAAAGTAGTCATCGAATGTCTTCAGCCAGCCTGAGCAGAACACCACACAAATTTGTCACAGATGTTGCTGAGGTTGTTATTATTGACTTTAACTGACTTTTTTAAAAGTATAAGAAAAAAATTATTCACACTCATTTCATTCCAAACCATCCTTACTTCTGTGGAACACAAAAGAAGATGTTTAGCAGAATGTCTATGCTATTAAATGACAGTGGATGTGGATCAGGAACAGCCATAGTCACCATTCTTTTTTTTTAATTGTAGTAGGTAAAGGAACAGCTTGGATATTATGCAAAATATCTCCTTTTGTGTTCAATGCAAGAAAAAATGTATATGTGCAATTAGTAGATTACAGATTGTAGATTGTTTGGGTGTGAAACAATAAAGAATTATATTGTCAGCATGTTTTTGAACATGTATTGTACCATTACCGTTATAGTATTCTTTGAGGTAACATGAAAATGCCATGTTATATGAATATGGTACTCATTCATTTATACATTTAATGGTTTAAAAACTGCCATTCAAATGTTTGGGTTGCAGGAATTTTTAAAGACAAAAACAAAGCTCATTTATTTGACCAAAAATACAGTAAAAAGAGTACTATTGTGAAATGTTAATGCAAATTAAATTGTAACCGTTTTTCAATATTTCTTAATAAAAAATACTTTTATAACATTTTTGAATACATTTTAAAATATCAGGTTTGTGTGATGGCAAAGCTGGATTTTCAGCATCGTTAATCCAGCCTTAAGTGTCACATGATCCTTCAAAAATAATTATAATATGCTGGTTTGCTGCTTAAGAAACATTTATTATTATTATTATCAATGTTGAAACAGTTGTGCTGCCTAATAGTTATGTAAAAAAAACAACAAAAAACAACATGAAACAGCATTTTTCAGGATTTGATTAATTTAAATTGTACAGAGCCCCTAAGGGGGCGTGGTGGTGGAAAAAAATATGAGATGGGAGGAAAAATAATAAGTCAATGCTTTTGAGTTCCCCTGAGAAACTTTGGCCGATCACTTGAAAATCTTTGTTTCCTTGAGAGAGTGGTATGTCTGGTCGTACAGGAAGCAGGAAGAACCCGTTCTTCACCTGTGATGATTGGTATCTGGTTTCTAGTGTAAATGTACAATTATACTTTGTAAACTATAGACACTCTCTCTCTCTCTCTCTCTCTCTCTCTCTCTCTCTCTCTCTCTCTCTCTCTCTCTCTCTCTCTCTCTCTATATATATATATATATATATATATATATATATATATATATATATAGCATAACTATTGTAACTATACCTTTTTAAAGTAGCGCATGAGCTTGTATCAGTACCTCAGAGATTTATCAATTTTACAAGCTAGGGTTGACTAGCAATACAAGTTTGAAGTTTTAAATGAGGTCAATCGTAACCAAACAAAACTGCAAACAAAGAGAGACTTTGCAAACACTCCTGCAGTCATCAACTATTTATACAAGCACACCCTGCAAACAGACATACCCACTTAAGTAATAATTACAGATATTTTAATCCCACATGAAATGTACATGAGGGCGGCAGTGGCTCAGTGGTTCATGTAGGTTGTCTATAAACTGGAAGGTTGGTGGTTCGATCCCCGGTTCCACCTGACCAAGTGCCGAGGTGTCCATGAGCAAGACACCTAACCCCAGCTGCTCCCAACGAGCTGGATGGC
The DNA here is from genome assembly GCA_023566225.1 of Romanogobio albipinnatus. Taxonomy (NCBI): domain Eukaryota; kingdom Metazoa; phylum Chordata; class Actinopteri; order Cypriniformes; family Gobionidae; genus Romanogobio; species Romanogobio albipinnatus. The sequence continues at coordinate 56,281,575 of CM042242.1, forward strand.
GCCTTGCATGGCTGACACCGCCATCGGTGAGTGTATGAATGGGTGAATGTGAGGCAAAAATGTAAAGCGCTTTGGATGGACGTAGGTCTGTTAAAAGCGCTATATAAAATGCAGTCCATGAAATGACAGTCATCATACAGTGCCGTCTACTAATATTGGCACCCTTGGTAAATATGAGCAAAGGCGGCTGTGAAAATTAATCTGCTTTGTTTATCCTTTTGATTTTCATTAAATTTTTTTTTACAAAAATCTAACCTTTCTTTGAAGTAAATTAATTGAAAGTGGAGGGAAATCTCATTATGAAATAAATGTTTTTCTCAAATGCATGTTGGCTACAATTATTGGCACCCATAGAAATTCTTATGAGTAAACTTTCTCTGAAGCATATTCCCATTCATATCTGGGGTTTTTTTAGCACACCAGGGTGACTAGGAAGATGTCCAGCCATGTCCAGCCATGTCTTCCTGTTCCACAGGCGTATAAATACGAGGAAACACAAAGGCCAAATTCCCTTAAAGCCATTATGAACTGAGAAATCAAAAATTCTTTTGACATATAAGAGGTCATTGTACTATAAAAACATACTGTAAGAACTCAAAACTTCCTTGTTAGTTTAAAAACAGCTTATATTGAATCCAATCTGTCAAAATGACAGAATGTGGAATGTGCCACTTTATTATGTAATAGTGTAGATCAGGGGTCTCCAAACTTGGTCCTGGAGGGCCACTGTCCTGCAGAGTTTCGCTCCAACCCCAATTAAACACACCTGAACATGCTAATCAGTGTCTAACTAAGGCCTTGTAAGACACTAATTAGCTGGTTCAGGTGTTTATTTGGGGTTGGAGCTAAACTGTGCAGGACAGCGGCCCTCCAGGACCGAGTTTGGAGACCCCTGGTGTAGATAAACACCGCCTCCGCAAAAGAAGATCAACGCCTGCTTCTACATCACTGCCTGTTTAGCCCCGCCCACCATTTTGCACAGGTAGTAAGTAAATAATTAGAGATGTCAGAAACCAAAAGATAAAGGTGGATCCAAAGACAACAAGACGCTGTGCAGTGCCAATTTTCCTAATCCCCAACATTTGGAAAGAGTGGATGAACTTTATTTTTAATTCCAAACCACGTCAGTAAGAACTTGGTCCTTTGTTTACTAACTAGAAACTAAAAGACTATATTGGATCTGACAATAATGTCGCACCACACAAGTGTGTTATTACATGGTCACTATTGCTTTGTCTATTATTACAGATCGGCTGCTGGTAAGTGTTGTTCTCAGCGAAGTGTTTGTTTACTTATTATTTTTTTATTATTTTACAAGAACGACGTGGAGAGAGCATGGAGCTGTTGTTTGTATTGCTGTTTCCTGTATGTGTAGCCTGTAGAAGTAACGTTAACGTTAGTTTGCTGTTTGAGGGAGAAAAGTTTCACGGGCGTAGAGTTACACAGTCTTGTCTTTTTATGTTATTTTACTAAAAACTATTTATACTTTAAACTATTATTTTATTCCAGTATTTATTTAAAAAACTTATTCCAACACTGGTAAAGGCTTATACTGATTTTTCATCCTCTGAATTAGCTGTTTTTATTATCATTAAAAAATATATATAAATTCAGAACAGGATTCAGTCATGTTTGTGTCAATAATGTTCATCACAGAGAAAAGTGTAGCTTTAATGATAATTAATCTGTATTTAATGTATTATTTGTGCAGTTTAGAAAGGTGTTACGTTAACTATTACGTTTTCTGTATATGTCTAACAGGGAAGGCCACAGGTAAATATAACATTTATTATAATGGGTTTATATAAAGATTGTTTTAAGTTCACTTAAATTAAGTGTTTTTTAAAGCCTAATAAATGTTGAAATTGGTAGCTTTCATTTATACTGCAATGCAATGTCATAATGTTTCATAGCGACATAGGTATCACTGATACTTCATTCATAAAAAAAGATGCCAATACAACACATGTTTAAAATATGCTGTCTTTAAATTGTTTCTACATTAATTTGGAGAGTAACGGAAATTATTACAATATCAAAATATTAAAAACACCCATGTTTTTAAATCATGATTAATCATGATTAATTACAGAAAATTTTTTGATTAATTAGTTAATTTGTTTAAATCGATTCCCAGCACTAATTTTAAGAGCGTTCAAATCAGAGGGCTAAAATCAGGGTAGAAAATAGCCATTTATTTATAAATTGTGACAATTTTTGATATTTAAATCCTATTAACATAATAATAAAACTAATGTTTTGATTATATTTTTTAGATACATACTGTATGTTTTGTAAATGTATATACTTATTATATGGTTTTAAATTTGAAAGTAAAGTATATTACAATATTCATTTATGTTATATCATAATCTGCGCGACCCTGTCTTTGCCTTTCTTTGATGACGTTGCAGGCCGTTCCAAATGAGTGATTATTGTCAGCGAAGTCCACTTCAACTGATATACCGTGCTCAGGGAGTAGGGAGCAGTGAACAGTGCGTAGGGACCCTGTCGAATGGAATGCACCCAGAGTCAGAGGATGAGCGGCGTAAGTGAAAAAAGTGCAAATGATGAACACCTGTGTCTTGTTTCAGTAATTGCCATGGAGAGACAGGTTATAAGCCATGCAGGAAACGAGGACGGGAGAGAGAAGCTGGAGACGCGCACACACACACGCTGGGACTCGAGCAGGGACACTGCAGAGAGGAACTGCCTTGAGAAACCAGAGAAGTTACAGGGAAACTGAGTTTTGATTTGTGCAATGTTTTGGTACCTGAGTTATTACCTCTCCTTATTGTCACCTTATTGTGGTGGAGAGGTTTGAGTACCCGAATGATACTGGGAGCTATGTTGTCTGGGGCTATATGCACCGGTAGTGTCTCCCAAGGCAAACAGGTCCTTGGTGACGGGCCAGACTAAGAACAGTTCACAAACCCTTTATGATGACAACTACAGCAAGGACCGAGACGTCGCCCGGCATGGCAAAGCCGGGGCCCCACCCTGGAGCCAGGCCCGGGGTTGGAGCTTGTGTGCGAGCGCCTGGTGGCCGGGCCTCCCCCCATGGGGTCCGGCCGGGCTCAGCCCGAAGGAGTGACGTGGGGCCGCCCTCCTGTGGGCTCACCACCTGCAGGAGGGAGCGTAAGGGGCCGGTGCATAGTGGATCGGGCGACAGTCAAAGGCGAGGCCCCCGACGACCCGATCTCTGGACATGGAATCTGGCTTTAGGGACGTGGAATGTCACCTCGTTAGCGGGGAAGGAGCCTGAGCTAGAGACAGTCGGGCTCACCTCCACGCACAGCTTGGGCTCTGGAACCACACTTCTTGAGAGAGGCTGGACTCTCTACCACTCTGGAGTTGCCCATGGTGAGAGGCGGAGGGCTGGAGTGGGTTTGCTTATAGCCCCCCAGCTCAGCCGCCATGTGTTGGAGTTCACCCCAGTGAACGAGAGGGTCGCTTCCCTGCGCCTTCGAGTCGGGGATAGGCCTCTCACTGTCGTTTGTGCCTACGGGCCGAACGGCAGTGCGGAGTACCCGGCACTTTTGGAGTCTCTGGGAGGGGTGCTGGAAAGTGCTCCAACGGGAGACTCCGTCGTTCTACTGAGGGACTTCAACACCCACGTGGGCAGTGACAGTGACACCTGGAGGGGCGTGATTGGGAGGAACGGCCCCCCTGATCTGAACCCGAGCAGTGTTCTGTTATTGGATTTCTGTGCTAGCAACGGTTTTTCCATAACGAACACCATGTTCAAGCATAAGGGTGTCCATCAGTGCACGTGGCACCAGGACACCCTAGGCCGGAGGTCGATGATCGACTTTGTGGTCGTGTCATCAGACATTCGGCCATATGTCTTGGACACTCAGGTAAAGAAAGGGTCGGAGCTGTCAACTGATCACCACCTGGTGGTGAGTTGGATCCGATGGCGGGGGAGGAAGCTGGACAGACTCGGCAGACCCAAACGTACTGTGGGGGTCTGTTGGGAACATTTGGCCGAGCCCCCTGTCAGAGAGATCTTGCTCTCCCACTTCCGGCAGAGCTTCGACCAGATCCCGAGGAAGTCTGGAGATATTAAGTCAGAGTGGACCATGTTCTCCACCTCCATTATCGCTGCGGCCGCTTGGAGCTGTGGCCGTAAGGTCTCCGGTGCCTGTCGAGGCTGCAATCCCCGAACCCGGTGGTGGACACCGGAAGTAAGGGATGCCGTCAAGCTGAAGAAGGAGTCCTATCGGGTGGGACTCCGGGGGCAGCTGACAGGTACCGGCAGGCCAAGCGGACTGCAGCCCGGGTAGTCGTGGAGGCAAAAAAATCGGGCCTGGGAGGAGTTCGGTGAGGCCATGGAGAAAGACTATCGGTTGGCCTCAAAGAGATTCTGGCAAACCGTTCGACGCCTCAGGAGGGGGAAGCAGTGCCCTACCAACACTGTTTACATTGGAGATGGGCACCTGTTGACCACAACTGGGGATATCATCGGGCGGTGGAAGGAATACTTAGAGGATCTCCTCAATCCCACCGACATGTCTTCCGTTGAGGAAGCAAAGGCTAGGGACTCGGAGGAGGACTCGTCCATCACCCGGGCTGAAGTCATCGAGGTAGTTAAAAAGCTCCTCGGTGGCAAGGCACCGGGGATGGATGAGATCCGCCCTGAGTACCTCAAGTCTCTGGATGTTGTGGGGCTGTCTTGGCTGACACGCCTCTGCAACATCGCATGGCAGTTGGGGACAGTACCTCTGGACTGGCAGACCGGGGTGGTGGTTCCTCTTTTCAAGAAGGGGGACCGGAGAGTGTGTTCCAACTATAGGGGGGATCACACTTCTCAGCCTCCCCGGGAAAGTCTATGCCAGGGTACTGGAGAGGAGAATTCGGCCGATAGTGGAACCTCGGATTCAGGAGGAACAGTGTGGTTTTCGTCCCGGTCGTGGAACACTGGACCAGCTCTATACCCTTTCCAGGGTGCTGGAGGGTTCATGGGAGTTTGCCCAACCAGTCCACATGTGTTTTGTGGATTTGGAGAAGGCATTCGACTGTGTTCCTCGTGGCATCCTGTGGAGGGTGCTCTGGGAGTATGGGGTCGGCGGCCCCCTGCTTAGGGCTGTTCGGTCCCTGTACGACCGGAGCAAGAGCTTGGTTCTCATTGCCGGCAGTAAGTCAGACCTGTTGGACTCCGGCAGGTCTGCCCTTTGTCACCGGTTCTGTTTATAATTTTTATGGACAGAATTTCTAGGCGCAGCCAAGGGCCGGAGAGTGTCTGGTTTGGGGACCATACGATTTCGTTGCTGCTTTTTGCGGATGATGTTGACATGTTGGCCTCCTCAGACCAGGATCTTCAGCGTGCACTGGGACAGTTTGCAGCCGAGTGTGAAGCGGCTGGGATGAGAATCAGCACCTCCAAGTCCGAGGCCATGGTTCTCAGTCGGAAAAGGGTGAATTGCCCACTTTAGATTGGTGGAGAGTTCCTGCCTCAAGTGGAGGAGTTCAGGTATCTTGGGGTCTTGTTCCCGAGTGAGGGAAGGATGGAACGGGAGATTGACAGACGGATCGGTGCAGCTTCTGCAGTAATGCAGTCGATGTACTGGTCTGTCGTGGTGAAGAAGGAGCTGAGCTGTAAGGCGAAGCTCTCGATTTACCAGTCAATCTACGTTCCTACTCTCACCTATGGTAATGAGCTGTGGGTCATGACCGAAAGGACAAGATCCCGAATACAGGCGGCCGAAATGAGCTTTCTCCATAGGGTGGCTGGGCACTCCCTTAGAGATAGGGTGAGAAGCTTGGTCACTCGGGAGGAGCTCAGAGTAGAGCCGTTGCTCCTCCACATCGAGAGGAGCCAGCTGAGGTGGCTCGGCCATCTATTTCGGATGCCTCCTGGACGCCTTCCCAGGGAGGTGTTCCAGGCACGTCCCACCGGGAGGAGGCCCCGGGGAAGACCTAGGACACGCTGGAGGGACTATGTCTCCCGGCTGGCCTGGGAACGCCTCGGGGTTCCCCCGGAAGAGCTGGAGGAAGTGGCTAGGGAGAGGGAAGTCTGGGCGTCTCTGCTTAGACTGTTGCCCCCACGACCCGGCCCCGGATAAGCGGAAGATGATGGATGGATGGAGTTATTAAGAAAATAAACCCTGTTCCAGTTCCAGCAAGCCTGACCCCTTGTCTTCTTCCTTACCCACACATGAACTGTGTTACAGTACCCCATGTCCATGGTTAAAAGTACAGCTGGATCTTTAATGTTGTGGGCCTATTTTTTGCTGCCATGACCATCTCAGTTCCCTGACATGAACCCTATAGAAAATGAGTGGGGAGAACTGAAGAGAAGAAGCACCAACATGGATCTGGGAATCTGAAGGATCTGGAGAGATTCTGTATGGAGGAATGGTCTCTGATATCTTGTCAGGGGTTCTCCAAACTCATCAGGCATTATAGAAGAAGACTCAGAGCTGTTATCTTGGGAAAAGGACGTTGAAATAATTGGGTGTCAATAATTGTGGCCAACGTGAACTAGAGAAAAACTTTTATTTCATAATGAGATTTTCTCCTCACTTTCAGTTGTTGAAAATCTATGCATGTGCACTCAGTGCAGCTGCTCATGGCCCATGTGAATGCTCCAATCATGTACCGCTCATGTTCATTGAAAAAGTCAGTTCAAATAATGGGCTGAGATGAAATATGTAGTATATTTGTTTCTGTTTGCAATAGCGGTGTGGTATAGCTGTGCTGGGCAGCGCTGGTAAAATGACACTACTGATCCGGACCCCACTACTACGCTCTGCTCACATGCTCTGATAATAATAGCTTTGTAGGACTGAACGTTAGTTGTATAATTGATCAAAAATAAATCAGTTAAATCTGATTATGTTGCATAGAATTGAAAAAAGAACAATATATTGATATTCAACATTAATATATGTTCTGTATAATTTTAGTGTTATTTTCAATAAAGTGTGGTTATTTTATTTCATTGGCTTGTATTTTTTTTATTTAGTATGATTAAATGATTGAATTCAATTAAAAGTCTAATATTTACACAAAAAAGCTTTTAAAAAAATCTGCTTATTTAAGAATTAACAAAGAAAACATTTTGCCAAAAGAAATCCTAAAGCTTTTCTTTCAAGAATTCCAGCCTCTTAATGAGTTTTTCTCTTCTTTTTCCTATTTTTTTTTTTTTTTTTTTTGCACTACTAAAATGAATTAAAATTCCAAAATAGAAACAATAAATGCTCATCATAGAAAAGGTGTAGCCTATAACTGTTTTTTGTTTTGATGAAACATTTGGGATCTTAAAGACAGGACTGACCTTGAAATCGTTTCAAAATAAAATATTCCCTGGCTGAAGCGTTCCCTAGTTTTGCAAACTGCTGTCTTTGATTGCTCTAGAGACTCTGACAAAGCACAGATATGATTGATATTTACTCTCTTATAATTAAGAAAACTTTAATCATAGATTAAAAGAGATAAAAAGACAATCTAGATGTAAAAATGAGATCCTACAATCAAAGTCGGAGAATATCAAGTAACACCTGTCATATTAAACTCATTTTTGGACAGACCACTGTATATCTGAGTGATTTCTTTCTTGTCATTCCTCATGTTGAATGCAAAATATGAACTGCACACTTGGCAATTCAGATGGGAGGGTCAAGTAATAAACTTCCTTTTTTTGTAGGATTCCATTTCATTGTAAGGCAACTGTTAAGAGGAAGGGTACATCAATTCTCGTCTATCACAGCTATTGAAATACCTTGAAAACAACAGCAAGTCTATTCAGTTAGCTGGTCTAAAGGAATATTCAGAGTTCAGTATAAGTTCAGCCATCAACAGCATTATCTTTCATCACCACAGGAAACAATTTCTACAATTCCTAGCTATTTTTAAGCTAAAAATCACAGTAAGGCACTTACAATGAACAAACATGGAACCAACCAATAAACAAAACACAGACCACTTTTTTTAAAGTATAGCTGTGTAAATATTAGACTTATCAACCTTTCGTGTGTAAAATGATATAGATCTTCATTGTCATGGCAACTTTCTCACAATAAACACAAGGATACCTGAAAGTAAGGGACGTAACTATGATCCTGTTTACACTTGAAATCAATATGCATCTCAGGTGATCCAATCACAAGTGGTCAAAAAGGATCCAGGTTTCCTAGCACCGAGATAGTCAGAAGTGCATGTGACCACATCACATCTGTAGTGTAAACGCTATCCCTCCTGACAGCAGTGAGTGACCACCTACTCATCTGTCAATCATCCACTATGCTAAAGAGAAGGTTAAAAATTTGCCCAGCTTTTATTTCACCTTCAACTGCCTGATCGAAACATACGTTTAAATAATGCATAGGATTTCACCGAACTTCTTCAGCAGGCGATGTCACTTTGACAAATAAATGTTAAATAAATGTTTAGAATAAATCAACGGAAAATTGTACATGAAACATCTCGTTTGTGCAATTTTTTCAATCGTTTTCAATTGCTAATGCTACACAGTGTGATGTATGAAGGTGATGAGTGATGCATATAGTCATGAAACCAGAGACCCTCACTTGAAATCTGATCCGACTGGTCACAAGAGATTTGAGTCTGCCAGGGGTAAACAGCAATTTGTTTCGTCTGGCTACCCATGATCGGACCACCCGAGACGGATCTTAATACAAGGTGTAAATTCCACCCACAGGAATTTTGCCGGTAACACAAAACCAGACGTTCATCCATCTGGAAAACTATTCCCTCCTCAAAAATGACAATTTAGCCAACTATAGAATTTTTTGGACTATTTACACTAGCTCTTAGTGCTTTAACAAAATTCAAGCTATGTATTTCTGCTTAAACAAATATGAAATACCGGTTTTATTTGCATGACTCTAACAGGAACTGTCTAACATGTCTGTATCTGAAAGCACACATCAAGCTCACATCCTCAGTCCCACTAGGGCTGGGCGATACGGCCAAATTATTCAGTATAAATATTTATTACTATATTAATTTCATACCATTAATGAAGTAAGGAAATGCATTCTGTATGTTTATTAGACATAATAAATGTAAAAATAACTTGTTTTTTTTTTTTTTACCAATAAACACCTAGAGCAAGCTTACCCTTAATTTAGTACGCCATGAATTTGTTTTATTTTTCCCCAAATTCTGTGTTTTACATTTTTTCCTGGATTCTGCTTTATGATTTAACCCTCCTATTATCTTTGGGGTCAATTTAACCCCATTCAATGTTTAACTCTTTCACCCCCAGCAGCCCATAGAATATTTTGTTGTATGAATATCTGAGCATGCAATATAACAAAAGAAAGAGCAGACCCTCTGCTTTTAAACAAAAAAAGCTTCATGCATTCCTTTTTTATCAACACTTAAATATGGACATTTTGAACAAAACGCTGAGAAAATCACGTTTTTGTCAACGACTACATCAAAATCTGATTCAGAACGATGATCAAACACAGATGGGGTATATCAAGTCCATCAACACCACTAATGCTTGCACAGTCCTATAGCTCGCCCTGGTTCGAAATTTCATTTTCAGTAACATTAGGCAGTTTTATATGATGTTAAATGTTGATGATCACGTTATTTTACATATGCATCTGTTTACATACGATCGCTTGTTTTTTCTATAGTCTGTAAAAAAATGTAGTGTCCGTGACTTCACCCACAGGATTCTGATGAGCAGTTTTGAAGCGTAAAGTAGGGACGAGCTGGCCATTGCCATCTTGGCAGCGCGTCATCGCAGAAAATGGGCAAAGAGGCTGGACGTGGGTGGAGCTGAGGTGACGTGATGACTAACAGACAGCAGAGAAATGGCTATCCACCTGTCACTCAAAGTGGCCACGCCCTTAATTATTCAGAACTTTAAGGCTTTATATAATGTAACCGCATAGACCAAAACCACAATTTGTACCAGGCTGTAAACATTTTTTTTTCTGCTGTAAAGTTGGGCATTTTAACATGGGGCTCAATGAGATTCTGCTCCCTTCTGGAGCCTGTCCCTAGTGGCCAGTCAATGAATTACAGTTCAAGTCACTTCCGTATTGTCTTCAAGAGAAACTGCGGGAGGTTGCCGTTTGTTTTTTTCACGTCTTCTTTTCCTGTGTTTTGATCAGGAGATTCTGTACTCATTCAGAAGATGCATAGCACCCCCTAGCGTATAACAGTGAAAAACCGGAAACCCGGAAAATACAGTGTTTGGCGGGGAAAGAGTTAACGTCTGTAAAAACATGATTTTTTTTTGCTTCAGATTGAATGACTTTTCCTAATTTAATGGGGACAACTCTGTAAACATAAAATTAGCATGATGACATTTTTCCAATGTCCTGTACACATTTTTTAGCATCTGTGTTCTTTGGGGTCAATTTGACCCCAGGCTCTTTTAGCTGTATAAAGCATAATAAATATAAAATTTTACACACATTTATTTTGGTTGTTTACATTTTTCCAGGGCCCACCAGATATGCTGTCAGCCATAACTGACCCGAGACATTTTTGTAAAAAATAAATCTATGCTTGTCTATTTTTTAAATTCGTTTATTATTTTCTATGCGGATGCGCTACCCTTCAAAATCACCCAATCATCCTAGAATGATTCATTCTTAAAAAAATAGAGCTATTAAAATAATCTGGTGAAATTGTTTTTATATTGCAATATATATCATGGAAAAACAAAATATTGCGGAAAACCAAAATTTTGCAATGTCAGTTATTTCCAATATCGTATAGCCCTACAAGAAAGTACAATTCATCGTTTCCTATAGCAGGCAAAATTGTTCAAGTGTTTTTACCAGTTGACTAGTTTATGCACATCAAATACTTGACTAGTCAGTGACTCATGCACACCCCTGAATTTAACCCATACTCGTGTCTGCAGCCAATCGAATTTCAGCCGTCAATCACAAATATTAATCACATACAAACATCAGGCCAAAGCACCTGAGACAAACACAAGTCTGTTTACTTGATAAATGGTGAGTCTCATTGACTACAAATACATGACAATGGTCAACAAACTTTATGACTCACCAGGGTCATTATGTGAATGGGGCACAACAAAGACTTGCAGTGGCTCATTGTCCCATTCATCAGCCTGATAAGAGATATCAAAGCCTTGTTTCCATACTCCACCATCAGGGTTATCAAAGCTGAGCAAATCATAAACATCCAGCATCTGAAATAAAGCAGGAGAGAACATAATTTTACTGGACTGTAACAGGCATGCATACTTCCAATTGTTGACCAAGTGCAAGTTCATAATATGGGACATGTACATAAATATTTATTAGTTACGAAAGTGTATTATATTTTGAGTAGTTATTTGAAGGCTTTGAACAGTGTGAATGTGGCCATAGTTTATGTCAGCTCTCTGTTCGCTGAAGCAAAAAAAAAAAAATTTGCATGTATTTGGACAGGGGAAAAAAAATCTATTTAAAAACAGGTTTTCTTTAGTGACAGGAGGAAAAACACCAATATTTCCAGTTGCACATGTAAATGATTATATTACATTACAAGCCCATGTAAAAAAAATTAGCAGTGGAATAGGGTTAAGTAAAAAGGCAAGCCATAAACAAACGCACATACAAAAGTATGTAAAAATTAGTCTGGGAGAGTGACGATTCAGGCATTGAGATATTTCTTAACCTTCTTCACAGCCAGTGGGGTATTTGCAAAAACAAGTCTCTCTGGCATTGATCTATTCATGTTTACTGACCCATTGTTCATGAAAAAAATGTTTCATAAAAAAGTATATTGCGCATTAAATAATAGCAAAACTGTTTTGCACCTCTCAAGGTTATTTTTCTCCAATGGAGATGCAATTTCTTCATGGAATAATGTGTCTTCCTGATTCATGAACACAGGTGACAACTTGTGAACACCCTTCAACTTTCAGTTAAAGTTACTCACTATGCTAAATGTGATTTTATTGTGTACAGTATGTCTTACAAAAGATAATGACAATATCAACTCCCTTATCCCTCATTAATTACTTGCCATCTTAATACATGATTTGTATTCAAATGATTCAAGCAAATGTTATTTACAGACTGTTATAAAAAGCTAGTTTACTTCCAGATATTTTTGCTTTAAAACCCTAATAAATTGTTGTAACTTTTAAATGTATGTATTAGGGCTGCACAATATATCGAAATTATCGAAATATCGCAAACGTAGTTATCGCAATATGCATATCGCAAGGGCAGGCAATATCGGAATGATTTTAATAGGCTACTTCAACATTGTGAAAAGTGTACGTTTTAGGTCAACGCATATAGCAGAGAATAGACTGGGCACACAGGGGTTACTTATGTGACTTGCTTGTCGTAAAAAAAAGAAAAAAAAAGAGTTATTTAACAGAATAACTTGCGAAAAACAACGACTTGCAGTCTCGCGCTGTCTGCTGTCTGACACACAACGAAACATGCACACAAGTTGTTCTTTTTTTTCGTGTCTTGTTGCTCAAACTGTCAAATACACACAGTTATGTCAAAATGGCTGTCTTGATGAGTATTCATGTAAACACAGTCAGTTATGCTTTAAGTGAACGATATCAGTTGGGGAAAGAAACCGAATGCGTGTCAATAGGATCCGTGCATTAGGACAGCCTGCTAACGCAGTAAACCTGCCGCAGTCTGTCAAACAATAAAAGAAAAAGAGAAAATCACTCAGTGCTCTTGGCTGAATAACCTTTGTAGCTTTATTATTTGTCAGTGTATATTTAATTCATGTGAAGACTACTGTTTTTAGCTCTTATTTTTAATAACAAAGATAAATTAAAATAGCAAAAATAATCGTCCACCCCTAGTTCAGGTGTCTTTGTTTACCTGGATGTTCTTGATGGTAAGTTTTAGGTTGATACAACTATATATTACCAAGTCAAGCAAAGAGTTTTTGGTATTTAAATATTGGTATTACATTTTTTGTTTGTTTACAGTGATGTTAAAATTATATTGTCAGATTTGTGACATTAATTTTTGCTAAAAGACTGCTGGTCACTTTCAGAAGTTGTAGCGATGCTTTCTTTTCCCAGAAAGAATGTGAAACACATAAATGGTATAATTCTCAGTTTTTTAAATACTTTTTTATATATAATTTAAATAGATTTGACACACTTATAGCAATGTCGTATCCAATATCGCATTATTTAATAAGGATATCACATATTGCATTTTTCTTACATATCGCACAGCCCTATTATGTATATGTAAACTAGTTACATTGCGATCCAAAGGTTTTGGAGTTGGTAAGATTTTATTATGTTTTTTTTAAAGAAGTCTCTTATGCTCACCATGGCTGCACTTATATAATTACAAATACAGTAAAACAGTAATATTATGACATATATTTAAAATTTTAAATCTTTTTTTTTTTTTTTCAATTTGAATGAGTGCAGTCAAATCTAAAATAAAAGTCTGTGTTTACATAATATATAGAGTGAGGAAAATAAGTATTTGAACACCCTGCTATTTTGCAAGTTCTCCCACTTGGAAATCATGGAGGGGTCTGAAATTGTCATCGTAGGTGCATGTCCACTGTGAGAGACATAATCTATTAAAAAAAATCCAGAAATCACAATGTATGATTTTTTAACTATTTATTTGTATGATACAGCTGCAAATAAGTATTTGAACACCTGTCTATCAGCTAGAATTCTGCCCCTTAAAATGTCCACCTCCACTCCATTTATTATCCTAAATTAGATGCACCTGTTTGAGGTCGTTAGCTGCATAAAGACACCTGTCCACCCCATACAATCAGTAAGAATCCAACTACTAACTTGGCCAAGACCAAAGAGCTGTCCAAAGACACTAGAGACAAAATTGTACACCTCCACAAGGTTGGAAAGGGCTACAGGGAAATTGCCAAGCAGCTTGGTAAAAAAAGGTCCACTGTTGGAGCAATCATTAGAAAATGGAAGAAGCTAAACATGACTGTAAATCTCCCTCGGACTGGGGCTCCATGCAAGATCTCACCTCGTGGGGTCTCAATGATCCGAAGAAAGGTGAGAAATCAGCCCAGAACTACTCGGTAGGAGCTGGTCAATGACCTGAAAAGAGCTGGGCCCACAGTTTCCAAGGTTACTGTTGGTAATACACTAAGACGTCATGGTTTGAAATCATGCATGGCACGGAAGGTTCCCCTGCTTAAACCAGCACATGTCAAGGCCCATCTTAAGTTTGCCAATGACCATTTGGATGATCCAGAGGAATCATGGGAGAAAGTCATGTGGTCAGATGAGACCAAAATAGAACTTTTTGGTCATAATTCCACTAAACGTGTTTGGAGGAAGAAGAATGATGAGTACCATCCCAAGAACACCATCCCTACTGTGAAGCATGGGGGTGGTAGCATCATGCTTTTGGGGTGTTTTTCTGCACATGGGACAGGGCGACTACACTGTATTAAGGAGAGGATGACCGGGGCCAAGTATTGCGAGATTTTGGGGAACAACCTCCTTCCCTCAGTTAGAGCATTGAAGATGGGTCGAGGCTGGGTCTTCCAACATGACAATGACCCGAAGAACACAGCCAGGATAACCAAGGAGTCGCTCTCTAAGAAGCATATCAAGGTTCTGGCGTGGCCTAGCCAGTCTCCAGACCTAAACCCAATAGAAAATCTTTGGAGGGAGCTCAAACTCCGTGTTTCTCAGCGACAGGCTAGAAACCTGACTGATCTAGAGAAGATCTGTGTGGAGGAGTGGGCCAAAATCCCTCCTGCAGTGTGTGCAAACCTGGTGAAAAACTACAGGAAACGTTTGACCTCTGCAAACAAAGGCTACAGTACCAAATATTAACATTGATTTTCTCAGGTGTTCAAATACTTATTTGCAGCTGTATCATACAAATAAATAGTTAACAAATCATATATTGTAATTTCTGGATTTTTTTTTATTTAGATTATGTCTCTCACAGTGGACATGCACCTACGATGACAATTTCAGACCCCTCCATGATTTCTAAGTGGGAGAACTTGCAAAATAGCAGGGTGTTCAAATACTTATTTTCCTCACTGTATGTGTACTGAATAATTATTATGTACGTATATATAAATACACACACATGCATGTATATATTTAATAAGAAAATTATATATTTATATATATAATATAAAAATATATGCAAATATTTCTTAAATATATACATTAATGAGTGTGATGAAAATTATTTATATATACATAATAATTATACACAGTACACACACATAAGTAAACACAAACTTTTGTTTTAGATGCGATTAATCGCGATGAATCGTTTTGACAGCACTAATTTGAATCTATTTTAAAATAATTTATTCCTGTGATGAAAAGCAGCATTTTCAGCATCATTACTCCAGTCTTCAGTGTCACACAATCATTTTAATATGCTGATTTTCTGCTCAAGAAACATTTCTTATTATTATTAATGTTGAAAACAGCAGTGCTGCTTAATATTTTTGTGGAAATCATGATTTGTGGTTGTATATATACTATAATTATTTATATATAAAATTATGTATTACATGAATTATTTTTAAATTCAATATAAATTAAATACATTTCTTTCTGACACAGAAAATGTGTTGATAAAAATAAAATGTATATTTTTTGTGTTGGAGCCTGAAAAAAATATTGGGCAGGTAGAAATCAGGGCATGTAGAAATATAAACCACCGGCCTGACTGGGCAAGTAGAAGAAATCCTTAGGTCGTGTGCCCTGACAATAATCAGTTGGTCCCCTTAATATTAAAGGTTCACCCAAAAATGGAAATTCTGTCATCACTTACTCACCCCCAAGTTGTTCCAAACCTGTATGCGTTTCTTTCTTCTGTTGAAAACATAGACTGTATACATCTATGGACGTAGTGTCCATAGGTATCTGAAGAGCATTTCTGAATCCCAAAGTGGGCAAAGCCGGCCGTCGCCATCTTGGCAGCGCGTTACTCCTGTATAACCAAAAATGGGCATAGAGGTGGGACGTCTGTGAAGCTGAGGTGACGCGATGGCTAACAGACAGCAGACAAACGGCAATCTACCTGCCACTTAATTATGTAGAACTTTAAGGCTTAATATCATTTACGCAGGCCCTGTTCCAGAATCAAATCACTGAGGGTGCTTCTGAAATTACTGAGGGTGCTCTAGTAAAGTGAAAGGCTCCACCATAGCAGTGTACAGTGAGAAAATTAGGATTATTTATTTACAAGTGATCACTCAATAATTGGAATTTCAAAAATATTTTGCTACAAATGTTTGTCTATTAATCTGCCTTTACATTGCTTTAATGTGCTATTTTTTTTGTTTGGGGCATAAAAAACAAATGGATATTTAAAATAATAATTTTAAAAATCCTGTTATATTCTATATCCTCTGCTCTGTAGAGGACACCAGAACTATTTATTGAAATAGAAAATTAAAAGACATGAAGAGACAAAAACAATGTTTTGTTTTGTTTTTCATTCACCAATACATTTTTATGCTTCAAGCTTTTTTGTTTAATCCAAAACATACTTAAAACATACTTAATGTTATGAGAGATAACAGGATAATTTAATATGCCATTTTACTTTATGCAATATGTGTGTAAACATGGCCATAAATGCCAATCCCATTCTATGCAATCTAATTTGCATATAATGAGTTTTGGGACAATATGACAAAGTTTTCATAAAAATGTCTCATATTTCATTAGAATATCCTTATTATAATAATAAGAAATCCACTAAATAATGTCCTCTACAAAGGCAAAACCTCTATTCTATGTCACTTCCGAAACTTTGGCCGTCGGTCCTCTTAGCAACAATAGTTTTATTCAATGAATTTTACAGACTGTAGCCTCGAAAGTGAGCCAAGATCGCTATACGATCACTAAAATGCTGTTGCTTGGTCAGCTCATCGCGATCTCACAAAGCTACGTTATAACAATGTCAACAATAAATCTCTTACTTACATCGTGTCTTGACCTTGTTTGATAATGAGAGGTTTCACTCAGCACTGAATAAAAACTCTGCCGCAGTGAGATTCTGACTAACTTAAACACCTCTGATAGCGTTCAAGAGATCAACTGTGATTGGCTACATTACTCACCGCTGCAAAAACACGCTGTAAATAGATGTATTTGACCCTCTCCAAAGCTCGGACACAAATTCGCAAATCTGCCAAATCTGTTTCGCCAATATTCTTACAGTAGCCTATCAACTGAGGGTGCTTTTGCTTGCGTTTGAGCGTGCTTAACACCCTCTAGCATCCCCGTAGAACCAGGCCTGAATTTACAGATGAGTTATGAAAAAATTCACCCCCCTCACAGTTGTCATGAGGACCAAAATTGGCTATTTAGACCAAAAACACTTTTTGTACCAGACTGTAAACATATTTTTTTTCTGGTTGCCGCATGGTTGAAAACAAAAGAAGATATTTTGAAGAATGTCGGGTGAGCAGACAGTTGATGGCACCCATTGATTTCCATAGTAGGAAAAAAAATACAATGAAAGCCAATGGCTACCATCCACTGTCTAGTTACCAACCTTCTTTTGTGCTCAACAGAAGAAAGAAACAGGTTTAGAACAACATAATGAGTAAATGATGACAAGAATTTTCATTTGTGGGTGAACTATCCCTTTAAGACTCCCTTTTCTCTCTGTACCTGTACTCCATCCGCTGCCTTGGAGTACGTCCGTGCTGCAAACTGGCAGTCCTCTGAGTGGACGGGGAGCAGCGCAGGAGCAAGGGGCAGCAATTCCAAGTTCCCCTGACTCATGTTCCCTTCAGGAAACATTTTCCCAACTTTCACAGTTTCTCTCAGGTTAATTACGGAGTCCCTGATGTTGGCAATGATCTCATTGTTCTCTGAAAGCAGTCTTTCTAAGTGGTCTATTTTGTCCTGCAGAACACCAAGCTGACCCTGTAAAACAGAGGAAAACGTTGAGTAACACTTTGAACACAGCATTGGACAGGATCACGCAGACCTTCAGCACAAAATTCAGACAATGACGCAACTGAAAAGTTTCCACATAACCTAAAAGACGTTGTTTACGGACGGGCCTTACGTGCTTTGAAAATAAATTTTAACATCCAAAGTCATTTAACGCAGCATCTGGGCTGCAACTTTTCAGGCACAAGCACCGTGTCAGTGAAAAAGGGAGAGATTCAAATGTACAACATTCGATTCGAATTCTCCCACTTTCAGCAGTGGCTCTTACAAATCGTTTAAACAAGGTGTTTGAATATTTTTCACACCCTTTTACATCAGTGACAAAGAACATCACTGCTAAACTCTCAGGTGATTCACAATTGCTGCTGCCTAAGTTTTAAGAAGAGGTTTTGTCCATTGGGATAGTGGTGCAGGTATGACATCACTTTGTAGGCAAAAACGCGGTAACGAGTTAGCATTTTAGCACTTCCGGTTCCATCGTCCCGAAGTCAATGGGTTTTTTGAATGGTGGTTTGGTTAAATGGTTGAAATAAGGTCTGTGGTGAACACAAGCTCAAGACACGTTCACGTTTTATTCTATTACATTAAATACATCAGATTCAGTATTACCCCACTCAAGATTTTTAGAAGCTGTTACGTGTCTTAAAAAAGGCGTTTGCTAACAAGTGGCTAAATGGGACTACGAGGGGAGATTAAACGTCATCACGGCGAACAGGTAAACTCAGTCCGCTTTTACAACCTTATTATGCTCATAGTTGTGCTCTTATAAACTATTCTAACTCAAACTTTCTAGGAAAATGTTTTTAGATAAAAACTGAGTTGAGTTGCCGGAAGCTCAGTGATGTTGTGATCAGTGTAGTAGTGGGTGTAGTCCGTTTATAGCCATTTACTTCTGGCGTCTGCATTTAGGCATCAAAATTCATATATTGTGTATCATAAACTTTTGGAGCTTGTTTTTTTTTTTTTGGCGATAATCCAAAAGCCTATGGGAAAATCCTTTTTTCATTTTTTTTTTTCATTGTTGTTGAGGGAACCAGTGTGATGCTACTGCCGGTTGGCCTACAAAGTGACGTCATACCTGCACCACTCTATTGATTGGATCTTTGTAATGATGTCATGTGAGTGACAGGTTGTCCTGTCTGGCCAGAGGAGAACTGGCACCCCGACTGAGCCTGGTTTCTCCCAAGGTTTATTTTTCTCCATTAGGTCACCTAATGGGGTTTTGGTTTCCTTGCCACTGTTGCCTCTGGCTTGGCGTGCTCAGTTGGGGACACTAACATTTTTCAACTAAACATCGAAATAAATCTAATTAATAAACTAAATGAACCATATAATAATGAACCATATATTACTGATCTAATTATTGATCTAAAGCCCACACTGTCACCGTATGGAAATTTAAACTGATGACATCAAATGACTATACAGCTTAATAAAATGATGCTGCATTATTTTCCTGTTTAACACTGTAAAGCTGCTTTGGAACAATCTACATTGTTAAAAGCGCTATATAAATAAAGTTGACTTGACTTGACTTGTCCTGCCTTCACGCCAGTTTACACATCATCATAATCAGAAAAGATATGTAGTAGCAAGAGGAAGGGGTTTTAATTAAAGATCACATGAATTCAACACACACACACACAAATGTGTAATGTGCATAAATGAATAGATAAATAATTTATAATAAATACTTCAACATACCAAAAAAAATAGGAACTTGTGATTTCATGTTGATTTTAATTATTTAAAAATATATATGTTATCCAAATAGTTTATACTTTTTTATTATTTGAATGCAATTATTGCAATTATTTGAATGCAAAACACACACACACACACACACACACACACACACTTGAGCAGGAAATTGTGTGTTGTCTAAATAGGCAGATCGTTGGGGTTTTGAAAGACAACCTATGAACAACGCTGAGGACTGCGAGGAAATGACCTTTGAGCTCAGTTCACTGTCAGAATCTCTCTTTTAATTCGCTTTCTGAATCGTTTAAGACAGACACTATCGTGAATCTAAGTGGACATAACACAATAAAAGAATTTGAGAAACAGGAAATGCAGGCTTTACTAACTGATCATAGCCATCTTTGTGTCAGTGTATACTTTTAGTGTCTTGAAAGAAGCAAACTGGTGTCTTTTATCCACCGGATCACGATCGAATTAATGTTATAAGTTCACGAACTTGAACACAGAAAACACACATCTGCTGACAGTAGGCTACTTTTTATATAACACGATTTATTGACAAGCATAAGACCGCACATGGAGTACTTACGTTTTGCATTTTCTCTCCATTTGGGTTTTTGCTATAATCTAAGTGATCCAACATCAGGTACAAGGAAAATACCACCACACAGAATATGGCACTGCCAAAAACTGTGAACTGTCTGCTGAGCTTCATCTCTCACACGAGTCCTGTACATTCACATGAAAGGCAAACTTTTAAAGGCTTGTATCTCGCGAGCGGTGGTCCCGTAGGTGACAGAAGGCAGAAGTGAAAGAGAAAGGTCTTTTCGCTATGAAGAGTTGCACGAAAGGGGACACCTTCTCTGCCTGACGGCGGGGAAATGTCGCGTTATGTATCCACGGACTGAAAATCCACTGCGATCTGTCTTCAAAGTTTTGACGATGCGGAAGAGTTTGTGTGATTCAGCAAATTGTGATGGTCAAACAGGCAAAGGAAAAGCGCCAACCCTGCCCCCTTCCTGCGCTTACTGTGTGTGCTACAGTACAGACAGAGGAAAAGTGAGTGTGGAGTTGCGCCGCCTAACGAGTGAACACATCACACACACACACACACACACACACACACACACACACACACACACACACACACACACACACCCACCGTGCGTCGCTTGTCTGGTTCGTTATCTTTTGTGGGGACTCTCCATATACGTAATGGTACTTATACTGTATAAACTGTATATTCCATCCCCTTACACTAACCCTACCCCTAAATCTACCATCACGGAAAACTTTCTGCATTTTTACATTTTCAAAAAAACAAAACAAATTCTGTATGATTTATAAGCTTGTTTCCTCATGGTGACGTCCCACAGTGACACTAGTCCCCATAAGTCAGTGTGCATTCAGGTTGAAGTCCCCACCGGGATAGAAAAACATGTACACACACACACACACACACACACACACACACACACACGCACGCACGCACACACACACACACACACACACACACACACACACACACACACACACACACACACACACACACACACACACACACACATTCATTTCATGTTTTATGGGGACTTTCAATAGACAATAATTTTTACTGTACAAACTGTATATTCCTTAAACCTACCCACCACAGAAAACGAACTGAATTTTTTTAATTTTCAAAAAAGGAGTTTTTATGATTTGGACTTTGTATGATTTGTATGATGACCAAAAATGTCCCCACAAGGACAAGGATTTTGGATATTGCCATCTTAGTATAATAATGTATAGGGTTTGCCAGGCCACACACACACACACACACACACACACACACACACACACACACACACACACACACACACACACACACACACACACACACACACACACACACACACATACACAAACACTCACGTCTGATTCGCTATCTATAACGTAATGGTTTTTATACTGTACAAACTGTATATTCTATCCCCTTACACAACACCTACCCATTCCACAAGACTTTCATAATTTACATAAAAAAAAATTAAAAATCTGTATGATTTATAAGCTTGTTTCCTCATAGGGAACCTCAATTTAGGCCCCCACGCCGGGGATAGAAAAACATGTTCACACACACACACACACACACACACACACACACACACACACACACACACACACACACACACACACACACACACACATTCATTTAATGTTTTATGGGGACTTTCAATAGACAATAATTTTTACTGTACAAACTGTATATTCCCTAAACCTACCCACCACAGAAAACGAACTGAATTTTTTAATTTTCAAAAAAGGAGTTTTTATGATTTGGACTTTGTATGATTTGTATGATGACCAAAAATGTCCCCACAAGGACAAGGATTTTGGATATTGCCATCTTAGTATAATAATGTATAGGGTTTACCAGGCCACACACACACACACACACACACACACACACACACACACACACACACACACACACACACACACACACACACACACACACACACACACACTCAGGTGTGCCCATGTATTTTCTGTTGAGAAATTAGATTTCTAATGTTTCACGGCAGCATTCTGTATAGGGTTAATAGGTTTGGTAATGTATGAAAATACATTTTTATTTATTGTTATTGTATTATATTTCATTGTATTAAAATATATTGACTTTTAAAATATGAATGAATAAATTATTAGATAATCAGGAAATAAGTGTATATTGTGTAACATGTTTCTTCCGATCATTAGATTTCAGGGTATTTGGCAGTGCTGCATTTTTTTGTTTTTAATTATAATAATTTCATATTTTATGAGGCACCTATTGGAAATCAAGTCCTTTTCAGTTTCATACAATTAGTCCATCCTTAACTTACATTTCCAGTGTCTGTCCTGACACAATTCCATTGTATCCTATCCTATCCTATCCTATCCTATCCTATCCTATCCATCCTACCCTGTCCTGTATCATCCCACCCCATCCCATTCCTATTCCTGTCTGCATTCCGTTTTGCAGGTGGGCTTTAAATTGCACACGTGGTGTTGCAGTTGGTTTACAGCTGCCTAGCTGCACCCGATTATAATACTGACAATTATACTCACAGTTGATTGGTGGACATGTGTCACGTGTCTCTTAAGTTTCGTGGTGACGTTCGCAGAGTTAGTTGACACAAGAGGCATCCAGGAACACAGGTACAGTCCCGTAACAGACGACTAATTTCTTAAACCAAAACATTGTGTGAGTTTTTTGCGCGAAACTGGAGGACTAAAAGCGTTAGAAAACATTGTAAGGCACGCCCAAGAAGCAGCAGCGCTTGTCGACAAACATTAGTTAGCTTGTTAGCTGCTCTGAACTTGTATGAGGGCCCGCAGTCGACTGAATTGATCCAGCTGATCATATGAATCACGAGATTTGTGTGTTTCTTGAGACAATAATCTGTTTTTTGGGCGTTGACTGTTGTGTTGATATGTTTTGAGGTAATGTGCCAAGCGATAGCATATGTCAACGTACTGTTGACGGATGTGATGCGTTTGCTGCAAACTACAGACAACAATAACATGACAGTGATGCGTTTTGATCAGACTGAGCTAAGTAACTTCCGTGGTGTTGCTGTGTTCAGCTTTAATGTGATCTGTCATCGGTTGGGAAGCTTTAATTCTTTCTAATCCTCTTCCTGGAGTAGCACTGCATTGCACTTATATTTCCTGCATGTAACAAACACCCATGATTAATTATTAGAGGCCCCAAGACCTGAATTGGATTTTTTTAATAGGGTATTGAACAAATGCTTTAAAGACAACTGCGTTTTCAGCATTAAAGATTGAGAACATGAACAGGTCACAATTTAATCATCTTTGTTTTTGGCCTGTGTTACATAAAACATGCATTTACATTTGTGGATGAAGTGTGTGATTTAGTATATCAGGTGTCACACCTCAGTGTGTTTTCGCTCACATTGTAACATGTAATCATTTAATAATTGCTTTTATCCAAAGCGACAAATGAGGAACATCACAAGCAATTCATCACACATGACACAATATTAATATTATCACAAGGCCGAGTTACAAGACTAAGTGCAAACTTTAAAAAAAAAGATGCAGAAAAGAGAACAAGATATTAGATATATTTATAATAGATTACCTAAAGGAAGTGCCTTTATTTAACCTAATAGTTCAATATTATAAGTATCTTTTGTACTGTGGTGCCCAAAAATATGTGGATGCAGATTTTCGACAAGCTTTGTATTGCTGCAGTGTTGGTGAATAATTGAATTTATATGTACTCTTTCTCCATGTTAACTATACACAAATATCCCTGTTTATTTGTCAGCAGAAGTGCACCGGGTGATGCAAGTCACATCATTTTGCATCAACCAGTGGATTTTTGACAGCTCTAGGGCTTTTGTTAAAACTACAAATTAAGTTTTTGACTAAACAAAATGCAACAGCTCCCCTTCTCTGTTTTCTGCAGTCATAGAGTACCGATTTCTTAAAATTGTCACTTTTCTACTGCTTGGACAGACAAGATTTACTTAAAGCATGTCTTGCCAGTGGTGAATTACCCCTTTTAAAGGGGATAATTCACCCAAAAATGAAAATTAGCCCATGATTTACTTTCCCTCCTCAAGCCATCCTAGGTGTACATAGCATTCTTCTTTTAAGACGAATACAATCAGAGTTATATCCTGGCTAATCCAAGCTTTAAAGAACGTTATCATCCATTGGTGTGGATGCTAATATAGTTATCTGTGTAGTTATTGTCCTTGGTGCGACCAAGCCTTTAAGCTTTTGTTTCTCTTAGGAATGGGTCAAGAAGCTGGAATGTCTGCGTGGCCCAAACCAGCAGGAGGATACCAGACCATCTCGGGCAGGAGATACGGCCGGAGATACGCGTATATCAGCTTCCGGCCGGTCACAGATAAACAAAGAGCCACATCTGCTGTGGACTGTCGAAACATGGAGAGGACGAGTAGTCAAAAGGACCAGGCAGTGGGTACGTACCAGCTGGTGATGGAAGCATTTAGTGCATGATGAAACTAAAGAGCTACTCAACTTTAAAGGTGAAGTGTGCCATTTTCTTGCTACAAACGTTGACAAATTGAATTGCAAAAGTAATGAATGCTGTTGGTTGAAAAACCGATAGTTCCACCCCAAAGTCAAGCCAAACTAACAAGTCAGTGTTTTGATAGCGCCACAGATTGTTTATATTGTTCTGGAAATGAGTTTAAATATGCCTTAGTTGTCACTAATTATTGTATTAAAATATTATATTAAAAATAATTTGGTGGTAGTTCACCCAAAAATTTTAATTCTGTCATTTAATTACTCACCCTCATGTCGTTCCAAAGACTTTCGTTCGGAACACAAAATAAGATTTTTTTTTATTAAATCTGAGAGCTTTCTGTCCCTACAGCTATCGAGCGGTTTAGTCCAACATTTTCTGAAGAGACTCGATCGCTTTTTAAAAGATGAACAGATTTAGGCTTTTATTCACTTTTAAACATTGATCAGCGAACATGCACAGAAGCTCAACCGAACCTGTTTGACGCACAAGAACAAACCTCATTGCTGCGTAACACACGAGAATGAACCTCAATGGTTCAATCAAGCGAACGTGCTTGAGCTTCTGTTTACCACAACTCGTGTGAGTTGATGAATGTTTATATGAATAAAAGCCTAAATTCAATCTGTTCATCATATAAATGGATCAAGTCTCTTCAGAAAACTTGGAATAAACCGCTCTATTCATATGGAGTAGTTTTACAATCTCTCTATGAACTTCTTAAAGTGTCAAAGTGGTAGTTGTGTAGCTGTCAATGGAGGGACAGAAAGCTCTTAGATTTCATTAAAATATCTTCATGTGTGTTCCGAAGATTAATGAAAGTCTTATGGGTTTGGAGCAACATGAAGGTGAGTCACCAATGTTAATGATTGACATCATTTTCATTTTTGGGAGAACTATCCTTTTAAAACTTAAATTACTTCCTTCAGCTAACAATTCCTGAGTAATTGGAAATCTGTGGTCAACAAAAGTGGAAAGAGATTTCACTGGTTCTCATGGCGAATAAACAGCTTTGATTTTGGGAATGTAACAGATTTTGAAGAGCTGAAGTATGCGTGTGTGGGTTGTTCTGCTTTAGAGTGGAACATTCATCACCTTTAAAAGGTGTAGACTGAAACCCTGTAGGAGACCATCTGACTTTATTATGCAAATATATAAGAGAACGATGAGGGTGGGTAGAAAGTAGGTTTTTTTATTTTATTTTATTTTATTTTTTTATAGAGTGACTGTCAAGAAATGCCCAGGTCATATTTCACTTCTAAAACCAAAGGAAAACAATACATATTTACATAAAGAAGAGTATAAAGAGTTTTTGTTTTTGCTTTGTGACCTTTTCATGACATTTAAGCAAAGTAGTGTTCTCATTGTCATTCTGTAATTTGATTAAAATCCATTCGATTTGAACAAAATCATTACCATGTAATAAATGTAATCTTTATAAAACAAATATTGTTTACACTGTCTGAAAAAGTCGATGTTTGGATTTAATTAGGCAAATGCTTAAGAGTCTATGATTGGATCATTATTGCAGTGATTATTATGTTTCTAGCATGTTATATGTTTGACAACAGTTCTTCTAACCCTGAATGGTGCGTGTAGCTTTCATTTCTTAAAGGTGGGGTAAGTGCTTTCTGGTAACCGATGTTGATTTCAAATCACCAAAACAAACACGCCCTATTTTGATAGCTCCGCCCCACACATGCGTAACCCAGGCAACAACAATGGCGAAATCTGCTGTGACAGCCAGCCGAGGGTATGATGTCATCAATAAGTGAACATTCATTTCTACTGCTTCTGATACACTTTTGCGGGAACCAATCACAGACTGGCTTATCCACCTGGTACGCTATTGGCAGGTTTAGCACGATGACGGATAGAGAAGTGATGGGTTGTTGCCCGTTGAGCATGCCTCTTGTGGTCTGATTGGTTGAAGTACTATCCAATTGCATACAGAGTCATTTGAATGATGCTCGTTTATCACGCCTCTTGTGCAGTAGAAAATACATAGCAGATTCCCCAGACCAACGTTCAATCTTAAATTGAGCATGATCTGGTGATAGCCAGACAATGTTACTATGGTAATCCAGGTCGAATGTTCAGTGAAAAAGTCATCCCTTACATCCCAAAAACACAAACACAGTTCCCATGAACAACTCGATAGCACTAGCACGACAGTCCAACTAACGAACATATTACCAATATGACAAGGTTAGAGGTTTATATCGATGACGAAAAGAGGAACCAAAGGAAACATACCTATATTAGGAGTATATTATCGTACTTTTCAGACACACTGACTTTGGGAGCTGACACTTGAAACAGATAGCGAGGAGGTTTAGGCTTATACGATGTGGAAATGAATGGGTCTTTATCATCGCTGAAGTGAACGACAATTCGATCGCAAATGGACAAGCAAACAAACATGACACATGAGCATACTCAAGCAGAAGCCAGCATATATTAGTTCTGTGAAACAAAACAAAATCAATCTTACTCGCCTATCGAGAAGAAATGAAGCAACCTCGGCCTTTGCTCCTTGAGTTCTCTCCAGCGCTGGAAAGCTGATACTTCTTGCCTGATCGTAAGCCTTCTTTTGTTCCACAGACATCTTCCACATTTGTGTTTTATCTGCCATCTCTCTCTGTCGTCGTCGCTCGGCTAATGTCCGTCCTGTGTTGTGTCTTTTGAATAATGACGTGCATTGAACGCTCTCTTCTCCCTGTCATTAGTAGACACGCCCCTTACTGCTGATTGGCTATAAGTTTGTTTTGGTACTCGGCCCAAGACACTTTTTTTTTTTTTTTTTTTTTAAGCCGTTTTGATATACCTTTAAACAACCGTGTAGGAAGACACAACATGGTCATATTCCAGGATGACAATGTCAAGATTCGTCAGGCTCAAAATGTGAAACAATGGTTGGAAGGGAGCATGAAAAACCCATTTTCACACATGAATTGGCACCTCTGAGTCCAGACCTTAAATTAATTTTGTCTTTGGGATGTGCTGGAGACTTTACAGAGTGCTGAGGCCTCATTTATCAACGGTGCGTACGCACAGAACCGTTTCACGCAAAATGTGGGATTTACCAATTTGTACTTGTACGTAGAAATGTGTGTAAATATAAGCACACCTTTGAGCATGCTTGCGCAGAGAGTGGTAGAATAGCGATAATACACATAAAAAGCATTTAAGAGTGTCACAGTATGCATTAAGCAATCTACATATGTCCTGTATTTCCCGAAATCCTCAACAAGCCGAAATAAAATGGGGATTTCATGTTATCGCCAGATTCCCAAACATAATTGGAACCATAGACTGCACCCACATCACCAGAAAAGCACCATCAACCAACAAATATAATGGTGTAAAGGGTTACATTCTGTTAATGTGCAAATAATTTGTGACGCAAATTTGTTTGTTGTTAAACGAGCATGGTACTTGCGCACATGGGATTTATCAACAATGATTGCTTGGTCATGTGCATAAGAACTGTGCGTGCACGTTTGATAAATACGGATTTTCTTGTACTTAGAAACATTCAAAATTTCTGTCGTAGGAGGAAATATAGAACCTTTTCTACGCACTGTTGATAAATGAGGGCCCTGGACTCTTGCATATGTTGTGATTTTTGTTATTTTCATCAAGAGGTTTCAAAGAACTTGTTACGTGCTTAGAAGATATTAAAAGGATGATGACGCAACACTTATGTGAGATGCAACTGTTGAGGGGTGCAGGCAGCCAAAAAGAATCAGCAGACTGAATTGATAACCTTGACTGGTTTATTTCCAGAAAATAATAGATTACCAAAACAGATGATATAAGAAAAAGGTAGAAAAACAAAACAAATGCAAATGATAACAAGAGAGTCGCCCAAATCAATGAAATAATCAAAACACAACCCCAAACATTACTAACCCAAACCTCTAATACTAACTAACGAAAGGAAAATGTAGAAACAAAACTGAGATCTTCAGCGTATACGACGCTCAAAATAAACTACACTGACTACAAAACAAAATTACAACTGAGGGCGATCTCTCTTTCTAACTAAATAACAATAAGGAAAGCTATCTATCTAACTAAAACAAACTAAACAGACAACTAAAGCAGCAATGAAGGAATCAACCAAAGGACACGCCGCGGTCTCATACGCGTGTAATGCGTTGATCTTAAACACCTGCGAGCACTACAACCACAGCGTGCAAACATTCTCAAGACTCTCAAACTGGTGTCACTGACATAATAATGAACGAACCTCCAACGGAGTATTAACTCGGCGATAACTAAGCACAAATGAACAGGGTACTTGATAGTCACCGATAAGACAGATGACAAATGAGTGAGCGTTCGTATGAATCCCCTCACTGCCCATTGACAAGAAATGGGGCCTCTTATCATGCCGGCCCGTCCGCTGATTGGTCACCAGTTACGTCGAACGTCCCGAATTTGCGTCGTGACAGCAGCACAGTTTTCGTCTGCAGTGATTCCCTAGATAAAGCAAAACAAAAAGAATGGAAATGGCAACCCCCCCCCCCCCCCCCCCCCCAAACCATACAAGAAAACACATGGAATGTAACAGAACTGTTGACAAACATGTAACATGCTAGAAACATGATAATCTCTGCAATAATGATCCAATCATAGACTCATAAGCATTTGACTATTTAAATCCAATCCTTTTTTTTTTTTTTTTTTTTTAATTTGTTATTTTGGCGGAAATGTAATCATGAATGAGACACACAAGTATAATTTCTTATTTGATTCTTTTCAATTTGGGTACAAATGTAACCAGGGGATTTTTTGGTGACTTTCACTCTATAGTGCATATACACTTCCATATACAAAATAATTAACTTTTATCCAGTGAAGGAGAGAGTAACAACTGAAATATTTTCCTTCTAGCGTCAAAGGGCAGCATTTCTTCAATGCTTCAGACTATCCTCCCGACACCATGCACAAATTCAGTGCGCTCTGAGTTAAACGCAGCTTCAAATCAAGAGGGCCACAACAGGAGGCACTCATCATTGTGTAGAGTCCTAAAAGCACGCTCCAACCATTTCAAGAGACCAAAGAGTGAGCGGGTTGTGCCATATGATAGACAATATTGTTCCGCTATCGAAAAAAGCAATCGAGCTAGAGTCTGGCCTATCAATGAAGACCGCAAGCCCAACCCGGAAGCTCTGAGTTACATCAACATTGATGCCTATGAGCCTGACAGTAGCGGAGCCGAGGAGGAGGACTTGAGTTTAAACCCATCTCAGGCTGCTCAGAAGAGACTTGATGGTATTTGTGTTTTGGGTGGAAATGTAATTTCACTTGATGATTCACATCCTGATGTCTTTACAAAAATAAGTAAGCGTTCAGCGCAAACGGCACCTTCTAAGGGCTCAACAGAACATCATTGTGAGGAACCAGATTTCCAAAGAACTGTAAAAGCAAATAGAGAAGTTGGTCAGTTGTTGGTAGGTGAAGACCAAGCTCCGAAATGTCATGGGGTTACGGCCAGCGCTGGAGCCGTTTCCTATAAAAGCACCGGACAAACAAACCCTGAAGAAACATCACAGTCTGAAATGGTTGTGAGGCCAAAGATCCGCAAACAGACGAGCGAGACTCACCTTGAAAGGAGGAAACGTTCTGAAAAAGAGGAAGTAAGCCATTTGTCAGGCTCAGCGGACAGAAACAAGTGTGGCTCGGCACCTCCGGGTTTCCTCTCGCACACAAGCCCTGAAAATGAGTTCTTCTTTGAATTTCCACCAATGGCCTTGAGTGACCTCAGCTCAGAGGACAGTAAATGTGTGAATGATAATAACGCTAAAGTAGATAATAATGATGATGATGATGATGATATCTGGGAAGATCTAGAGAATTTTGGAGAGAAATGTGAGGCATCTACAAAGGATGATGAAAGGTACAGTATGTATTGCATGCATAGATTGTACTAAAATGTTTAATTGCACAGATTTGTAATAATCTGCATAAAATAGAGTACATAAAATACTATGTGCTTTATGATATTATTTATACAGAAAGAGAAACTTCTGCATCAATGGTCATTAGCAACACCGCAGATTTATAGTGGTTATACTATGGCATTTTTCACAAATGGGGTACAAATTGATGTCATTAGTTATTTTACCTTCTTTTTATTTATTTATTTGTACGTAATAGCCAAATATTAGACCTTGCACTACAGTTGGGGTTGGTAAAGAAGTGTCTTCGTATATTTGTTAAAAAATTACTGTAAAAACATTAATATAAAATAAATTTTTATATCAAAATAACTTTTTTTAACTAGTCCCAAGAAACCCCCCCCAAGTAATTTCATTACTTGTTACTAATTAGAGTAATTAGTGCAGTAATTTGATTACACTGTTGACGATGTAAATAATAACTTTTTTTTAGAGTAACTTACCCAACACTGCTTACCAGAAGGCTGTGTATGTGTGAAGGGGGCTACTGTCAATTTTAGAATTTAATGCTGAATAAAAGTATTAATTTTCTTTAAAAGAAAATTGTACTTGACCCCAAGAATAATAACTTATTAGATTTCAATTCAGTTGTAGAAAAAGCATATTTTTAACTCATGTTTTAACTACAAAAAGCAGAATATTTACCTCCCACATTGTGCAACCGTTACTTATTTTTACAGTTTTTTAATTATATTTCTATAGCATAGTCATTTTTCGTAAATGTTTACATTACTACTGTTTTAGCCCTGTTACAAAAGCTATTAAAGGATTAGTTCTTTTAAAATGAAAATTTCCTGATAATTGACTTGCCCCCATAAATAAATTTTTTTGAGGGAAACATTCCAGTATTTTTCTCCACACAATGGTCTTCAATGGCAGCCAAAATGTTGAAGGTCCAAATCAATGCTGTTTCAAAGGGCGTCGATGGGCTTCAGAGGCTCTGCACGATCCCAGACGAGGAATGGGGTCTTATCTAGCGAAACATCGGTCATTTTAAAGAAAGAAATAAACATAAATTGCTCATCTTGCACTGCTCTGTGACGTGCCATGGATTGCGCAATCACGCCGGAAAGGTCACGCTAGACGTAGGCAGAAGTAATGCTCTAAGCGAACGTGCAAAGACCAATACAAACGCCCTTTAAAAAAAAAAAGTCAATCTCCAACTTCATAATCATCCAACATCGGTGTTTAACCTTTTTTTTGCCAAAGGATGTTTGTATTAGTCTTCACACAAGCGCTTTGTAAACACGGGGGCGGTACTTCTGCCTACGTCTACCGTGACCTTTTCGATGTGATTACACAATCCTTGGCACGTCGCAGAGCAGCGCAAGATGAGCAATTTAGGTTAAAAAGGTATATAAATGTTTATTTGTTTAGAAAATGACCAAGATAAGACCCTATTCCTCGTCCGGGATCGTGCAAGTGCCCTTTGAAACTGCATTGATTTGGACCTTCAACATTTTGGTTGCCACTGAAGTCCATTGTGTGGAGAAAAATCCTGAAAGTTTTTCCTCAAACTTTCTTTCTTCAGTGGAAAAGAAATTAAGACATGAACATTTTGGATGGCATAAGAGTACATTTCTTTTTGAAGTGAATTAATTCTTTAAAGAAATGTACATAAACTATTTGTACATGTTTGCTTGCTTATTTATTTCTAGGAAATTGAAAAAAATCACCCTAATTAGGGTTTTACATTTGTCCCAAATTTTGATAACCGAGTTACAGAAATCGGCAACTCAAGTGGACGAATCTCATTTTCTGAAGGTTAAGTCCCTTCTTTCATGGACGCTAAGCTCCATTTGATAGCCTATTTGTGAAAAGTCCCTCATATAATGCAAGTCAAGGATGAGTTTGGGCTTTTACTGTGAATGCTTGAAAAGGTACTGTATACACTCAGCAGGAAATAAGTGAGGTGACAAAGGTGCGCTCAGTTGGTGCTCATTCTGCATGCTAAGGCTCTTCAGCTAAGAGGATTAGCTTGACTTTTACGAGGTGGGCTCACGTGTGTGTGTGTGTGTGTGTGTGTGCGCGTATCCTGCTCTGTGTTCTAAGCAGCTGCTCAGAATTCAGCGAGGGCGAGTGGTCGGCCTCGTGGACGTCCGACTCTGGGCTGGAGAAGGAGAGGTGCACAAGTGAAGAAAGCTGGGAGACTCTGCCTGGCATGGATGAGCCGCCTGGCAGCAGCAGCAGCAGTCTGGAAGAAGTGCCTTCTCTCAACCTCGCTCTAGAGTAAGCACACAAACTCTAAACACTTTAAATACTTGAAATAACATCATTACATAGCTGTCACCCAATTGAAAAAGACAAGTATCATGATTTTTAATGTTATACAAAAAAAACAAACATTGAAATTATGCGTCCATATAAAAAAAAAAAAAGGTAATTGTTTTTAGTTTGGCTATAAAAAAAATTGTGGTAATGCATTATATTAATTTTACATTTAAAGCATTAATTTTGACATTTTGTCAAGTTATTAGGCTTTCTGCATGTTAATAATTTGACACAATGGGAGGAAAAAAAAGGATTTTTATTTGTGGCATTCCAAAAATAATCACTTGCTGCACCATCATTCGAACAAACATCAGTTAGAAAGGCATTAGATGTAAGATTAAGTCCATAAAGTGTGGGAACGTTTATTTCGAGTTAATTAAATATTGATAGGTTATGTGCATGCAAAAAAGGGATAGCATTTTTATTTAAAAATGAATCCTTCAGAAATCATTCTAAAATGCTGATTTTGTGCTCAAGAAGTTATCATTGTTAAAGTAACATGCCACTATTTTTGAAAATATGCCCCTTTTCCAACAGTTGACATTTACCGTTTTCGAATCTGGATCTGGCTGTAGTACTTTTAGCATAGCTTAGCATATTACTATGAACTATGCTCTCATTCCTGCGTAATAATCAAGGAGCTTTTCTGCCTTATCATGGGTGCAGCAGGCGCAATATTATGCCTGAAAATAGTCCCCAGCATTCTTCCTTGTGCAAGCAGGTTGTCGCGTTGGTTATGTTGACGGAAGTAGACTATTTTCAGGTGCTGCATAATAAGAGCTCCATCATTAACTGGCAAATGAATCTGTCTACAGCAATTTCTTAAAGGTCCCATGGCATGGCATTTTTCTATTATTTTATAATGTTTCCTGAGGTGTACTTATATTGTTAGTATGACCTTTACATCATAAAATGTCATAATTTAGAAATAAAAGGCATTTTTTCAATACTGCTGTTTGCCCTGTGGCTGAATGCCCTGCTTCAAGAGGCGTGTCTGCTGTGAGACTTCAGTAAAAACGCCCACTGTTGTGATTGGCCGATTCAGTCCGATTTGGTGAACTGATTCGGTTCACTAAAAAGAACAGGTTCAAAAGAAAGATCGTTCGCGAACCGGACATCACTAACGTACCAGAGACGGAGCTCAGCGATCGCTAACAAAGTTATTTATAGTACCTACTGAGTTATGAGAGCGCTGTCAGTCAGCGCGAGTTTATTGTGTTTGTATCTGAGAGTTCTGAATAAACACGAGTCCCAGTCACACCGAGTCCGTCTTCATCATTATTACCAACTGTGTAACACATGCAAAGTACCATTACAGCTGTCGAGATGAACGAGTTAAAAGTAAGTGTTGATAATAGCATTATTTTTAAAATAAAATAAAAGCGTCAGTGATGCGCGTTGAGTACACAGCGCAAACAAAGACACAACAGCAGTAATCGAATGTAATCCAGTTTATTGTGGGGCTAGGCTGGCTAGCCCGAATATGCTCACGCTTAACTTACCCCCCTTCTGCTTAATCTCACGCCGCGTTTGGTGCCTCCGCTGTGGGCCAGATGCAGTACTGGGGGTCGGGGATGTTGAAGGCCAACGGCCAGTGCAGCCCGAGCTTCGGCGTGTGTGAGGCCGATGTTGAGCAGAAACTCATGACTGTATGCACATTTTAGAACCGGTAGACGCGACGAGGACGTACAAAAACACTGACTCACAAGATAGAAAACACCGTTCTGTCTGGAGAGAGAGAAGCCGCATTGTGTGCACGAATAATAAATAATTAGCTACACATCAGAAATTACTGATCACAGATCAGAAGGAACTGAAAAAAGACTTCTGTTTTTATTTGTACATCCAAACACTGAGAAACTGCCTGCATTCACTCGTTCACAAGGAATGATCTCTCGAGTGTTTGCATGGGCGTGCCAGATTCTCTGGGCGGAGGAAAGGGAGGTAACCGTTCCTGCTTGGACGTCAAAACAGGAGACTTCAGGATTGGCTCGTCTGGCCTGTCATTTTCTCAAAGGCAGAGAGAGACAGCCAGAACTCGGGTTTACACCGATCAACATTTCTATCCACTTGGGGACAATATTCAGGCTAGGGGAACTCATATTAATGTTGAAAAACCTCCATGGGAGGTGCCATGGGACCTTTAAATGTTAAGGCATCCCTAAAAAACAGTGTTTCTGCTGTCCTGTGTTTGTGTGGTGTTTTTCAGGGAGCAGACCCCTCTGGAGGAGGGTGAGATCCCCTGGCTGATGTATAATGAGGACTCTGGTAGCAGCAGCGATGAAGACCCTGATGGTGTCAGTCAGTTTGTGCACCCTGGACTCTTTATCCTGGATGGTAACAATAACCTGGAGGATGATTCCAGCATGAGTGAAGATCTGGACACTGAGTGGAGGTCAACAAGCCTAATATACAACATCAAATATTACAAGATAATGATGCAATTTTAGTTTGAAACATGGCCTGGAAAAGTTTTCTTGAGATTCAACCCAGTGATGCATGTCTAAAATATGAAAAATGGTATTGATTTATAAGAACATTTTGCTTAACCATTTTGATTGAGTCAGTTGCAACATGCAATGATGACTAAGAGACTAAGGCTGTATTTTAAAGTCCTTTGTTGTTCAGGTTCCTTGATGAATTTGGTGATGGTTTCGGGATGGCTCAAGCAATCTCTTACGTGGATCATTCCCAGCTCCTCACTTACATGGCATTAGAGGAGCGTCTCGCACAGGCTATGGAGGTGAGATACCTCTGCCCCATTGCATAAACATGTTTTTTGTGGAGCCGCACAATTGGTTTATATTTCTTTATTTATTTTATATAAATAAATAAATAATAATTATTATTATTATTATTATTATTACTACTACTACTACTACTACTAAATAAAATGACCTAATAAAGGCAAAATAGGAAATGTTATGTGTAATATTTCACTGTAAAATATAGTTATATGTCACATGAAAGAACACACAGCCTCACTTAACTCTGCAAACATGCAGTGTTTTAAAAAATGTATATATATTTATATAAATATCAGGGCTGTCAAAACGTGAACGCATGCTATTTATTACAGTTTAACAATTAACGTATTACATATTTAAGTATGTAATGCAATTAACAACATCTGTAATTAAGAGACCACTTAATGTTGATTTCTCAATGTTAAGTGGTCTCTTATTTCTTTCCAGAGCTATATATAATGGAAATATCTGTCCATTAAACTATTTTATTGTGAACCTTCCAACCAATCAGACTCGAGTATTCAGACAGACCATGGCATAAATGACTTGTTACATTAAAATGTTAAGAGCTATGTTATACTTTTACTTAAAGGGGCTATATGCGTTTTTCTGAAATTTAAACTCACGACTGACACCTGTGGCCAAAAAACAGAACTGCTCTTATTTTCTGCTCGCTCTCGCAGCGGTGGTGACGTCACATCCGCAGACAGCGCGGGAAAAAACGACCCGCCAGAAAATAGGAAAAATAGGATACAGGCTTATAGGTGCACCCACTGTGAGCGGACAAGGTGTCAGTATGCTCATCAGGAGATGTTTGACTCATAAATGGTAAAATAAAAAGGCTATTGTTACGTTTATTTTGGGGAAAAATTTGCATATAGCCCCTTTAAGATTTCCAGGGAAAACACTGCCAACTTGTACCAAGGCTACTTTTTACTTTGCTTAGATTTGATTT
Source organism: Romanogobio albipinnatus (assembly GCA_023566225.1). NCBI lineage: Eukaryota > Metazoa > Chordata > Actinopteri > Cypriniformes > Gobionidae > Romanogobio > Romanogobio albipinnatus. The sequence goes on from CM042242.1 coordinate 56,318,155, forward strand.
GATTGTAATCACCAATAAAATGTTGTTCCATATATGTTTTTCTATATTGTCATAAATATCATTATCGCAAATATTCTTGAAATATCGTGATATCATTTTGAGGCTATATTGCCCACCCCTAATTTGAACCTTCTCGACCGAACCAGTAGAAAAGAACCTAAGTGTTGAGCCCTGATATATTAAAACAATCTTCACACAAACCCATAATGTCACATTTAGCTGTGCCTTTAAGTTCACTTGAATTAAGTTCCTTTTTTTAAAGCCTATTAAATGTTAAAAATTATAGCTTTCAATTATACTGGAATGGTTAATGTCTACTGTATAATTAATGGCTAAAATTGTGATACTGGCCTTCATTCATAGTGCTTAGTAAAATATGTCTCTTGTTGTTTCTACATTTATTTTGGAGATACAATGTGAAAGTAATACAATATAAAAATATATTAACTTTAATGTTAGGTGCGATTTACTGCAATTTATTTACAGAAAATTTTGCCATTTAATTAGTTTTTTTTTATTTATTTTTTTATTATCGATTGACAGCACTATATTGTAATTTATTTAAAACACAGCCTTTGTAGTTTGATAATTGCACAAAGCCATATTGCAGTTTCGGTTTTAATTTGATTAATTGTGCAGTCTGTGTTGCGATATCACTGTGCAGTCTAACTATAATAGGTTTTGAGGTCACCTTAAGAATCAGATGGGAAAAAAAATGTGATTGAAGAGTAGCTTGCATCATCTGGGCCCAATTTTACAAATGGTCAAATTGAAATGGAGCCTCAAGATGTGTTTTAATTTGATTTATTGTTCATGTCTTCATGAGATCAAAGCATAGTAGTCTTCCATAATGTACTGTGTGCTGCTATTTCATTAACAAATAAATATTGTATTTGCTTGAATGGCTAAGTTATACAAATAAATGATCCATCTTAATTCAACACAAAAAGACAATATTGGAGAAAGTGATGTTGTGAAAGCCCAGCAAACTTAATTGATTTCAGCCAATGAGAGAGCATGCTAGAAATGCATGGCTTAATGTATAATTAACTTGCTTCTATCTTTATCCAGGGGAAATTAAATATGCTAATGGCTTTGTTGTGTTGCAGGCAGCGCTGGCTCATCTGGAGTCTTTAGCTATAGACGTGGAGCAGGCCCATCCCCCCGCCACTGAACAGATCATCGACTGCCTACCACAGATCACCGTGCATGCCGAAAACATTGGTACTACTGCCATTACTCGCTACATAAAGTGCACATAATACAATGCTACAGTCAGCCTCTTATAGTAGAGTTTTTGAGTAATATTTAATGAAGAGACTGTGCCTTATTTTAAATATAGTCACTCCAAATGCAGATTGTTACACCATATTCAGCCTCAAATGTCTTTCCCTGTGTCTGGACTCTACACAGAGGTAAAAGTGCAAGTAATTTATAGAAATATTTACTCAAGTAAAATTAATAATCTTAAAAGTTACTTCAGTAAGAGTAAAACACAAAAGAGAATGCGGTGCAGTTCTGGCGCGTGTCTGTGACACTCATGCGCACAGAAAGATGCTTCAGACAGCTCTTAAACTGACAGCCATCCTCGTAAGCGCAGTCTTAAATTAGTTAAATTAAGTTTGCTTACAGTGGCTATAATGGAGAAAGTTGAGAGAAATCTGTTAAAATCATTATAGTAGTCATTATAAAAATCGTAGACATCAGTAGCAGTATTAGTATCTGTGATACTGGCTTTCTTTCATAAAGAGATGCCATTTAAACAAATATTTAAAATATAGGCTACTGTCTTTGTTGTTTCTGCATTAATTTGGAGATTAAATGTGAAATTATTGCAATATAGAAATATATTAACTTTAATGTTAGGTGAGATTTAATTACAGAAAAATGTGATCATTTTATTTATATACAAGTAGTCAATTAAAAAAAAAATGTAAGCATGGAAGGAGAATCATTGACACAGAGCACCGTGAAAACTCTTCACATGAGCTTGCGCTCATGACCACTACTGAACATAAACAACGAATCAAATGCACATTGACGGATCATCTTCCGTCTGTTCTCTAAAATGTAATCAAATGTGTATTTCTGCAAGCGTGTGCAAACTGGTTAACTATGTCTAAGCAAAGGCATTCCTTTTCAAGAAAAAAAAAATACACATCTTTTAACAATATTAAAATAAAGTAATGAGAGGAACGTCGCCCAGCATAACGAAGACACATTTTTTTTTTTCATTAGAAATATTTTTTACTTGACAAAATTGTCCACAAATAATGCTTTTTTTCACTCAAAAAACTGAGGTGCATAAGCTCAGATCAATAAGGCCTGTGAGCAATCGATCAAAAAACAGTCTTAATTGAAAGAAAACAAGTTGACAAAAAGATTGAATCCAATATTTGGTGATTTTAATATAGCATAACGAGTGATTTACAAGCAATTTTTTTAAATGCCGGTCATTTGACTGTGAACACCAAAGGTGTTTCCAACAGGATAAAGTTGCAATGAAACACAATCGAATGCTGTGTTGTCCAATTCTAAGTGTTCATAACTGGTTATAACAGACATGAAAAGTTGGGGATGGATGGATGGATGGATGGATGGATGGATGGATGGATGGATGGATAGATCAGGTCAGGGTATCAGGTCAGACTATCAGTGACATGACACGAGTACTGTATTTATAATTTGCCTTCCTGTTTCTCACTTCTGCCCATGTGAAGTGTTTTGCAGATGGAAAATTGTAAGAATGTCTTTGTCAGTCGGTGTGTCTCATACACACTCAAGACTGATGCGTTCACACCGAACATGAATAGAGCATCTGGAGCAAGTTGATTTCCATGTTAAGTCAATGTAAAAACGTGTTTAGTGCCTTGCGACGGACGTGATTTCGCCTCATTCGTGCGAAAGATGCAAATTGAGCGTCTTGCGTGATGCGTGCAAGTGATGTTATTTGGTGCTTTTTGTGCATTCATGCATTTGAAGTGAATTCGTGTCTGACGCCCGAGTTGAAAAATCTGAACATTGGCGTCTGTTCGTGCCGTGTTAACCAATCAGGAGCCTGCTAAAGGGGGTAAGTGACGTGATAAACGGGGGCAGGCCCGCCCGGAGTCACTCATTCAAAACAGTGGCTGTGTTTAAGGACTTGGCACTTAATCTGGACTGAAGGACCTTGGTGTATTATGGTATGACGATGAAAATTGATGTTACTGTTCTTTCATGCATTTAATAAAAAAACATTATAAAAAAAGTGACTCATTCAACATGGAGGAATGACTGATATTGGCAGTGAGCAGTCATACGGGACAGGCAGAAGTACCGCTGAAAGCGGCTGTCATCCAGACGCAGCTCCTGGAGCGCCTCAAACGCACGTCTATTTCGCTTCAAACGCTTGATTTATACGCGAATCCAATTCGCGTTGGATGTGCGAGTTGATTCAAAACGTTCATGAATAGATGCAAATTTGCTGCTCTTTTCGCGCATCACCTTAAAGTGATTGACTTTAAATACTTTGTGTACTCTGTGCAATACGAACACCAGATGAGATGCTTTTCACAACTCAACATACACTTTGGATGCTGGGAAAGTCATGCTCGCACACTAATGTCCCACTTCAACTTTATGGCCTGAGTGCATTTGGGGTGATAAATCTGCTTTGGAAAGCATAAAATGACTTCAGTTTCACCCCTAATGTCTGAAATGAGTAATCTGATGTGTGCGTGACTGGATCGAGACACGTTGAAATGTTTGGTGTCATAGGTTTATGATGGAAAGCAGAGTTGAGTCTTTTACATACATTGACATGCCCACTCTCTTTGGTTCTGCAGAGCAGGAGCAGTGCTGTGCCATCTGCTGCTGTGAATACGTCAAAGATGAGATTGCAACCCTGCTGCCGTGCCGCCACATGTTCCATAAACTCTGTGTCACTCTCTGGCTCAGAAAGGTATTGCTGTTTTTCTTGGAGCTTGTGAAAGAGCCCAAAAAAACAAGCTAGTTCACCCGAAAATGAAAATTAAATCATCATTTACTTTCCCTCATGCTGTTTCAAACCTGTATGACTTTCGTTCATCTTCGGAAAACGAATGAAGATATTTTTAATATACTCTCATCCTTTTTCCAATCATTTAAAGTCCATGCAGCCAAAATGTTCCTTCATTTAAAGTACAAAAGGACATTGTAAAAGCTATCCATATGCATGAGTGGTTTAATCTTCTAGAGTGACATGGTTAATTTATATCATGAATGGATTATCATTTTTGTTATATTTAAATATGGTAAACGGAAGCTTGATGAGCGAGAATTAACCTTGTTGCTTCTCTAAACTCTCATTGCCCATATTTGATTTTCTGGTTGTCTAAAATCACCAACGTACCCTTATATAGTGCACTGTTTTATGTGTACGTGTCATTATGGACATTTTGTTGCGTTGGCTTCAATGGAGGGACCAAATCTTTCAGATTTCATTAAAAATCTCTTCTGTTTTGAAGATGAACAAAGGTTTTATAGGTATGGAACGACATAAGAGTGAGTAAATTATGACGACAATTTAAATTTTGGAGTGAACTTAAAGCTTATAATGGCATAACTTTGTTATATTTACCGAATGTTGTCTCCTCATGATTTTCAGTCCGGCACGTGTCCAGTGTGTCGCCACGTTCTGACCCCGGAAGTGACCGATCCCGCGCCTTTGAGCTCCGAACAAGAAACGCCACCATCCAGTCACAGTGCGTCTGAGGGAGCGTGTTGAACAGCAGTCATACACCCATCTTAACATCCCGCAGAGAAGTATTGAAATAATAAATAATCCGTCTCACAAAGAAATTCCCATCTGATATTTCTTTGCTTGAATGCAGCAGCCTGGACTAGTATTCAGATTCCATTTAACCTAGCGACTTGTGCTGCAATTCATGGCCCAAACGTGGCGAACTTAAAGTTATTTTCTGAGAAAATATGAATACGTATATATTCATAAGAAGCATATTTATTCATGTTTCAATTAAAATGTTTTTGTACATCCAGGCTAAACATAATAACTACATGTATTTAACTTTTCACATGTCGTGTCAAGTAAAACGTTCAAATGCAATCCCTCAATAAAAGCTCACATTTGGTTCAAACAATCATTTCTTTTATCATTTGAGTGCTTTGGCAAAATGGTTGCTACCCCAAACTCTCTTCAGATATCTATTCAGAGTAAATTCAGCCGCATTGTAACATCCAGACTTAAACGCACATAGCTGGATATGAATGGTAATGGCTGTGCGATTATATTTCACCGTGGTTCATAAACATATTTGTATAAATCATCCACATGATGGGCCGCTGAATAGGTAGTTTTCTCAAAAGCACCTTTGGGAGCAATATCATTTCCTGAAGGCTGAAAGACTGAACTGGAAAATATGATGGTGGGGCACTATAAATACGAGATGGCTTTGTGCCGTTTACTGCAAAAGCAATTGGCATGTATTCAATGTCGAGTTATTTAGAGGCGGTAGCTCGTATCTTTGGAGAAAACCATCACCACAGAATAATACACAGAGAAAGGCACGTGTGTGTGTGGCAGTAGCCCACCAAAATCACTTTAAGGATTTATTTCCTTGAATCTGGCAAAGCAGATATGTTATTTATGTGTACATTTTTTTTGAAAGACCCTGTCAACAGTTACAGATGATTTACTGTGTATATATAAATCTTCCAGCAGATTTCCGTGGCGGAATGATCAGCTGTAGGCACACAAATGGGTGTAAATTTTCCATTTTAACACAACTCAGTGGATCTTGTACAAATAATCTACGCAATTATTAGTGAATATTTATACGCACTGGAGAACTTCTAAAAAATCGGACTATTTCATAACATTATAAGTGTTCTAAATGAGCGTGGTTAGTCATTTGCATAAAACATCTCCCTATATAAGGGCTTTCCCATATACATGTATAAAAATGTATCAACACCTAGAGTAGGGCTGGACGATTAATCGAAACCGAAATTCCGAATAATCGTCGTAATTTTCCCATGTCGGGTATTTCGGTTTTAGTCACGTGACTCCGTCACATCAAGTGCAGTTTGCAGGCAGACGGAAAGATTCAGAAGTCGTCTTTGTTTATACAATCTGGATACTCATTATTACTATTGTAAATGCATGGTTTATACAGGAAAGTTAATCGCCGTTCTTATATGCGCTGATACACACACACACACAGTCACTTGCGTCCTCATGAAGTTTGCCAATTAAATGCGTTTAAAGGCTTGCCCGGTTTAACATTTCAAGCAATTTTACACTATTCAAGAACAACAATATGGCAAACATCTCTGTTCAGTGCTCGTGAGCTTTTTTTCTGACAGAGAGCCGAGTTGTCGTGTCTCTGACAACGCGCATGCCCTGAAGCCAGATCACTTTCACTTGCGTCTTCACAAAACTTTGTCAATTGTATGTGTTTTAAGGCCTGCCCGTTTGAACATTGAATCGATTTTAGACCATCGGATGTGTATTATGTTGAACTAATGCCTGATATATTGCGACACACGAACACTCATACAGACAGTAGCTCGCACATCACGCGATGCGCAGAAACTCATTGTCAACACTGTCCTGTGATTCATCACTAAAGTAGCTTAGAAACTCAACCGTTATAGCATAGATTTGTCTACCTTTTTGAAGTAACTACAAACCACAGCTTCATAATTAATAGAGACTGTATGACTAATTCACACACATAATCACTCTCTCATTAATGCATTCAAATAAATCTAATGTAGGCCTACTGTTCTAATTTATCTGATGTACAACAAACAGAAATCTGTAAGAAATATTACGACCCATAGACAATAGCGGCTGAAAGTGAGCGGTTTCCTACATGTGTTTTAAAATCACAAAGAAATGCACTTTTTCATCAGTAAAAAATATTCCACGTTTAATTAAACATACAGTATTTACACTACAAACCTTAATAGTGAACTATGAGGGGGGGGAATTAAAAAAAAGTGCAAAATAATTGTTGGTAAAATCGAGGTCAAATGTTCGAGATTTTTATTTTAGGTCAAATCGTTCCAGCCCTAACCCAGAGTATGTGGACATTTAGATTCAATCTATATTTTGGAAATGTAGCTATTTCTGTATGAAAGTTGATGAATTTGTGCAACGTTCTTATGCAAATTTCACTCACAAATGTGTGAATGAGACCCAGTGTTCTTTAGTATGGAATTTGATTTGAGAAATAATAGCCTTTTCAGACTATTGGCCCCATTTTGTTTAGTGATTCTTTACAGATTGTCAAACATGACTGAATGAATTTAAGATGCACTTTTTCATTATATGAAAATTGTTCTTAAGTGTCAGGGCTCGACATTAACGCTTGTCCGGGACAAGTGGATTTTTTTTTTGTAGGGGCAAGTGAAAAAGAATTTTACTTGCCCGACTGGACAAGTAGCATGATAAAATTTCATTGACAAAAATGAACTAGGGAATCACCAAAATGCAAGAATGATTCTGCATTCATTTGTGTAAGTGGCGATCGATAGTGGATAATGTATAATGAACTGACGGTAACTATAACGTTGCGCTGTTGACGCTCGCGCAGCCTCTCAAGGAGAAATCAAAACAAATGTGCACCGCTCACACAGAGAAACTCAGCTGTTGGGGTAACAGCTTAGGACCCAGGACCAGTAGTGAAAAATGAAGACCAAGAGTCAGGAGTTAGATTAATTAAAGAAAAATTTACTGAAGAATAGTTTGCGGTTTCATCAGCAGAAGCCAGCTTCAAGTCTCACAAGGAGTTCGTAGGCCGCACTCCCTCTAACAGTCTCCCCCGCCTCCGCCTAACGTACATACAATTTCTGAACAGTTATACTGTTTTCAAGGTCTAACCACGTCATTACTGTCATGTGGAATGATTCTGATTGGCTCTAACAACAAGCAACGTAAGCAACTTTCCACACGTAAACAGATAGGAGCACATATCACTAAAAATGCGTAGACTCGTTGTCGCCCAGTCCTAGATTTAGATCACAATGACCTCGGAGGTCACAGAAAGACGTCTCCAGGTCTGACATCGTCTGCAGAAAAGTCCATCTCCAACACTGAACCTGCACAGATCATGCAACGCACATACACACGAAAGCTCCAGAGAATAACAGCTTCCTCAAGGTTGAGAACATCTTAACTAACTATCAACAAGCCATGTCTTCAAAACATGCTGATACTACATTTTAGCACTAAAGTGAAATTATTCTTTTAATAAGAAAGGCACATAAAAGAGGTACATTTCTCTGAGTCCCCAAAAAGTCACGTAGCCCTGTGACCCATGTAGACATAAGGTCACTTTAGGATGACATATAGCTCAACACATGTAGAGAGGCCTCTTTGCTCCTAGAGTGTTTTACACCCCAAGGACAGTTGCCTGTCAGCACGTCGACACAGACATCAGAGCAGCACCTAAAGAAATGTGTTTCCACAAATGTAGAAAATGGTTATAACTTAATTATTCAGGTTATGGAAATAATAAAAAGAAACATTGAGAAGGATAGGTGTATAAAAGAAGAGACACAGGTATCTGACCTGCCCCAATACAGTTAACACACTGCCGTAAAAATGTAGAAATGTGGAGTTTATTTATATTTATAACATGATACAGTTGCAACGTCACATTACTAAGAGTGCTGTTTTCCTGAATAACATCACAACTGAAAATTACACTGATTTCATATGACAGTTCCATAAACAATTAATAACGTTAAGTCACTTACATTTTAGATGCAATATTGACTGTTTTTGTTCTATTTCAGCAGCGAAAATAGTTCCAAACAAAGATCACAGCAGAACGCGTGTCACCGCAACAGCGTGTTAGTGAATTATTCAGCATTTTGAATGAATCGGTTGAATCAAAGATTCATTGACCTATTCATAAACGACTACAGCCCTGTCCCAACTGGCACACTTAATTTACAATGGCCGCTGCGTACGCGTGTCCGTTAAGTCCACGAGACCGCAGGGTGTCCCATTTGTCATTTTAGGTCTCAGAAGGGTGCTCGCGAGCGCCCCCCTTTGAAGTCGATATGCGCCCTCGATGCACACTTCTGCCCAGCCCGCACTGGTGCAGGTGCAGGCTTCTTCCCGGGAGGTGTTCACACCGCCGCCGGCGAGAGCGTCAAACTTCGCTCTGGCCGCCCTGCCACCGACGCTGTAGAAAGATCTGTGGACGCGCTGCCGCTCTGACGTAGATCGAATGCTTGGTCTTTTTTTAAACTGCATTTAAAGGGGCTGCAAAGCAAACAATCATGTTCGCATTTTTAAAATCGGCATTTGTGCAGACTGACCACAGATAACATCATGAAATAATTTAAATGTGAAAGTTTATAGTTGTTGTAGTACTTAATTATAGTTGCATGTTTGCTAATGAAATAAACCATTTAAAAGCCATTTGTGTGGTGTGGCTTTTGTGTTCTTGGAAGTGCTAGTCTAATTTCAACATGCAGTTTATAGGTGCTAGCCTTGGTCTTTAACATTAACATTACGCAAACAGGGACACGTCGTAAATGATAGGGAAACCCGCTACCGCAATGATCAGCCTCTCCTCCATTTTGCTTGGGAACTAATGTGGTCGGAACGAAAGTTTCCAGCACTGCGTTCTCTGGAATCATTTCAAGCGGAGCACTACTACATTCCCATTGGTTGCCGCCGGTTGCCGCCGAACCGCGTCATAGCTCATTACCATAAAGTTGACCTGAATCCAACTCTCCTCGACGCCCAAATCGTCCAAGACGCGCCGCGCCGCTCTCGCCGCCGCTATCGCCGCCGCTCGCCGCCGCTCGCCGCCGGGCTCCCATTGAAAATGAATGACTTCCGGCCACTTTGACGCTCTCGCCGGCGGCGGTGTGAACGCACCATTAGGCTAGCACCGTATTACAGAGCCTCTAAAAGGACCTTTGCAAAAATAAAAAATACGCAGATTTTCATGTGCGCACAAGAAATCATTCAACTTTGCATATTGCATATAGGACCATGCAGACTGACCTATAGCGCCATCGGCCCCTTTTGCGGTGTGGTTTCTCGGCCGCCACAGAGTATGCGTTAAAGCAGACCTAAGGCCTTGAAATATGACATGCTTTCCTAACGAAAGCTAAATTGAGCACTTTTTTTTTTTAAGACCCTTGATCTTGGCAAATAGGACTGCACACAGTCATATTGTGCCATCAGCCCATTTCGTGTCATGGTTTCTCCGCCGACACAGGTGATGCATTAAATTGGCCTTGATATTAGAGATACCACCCCTAAGGAAAGTCTCTTTTAATTCATGTGCATCCATGCTGTCGTTTTCTTCATGGTTAGATGGCAGTGATGCACAAAGGAAATGGGTTGTAGCATTTATATATAAAACTAGAAATTGTAATGAGCACACAACAAATTCCCATGCACATGTGACCATGCAAAATTGTTTTAAAAATATAATTAAATAAAAATATTTACAGATGTACTATATAGGGCTCGACATTAAGCCGGTTCACATACTTGTCCGAAGGATGTCTGTAAGTCAAACATTGCAGAGGATTTTCTCCTTAACTGCAGTGAACCAAAGACAGTCTCAAAAACACATTTCCTTTTTATTCCTAAGCCTAATCATTGATATCAATTACCGTTATGTGCAGTAATGGTGAATCTGAATCGGATTCAGACACACTATATTGCCAAAAGTATTGGGACACCCCTCCAAATCACAGAATTTGGGTGTTCCAATCACTTCCATGGCCAAAGGTGTATAAAATCAAGCACCTTGGCATGCAGACTGCTTCTAAAGTCCACTCGTGAAACTTCCTCACTATTAAATATTTTACGGGCTGCTGTTAGTGGTATTATAACAAATGTGGAAACGGTTGAGAACAACAGCAACTCTGTAAAATCAGAGCGGGGTCAGCGCATGCTGAGGCGCACAGAAGTTGCCAACTTTCTGCAGAGTCAATAGCTACAGACCTCGGAACTTCGTGTGGCCTTCAGATTAGCTCAAGAACAATGTGTAGAGAGATTCATGGAATGGGTTTCCATGGCCGAGCAGCTGCATCCAAGCCTTACATCACCAAGTACAGTGCAAAGCGTTAGACTCTAGAGCAGCGGAGACGTGTTCTCTGGAGTGATGCATCAAGCTTCTCTGTCTGGTAATCTGATGGGCGAGTCTGGGTTTGGTGGTTGCCAGGAGAACGGTACTTGCCTGATTGCATTGTGCAAAGTTTGGTGGAGGGGGGTGTTGTGAACTTTTCCTTTTCCTCGTTTGAAGAAGAGACCAGGGGCCCGTTCTTCGTACCTCGCTTAATACATCTGAGATGATTTGACAGATCCCAGATCTTTTAATCCTGATAACTGATCTCTGGCTAATTTGGTTCTTCCAACGAATTTGCGGATTGGATTTAAATATCTGGATGAAATGATCTAAGATCACTGCGCGTTCTTGTTTTCCCTGAAGAGGGCTGATGCATCGATACTCGAAACCATGATCAGCAATGCAGCGATTGGCTGGCGTCAAGAGAGCAACGTAATGACATCATATAATTAAAAAAGCCACCTGGCAAAAAACTTGGCAAATTACTCACAAAAAAAACCCACGAATATCTGGACCTTTATAAGGAAACAGCTATGATAAATGTTTTTTTTTTTTTTTACATGATTACCAATTATTTATATTCACGATTGTATACAGTATTTGTACACCCTTTACATTTTTATTTCAATGTTGTAATTCAATTTTTAATTCAATTCGAAGCAGATTTGTAACGTGACAGTATTAAAGTTTCTTAAGGGTCAAGATCAAATTATCTGCATCTCCTGCGCTGCATCAAGCATCCCATAATATCCGTCATCACTTAAATTAATGCACGGCTCAGATTAACTGTACAACATGTGTGCAAACCTCCAATAAAATTATAAAGTAATTATTCCATCACAAATAAATCGCTCAATCAAGTGGCTGTGTCTATGGTATTATACACAACATTATAATATTATATACATTCTCATATTCATATACAATGTAAAATTTGTATATTATTATTATTTCAAATGATTATTATTGCCCTTGGTTCAGTAATGAACTCTTGTAATAAGTAGCAGTGGCTGGGACAGATTTTAAGTATCACCTCAAGATGCAATCTAATCCTGTTTACATGAAATAAGCCTGCTCGCGAGCAGGTTTAAGCTAACGGATCTGTTGCTATGACAGCAAGTCCAGGATGAGCGTCGAAGAACCAAACAATCCAAGATCATGCCAAATCGTCAACAATCAAATCCGGCTAACTGAGTTAGCGAGGTACGAAGAACAGGCCCCTGGAGACTTGGATAGGTTTTTTCTTCAGCAGGATTCTTTAATGAGAAATCATGCTGTCTTTCCACTGAGGTCATCAAGTCTAACTTAACAGTACCAAACACTGTAATTTATCTACATTTCAGGGGGAGGGACTATACAGCAGGGGAGGAGATACTCTGAACAATACAATGCAAATGTTGTATAGGAAACACACCCCAAACATTCCTGTCATCAGTCCTGATTCAATCAGCACAACAGTGTCACTCAAATGGACAGATGCTAATCCAATCACTCAGAGGCTCCAAGAGCCACTAAAGACAAATGGTGCTCATCTTACTTACAATGAAGAGAAAAACAGGAACTTGCCTGGAAGATTTGCATAGCAGACTAACTAATCTGATATCATCATTTTTACCTTAAATGCTAAAGTTATGTACCTTCCTAAATTTGTAATCCTACAGGGGGATTATAGTGTGGGGGTTGTTTTTCAGGGGTTGGGTTTGGCTCCTTAGTTCCAGTTAAAGGAACTCTTAATGCTTCAGCATACCAAGACATTGTGGACAATTTCATGCTCCCAACTTTGTGGGAACAGTTTGGGAATGCCCCTTCCTGTTCCAACTTGACTGCGCACCAGTGCACCAAGCAAGATCCATACAGACATGGATGAGCGAGTTTGGTGTGGAGGAACTTGACTGGCCTGTACAAAGTCCCGACCTCAACCCGATAGAACACTTTTGGGATGAATTAGAGTGGAGACTGCGAGCCAGGCCTTCTCGTCCAACATCAGCGCCTGACCTCACACATGCGCTTCTAGAAGGATGGTCAAAAATTCCCCATAAACACATTCCTAAACCTTGTGGAAAGCCTTCCCAGAAGTGTTGAAGCTGTAAAGGGTGAGCCATCTCCATATTAAACCCTACGGATTAAGAATGGGATGTCATTAAAGTTCATGTGCATGTAAAGGCAGGCGTCCCAAAACTTCTGGAAATATCGTCACCTTCCTAAAATAATTGGCTGTCATTTTTTTTGTCAGATTTCTCAGAAAACAAACAAAAACTGAACCAATAATTGAGGTTGAGTAGATTTTCGTTCTTCTTGATGCAGCTGCCATCTTGAAAAGTCTCATTGCCTTTTGACTTAATAAAACATTGATCATTATTTTATTATTGCTAGGAAATGAGAACCGGTTAAGCACTTCCTAACACACTTGCACACATTAATCATCATTCAATCACAACACTCACTTTTAACAATTCATTTCAAGCACAAAGTTCAAAGAATCAAAACTTTATTGCAAGTGTACAATATAAACAATGAGCAGACATTGTTATAGTTGAATGTCCATCCGAGAGGTGTTATGAGAAGACAGAGACAGATGAAATAACTAAATGGGATGATGGGGGGGGGGAAATCACGCTTTTAAATGTCAACCATTTATCTTGTCATAATTCCTCTTTCAGCGGGTAAGGGTGAAAATAACAATATGCATTAGTTTGAAAATCAAACGTCCAGTGTTGCTTTTCTAGTTTTGTTCAAGGATCAATTCAATAGTTTCGAGTTGATCATTACCTGAAACAACAATTTGCCGTTTTATATTACAGGGGATCATTTTAAAGCACAAAAAGGCCAAAAGTGCAATCAATATATAAAATGTTCCATCACAGAATAAATAGCTCAGCACAGAATAGATGTTGTCAGAAAATGAAACTTTTGCTTAAGTACTTTAAAAATGAATTTCAGTTATGAATGCTTTATTAGAGTATGACGAGCCATTTTTTCTGATAGAAGTTTGCATGATGTGCAAGTCAAACTTGGGAAAGGGAAATCTAATGTCTCTGAATAACACATTTCAATATAATGCGAGACAATACTGGCGTTTGCTTTAATACACTGACAGAATTATAGTGAATGGTACAAAATAGCAAAAGATTAAAATACTAGAATAATATTACAGTATTTCAAATAAATAAAAATAATCAAAAACACACTACAGGGATAATTGCTTTGACGTTAAAAAAAAAAAAAAATCAGAAGAGCTCACTCACCAGTAGTTTAATTGATGTAAGCTCAGCTTCACCAAAAAAAAAAAAAAACGATCTGAACCCACTAGTGAATCATGCAAGGATCTGAATCCAAACTGTATTATACAGTAGTTTTGTGGTTACATTGTCACCAGTTCTGCATGATTGGCACATGCATTGTATTCCTTTTGGCTGCATTAGTGATGGCGACAACTTGAAGAGGAAACAAAAAAAAAGATTTAGCAAACTATGGGACCCTCTTTACATATTCCAAATGTGCAAATATTCGAGCAGTATTGATCTGGGTCTTCATCGCAACTATTACAGCTGAACGTTGAGGCATATTCCTGACAGACATCCACATTCGAAACATCAGTTTTGCAGTGGAAAAAAAACGAACACCTATAAAATTACATCACTGAATCTACAAAAAAGTATTTACAAAATACAAAAGGAATGCTTTCATAGAGTAAACCTTGAAGAAACCACTATTCCATCTTTGTGGAAATCGAACGATACATTTATGTGACTCTGGAACAAGAAGTTGCTGGTAAGACGCATCCGATCGGTGCGCACAGATGCCTGCTTGGAGACATAAACATGGAGGGGGAAAAAAACCTGGGAAAAGTCTTAATACAAAACACACCATTGTCTAACCAAGCCTGTAATACTTGTGGAGGTAAATGCATATCTGTTAGAAACTCGAGGGATGTTTGCATGAGAGACCCTGATGGTAAAACGGCACAAACGCACATGTTGCACAAGAATAAGAACATCACAATCTAAGACAATGGAGTAGATACAAATAAACAAGGGATTGGCTTTGGTTGCTGGTTACCCCCCCCAAAAAAACCTGTTCCATGAACAGATATCCCAACAGGACAAACAACAGTCACTTTTGGACAGAGCTTTTGGTGACGTCTGATATGCCACATGGCAACAATGTAAATGTTAAAGGGATATTGCACTGAAAAATTCAAACTGTCATCATGATCTAATTTCTTATTACGTAGGATTATGTTCCAAGACTTTCCAAAGCTTTATTCCATACAATGAAAGTGAACGGGGACTGTGACTGTCAAGCTGCAAAACAAGCACCATAAAAGTATCCGAAAAACAGACTTGTTCCCTATATTCTGTGTGGCAGAACTAAAGATGTAAGTTATTCACTCTGCTGTGGTGTTCATTGGCGTTTCCACATATTTAAACGTTTTGCATCACAATCGCTCGCATAACGTAACGATGACTAGCATTTTGGCATCACTTAAAGGGATAGTTCACCAAAAAATAAAAATTCTGTCATTATTTACTCACCCTAATGTCGTTCCAAACCCGCAAGACCTTCGTTCATCTTCGGAAGACAAATGAAGTTATTTTTGATTAAATCCGAGAGCTCTCTGACCCCTCCATAGACCGCAACGTTATTACCACTTTCAAGGCCCAGAAAGGTAGTTAAAATAGTCCATGTGACTACAGTGGTTCAACCTTAGAATACTTTTTGTGAAAAAACAAACAAAAGTAACGACTTTATTCAAAACATTCTTGTCTCCTATGCTGTTCACATAGTAAACGCTTCCGTGTTCTATGTCAGAACGACGGCTCATTATTGGCCGACGCTGTTCACGTGGGCACATCCAACGACACATGCGTGTGATGCTGACGCAGGAGCTGGCCAATACTGAGCTGACGTTCTGACTTAGAACCCAGAAGCGCTGCACGGTGTTTACTATGTGAACAGCCTAGGAGAATGACATGGAAGAGAAGAAATAGTCGAATAAAGTCGTTATTTTTGTTGTTTTGTTTTTTGTGCACAAAGTATTCTCGTCATAATAACATTAATGGGATAGTTCACCGAAAAATGAAAATTAGCCCATGATTTACTCACCCTCAAGCCATCCTAGGTGTGTATGACATTCTTCTTTCAGACGAATAAAATCAGAGTTATAGTAAAAAAGCCCAGGCTAGTCCAAGCATTATAATAGCAGTAATAGTTGCTCTGTTTTTGAAGTCCATAAAAAAAGCATCTGTCCGTCGAATAACGTGCTCCACGCGGCTCTGGGGTGTTAATAAAGGCCTTCTGAAGCGAATCGATGCGTTTGTGTAAGAAAAATATCCATATTTAAAACTTTATTAAGTAAAGTATCGGCTGACCGCCTTCCGTATTCAATTTATGGAAAAAGTGTTGAAAGTGCCCAGGTACGTTACCAGGTACGCTCATCAGAAGGCACTTTCAACACTTTTTCACGGAATGCGATCGACTGGAACTTTACTTGATAAAGTTTTAAATATGGATATTTTTCTTACACAAACGCATCGATTCGCTTCAGAAGGCCTTTATTAACACCCCAGAGCCGCGTGGAGCACGTTATTCGACGGACAGATGCATTTTTTTTATGGACTATAAGCTATAATAAAGCTTGAATTAGCCAGGACTTTTTTAATATAACCCAGATTGTGTTCGTCTGAAAGAAGAACGTCATACGCACCTCGGATGACTTGAGTAAATCATGGGCTAATTTTCATTTTTGGGTGAACTATCCCTTTAAGGTTGAACCACTGTAGTCACATGGACTATTTTAACTACCTTTCTGGACCTTGAAAGTGGTAATAACTTTCCAATTTCATCAAAAAAATCTTAATTTGTGTTCTGAAGATGAATGGAAGTCTTACAGGTTTGGAACGACATGAGGGTGAGTAATTAATGACAGAATTTTCATTTTTGGGTGAACTATCCCTTTAAATCAAACATGCTGTTCAAAAGCCGTATTTGAATATGTAAAACCACGAACAAGATTTGAGATCTACAATGGAGCGAGATTTTTTTTTGGTGACTAGCACTTGAGAAGACTTGGAATCTACCACAAAAGTCCTACAGACCACTTGTATGGTGCTTTTTGAAGCTTGACAGCCTCTGGTCAACATTTGCTTTCACTGTATGGAAAAGAGCAGCGTGAACATTGTACTAAATTTCTCCTTTTGTGTTCTATGGAAGAAACAAAAATCATACCGGTTTGGAATGGCATGAGGGCGAGTAAATGATGACGGTCATTTGCAGAATCATCCCCATAAACATTAAAATGGCATGAACCACGAAGAGGTGAGAGGTTGAAGTATTTGGAAGAAATCTGAAGGCTTGTAAAGTGTAGATTGGCGCTGTGTCCATGTGACAGCTCTCAAGCAGCCTAGCACGATCGTTTGATTTTACGTCAAGGCCACCTGATTGTAGTATGACATTTTCGCTCATGTGATCATAAATTGCACTTCGGTAAATATATGCGTTTGGTCTCATTGCTTGATGAGTGCTGAAACGTTGGAATGTAACCCGATGAAAGTCTTAAGGACGTGACGTGTTATTTTGTGCGACTGACGAACATCTGAAGAAAAAGACAAAAATCGCCCAAAAAGGTCCTATTGCTCCAGGAATATAAAAATGACATAAAATGGCTTGACTATAAAACTGCCTAAACCATTAAACAGGTTTAGGACTTTAAAAACAAAAGAAAACAAAAAAAATCGTTATCGGGTTGACAAACAGCCCTTTTTCACACATTCATCTCCATATGTTAAAGGGATAGTTCCCCATATATGAAAAATCATTTACTCACCCTCATGTCGTTCCAAACCTGTATGAATTTCTTTCCTCTTTGGAACACAAAAGATGATATTGTAAAGAATGTTTCACCTGTTTTGTCCATATAATGAAAGTGAATGGGGTCCAAAACCAACCTTCACTGATTGGACAAAGAAACAATCCAAATATCTTTTGCGTTCCACAGAAGACCGACAGACATAAGGGTAAGAAAATGATAACAAAATGCTCATTTCTGGGTGAACCACCCCTCTTTTTCGCTGGTGCGTACACAGGAATACTCAATGGCATACTGAATACACCTCATCTATCTTACGTTCTGTCTGTCATAGCTTAACTGTTGCTCAGTTACAAAAACAAAAAAAAAAAAAACAGGAAAATCTGCATAATTTTGACATCAGAGCAAAGCTGAGACCTCTCTCCATGCTAATGGCTCAAAACAGCTGGTGCATAGGCAGTTCACACAGTGATTATGTGACGGAGTTCTCTTTAGTACAATAATAGCATGTGATTTCGAGGGCGAAACTTTTGTTGTGTTTCTCTCTGCAGATTAGGGATCACCTGGATGTGAAGTATGAGTTTGGCCTTCCAGCCATTTCCTCATTAAAGGCTATTTTTTCTTGACCGCGGCCAGTTCTTTCTGAATGTCAGCGAATTTGGGCCGATTCTCAGGCTTGTACTCCCAGCATCGCTGCATGATCCTGTACACCTCATCTGGACACTTCTGCGGGCAGGACATCCTGTAACCTAGATTATACACAAACAAACTTTCCATGTCAGTGGTTGAAAAAAACGTACGCACGATACACATTTCAAACTCTAGCTATCCACTGTCCAGCTATTTCTGAAACAGCTGTTGCATTTTTATAACAATAATTAAATATACCATTAAATAAAATGAAATTAAGCAATATATAATTTAATTAAAAGTGAAGTATGTCTGATTTTTAAAATGTTAAAATACATTATCTTAATCCAGTATATTTTTCGATGACTGCTATTATTATGCCATTCATGGGCACCATCAAAACATTGAGGACGGACCGGTCCGCTCATATTCGTCAATCTTTCCAGCTCAACCTATAGAGACAGAGCGACACGCGTCATGATCTGAAGACCACACCCACTTGGGGAGGGGGGGGGGGGGGTGGAATCAAACCGTCTCCATTGACTTTGGATTGCGTGAAGCGGCCTCCTTGTCATTTTTGACTTGTAACGAAAAACAGAACAATGTATAAAAGCTGATATGTGACGAGGTGTACAGCAAACAAGCTAAACAACCCAGAACGAAAAACCCAGAAGTTTTTATAAGCTGTTGACCCCAAAAAACGAGCGTTTAAGGACAAAAAAAGTGGATACAGGCAATTGAGATGGAGTGTGACATGCTATATTACACTGAGAACTACGCCCACTGGAGGAGAACGTAATCAGCGACAGGAAATATAATATATAAAACTGACATTTGGATAATTGACTGCACACGAGTGTCAGGATCCCAAAATCTATCCATTCTTCCTGCTGAAGCTTCATGTCTTTTTGTCTGTCTCCACTTTTGTCTCCTTAAACGCTCGTTTTTTTGGGTAAACAGCTTATATTTCTGTGTTTTTTAGCTTGTTTGCTGTAAAAATGACAGACCTCTACATGCTTTATAAGTAGGAAAACCTGCAAAATCGGCAGTGTATCAAATACTTGTTCTCCCCACTGTATATAAAAACTTATATATAAAAATCAACATTTGTAAATAAGTAGTTTTATATTTCTCCATTGTTTTTAATTTGATTATGTTCGCAGTGCTTCATGGTATTGTAGTTTTTAGCCCTCACTAAAGATGTTAAGTACAGTCTTGTACCTTTGTCTTTTTGTCAGATTTTCAAAAACGTCAAATCAAAGTTTGTAGTGTCGTTATTTACCTCATAGCTGATTGGCTTTAGAAAACATGCTACCAATGTGTTAATCGATGCTAGCAATGTGCTAAATCATGTTAGAAAAATGCTAACAACATGTTAAAACGTTAGCAACGTGCTAAATCATGTTAGAATCATGCTAGCCGTGATAGCAACGCATGCTAGCAATGTATTACATCATGATACAAACAGGCTAAAAACATGTTGGCATTGTGACTATATTGCCTTCAAAACCTCCAAACCTCAAACTAGTTTAAATTGAAAAACTTCAAGCTTTTAAAACTTCTTCAAACTTTCTGGTCAGGCTTTCTCAAGCCAACATCAGAGTTTGTCTTGACAAAATGAATGGAAAAAATACTTCCGGAAACTGAAAGGGGACGGGCACTGTTGCACTCTATTAGCGAGAGTTTGGGGCGTGGCTACTAGGGGTGTAACGGTACACAAAACTGACGGTTCGGTACGTACCTCGGTTTTGAAATCATGGTTCGGTACAGCAGTTTTACAAAATTGTATTTATTTTCATTAAACAGTGGTTTACTGTCCTTAAATGAATTCAATTATAACTAAACGTTTCTTCAAGATAAAGCTGTAAACTATATAGGGAGCCCTTACTTACACATTACTATAACATTAAAGGTTAACAACAGAGCCCAAACTTTTATCCTAAATTCAGCTGCTATTTCTTTTTAGATATAATAATCAACACTCAAATAACATTTTATGTAAACATAAGGCAGTTTTTGCATTAACTTCTAAATCTAATTATAAAATAGTTTGTTCTCCAATTGTTGAAATATAATCTTTTATACACAGTGGCTGTCATTTTCATCACAGATTTATTTGAACATACATTAAATAATTAAGTCATCACTAACAGGTTCAGTATAATGATTATAATGTTTATACTCAACTATCCACTGATTATAATGAGTATATGTAGGCTAATATAGTGCATATATTTAGTGAGATTTGATTTCTCTAGTGAACTAACAGCTGTGGACACTGAATGACTGCCTGAGGTAAATGTGATAAGAACAAGCTGTTTTATTGACGTCTTTCCGCGGTTGAAATGCTGATTGAGCGATTACACCAAATGTGATATGTTTCAGTAAGTGGTAATGTATGCTCAACATACCTTAAGAAATTAAATCATGTTTATTCTATATGAAGAGATGATCACTTTCACTCACGCGCCGCCGCTTGAACTGACGCGCCTATACAGTGATCAGTCACGTCACATTATAGTGTCAAAACGGCATTTATCGTTCCAATTTTGTGATAAAAAAGACTGAATACTTAATATGTTCGTGTGGGAAATCGGATTGAAGTATGTTCCGCGCTTAAGATTGCATTCGGAACCGTTCGGTACACATGTGCACCGTACCGAAACGAATGCGAATATAACCTTTACACCCCTAGGGGCTAGTGTAGCTGGTGTGGGACCATGACTGACATGTTATACATGGGGAAAAAACCATTCAGCTACACCTATAAAAGTCAAAATTCACTGCATTTAGATCTTCAAAGATGAAACATGTTCATGAACATGTCAAAGCAAACGAGGCATGTGCTACAAAAAAACGTTTCAATACAGCATTCCTTCAGACAAAAGTACCTGTTTATACTGTTTATGAAGCGCCAAACAGTTGTGGCGCATCATGCAAAAATAATGTGCCTGGTACAGATGTGTTGGGTGGGTTTATTTTAAGTGAGACGCATGTGCTGTAGACAGAGTTAGCCTAATTGCTCATTGCACATAGCAATATGGATAAAAGTAATCCTAATATGTTGGGCCTTTTATTGAAAGTAGCCTACTTTGCAAAATTTGCACGGCTTATTTTTGTAATTTCGCTAGGTACCACTAGTGTCACAGAAACCACATACTTCACCTTTAATAAAATATAAAACAAAAATATACTCATTTTAAAATAAATGAAAAATGTAATAAAACAATACAATTAAACCTGGTTCATCCACTAAAAATGGAATCCATGTTGTACCTTTTTCAACCTGTTCTCGAGCCTGCTGGTTGGTCATGCCCGGGTAAGGACACACTCCTAGACTAAAGGTTTCCCACAGGAGGATCCCATAACTCCACACATCACTCTCTGAGCTGTATCTCCCTGTGATTTAAACAACATGCCAAACATCATTCTGGATCAAACCTAACGGCCGTTTCACACATACTCCGTTTGCAGTGCGTATGCAGTGCATATTTTTTTCCGTACCCATGTTAACAGATTACAGCTTTTACACTGCACGCGGATGCTGTCCGTCAGGTCGTTCCAGGTGCGGTGCGTCTGCAGCAGTGCGGCGATCGTTTCCGTACTGAGTCTATTTTTCGCTGTGCTGCACTGCTGAATTAAAGTAAACATGTATCGACGCGAAAATCTAGTAATTTCACCACAGATGCATAACATTTAAAATCTACTCTGTTTCAAAGTCCACACATGGCTTTTTTTCTCGGGTAAAGCAAGGAAATGACACCTTACCTGGCATTTAGGTAAACAAATGTGACATAATGGATAGCACTCGTCCTTTCTTGGAGGTGGAAAAACAAAGTTCTTTGTGACCTGCAGGGTTTCTTTTAAAAGGGTTTAAAAACGAAAGAAAAGACGCGAGTCGTCTGTTTCTGTATAGCCTATTGTAAGTTTCTCATTTAAAATGTTTGTGATTTTAGGCTATAACCTATGTTTACATGTTTTGCCTCTTATGTGAGCTAAAGTATTAGGCTATATAAATATAAAGTAATGAATTGAATAAAACGTTCAAATGTAGTACGTTCTATTAAAGTGTAAATAAAGCGAAGAGAAGCATTCGTGTTCAGTAACAAATTTTGTATTTGAAATAAAAAATAATGAATAAATGCTGTGTTTGTGATATACAACTGCGGATCAGTTGCGCACAGCAAACGCAGCATATGTGAAAGCACAACAGCGCGTGCAGCTCCTGCACCGCATACGCACTGCAGACGGAGTGTGTGAGAAACGGGCGTGAGAACTGACTGCTTGATCAAAATATATACAAATTCATAGCAATCAATTTGCTCTTATGATCTTTTTACACCAGCACACCACGAGTGCTTTACCATAGTTCAGTGCTTCTGGTGCAGTCCACTTGATTGGGATCTGTTTCAGTCCTGATGAGGAGTAGATGCCATCGTCCTCCTGTCGGGACATCCCAAAATCGCTGATCTTCAGCACATTGTTCTCTCCCACAAGGCAGTTGCGAGCAGCTAGGTCTCTGCAAGGTTTCGAGAAATGGTGTAATATCACATAATGAACAATACAACACGTGCACTCTCAGCTCACAATCACAACTCTGATTGGACAATTCACATCTGTCAACAAAATCATCTACGAGAAAATTGGTTTCAAATTCAAGTTAACTTCTGCCAACAGAAAAGTTGTCAGGGACTGGAGTAAACAGTCTAGACAATTATACTGTAATTGCAGTTTTGAACACCCCCAGTTATAGAAGAAGTGCCCAATGAGACCGTCAGCGGCCAAGACAGGATCCTCAACCTTCTGCTGACAAGACAGCTGTTGAGAATATCCAACATTTCTCAGCTGTAACTGTTACTCTGAAGTTTTGTGAAACAAAGTGACTTTGTTAAACTGCAGTTTAAATGCAGCGCTCTATGTGATATGGATTTCCACATCGCTCTTTATAAACCACATTAAAATTTAAAAATGGTCTCAGAATTTACAGTTTAAGGGACAGACATGGCCACCTTCCACAAAAATAGGACTTTTTTCAGACAAATTTTATACTTGCACTCTTAATGTGATAAAAACATTGAGAAAAACATGTTTCTAACTACATTCTTACTCTATTTTACTTCACTTTAAAAACTTAAGTGTCTTAACCAGCCACTGTTGCCAAGTACATTCATGTCTTGTCAAAATTATAATTACTCATTTAATAAAAAATAAAAAAGATCCATTATTATACATAATACATATATCAAAATATATTGGCCCGGTTCCATAGACAGGGCTTAGATTAAGCCAGGATTAGGCCTTAGTTCAATTAGGACATTTAAGTAGTTTTTTAAACGTACCTTAGAAAAAAAAATGTACTGATGTGCATCTTGAGACAAAACAATAGCATTGACATATTTTAAGATATGCCAGTGCAAGTTGCTTTCAGTTAAAACAGCTCAAACATGCAATGATGATGTAACTGTACACATCACAACATGTAAATAGGAAAATGTTGGTGTTATAAAACAGCTCAAACATGCATTTTAGTCTGGGACTATTGACTGCGACTTTTTGGGACTTTAGCTTATTCACCGATGGTCTTAGTACACGATGTAACTGTACTCATCACAACATGTAAATAGGAAAATGTTGGTGTTATTTTGTCACTTATTGAGCAGTAGGCTAGCTGGAGCCGTTTAACTTCAGTCTTTGTGCTAAGCTAGGCTAGCGGTGGGTGCGTTATGTGAGTTATGGCACGCACGGAGATGAGAATGGTATGTATGGACTTATCTAACGGTGAATAAGCTAAAGTCCCAAAAAGTTGGCGTGTTCCTTTAAAGGTGCACTATGTAAATTATAGCGGCATCT
This sequence comes from Romanogobio albipinnatus, assembly GCA_023566225.1. Classification (NCBI taxonomy): domain Eukaryota; kingdom Metazoa; phylum Chordata; class Actinopteri; order Cypriniformes; family Gobionidae; genus Romanogobio; species Romanogobio albipinnatus. Next base: position 56,342,530 of record CM042242.1, read on the forward strand.
AGCGGTGAGGTTGCGAAATGCAACCGTCCATCGCTCACCCCTCCCTTTCGAAGCACACAGGACAAAGATGTCGTCTGAGACAGTAGCTAGCGCTCTATAGAGCAGTTTGTCCGTTCTGTAGGGCTTCTGTAGAAACATGACGGCGCAAAATTGTGACTTCACTGTAAGGGGACCCGCGGAGTTTGTAGATAGAAATGCCTCATTCTAAGGTAATAAAAACATAACGGTTCATTATGTAATGTCTTTATACACCACTGAAAACATAGTTGTCCATCCTCATAAAAACTACACACTGCACCTTTAAGCCTAATCTTTGAAACCAGGGGATAACGCATCATCAAAAATCAATAATAATTTTGTTTTAATTCAGCAAGGATGCATTAAATTGATCAAAAGTGTGTAAACATTTTTATATCATGTCGGAGATAGCGATGCGCACACAGAAACTCATTAGTGCTGCTATTAATAAAAATAGCTTCTCTCCAGAATCACTACATTATACTTATCAGCAACAAGGGGGTAATATTTTTTTTTGATAAAAGTTTTTGAAACTCGCAACTTCACTGTTAGGAGAGAGACAGGTAATTCACACTCATCTCTCTCACTCTCTCTCTCTCTCTCAAATTAATTCAAATACATGCAATCTTACCACACTACATCTGTGTCTGATTTAAAGCGGGCAGAATCCTAGATCCTTCTTTACCCTTCAGGTCAAATATTGCACTGCAAACATCAATAACAGCTTTAAGCGGTCAATGGCTAATGACCATGTTATAAGCGGAATAATCCACAGCTAGCTGTGCATTAAACGATTTGAATTAGGGTGGCTCTTTGCCTCTGCGTCATGCATTAAAATCATTTCATGCACAGCTAGCCATGGATTCTCAATTGTTTATCATTTGACAAAAAGTTGTTCTATTATAGCTTTCTATTCATCATAGAATCCTGAAAAATATGTATCATGTTTTCCACAAAAAATATTAAGCAGCACTTTCGTTTTCAACTGGGATGACAAGAAGAAATGCTTCTTGAGCAGCAAATCATCATATCAGAATGATTTCTGAAGGATCATGCGACACTGAAGACTGTAGTAAAGATGCTGAAAATTCAGCTTTGCATCACTGGAATAAAATACATTTTAAAATATATTCAAATAGAAAACAGTTATTATAAATTGTAATAATATTTCACAATATTACTGTTTTTTTTACAGTATTTTTGATCAAATAAATGCAGCTCTGGTGAGCAGAAGCGATTTAAAAAAAAAATATTAGATGCCAAACTTTTGATCAACAGTGTCACTGTTAGTACTAGGACAAATACAGATACATTTTTTAATAGTAATAACTGTTTGACTGCTGCTTGAAACAAAATGTAGCAAGCTGAAATAGTTTAGGACATAATGAGAGACATTTTTAGACTTTCGTCAACAACGCACTAAAAACTGAGACGTTTTTCCTTTGCATTTTTCGCGTATAGGCGACAACATTGTTAAAGTGATCCCAGTTCACACGCATCCACAAGAACAAAAAAGCTGTATTATGGATGCCAGGCTAGTAGTTGGCGATGTCAAGAAACTATACGTTTTTGTAGTTTACACAGAGACGATAACAGTATCGTTTTCAAAAACTTGCACTTTGAAACCCCAAAAAAAACACGTAAAGACGGTAAATGAACGGTCATAACGCATAAAAAGTTTTCTGGTTTAGTTGAAAACGGTGTCGTGTGAACGCCCCCTTAAAAAACGCTCCAGTCCACACATGATGGAAATGGAATAAAAAATAAAACACCTGCTATTGAGTGTCGAGTAAGGCACTGATTTTAACATTGGCTAGGTAGACCAAAAAAATAATAATCACAACATTCAAAATCTAAAACAAATCTAAAATGTATGGTCCCTTATTTTATTTTATTTTTCTGAGTCTACAAAAGCCGATCATGATATTCGTAATGTCTCACTCAGATTCTCTTCCATCCCCAACCAGCGACTTAAGATTCTAGTCTACAGCCACTGCTGTGCCTCTCAATGGCATTTATGCTGAGCAGACCATCCTCAGCTACACAACCATATTAGGTTGTCACATCCCAAAAATTGCCTTGCTGACATGAGATAGGGAAAGACACTGGGGGGTAGCAGAGAAGAGAGGGGTGATCTGACAGAAAGGTACTCAAACCACCGCCGCCCCCTAACATGATCATGTCTGATAGTAAATGGATTTTAGCGGGGTGCTGATAGAGCCGCGGCTGTGAGAGCGCCCAGAGCTCATTTCTGAGCGACATGTATTCAGCCGGCTGGCTTCGGGCTCAAACAGCACAATGCACCAAAGCCCATTTCACAGTGTAAAAATCACCACCAGAAAGCAGCAAGACAAATTGGACAGGAAGGTGCCTCTAGGTCCTGATGTTTTACAGGGTGGCCGAGTTGTTTAGATAAAGAAAAAGTAAGGTACTCTTGAGCTCCTGCTGATGATCCACAATGTTGGATGCCGGTTTAAGAGGATATCACTAAAATACAAATCATCAAATACCTAACTTACATTACAAAGCTCTCTTCAGACAGTAATTGTCTCGTATGGTATTTTCTAGGGATCGACCGATATGGATTTTTTTAGTGCCGATACCGGGCTGCCGATTTTCTTGAGCCGATATTTGGAGCCGATACTGCTTTTGCTTCCTCAATTTACATCATAAAAATGACACAATGATCATGATGATGATAATGTAAAATGTAAAATGTAAAAAAGGAACATTTATTGAACTAAAAAAAAAAACTATATTTAACAAATAGTAAAAACAGGTGAGGTAGAACAAGAAAAAAACAAGTTCAGTGGTGAAAATAAATTCTGAAAATAAATATTTAAGCATAAATAAAAATAATTACACTATTGCACACAGTATCAACAAGCAAGCAGCATAATAAAGTGCACACTGGCTGTACTGTATATGTATTTTAACTATTTACAACCTAGTCATTTAATGCTTAGGTGCACTTAACTTATTCGCTGGAGCAACACCAGCGGTAATTCAGGAAACAATCTCCCAATGCTCCACGTGAAACTTCGGTCTTTCGACCTTTTACCATCGTGTCAATTCTCAATTGATTTTGATTAATATGCACGAGGGAGGGAGAGCAAGACAGTTTGAAGACGGTGAGAGTGCTCTCTGCTCGTTCTCTCAGCAACAGAAGCCCAACACTCAGTCTCTTCACTCACTGATCAAATAAGGCTATATAACGGGATAAAAATTCACTTTGGCAGCTGCCAAAAAACGCAGTATGTGACGGCCGTTGTTGATTCTGTGGCGCACCACCGCGACTTAGTCTATGTCATTGATATATCGGTCTAACACTAGTATTTTCATATGTACATCCCTTCCTACATTTCATATGTACATTTTCAGGGGCTAGTCAGTGATTTTATTGCCGTCCGAATCCAGAATGTCAGTGTTTTTCTCCCACCACCGGTGTAAAACTGCCCAGCCAAATTACATTACAAGGTCTTGTGGTAATTGAACTGCCGTCCAAATCCACATCTCTGAGTTTACAAGAAGAGACCACTTCAAAATTCATTTTAAATCCTTTTTGACCACTGTGAAGCACCATACAATAATTTTGTACACAAGATGTATACTTTTGTTACTGAAATGCTGGAAAGTATTTAAAAGAACAATACTTAAATCACCGCTCCACCTAGTGGGTGGGAGCTGTTAAGAACAAAAAATAAAAGAGAAAAAAAAAAAAAAAAAAAAATATATATATATATATATATATATATATATATATATATATATATATATATATATATATATATATATATATATAACACAGTGAGCCTCCTTGCTTAGTAGTTTCCTTCAAAATCTGCGTTCACACTGCCAGTGACACACAGCGCAAATGTGACATGATCAAATTCGTTTCAATAGAGAGCTGGCGATTTCCAGCGTCATGAGTGACAGTGACCGTTGGTGTCCAGATGTAGCCGTGTTCAGCGAGGCGACAAAGTTGAGATATGTTTAACTTTATGCAAATGAAGAGCGACTTTTGGGTGCGACAACCAATAGGAGTGAAGTCAGTGGAGCTCAAGTGATACATGACTGCATCCTGTAGATTGTCACGGCAAGATGGAGTGATTATTTTAGTGGTCAGCAACTTTCCAATAATTTGTGATATGTCTCTGTGTACATATGCGGGTACATGCTGTGCTGACTCGGAGTCTGAATGGTTTCTTGAACGGTTTCTCGTATATCTTTAATATTAAGCATTTTATTACCGATTCCATTTATATTTTTTGACACTGTTCTCACGCTCAGGGATACAAACGGGTGAGGGGTAAAAAAGCTGAGAACATTGCGTGAATAGAGAAAACTTTCTCCAAGGTCAGAACACTATTTTTATTTAATTTAAAAAAAAAAAAGTTTACTTTTCATGGTCATTTATAGACACTATTAAGTAACTTTGCATCTGCCTGAAAACTAATTCTAACAGGTAAGAGGTAAAACAGTTTTTGTGTTTTATGGTTGGCAAAACAACCCTTATAAAACACAAAAAAAGGATTCAATAGATGTGGGAGCTGAATAGATTAAAAAACAAAAAAAAACAAGAAACCAACAACCAGATAAAATGTAATACTCAAATAACACTCAAAACTGAAAACGATACTCGGTTACTTAACGTAACCTCGGTTCTCTCTAGAAGAGGGAACGAGTATTGCGTAAGTTACTTCTTGCCTAATTTGCCTACAGGCAGGGCGTGGCCACGTGTATATAAGCAGGGCTCGCAGGCTGGAAATTCGGTTTTCGTAGTCTGAAGCGTAAAAGCCCGTGGGGCGCACGGCAAGGAACGCAATACTCGTTCCCTCTTCTAGAGAGAACCGAGGTTACGTTAAGTAACCGAGTATCGTTCTCTTACGAGAGGTTCTCTCGTATTGCGTAAGTTACTTACGCTACGGGAACTCTTTGTCCACGCCGTGCGCGCCGAGCATATAGCATATGTTTCCCAGGGAGACCGGGGAAAAACAAAGCTGGGGACAGGTGGCCGGTAGAGAAAACGGGCCAACACATGTAAAAGACCACTTCATTGTACTGATAGGTAAACACAACACCCTATCTAGCGAATAGGGGGAGCGGCACTACCGGTCCCTTAAAAATTCACATAAGCACAATACCGAACGTATAACCAGTACGCGAGCGTTGTCTGCACAGAATCACTGGGCAGAGCTAACAGCCCACTCAAACTGATAATACTTTAGCCTGCAAGGCAGGAACTTCCATGTTGTAAAATCTCACGAATGTAGACGGGGAGGCCCAGCCTGTCACCATACAGATATCGTGGATGGAAATCCCTCTGGCCCAGGCCCACGAAGAGGCCATGCCTCTAGTGGAATGGGCTCTAACTCCTAGCGGGCACTGCAGGTGTTTGGAGGCGTAAGCTACTGCAATCGCGTCCACTATCCACCTGGACAGGCTCTGTTTCGAGGCGGCGAAACCCTTAGTGCGCCCACCGAACGAAACAAAGAGCTCCTCAGAACGCCTAAAGGCGGCGGAGCGTGTGACATAAACTCTCAACGCCCTGACAGGGCAGAGGACGTTTCCACCGTCCCCCTCATCGGATGCTGGCAGAGCCGAGAGGGAGATACACTGTTGTCAAAGGATGTGGGAGTGGCCAAGCTATTGTCAGAATGCAGACGTCTATACAAAGTTTCCAAGATAATTACACAGTAATCTTATTTTTTTAATATTACATTACAAAGTGAACACAAATATTGGGCAAAAAATTGGCACAGTTCAGTACTTCATCGGGTTCTTGTGGAAGCTCAAACGTGATGTGTAACACACGTGAATGAACCTCATTGGTTCTCGTACGTCAAGCGAACATGCTTGAGCTTCTGTTTACCACAACTGATGTGTGAGTTGAATGTTTGTATGTGAATAAAACCATAAATTCAATCTTCATCAACTAACACAGAAAGGATTTTTGCTTCAAGTGATAGGCTAGGTGAGTGAAATTAGATATTGTTGTGTGTCATTTTCTTAAAAGTGACCAAAAAAGCCATTTTGAAGCAGATTAAAATTTCCTGATATTTTACTCCATCTCATCCAACACGTTTCTCATCCAAGAAGTTAAGTTTTTTGAGGGGGGGAGTAAAACATCAGGAAATTTTCATTTTGAAGTGAACTAATCCTTTAAGCAAAAAAAAAAAAAAAAATCCTCAGTGGAGGATCCCCAGAACGCTACAATTTAGTGCGCCTCATGGCAGGAATTTTTCATAATGACAAAAAAAAAGAAAATTAAGTTCTCTTAATGACTAATTCGTTGTTCAGAAAAGAGAGAGTGTACCCAAAATAAATTAGATGTATTTCTTTCAGAAAAAAGAAGACTGATATGAGGACAAAGACGAGAGCAACAGAGAGGAAGATGAGGTTAGAAATCTGAAGGAGATTGAAATATGTTGTGTATATAATGATTTGCATTTGTAGATGTTATTATAGCACAATTCATAACACCCAACCCCCAGACCTCACTAATTTTCAAACCCTTGTTACAGCCATGTTGTGCCTTTTCTATTTTAAAACCCACCATGCAACTGCTGCGAATAACTGGAGATGCATAAAAAGTAAAACATCCAGATACAGTAAAAAGAAAAAAGAGCAAATTGTGGAAAATGTTCATGAAAAATTCACAAAATGTTTGGATTTTAACCGGACACGTTTTTTGTTAAATCTGAAGCATTTCAGTTTTTCTTACCGGTGTATACAGTTCTTTAGCTCCAGGTACGCCATTCCGGCAGCAGCGTCTAATGCAAACTTTACCAGTTGCTTTGTCTTAAGGTCCTCCTTTTTCTTTCTTAAGAATGATAAAAAGTCCCCGCCTATTGAAAAATGGCAAAATAAATGAGCTACAGATATGCAATAAATTAAAAGAGACACCAACATCCCAAACAAGTGTACGACACAACTTTTAATGAGAATGGCTTTCAGTGGCTAATGGCTGAGACAAAGATCCAGTTTACTGACCTGGTACAAGCTCCATTACTATGTAAATGGGCTGCCGTTGGGTACAGACGCCTATTAACTTCACAATGTTCGGGTGATCATACTGCTTCAGGATCCTAGAGGTGGAGAAAGCAGAAATGAATATGGACACGACCACATTATTTCATCACTCATTATTATTTGTAGGAGATTGTGAAAAAAGTGAACATTATTTCTTGTGGTTTGAAAAATGAAGAAAATGTGTTAAACGGTAAATGTGTCTTCACCTGGCTTCTGAGAGGAACTTTATCTTGAGGTCTTGTGGTAGATCTTCCTTGCAAGTTTTCACGGCCACTGGGGTTTTATCTCGCAGTGTTCCTTTAAAAACCTCACCAAAATTTCCCTAAAACAACATTTGTCCGAAAAGCACTTAGCATCTTATTTCATATTAAAATACCAAAAAGAACAATGGCAGTTTGACATGCACCTTAACATGGCTTTCTGGACATACTCTATAGTAGTACAACTAATTATCAAACAACCTACTTGAAGTCAGCTAGTTTTGTGTTTGTTTTGATGCTTCAAAAAGTTCATAAAGAGATTGTAAAACTAATCCACATGAATTGAGCGGTTTAGTCCAAATGTTCTGACAAGACACAATGGCTTTATATGAGGAACAGATTGAATTTAGGCTTTTATTCACATATAAACATTCATCAACTCAAACATCCGTTGAGGTAAACGGAAGCTCAAGTATGTTACCTTCAAGAACCAATGAGGTTCATTCTAGTGTGTTAAGGCCATTACATACTCCGCAAGAACAGAAAAAAAGTCCACCTCGAGAAAACTAACCAAATGTACCAAGCTTTACGCAGCACATTTGAGCTTCCGCAAGAACCAATGAGGTTCATTATCCTGTGTTACACAGCACGTTTGATCTTGAGCAAGAGGTTTTTTCCTGTGCTTCAAGCAGGTTCGGTTGAGCTTCTTTTTATGTTCGCTGATCTTGTTTAAATGTGAGAAAAAGCTTAAATTCAATCTGATCATCATATAAAACGGGCACTTTATGAACTTTTGAAGCGTCAAAGTGGTAGTTGCGTAACTGCCAATGGAGGGACAGTAATCTCTCAGATTTCATCAAAAAGATCTTCATTTATGTTCAGAAGATGAACGAAAGTCTTATAATAAATCGCACTATTCGCGCGTAGTTGGACGCTTGAACATTTTGAGTTTACTCGCTTCATTCGCGCCTGACATTCACTTCACAACAGACGCGAATTCACGTCATGGGAGGGGCTTCTGCCAGGCTTGTCTTGTTGAGAAATGGCTGACATGGGCTGTGTTCACACTTGACGTCTTTTTTGTAAAAATACTACTGTTAATGTGTGACAAAACGTAGTTTTAAGACTTTTTCAGGCGATAATGTAGTTGTTTAAAGCTCAAATCTGTGGTTTATTTATAAAAAGAGTGCTGTGAGAGTGCTGTGGTGTTGTGAGATCCAGGCGATCAGCGGCGCTCCGCGCTCTTTAACCCCGGCGAGTGCAGCCTTTCCTCGGCTAGTCCTTCAGACATTTGCCGCTGGCTCTGATGTCTCTGTGGTGTCTCGAGCTATAATTCGTCTTGTGTATATGTAACGGGCAATCTTTGGTCTCATGGATCTATAATTTGTTCCCTGGCAAATCGTTTAGGCTGAGGGCAAAGTGAAGTTTCATTACTTTTTTATTTTTAGGCTATTAAACTTTACGTTACCGTTGTAGCCTACTAGCACTGACTTTGTATGTTTGACTGAATTGTTTGCTTTATTTCATGTATAGCTTCTTATACATTTTACTTATACTTTTGTATTATTGTTCATACATAAACTTGAATTTAACAAAAAGAGACTGGTTGTGTTTCGTGTCATTTAATTTTATTACAGTGATAATCATATGCACACTTGTTTAAACCACATATTAATATATGATTAATATAAACCATATGATTATCTCCTCATTGTTGTCACTACTAGAACAAGCTCCTGATTGGTTAACGCGGCGCAAATATCCTCCAATGTTCAGATTTTTCAATTCGTGCGAATCATGCGTCAAACGCTCAATTCGCGCCGCAGAATGTCTATTTGCGTATTTGCATTGACTTAACATGTAAATCACTCATGCGAAACGCTTCATTCGCGTCCGGTGTGAACGCACCATTACAGGTTTGGAATGATGTGAGGGTGAATAATTAAATGACAGAATTTCCGTTTCTGGGTGAACTATCCCTTTAATTTCTTTTTTAAAAAAACTTTTAAATGGTAGCACATGTATATCTAAATCAAATTTCCATGGTATAACCAACTGATTACTGTACCATGGTACCACCACAGTATTTGTCTGCAATGGTAATATTATAAATGTTCTTAAACACAAGCACAATAGATGTGGACTTACTTTGCCAAGGAGTTCTCCAAGATTGACGTCCTCATGATTTAGGATCCATTTCTTATCCTGAGCAAACAAACAAAAATAGCAAATTATCTTTCTGACACATGTTCATTAATGAACTAATGACTCGTGCAGAGACAAACAGAAGAGAGATGCTGAGCGTCCTGTGGGTCAGTCACTGTGCTACTGCTTTGATGAATGATAATGATGCAATTATCACCTCATTCTCCAAAAGCACTCGCATAGAGACATACTGAGACATCTTTTAAAGATCTTAAAAAAAAAGTTTTTTATTGCGAAACCTCCTTTTACTTTTACAATTCTATTCGACAATTAATACACTATTGTAACAGCAATATACAAAGAGGTTTATGTACACAATCCATTTATCTTTTCAGGTAATCACACAGGGTAAATAAACCAGAATATATAAGTGCTATTATGCTATTTTAAAGGTTCCTAATTTAGTTTTAAAGGTCTCCTACAATAGGTTTACATTCATCAAAAGTCAAAAAACACTTTCATTATCTCATAATATACATTGCACATAACCTCCTTTTTCTCAAAGAATCTGAAAGCGGTTTGTTCAAAGATTCAGTCTCTCTAAAACCCTCCTCTCCGAGAACTTACTCTGCTCTGATTGGTCAGATGGCCCAGTCTGTTGTGATTGGTCTACCGCTTACAGTGCAAGTTGGAAACAAAACCTCTATTACCATTTATTACCTCTACTACCTCTATTACTCTATTCATTTCAGCTCTGGATGCTTTTTCAGCACTTGATACAAAGTGATACGAACAATGCCGTCGGTTTTTCAGTATCAATTCCAGCCCCATTCCGTCCTCATCCAAAACAGCGTCTTTTAAAGGCGGGTCAAAGGCAGCCAATGAAAGCCATAGGCTGGAATTATGCAAATGTTACATCGTTACGTAGGTATGTAACAGGAAGTGAGACTGGAATTGCTGGCGACTCATTTTAGCAGTTCAGAATCAATTCTTTCTTTTAGGATACAATAAGTTTTGCAGACCTTTTACATTCACAAACAGCTAGGCTATATATCACACAGCATGAAAGGGGACTTTAGAAGACACAAAAACACATTTACTGTGCATATCTTGTCCATGATTTCTGTTTGTGTGTTTTATTGAACTTTTAGTGTTGACCCAAATTGCTTTTACTGAAAACAAACTAATAGCAAATGTAGCCCTGTATGCTACATTTGAGGATTCAAAGAGGTTCAGAGACAATTAAAAACGCACACAAACGCACTCAAAAACGAAAAATCCCTTTCTAAAACACATGTACAGCAGTGGTAATGAGAACAGACATTTACTACAACACTGATAATAGCATCAATTAAAGGGCCATTACTCTAAACATCATGAGGTTGAGTGACCTGCAGTGCTGACATTAGCCTGGACATTAATGCACTCCACTCAACATGCTTATTCAAAACTAAACACAATGAAACAAGCAGTTTCTGGGTTTAGACAGCTTAAGGCACCCACACACTAAAAGATAATTGAGACCCTTTCGACAATCCTAGGTAAAGTCCCATTATCTTGATGATTCTACAGATTATTTTATCAGCTTTTCGTGTGGTGTAGTGTTAAGAGCGATTCAATCGGTTCAGAAGAACATCTGGACTGCACCCATCTCAAATCGTAAATATCCAATGTTGAATATTAAGCAGGCATATCACACTGTAGACCCAAGACTGGTTTCCCACTAAGCTAAGCAGGGTCGAGCCTGGTCAGTACTTGGAATGGGAAACCTCCTAGGAAAACTAGGTCGCTGCTGGAAGAGTTGTTAGTGAGGCCAGCAGGGGTGCTCACCCTGGGGTCTGTGTGGGTCCTAATGCCCCCAGTATAGTGATGGGGACACTATACTGTAACAAGCACCGTCCTTCAGATGAGATGTTAAACCGAGGTCCTGACTCTCTGTGGTCATTAAAAATCCCAGGATGTCCTTCGGAAAAAGACTAGGGGTGTAAACCCGGCATCCTGGACAAATTTGCCCATTGGCCTCTGTCCATCATGGCCTCATAATCATCCCCATATATGATTAGGGCTGGGTACCGAAACCCGGTGCCAATATGGTATATAACCGGTATGTAACTGGACCGAATCAGAACGCAGATTTCGGTGCTTCGTTTCGGTGCCATTTAAGTTCAAACGTGCTTTCACGCTTTGGCTGGCGCTGAGCCAGAGACAGACACGCTCAGCGCTCATCACATATCACAACTATTCAGTGTTTTCAACCACATTTTAAATGGTAGTGTGCATGCTACATATGGTCATGTGTCATTTTTAAACTGTAATTTAATTACATATTACAATTTGGATTTTTTTCAATTAAATGTGCGGCTCTACACAGTCTGACCGTATCCCAGCATTCGCATGGGGTCTGATAGCGTTTCTTGCATGCCCCAGCAGAAACATCACCACTGTTATGATTTCAGTAAACATGTTCGGATGGAGTGCTTTACCCCTGTCATCAAAAACCCATCAGAGGAACAGCATGGCAGGTAATCATCCAACCTGATGGATACACGCACACACTTACTTCCCGGGGGGAATCCAGCCAGTGTGGACCACCATCAAGAAATGAGTCTAAAGTGATATTTTCAAAACTGCTACAATTTTTTTCCATAGCCAAAGAGAAATCAAAACACAAACGCAACAAATCACAGGACTTTACATCAGTAGGACAGGTTGATGTGAGAATTGCACTGCATGACAATTTAATATCCAATGTAGTTGCACACGTTAGGGAAAATGAGCAACGTACCCTCTGCATTTCTGTAATAAGGAACTTTATGGCTTCATTTTGGAAATACAGTAATAGCTTTAGAAGTGGCATAGCAAATGACTACTGAGAGCAGAGCAGCTTGTTAAAATGAAAAGAGAGACAATGTTTCACCTTTATGACGGGGTTCAAGAGCACGACCCCAGATTTCTTGGTGATGACTTGTTTAGTCGAGTAATGATGCTCAATGAGCTGTGGGATGGTGGGGAAGCCAGTGCCTTCAAACCTGTACTGATTCTGCAAAAATAAAATAAAAAAATAAAATTATAAAATAATACTTAGTGTATTTTAAAATATTTTTAAATAAAACCAAATATATTTTTTCCATGATTCCTTCTTCACTTGTTATTTAATAGGACTAAACAAATATTATTTGTATGCAGGGCTTGACATGAATTTTTTTGTTAGGAAATGTGTTGTTGGATATATGTAAATTACCACTGTAGACATCCAAATCAAGTCTACATGAAATGTATAACATGACAGGTCATCACACTAAAAAATGCTGGGTTAAAATGGACAAACCCAGCAGTTGGGGTGTTTTATCCCAGCGGTTGGGTTAAATGCTTGCCCAACTTGCTGGGTAGTTTTATTTAACTCAGCTATTGTTGAAAAAAAATGACTGTATTGCTTGCTTAAAATGAACCAAAAGTATGTTGTTAATATGTTTAATAAATAATTAAACAATAAACATTTATTAAATTGTTTATTAATAAATGTTCACCTTTAGATTATTATTGTTGCCTCTAGTAATTATGTGTCTGATATTTTTTGGGTTCATTTTAAGCCAGCCACATAGTAATTTTTAAACAATAATTGGTAAAGGTACACTGATCGGATTTTGGTTATCGGATTGGATCAAATCTTGAAAATGGGTTGTTCAAAAGAGAAATAAGGGATCTGAAATCAGATTAGATCACGGAATCCAATCCTAGTTTTAATCTGGATCAAACCTTTGGTTTGTGTTGTTCAAAACTTGTCAATAGGATTTGGATAACTTTGATCCAAAAAAAACAGGATCATCCTGATCCCAACAGGGGGTAGGATTTCAAGGTGGATTCCAGGAAGAAAATGTAGTAAAACTTTAAAATTGGTCAAAAAATACAACATTGTATCATATAATACACAAAAACATATTTTATTTTGCTCTTGATTAGTTAGGCTAATTGTTAAAGTAATAATTTAGAAGTAGACATTAGGCTAGCCTTTCAGTAGCCTACAATCAAAGTAAAAAAAGATTTAGCCATATAGAATAATCCCCAAACAGCTGTAAATATCAAACAAAAATATTATATTACATTTAAAATGTTTTATAATACATTTATTTTCAAATGTATTTTCAAAATCCAGATCATTTTGATCCAGATTAAATGTTTTGAACAACTGGCCCTATATGAATTTACAGTTGGTTTTATGACTGTAAGCCATTCTCTTCAAATGTATTGAAGTTAGAAATATATACCAATGTCGTGTATACCAATGTCGGATGCAACTTTAGAGACGGACCCTAAATTCGCAAATATCGAACGTCCAACGTTAAGCCAGCTTTATGCCAGTCACATCAGGTACGCTATGGTTCTGTTGTGATAATTGTTTGAAACTATTTTCACTGTTGAAATTTTCACAGTATGATGAGTGATTCTCCTACGTACATCTCTGCTTTGATGAGAGTGCGAGTGCGCTCTGAACAAAACTCCAGCCATAGTGATGGCTAATCTGATCGTCTCTGATTATGACATTGCGATGTGCATTATAACCAATCACGCGCAAGTCTGCTGAGCTTATAAATGCAATTATAACAGATGCATTCTGAGAAGACCTGCCAAAGTGGCGAGTGGGAGTGACTGTGTTACACACCACAGCTGGGTTGGCAGGTGTTCATATCAAGCCCTGTTTGTATGAGTCAGTGAGGTGCACACCATTCTGATCATGTACTCACATCAGCAAACTGAATGATGAAATGTCTGCGCTGTCCATCTGAAAACACAGACAGCACATATTCTCCAGGTTTGCCGTGGCTCTCGCGCACCAGGAAGTCTCCCTGCTGCTTCAGCAGCTCCTGGGCCTCTGTCCTGGGAATGGCACCGTGATACCACTCCTGCTCGCCCAGTGGTTTCTCACTAGTGGGTATCACATCGAAAAACTGAAGAGGGACAAAACCCAAGAGGTCAAGGCAGAGAATATCACAGGTCAGGATAGAAATGAGGAGGTGTTGATGGAAAAAGGACTCTGTTTTGAAACTTACTGATGAAGAGCCCAGCACAGACTTGGGCGAGCGGATGATTCCAGCGATGGAGTGTCTGAGGGTGTCAAACTTTGATACCTTGTCTTTGCTTTTATCCTGAAATATAATGTACGTGTTCATGACAATTGTTTAATGGAAATCAAATACTTGTGCAATTCTAGAAGAAACTAAACATGTTTTTTTGGACATGGTACAATGATAATACCATATATTTTAGACCTATATCATAATCATAAAACATTTTTACTGTAATATGGTACAGCCGAAGTTTTATAAGACAAAAATTTGGAATATATCAAAAATACACTCAATGTTCAAGTATATTTGAACGAATATATTTGAATACGAAAGTAAAAGGATTTATCAGACACATTTTTAGAAAAATAAAATAAAATCTCATTTATTTGCATTGATTTTTGACAAACTTAATAAATCATACTGTGCATCAATGCACTGGTAAAAAAAGCAGCAATAAAACTGAGATCACACTGCCCTCTTCAGACTCATTCGACACCAGCAGCATGTCAAATCAAACTATACCTTCATATTACACAACAAAATGCACATATATCTTTAAATGAAATCACAGGACACATATTAACATTGTGTCGGGGTGCAGTTGGGAACAATTGTTTTAACAAGTCAAAATCACTGTTAGTACTAATAGCAATTGTTGTTGTATGTAATTGATTTTCACTGCTCTGATGAAATAAATCAGGGTTTCTGCAGGTTTCATGAATGAAGATTTAAAACTTTTTAAAAAGACCTTTTTAAGACCAAGTAAAGAACATTTCAGGAATAAAGTGAAGGGAACACAACATGTCAATATATAAATGTAATTGTCTAGGGAGAAACACAGTGAGTTGCATTAGAAACACGTCAATGTAAAAAAAAAAAAAAAACTTCCTACCGATCACCATTATTAAAACAAATATTGCACAAAAGTTGTTCTTGATTTTCTCAGTACTTTTATATCGTTTCACAGTGCAAATGTCTAAAGATTCGTGAATCAAGATACATTTACTTGAAAAGCTAAATTACATTATAAGTGTTACATTACGGTCTTGTTTCCCTGGTTACGTGTTGTAGGACTTTTATTTTTAAGTGTATTTTCTGCTCCCCTTGTTTCAGTGTTTCACCCCTGTGATTTGTTCTAGGCAGAATCCGAAATCACCCCCTAAACCCTCATTCACTATTCCCTAGGTTAGTCCACTAATACAGCTCACTTGAAGGAGTGAGTGAAGTCGGACAGCCGTTGTGTGTACATCGGCTGTACACTCGTTATTACGGTGCAATGTGGGATTGAATGAGTGCACTCAATAAAGTCCACTGTGGTTTCTACAAATGGCTGTCCCCTCAAATAGTGCCCTATTTAAGGGTATAGGGGGCGATTTCGGATTCAGCCCTTGTTTCCATTGCTGCCTTGTTCATTCCCATAGTTACCCTTGTTTGTTTTATATGATGATTAATCACCTCCACCAGTCTTTTTAGCCCCTTGTGATTTTGTGTATTTAGGGTACGTTTACATGACAACAATGTCCTAAAAAAGGAAATGACAACATTATCAAAGCGATCCCTGTTTACGCCGATACGCGGAAACGACTAAATACGCTGTATTATGCATGCCAGGCCAGCCATTATGTCCCTTAATATTGATTTACACTGTTAATTCTGAAGAATGAATTGCACTTTTCTATACGTCAGTTCAAAAATGACCATGTCTGTCACAATGCCAGGTACAGTGCATCCGGAAAGTATTCACAGTGCTTCACTTTTTCCACATTTTGTTATGTTACAGCCTTATTCCAAAATGGATTATATTAATTATTTTCCTCAAAATTCTACAAACAATACACCACGATGACAACGTGAAAGGTTTGAAATCTTTGCAAATTAAAAATAAAAAATAAAATAAATTCACATGTACATAAGTATTCACAGCCTTTGCCATGACATTTCAAAATTGAGCTCATGTGAATTCTGTTTCCACTGATCATCCTTGAGAGGTATCTACAACTTGACTGGAGTCCACCTGTGGTAAATTCAGTTGATTGGACATGATTTGGAAAGGCGCACACCTGTCTATATAAGGCCCCACAGTTAACAGTGCATGTCAGAGCACAAACCAAGCCATGAAGTCAAAGGAATTGTCTGTAGACCTCTGAGACAGGATTGTATCGAGGCACAGATCTGGGGAAGGGTACAGAAACATTTCTGCAGCATTGAAGGTTCCAATGTGCACAGTGACCCTCCATCATCCGTAAATGGAAGAAGTTTGGAACCACCAGGACTCTTCCTAGAGCTGGCCACCTAGCCAAACTGAGCGATCGGGGGAGAAGGGCCTTAGTCAGGGAGGTGACCAAGAACCCGATGGTCACTCTAAAAGAGCTCTATCGTTTCTTTGTGGAGAGAGGAGAACCATCCAGAAGAACAACCATCTCTGCAGCACTCCACCAATCAGGCCTGTATGGTAGAGTGGCCAGGCGGAAGCCCCTCCTCAGTAAAAGGCACATGAAAGCCCGCCTGGAGTTTGCCAAAAGGCACCTGAATGACTCTCAGACCATGAGAAAGAAAATTCTCTGGTGTGATGAAACAAAGATGGAACTCTTTGTCCTGAATGACAAGTGTTATGTCTGGAGGAAACCAGGCACCACTCATCACCTGGCCAATACCATCCCTACAGTGAAGCATGGTGGTGGAAGCATCATGCTGTGGGGATGTTTTTCAGCGGCAAGAACTGGAAGACTAGTCAGGATCGAGGGAAAGATGAATGCAGCAATGTACAGAGACATCCTTGATGAAAACCTGCTCCAGAGCGCTCTGGACCTCAGACTGGGGCGAAGGCTCATCTTCCAACAGGACAACAACCCTAAGCACAGAGCCAAGATAAAAAAGGAGTGGCTACGGGACAACTCTGTGAATGTCCTTGAGTGGCCCAGCAAGAGCCCAGACTTGAACCCGATTGAACATCTCTGGAGAGATGTGCACCAACACTCCCCATCCAACCTGATGGAGCTTGAGAGGTCCTGCAAAGAAGAATGGGAGAAACTGCCCAAAAAATAGGTGTGCCAAGCTTGTAGCCTAATACTCAAAAAGACTACATTTTTTAAATTAACCTTGTTGCTGATTTAAAGATGTTTCAAATGGGTCTGATGCGTTTTGTGGTCTGCACGACTCACGCATATGATCTGCTCTGTGCCATCGTGTCTCTGGACCGGAGCAGACTGTGTGTGCATGATGTCACCGTTTTCACAGATTCACGTTTTTGTTGTTTACACAAAGACGATAATGGTCTTGATAATGAAACCCGTTTTCAAAAGTTTGCAGTTTCATGCCCCCAAAACACCACTATCGTGTAAATGGACAGCAAAAATGCATAAAGTTTGTAGTTGAACGCGTGTCGTGTAAACAGCCCCTTAAACCCCAGTGTTTTCCCATAGTCATTGTCTGGTCTTGTCCTTGTTGGTGTCCTTTATTCCTTTTTTCTCTGTTCCTTGATGTTCTGCTTGTGTTCTTTTGTTAATAAATAGTATTATTGCAATTGGATCCTACCCTCCTGCTTTACAAGAAGTCTTGTTTTCTATGAAACTCAATGAAGTGAGTTTCTGATTAAAACAAGAACAAATATCTGCCAACGGGTCAGAAAAACATCTTAATTCAAAGGCAAAACAAGTACTTTTCTCATTGACAGATATGCGTTTTTGATTCAAGTGTAAACTCACTTAATTGTGTTCATTTTCTCAGAAAACTAGACTTCATATATTCATTTTGCATCTCAGGAAAATGTAGATATTTGTATTGGAAAACAAAAATACTGAGGAACATATACATTTTTGCAGTGCATGCAACATTTAATGCCATGACTTGATGAATTTAAGACCTTCTGCTCTGATTTGTTACCTTTTTAAGACCTTAATTTGTGGAAGGAATTAAGATCTGCAGAAACCCTGTAAATGATATGCCGGTACGGCAATAATTATAATTTAACATACGTTTCTGAACATATTATCAGAGCTCATTACACAGCTCTGTGGAATATTTGATTCTGATTGGTCAATTGCACATTCCAGCGGTATGTTATTCCCAGATAACAACCACCAAAAAAATGAATAACACACCGCTCATCTGGATACTACGAGTTATCTTAACCGGTACTACTTAAAGGTATATTATCCCTTACATATTAAATTCCCTTGTATGACTGGCAATTATTTACAGCCTTTACTGTTACATTATTTCAAATGAATTTATTTGAAATGTAACAAATGTTAAAAAATTTAAATCAAAATAATTATTTCATGTTTATTTCCCCAGACTACTTACTACACACACGTCCATTTGAAAAGTTTAAATTAAAAGTAAATCTATAGTATATTTATTATACATTTTCAATATATATTAATTAGAGCAAAACAATTTATTATAGAGATAACAAAATAATAAATAGATTTTAAGGCGATAGATAATAGATATAATAGATAATAAGGTGGTAATAGATTATTACCACCTTATTAACACCTTCAATATGCTGCTATTTCTTTTTCTGTTCATATGACCTGAGGAAAAAACAGTTGTTAAAAACAGTTGTTACTCAAGTACAGTTGTCATTTACCACTGGGACTTTCCCCCAACAATGTTTTGCCATGGCCAATTTTGTCCTGAGAACTCTATGTAAGTCTGAAGCATAAAGGTTACCTCCAGACCAAGAAGTCATTATTTTGCAACTAGTAATAGAATCTCTTTAACTTTTAGGTTTATATATTGCAAGACCACTATGCAATCAGCTTTGACCTCGAATATTCTACATCTGAAATTAACTTGCCATCACAAAGTGGGGGGGGGTGTTGCTAATATGAACTCAAGTGAGCATGAGCTTCGACACACGTCAAAAATCCACCGGTTATGGTACATCCTCTGGGCACCTCTGCCATACCATTTTTAATATGCTCTGATTTGAGAGGCACAAACTCTAATCTCTCTACTCTTTAATGCAGTACTACTGGGACGCAGCTCCAAGCAAAGCCTTACTATTGAGTTGACGGAACGGGCGTCCTCTTCGTAATTGACGACAGGGGGTGGTTCTTTGCCCTCGTTCTCCTGCATCTTCTGCTCCAGTAGTTCTCTCTGTGCCATGAGTTTGGCCTCCGAGCAGCGCAGAAGCTGGACCGTCTGTCTCAACTCCTCCAGAGACTGCTTCTGACTGAGTAACAACACCACACTGAAAAGAGAGAGAGAGAGAGAGAGATCACGCTCTTCAATCCACAATGAACGCTTCTTTTTAATCTCTTTTAAGCATTTTTTCAGAATGTTATGTCAGAGGCAGACGCACTGTCAAGTTAATTTCTGTAATCAATTTTACCACAAAATTTACAAAAATGTAACCAATAAAACATACCAACAACGTCTTTAACCCTATAAAGCTTACTGTATCACATTTAATATGCAAATTTCAAAGTTATCTAAATTATCATAATATGATATGATATTATGTTACCATAAACATAATAATCTGTTGCATACAATCTTCTACATGCCTTCTGTCACCTGACCGATAGTTTTATGCCATTTAGCAAGTAAAAGGCCTTTTTTTGTATAATTCTAAATTCGAGATCTGCCTGCACTGCAGTCGTCGAAATGGATCCTGAGGAGTTGAAGAAAAGAATAGCTAGTGGAGATTGTAAAGTTGTCGACAATACGTCATCAAAAATCAAGTCCAGCGTGTGGGAGAAATTTGGAGTTATCTCAGATGAAGAAAACAATATTGTGAAAGGCTTTGCTTCATGCAAAACCTGCCTTAAAGTTTTCGTATTGGATAGCCGCAAATGTGGAACTTCATCGCTGAGGAAGCACCCAGATAACTGTGGTAACAAACCAAGCACAGTTCTATCGAACAGTATTTTTCAAAAGAGGACAGAACTGAAGGTGCCTCGTAGAGATGATAAGGACACAATCATGTTCTTCATGATGTAGCCTTTTGACAGATTCGGCTGAAGTTGTCCTTGTGTCGTGTAATAACTTCTGTATGCTGGCAATAAACATTTTTGTAAGTGTGTCTATAATGTGATGCTAAACTGATTTTATTTCGGGTGTGGGTCGGGTCGGGTGTCGGTTCTATTTTAAGCGGGTTGGATCGGGTGCGGATTTTAATTAGTGCTGCTGTCGGAAAACGGGGGCGGGGGCGGATTTACAAAATCGGACCCGTGCAGAACTCTGCTATGGTAGTCAATGGCTGCCGGGATCTGCTTGGTTACCGACATTATTCCAAAAATCTTCCTTTGTTTGTGTTCAGCAGAACAAAGAAATGTATACAGGTTTGGAACAACTTGAGCGTGACAGAATTTTCATAGTTGGGTGAACTATCCCTTTAAGGTGCTCCATATTTTTACTGTATTCTTTTATATGAGCCATAAAAGCCCACTGATTCAAATATGACACTTTTTTTGTCTAAAGGGTCAATGATTCAAATATATGATGCTTTTTTTGTCAAAAAAAAAACCCCAACAAATTCACGAACCGAAAATCTCGGACTCTTCTGTTCAGACAGGGGAGCCCCGAATTATTTTTATTTCTGATACATGATATTTCTATTTCTTATACATCTGTTGATCTATATATCATCATTTTATTCTTTTCATTACAACTGTTTTAATTATCCTTGTTGTTGTTTTTTTGGTTAAGATTTTATTTATTTTTGGTTAAGGCTGCCTGATCAGAACAGTTGAGAAAATTGGGAAGTGATGTTTATGTACACTCTCAGACGTGAGTGTGGAATACCAGGTCCTTGGATGCAGGCTGGTGTATGGCTGAAAGCCTTCAGAGGCAGACGATGGGTGATAACTCCACTCCACTGAGGGGTCAGAGGCACACTGGAAGCCATCAGAGGCAGAAGGTGTCAGAAAAACTCCTCCCTATTGAAGGGCCTAGGAAGCCGGGCTGCTACTAGTGTATCTCACGAACAGAAAATCTCTTGACTGTTCTGTTCAGACAGGGGAGCCCCAAATTAAGTCAGGAATAGTATTTTAGCCTTTAGTTAAATATAATTTTTATTTTTATTTCTTATACATGGTATTTTTATTTCTTATGCATATGATATCACCATTTTAATACCTTTTCTATGTAAAGCACTTTGAATTACCATTGTGTATGAAATGTGCTATATAAATAAACGTGCCTTGCCAATAAACTGTTCCAATTAAAAACAAAAATCTAGATTTTTCTGACTATTATTTCATGTCAGGCTTTACAGGGGTTAATAAATTAATAATTCAACTAATTAGTGCAGTTAATCTTTTAACCGTTAAGTCATTTATTAAATTCGACACGGCCTGTTTTACATGCAGAATTACTAGAAACTTGATTGTCATGAATTTTAATTTAGATTTTCAGCCCGAGTTCAATTTTACGTAAGATTTAGTTCAGGGTTATGTAAAAAGCTGGCATATGTACGATTAAGTCCATAAAGTGTGATAAAATATGAATTATTGCAGACATCAGCATTGAGTTCAGCTGGCTGAATTGGCATGGAGAAGTCCAGATGTAGAGCGGAGCAGTGCTGCTCATTTGAGTTTGCAGAGGTGTTTATATCAGCATCTCTTGTACTGGATTACCCAGCAGACCTTAAAGAATGTGCTGAAGCTGGACAAATCCTCATCCATCCAGCACAACAGCACAGTTCACTGAGCTCCATCAGTCCGAGCCCTTTCATCTTCACAGAGGTGCTGAGGTCAACACAGAGCAGTCTGCTCTCAGCCTAACAAATCTCTATGGAAACACTTGAGTTCTCCACACTTCACTACAGCATCCATTGTTATAGCTGACATGACGAGAATGACCATGAATGGACATTCTGTCAAATAATGGATTCAGTGCAACAACAAAAAACCCTGCTGCTTCATACTGTATAACTCCTGTATCAAAAACAGTCACAACTAGTGTAAACTAACATTATGGACATTGTCAACTATTTCAGCTAGTAGAATTTAGAAGCTCTAATGTAAAAAAAACATGGCCATGAAATTATATCTTAAAATGTTATTTCTGTATCACTGAGATGCTATTATAGTAGGGTTTTTATACATTTTGAATTAGGGTGTTTTTATTTTGTTGTATTTTCTGTTTTCATATTAAGTTTGAGTAACTCTGCTTTCTTTGTGTTTTTGTCATTTTATAAAATGTGTCTCTTTTATTAGTTATTGTTTATATATTATAGATGAAATGTTACCTGAGCACCAAATCAGCATATTAGAATGATCTCTGAAGGATCATGTGACACTCAAGACGGTGGTAATAATGCTGAAAAATGTTCAGCTTTGCCATTACAGAAATAAATAACATTTTAAAGTATATTCAAATAGAAAACAGTTCTTTAAATGTGTAATAATATTTTGCTATTATTGCACTTTTTTAGCATTTCTTTTTAAATATAATGTAATTATTATCTTGTGGCCTCCTTGGAAGTTTGCAGAGGCCCACTGGTTGGCCCACTGATCTAAGGCCCTGTTTACACCTTTTATTAAGAAGCCTTTTGGTCGATCAGATCAAAAGTACACGAGGCAGACACATTCCCATTTACACCTGGTGTTTTAATCCATCTCTTTTGTCCACTTTCAACCACTTCTGTCCTGACTTCTTCGAGGAAAGGGTCTATGTATGTGTATTTTCAAAACTTTTTGATCTAATAAGACAAAATAAATAATAATAATAAATAATAAATAATATAATAATAATACGACAAAATAAGCTTGTGCAATTTACATATAAACAACGGAAAAACATACGGAGAGCAGCAGCTATCGTTTCTGCTCTGATAGCTGTAAGACCACGCCGAATGCTGCGAGTGTCAGGAATCAGGAATTGTGAGAGAACATTGTGCTTGGTTCGTTTTCATCTTTAAACCAAACTTGGGTCTCCAGCCAACAAAGTTTGAATGCGTTTTTGACTCCCTCTGGAAGTGGTCGATAGTGGACAAGCTTAAAATCTTTTGAACCCCATTTACACCTGTATTTACCGTCGTCCACTTGTGATCTGATTGACCAAAACGCATCTTGATACCAGGTGTAAACATGGCCTAAGAGATGACACCCCGAATTCATATCATCTGTGTAGTAGTGTTTAATTAAGTCCTTGAGAGGTTAATTTTCTTACTCAGATTTCTTCTCATAGATTTTGGTAGATTCCTCTATTTTGTTCTCCAGGTCCAGCATGAGGTCCTCTTTGCTGCGCAGACTTTGCTGGGTTACGAGCAGCTCCTCTGAGGTGGACTTCAGCCTGAGATCAGTCAAACACACATCTTTACCACTTTAACTGCCATATCAGGTCTACCATTTATGACTGGTAGCAGAAAAAATAGCTGCTGTTGCAGAATATAGAGACTGTGGAAATTGCTAAAACTCAACAATGTTCAACTAATATTACCAAGCATTTATGCACATTTTTATTTGACCCAGCTAATATTTGATCTTACGTGACTGAGAAACAAGCAACTCACATCGCTTGTAAACTGTCTGCTGTCAAATTATTCCACAGAATCTCATTTGCTTGAAGATTCTCTGTTTCGTCTAACAGCGTTGCATCAAATTCAACATTTGGTTCTTTGTCTTCTGGTGATCTGTTAAAACAGAAATTGAGGGGATGTCAGATTTATCGACACATTTCTGACCAAAATATATTTTTAAATGCTAAAATTATACAGAGTCTATTATTTACAATATTATTATTAAAAATACAAAAGTACATATTAAATGTTTAGTTGTTTTAAATACTTTTAATAGACCTTATTGTAAAGTGTTGTCAATAATTCTAATTTCTTAACATTACTTAACATAATTATTTGTTTCAGTATTTATTAATCTTTCTTAATGTTAGTTAATAAAAATACAGCTGTTCATGTTAGTTCACAGTGCATGTAAACAAATACAACTTTTTTTTAAGTTTAAACTAACATGAACTAAGATTAATAAATACTGCAGAACTTTTGTTCATTGATAGTTCATGTTAACTAATGTTAACAAATGGAACCTTATTGTAAAGTGTAACAAATTATTCACTCCTTTAAAACAATCAATTTGAATATTTTTTTTCCACAAGTGCCTTACTTATAAACTTCGATGAAGTTGTCATACTCTGACATTGGATCGATTTGGTCGATGGACGTGTGTATTTCTTTGTGGACCTTCACTATTTCATCTGTTAACAGGCTGGTGATTTCACTGTACTCCTCCAGAATCCCCTTACTAGAATATAAAAAAAATAAACAGCAAAAATTAAGTCATTGTTTGTACATTTATGAGTGTGCCATTTCATTTGAGCTTTCTGATGAAAACAATCAGAGTTAAATGAATATTGAAGCTCAAAAAAGTGCATCCATCCATAATAAACGTACTCCACACGGCCCCGGGGGGGGGGGGTTAATAAATGCCATCTGAAGCATATCGATGGGGTTTTATAACAAAAATATCCATATTTAAAACTTTATGAAGCAAAATATCTAACTTCCAGCAGACCGGCTTTTGTATTCAACTCAAACAGAAAGTGTAATGCCTCTCGTAGTTCAAAACGCTTGCGCTACGTTCTTCTAGTGATACGTCGTGCCAGTTACGCTTTCTTCGTAAGTTAAATACAGAAGGCGGTCTGCCGGGAGCTAGATATTTTATATTTATTTATTTATATTTATTTTATTTATTTATAAAGTTTTAAAAATGGATATTTTTCTTACAAAACCCCATCAAAAATGAAAATTCTGTCATTTACTCACCCTCAAACCTGTATGAATTTCGTCCTTCTGTTGAACACAAAAGTAGATATTTTGAAGAATGTCGGAAACCAAACAGTTGATGAGCTCTACTGACTTCCATAGTATTTTTTCCCATACTATGTTGCCCATCAATTGTGTGGTTACCCACATTTTTCCAAATATTTTCCTTTTGTGTTCAGCAAAAGGCAGAAACTCAAAGAGGTTTGGAATAACTTAAAGGGTTAGTTCAGCCAAAATTGAAAATTCTGTCATTAATTACTTACCCTCATGTCGTTCGACACCCGTAAGACCTCCGTTCATTTTCGGGAACACAAATGAAGATTTTAGTTGAAATCCGATGGCTCAGAAAGGCCTCCATTGGCACAATGCACTTTACACTCTCAAGACCCATAAAAGGTACTAAAGACGTTGTTACAAAGTCCATCTCACTACAATGGTTCTACAATAACTTTATGAAGCGACGAGAATAGTTTTTGTGTGCAAAAAAAACCTAAATAACGACTTATATAGTGATGACCAATTTCAAAACACAGCATCATGAAGCTTCAAAGCGTTATGATTCAGTGAGTCGATTCAGCGGTTTGGGTCGCCAAAGTCACGTGATTTCAGCAGTTTGGTGGTTTGACACGCGATCCGAATCATGATTCGACTCGCTGATTCATAACGCTTCGAAGCTTCATGATGCTGTGTTTTGAAATCGGTCTTCACTATATACACTCACCTAAAGGATTATTAGGAACACCTGTTCAATTTCTCATTAATGCAATTATCTAATCAACCAATCACATGGCAGTTGCTTCAATGCATTTAGGGGTGTGGTCCTGGTCAAGACAGTCTCCTGAACTCCAAACTGAATGTCAGAATGGGAAAGAAAGGTGATTTAAGCAATTTTGAGCGTGGCATGGTTGTTGGTGCCAGACGGGCCGGTCTGAGTATTTCACAATCTGCTCAGTTACTGGGATTTTCACGCACAACCATTTCTAGGGTTTACAAAGAATGTTGTGAAAAGGGAAAAACATCCAGTATGCGGCAGTACTGTGGGCGAAAATGCCTTGTTGATGCTAGAGGTCAGAGGAGAATGGGCAGACTGATTCAAGCTGATAGAAGAGCAACTTTGACTAAAATAACCACTCGTTACAACCGAGGTATGCAGCAAAGCATTTGTGAAGCCACAACACGCACAACCTTGAGGCGGGTGGGCTACAACAGCAGAAGACCCCACCGGGTACCACTCATCTCCACTACAAATAGGAAAAAGAGGCTACAATTTGCACCAGCTCACCAAAATTGGACAGTTGAAGACTGGAAAAATGTTGCCTGGTCTGATGAGTCTCGATTTCTGTTGAGACATTCAGATGGTAGAGTCAGAATTTGGCGTAAACAGAATGAGAACATGGATCCATCATGCCTTGTTACCATTGTGCAGGCTGGTGGTGGTGGTGGTGGTGTAATGGTATGGGGGATGTTTTCTTGGCACACTTTAGGCCCCTTAGTGCCAATTGGGCATCGTTTAAATGCCACGGCCTACCTGAGCATTGTTTCTGACCATGTCCATCCCTTTATGACCACCATGTACCCATCCTCTGATGGCTACTTCCAGCAGGATAATGCACCATGTCACAAAGCTCAAATCATTTCAAATTGGTTTCTTGAACATGACAATGAGTTCACTGTACTAAAATGGCCCCTACAGTCACCAGATCTCAACCCAATAGAGCATCTATGGGATGTGGTGGAACGGGAGCTTCGTGCCCTGGATGTGCATCCCACAAATCTCCATCAACTGCAAGATGCTATCCTATCAATATAGGCCAACATTTCTAAAGAATGCTTTCAGCACCTTGTTGAATCAATGCCACGTAGAATTAAGGCAGTTCTGAAGGCGAAAGGGGGTCAAATAAAGTATTAGTATGGTGTTCCTAATAATCCTTTAGGTGAGTGTAAGTCGTTATTTAGTTTTTTTGCGCACAAAAACTATTCTTGTCGCTTCATAAAGTTATTGTAGAACCACTGTAGTGAGATGGACTTACTAACGACGTCTTTAGTACCTTTTATGGGTCTTGAGAGTGTACAGTGCATTGTGCCAATGGAGGCCTTTCTGAGCCATAGGATTTCAACTAAAATATCTTCATTTGTGTTCCGAAGATGAACGGAGGTCTTACGGGTGTCGAACGACATGAGGGTAAGTAATTAATGACAGAATTTTCATTTTTGGGTGAACTAACCCTTTAAGGGTGATTTTGGGTGAACTAACCCTTTAAGGGTGATTAAATGATGACAGAATTAAAATTTCTGGGTGAACTAACCCTTTAAGGTTAGCGAGTTGAAAAAATCCATTATATTTCTGATTAGGTAAACAAAAACAACTATTTATCATTCTAAAATGAACTTACAGTTACACTATTCAGTGCTTCTGAACATACAACGTTTTCCTTGAATTTATATCCCACATTGAAGAGATTCCTGCATGGCTTGTTTGACCCATACTGAATGGTCATATATAAATCAGTGGTGCGTTCTAAATCAATCCCAGAAGGCTCTTGCAATTGTTTCCTTCATGTGGATTAACCTCCACATCAGATTACTGCAAACTCTGTGATTAAAAAACAGCTTAGGAAAGGAAAAAAACCCAAAGAGACTTCTGTTCTCTGCTAATCCTCTGACAGCTATGAGATATTGGATTGAGGCTACAACATGCAGAAAGGGTTGTAGCTGAACTGGTTGTGCAAGGTCTATAACAAAAGATTTAAATACATGTGGCAGTCCAAGAGTTTACAACAACCAGACAGTCCAGTGGGAGGAACTACACTGCCCTCCACAGTTGAAGGGGGAGCTGTATTCTCACCTCAATACTAAAAATTTAGTTTTTACATATGAAATTAAAAACTCATTTATCTACAGATATAACAATCTTAAATGCTTAAATTGTATGTTATTTAATCCTCATATATACATTTAATCCTTTTTTTTTTTTTTTTAGAAATTAACTTTTATTCAGCAAAAACACATTAAACACAACAAAACCTGTTCCCAAGAATTTCCATTTAAAAAATGCTGTTATTTTAACCTTTCAATTCATCGAAGAATCCTAAAAAAAGCATTGGAACTGTTTTCAACATAAGAAATCTTTCTTGAGCTCTAAATCAGCATATTAGAATGATTTATGAAGGATCATGAGACACTGAAGACTGAATGATGCTGAAAATTCAGCTCTCTCATCACAGATATTAAAATAATTCTCACCGAAGATATTAAAATAGAAAACAATATTACTGTTTTTACTGTATTTTGATCAAATAAATAAAGCCTTGGTGAGCAGAAGAGACTTTCAAAAATAGTAAAAAGTCTTATCGACTCAAAACTTTTGAACAGTGTTGTAAATTATGTAGTTTTGTTAATGTTTACATTTGTTGGGACGATGAAAGGAACATTACAGGTTACTTTCAACATTATACATGTGTGTGCTGTGCCTAAATATAATTTATTACAAAACTGTGTATCTTTAACTACACATTGCCACATGAACAACCGTTCAGTAATTGTTTCACAAACCTTAACTAGACACAATTTTCTTCAGTTCTAGATGGAAATGACTCAAATTTAAGTTCCTTCCTTCACCCAGAAAAGTAGTTCTACCGCAAAAGGACCAATTAGACAACTTCATTTTGGAGTATTTCACTTTGGTAATTATAGGCTTCGATTTTAAGAAGCATTATTAGGGGCCAAGCACCTATTGTAATCGTTAGTAGTGGTGTTCTTCTGCTCTTTAGTCTATGGCAGCCATATGGTAAAAGTTGTAAAATTTGGCACACAGATAGAGGATAGTTTGAACATTGCACTCATGCTTATACTTTTGAACCATCAGGGCTAGAACAATATTTTTTTCCTCTGATTCCTTGGCTCAAGATGAATACAATTTTTAAAAATCCCGCCATTTTGATTTCTCCAAAAAACATTCTTTTTTTGAACTCCTTAGTGCTGGTCGGGATATCGGTTCATATAGAATACCGATGTTTATTTTTGTTATGATATGAATTTTGATTATACCACAATACCAGTATATGTCCCTTTAACAACGTTCGGAACGCGGTGCAGCGCAACACTGTTTGAGAGGGGTCCCTTTTCACTGTTGCACTGTAGTGAGGACACAGCTGAGATCGCATTAAAGATTACAGCAGATAATTCAAATGTGGTTAACACCTGGTCATGCATAGGGGGAAAAAATACCGTCATACAGGTGCTGGTCATATAATTAGAATATCATTAAAAAAGTTGATTTATTTTACTAATTCCATTCAAAAAGTGAAACTTGTATATTATATTCATAGTTACACACAGACTGATATATTTTAAATGTTTATGTCTTTTAATTTTGATGATTATAACTGACAACTAAGGAAAATCCCAAATTCAGTATCTCAGAAAATTTGAATATTGTGAAAAGGTTCAATATTGAAGACACCTGGTGCCACACTCTAATCAGCTAATGAACTCAAAACACTTGCAAAGGCCTTTAAATGGTCTCTCAGTCTAGATCTGTATCATGGGGAAGACTGGTGACTTGACAGTTGTCCAAAAGACGACCATTGACACCTTGCACAAGGAGAGCAAGACACAAAAGGTCATTGCAAAAGAGGCTGGCTGTTCACAGAGCTCTGTGTCCAAGCACATTAATAGAGAGGCGAA
Source organism: Romanogobio albipinnatus (assembly GCA_023566225.1). Taxonomy (NCBI): domain Eukaryota; kingdom Metazoa; phylum Chordata; class Actinopteri; order Cypriniformes; family Gobionidae; genus Romanogobio; species Romanogobio albipinnatus. Next base: position 56,372,412 of record CM042242.1, read on the forward strand.
GGAAAGGAAAAGATGTGGTAGAAAAAAGTGTACAAGCAATAGGGATAACCGCACCCTGGAGAGGATTGTGAAACAAAACCCATTCAAAAATGTGGGGGAGATTCACAAAGATTGGACTGCAGCTGGAGTCAATGCTTCAAGAACCACTACGTACAGATGTATGCAAGACATGGGTTTCAGCCGTCGCATTCCTTGTGTCAAGCCACTCTTGAACAACAGACAGCGTCAGAAGCGTCTCGTCTGGGCTAAAGACAAAAAGTCCTGGACTGCTGCTGAGTGGTCCAACGTTATGTTCTCTGATAAAAGTCAATTTTGCCTTTCCTTTGGAAATCAGGGTCCCAGAGTCTGGAGGATGAGAGGAGAGGCACACAATCCACGTTGCTTGAGGTCCAGTGTAAAGTTTCCACAGTCAGTGATGGTTCGGGGTGCCATGTCATCTGCTCGTGTTGGTCCACTGTGTTTTCTGAGGCCAAGGTCAACGCAGTCATATACCAGGAAGTTTTAGAGCACTTCATGCTTCCTGCTGCTGACCAACTTTATGGAGATGCAGATTTCATTTTCCGGGACAGGATTGGCACCTGCACACAGTGCCAAAGCAACCAGTACCAGGTTTAAGGACCATGGTATCCCTGTTCTTAATTGGCCAGCAAACTCGCCTGACCTTAACCCCATAGAAAATCTATGGGGTATTGTGAAGAGGAAGATGCGATATGCCAGACCCAACAATGCAGAAGAGCTGAAGGCCACTATCAGAGCAACCTGGGCTCTAGGGCTGTGCGATATTGAAGAAAAATGCAATATGCGATATCCTTGTTAAATAATGTGATATTAGATACGATATTGCTATAAGTGTCTAAAATCTATTTAAATAATATATAAAAAGTATTTAAAAAACTGAGAATTATACCATTTATGTGTTTCACATTCTTTCTGGGAAAAGAAAGCATCGCTACAACTTCCGAAAGTGACCAGCAGTGTTTTAGCAAAAATTAATGTCACAAATCTGACAATATAATTTTAACATCAATGTAAACAAACAAAAAATGTAATACCAATATTTAAATACCAAAAACTCTTTGCTTGATAAGAGTTGGTAATATTTAGTTGTATCAACCTAAAACTTACCATCAAGAACATCCAGGTAAACAAAGACACCTGAACTAGGGGTGGACGATTATTTTTGCTATTTTAATTTATCTTTGTTATTAAAAATAAGAACTAAAAACAGTAGTCTTCACATGAATTAAATATACACTGACAAATAATAAAGCTACAAAGGTTATTCAGCCAAGAGCACAGTGATTTTCTCTTTATCTTTTATTGTTTGACAGACTGCGGCAGGTTTACTGCGTTAGCAGGCTGTCCTAATGCACGGATCCTATTGACACGCATTCGGTTTCTTTCCCCAACTGATATCGTTCACTTAAAGCATAACCGACTGTGTTACATGAATACTCATCAAGACAGCCATTTTGACATAACTGTGTGTGTATTTGACAGTTTGAGTAACAAGACGCGAAAAAAAAAACGGCTTGTGTGCACGTTACAATGTGTGTCAGACAGCAGACAGCGCGAGACTGCAAGTCGTTTTTTGCAAGTTATTCTGTTTAATAACTTTATTAATTGTATTCAGTTTTTAACGACAAGCAAGTCACATAAGTAATCCCTGTGTGCCCAGTCTATTCTCTACTATATGTGTCGACCTAAAAAAGTACACTTTTCACAATGTTGAAGTAGCCTATTTAAATAATTCCGATATTGCGTGCCCTTGCAGACAAAGCAGACAAACTGGCTAAACCGACCGTCTGCTAGCTGTCTCACGTCACCGGAGTCAGATAAATCCCAGCACATAGAGACTCTTTCACCGAGATATTATCATATAGAGACTGTGTCTGTTCCCCGAATTAGTAAATACAAAAAAACATCAAAACCATTCAACAGTAAAAATTTTATTGATGTCCAACAAATAAACAAAAGATATAATACAGATGAACAATTGATAAAGCTTGGGTTGCTGAATATTAGATCCCTTTCCCCAAAAGCGCTTATTGTTAATGATATTATTAAAGATAATAATCTAGATGTGCTCTGTTTGACAGAAACCTGGCTAAAACCTGACGACTACATTACCTTAAATGAGTCCACCCCCCAAGATTATTGTTATAAACATGAGCCGCGTCTGAAGGTAAAGGGGGAGGGGTTGCTGTAATTTATAATAATATCTTTAGTATTACTCAGAAGTCTAGTTTCAAATATAATTCCTTCAAAGTTTTGGTGCTTTATGTAACGCTATGTAGTGTACATGACAAAACCCGTTCAACATTGGTGTTAGCTACTGTATACAGGCCACCAGGGCATAATACAGACTTTATCAAAGAATTTGCTGACTTTCTATCAGAATTAGTACTGGCCGTAGATAAAGTACTAATTGTTGGTGATTTTAATATCCATGTAGACAACGAAAAAGACGTATTAGGATTAGCATTTAAAGATACACTAAACTCTATTGGAGTTAGGCAACACGTGTCAGGACCCACTCATCGCCATAATCATACTTTAGACCTAATAATGTCACATGGAATTAATGTTGATACCGTTGAAATTCTGCAGCAGAGCGATGACATCTCAGATCATTACTTAGTATCTTGTATACTTAATTTAGCTAAAGTTGCAAAGCCGCCCCCTCGTTTAAAGCAGCACTAGGTAACTTTTGCTCTCGGGCTCCCCCTACAGTTGGGAAACAGTATTGTCCTCTACTACTGTCGTAAACTCTGTCATCCTACATTAGGGGATGCATATGTGCATTTGTTGACATGACAGCTATGATAGCCCTGAACACTGCAGGAGGAGTTCACATGCAGGTGTTCTGCTTGCGTCGCGTGTGAAATGTCTTCATCCTAGGTACAGTGGCATATGTTTCAGCATGTCATATGAATATCATTTCATGGGTTTAATTTTTTTTTCAAACGCCAAATGATCGCGATGCTCACGTTAACAAGCCAGCGTCATTATAGTAGTCTAGTCTATTGTTTACCGTTTTACAGGATCTATATGATACTTCAATTCAATGTTTGAGTGGTAGGTAATAACCATACATCATCAATATAATATCAAGCTACCATAGATGAATCTTCAAATTTGAAAAGTCGATTTGCATTATAGCTTGAGGCAAGACAAATAAACAAATATCACAGAGATGTTAGGTATTGTAACGAGTAGGAAAATTGTGTGGCCCCTTTAAGAGCGTTCGCCCCGGTTGGAGCGCGTTCTGTGCGTTCTGTGTGTGTGTGTGTCTGCACTGCGCCTCGAGCTCCCATGTGTGCGGATTATTTTCTGTCTTCTGTTGCAAACATTCATTTATTTTTGTTTGTTTTGTTGGGTAATGCTGTGGACGGAAGTGGAGTTTGTGCCAGACTCTTGTGGGGGTATTCCGCGGGGAATAAAGTGCGGGCTGTTTGATGTCAATCGCCTCCGTGTTTGCATCGACTCCAGTTGCGTTGAGTGAGCTATCCGCATTTTTCACCCGGACACACGCGTTACAGTATCCTAAAATATGATTTTGTACGTCTTATGTATTTACTTGCGAGAATGTAGCCCCTACCAAACTTGTACACGCCGTTTACACATAGGCTTACCCTCGCACGTCCGAATTTAAGGAAGTGGGGGTGATGGTGGAAGTGACGTATATGCCGTAAAGCAGTCGAATTTTGTAGTTCTTTTTTTTTCTCGGGTTACTACCCGAAACCCGAAGTTTAAAAGTACGATTAAAAACGATACAGACCCCGTCAGGCTATGGCAGACGTGTCATTCAACCTATTGTAAGTCGATGCATCATCACAAGAGTCTTGAAAATATATTATGAAGGTTGAAAAGTTACCTAGTGCTGCTTTAAAAAATGGCAGGACAATCACTGCCGCTACTAAAGATTGCTTTTTAAATAATCTTCCTCATCAGTATCATCTCCTCAGCATCCCAGATAGCATAGAAGAACTCGATGTTGCAACAGAAACTATTGACTCTCTCTTTTCCAGTACTTTAGACACAGTTGCTCCTCTGCGCTTAAAGAAGATTAAAGAAAATAGTCCAACACCGTGGTACAACGAGCACACTCGGGCCCTTAAAACAGCAGCCAGAAAAATGGAGCGCAGCTGGAAGAAAACAAAACTAGAGGTCTTTCGTAATTCGTGGAAAGAGCACATGATCACATACAGAAAGGCGGTAAGAACTGCTAGATCCGCTTATTTCTCAACTCTCTTGGAAGAAAACAAACACAACCCAAGGTATTTATTCGATACAGTGGCTAAATTAACCAAAAATAAAGCTTCAACTTCTGATGATTGTAAACAGCACAGCAGTAATGACTTTATGAACTTCTTCACATGTAAAATTGATAATATTAGGAAGAAAATTTTAACCATGCAGCCGTCTACTACAGTATCACATCAGACAGAGCATTGTAGTGTCACTGAGGAAAAACTACAATCATTCACTGCTATAGGAGAAGAAGAATTGGCTAAACTCGTTAAATCATCAAAATCAACAACATGTATGCTTGACCCTGTACCGACTAGGCTATTAAGAGATGCTACCAGAGGTCATAGATCCTCTTCTTAATATCATTAATTCATCTTTGTCATTAGGATATGTACCGAAAACTTTTAAGTTGGCTATTATTAAACCACTTATTAAAAAAACGCAACTTGATCCTACAGAATTAGTCAATTATAGACCAATCTCAAATCTACCCTTTCTGTCAAAAATACTTGAAAAGGCAGTGTCTTCACAATTATGTTCCTTTTTAGAAAGAAATGGTATCTGTGAGGATTTCCAGTCAGGATTTAGACCGTATCATAGTACTGAGACTGCTCTCATCAGAGTTACAAATGATTTACTCTTATCATCCGATCGTGGCTGTATCTCTCTATTAGTGTTACTCGATCTTAGCGCTGCATTTGATGCCATCGACCACAACATTCTTTTGAATAGACTCGAAAATGATGTAGGTATTAGTGGAATTGCTTTATCATGGTTTAAATCATACCTATGCGACCGTTATCAGTTTGTAGCAGTAAATGAAGAGATGTCACACCGATCGCAAGTTCAGTATGGAGTACCACAAGGCTCAGTGCTAGGACCGCTACTCTTCACCCTGTACATGCTACCACTGGGAGATATTATTAGGAAGCATGGCATTAGTTTTCATTGTTATGCTGACGATACTCAGCTCTATATTTCTTCACGCCCTGAAGAAACTTACCAATTCACAAGATTAACGGAATGCATAGCCGCCATAAAACATTGGATGACCGTAATTTCCTGCAACTCAATTCAGAAAAAAATGAATTTTTAATTATTGGACAAAAAAGCTCCACAAGTAGTAACCTAGAATACTGTCTAACACTTGATGGCTGCTCTGTCAAGTCTTCGTCGTCAGTGAGGAACCTGGCTGTGCTCTTTGATACCAATCTTTCGTTTGAAAGCCACGTTTCTAGCATCTGTAAAACTGCATTCTACCATCTTAAAAATATATCTAAATTACGGCACATGCTCTCAATGCAAAATGCTGAACAGTTAGTTCATGCGTTCATGACCTCAAGGCTAGATTATTGTAATGCTCTACTGGGTGGTTGCCCTGCTCGCTTAATAAATAAACTCCAGCTGGTCCAAAACGCAGCAGCTCGAGTACTTACTAGAACCAGGAAGTATGACCATATTAGCCCAGTTCTGTCAACATTGCACTGGCTACCTGTTAAACATTGCATACATTTTAAAATCTTTCTTATTACTTACAAAGCACTAAATGGTTTAGCTCCCCAATACTTGAGCGAGCTCTTAACACATTATACTTCATCACGTCTACTGCGATCTCTAAATTCTGGCCAGTTGTTAATACAGAGAATATCCAAATCAACTGTAGGCGGTCGATCCTTTTCCTATTTAGCTCCTAAACTCTGGAACAGTCTTCCTAGCATTGTTCGGGAAGCAGACACACTCTGTCAGTTTAAATCTAGACTAAAAACACATCTCTTTACTGTGGCATACACATAAAACACTTTTTCAATTAATTGATTGTTAGGCTGCATTAACTAGGTCAGCCGGAACCGGGAACACTTCCCATAACACCTGATGTACTCGTTACATCATCAGAAGAATGGCATCTACGCTAATGATATTCTCTCTGTTTTATCCCGAGGTTTACTGCAGTCAGCCAGATCCGGGCCGTATCCAAATCAGATGGTGGACCTGCGCCAGAGAAGACCAACACAGGACCCCGAAGTGTCTGCAGAGACCGTGTCAATTATCCTCCCCCAGCAACTGCCTCATCGGCACGGCATCTAAATAAACCCGTCACCAGTGTGATGCCTCCGATTGTTCGAATATTACCATTAAATAATACTTAAATCGATATGTCATCCGCAATAAACCCGTCTCCAGCGTGTTGCCTCCGATCATTCGAATATTGCACTTTAATAATTATTTAATCAACATCGTCCTCAATAAACCGTCTCTAGCGTGTTGCCTCCGGTCCTTTGAATATTCCGATCTATTATGACCTCTGACCTGTAAAGCAGCCAGAATAATAATAATAATAATAATAATAATAATACGCTGTTTGTTAATTGGCCAGAGGAGAACTGGCACCCCGACTGAGCCTGGTTTCTCCCAAGGTTTATTTTTCTCCATTAGGTCACCTAATGGGGTTTTGGTTTCCTTGCCACTGTTGCCTCTGGCTTGGCGTGCTCAGTTGGGGACACTATATTTTTCAACTAAACATCGAAATATATCTAATTAATAAACTAATTTAACCATATAAACTAAATTACTGATCTAATTATTGATCTAAAGCCCACACTGTCACCGTATGGAAATTGAAATGAACTGATGACATAAAATGGCTATACAGCTGAATAAAATTAGGCTGCATTATTTTGCTGTTTAACACTGTAAAGCTGCTTTGAAACAATCTCCATTGTTAAAAGCGCTATATAAATAAAGTTGACTTGACTTGACTTGCGATATTGCATATATGCATATTGCGATAAGTACATTTGCGATATTCCGATAATTACGATATATTGTGCAGCCCTACTGGGCTCTCATCATAACACCTGAGCAGTGCCACAGACTGATCGACTCCACGCCGCATTGCTGCAGTAATTCAGGCAAAAGCAGCCCCAACTAAGTATTGAGTGCTGTACATGCTCATACTTTTCAGTTGGCCAAGATTTCTAAAAATCCTTTCTTTGTATTGGTCTTAAGTAATATTCTAATTTTCTGAGATACTGAATTTGGGATTTCCCTTAGTTGTCAGTTATAATCATCAAAATTAAAAGAAATAAACATTTTAAATATATCTGTCTGTGTGTAATGAATGAATATAATATAAAAGTTTCACTTTTTGAATGGAATTGGTGAAATAAATAAACTTTTTGATGATATTCTAATTATATGGCAAGCACCTGTATACCGTGAAACCGGTATAATTTAGAAAAATACTGTGATATAAATTGTTGGTCAAACCGCCCAGCACTAGAACTTCTCCTAGTCCGTTGCATAAATTTTCTCAAATATCTACCAGATGATCTTTAGACCATGCCAAAAAAAAAAAACCCATGGAATTCAAGTTTATTAGTCCAACCGTTCTCGAATAACAAATTCTACAAAGAGCATGCAAAAGTGGAAATGAGGCTATATCTATGAAATGCTTAACCGTAGTCAGACCAAACTTGTGCTCTGTCCGAAATCGCCCCCTATACCCACATTCACTATATAGTGGCGCATGTATGACATCATTTTGTCGGCCAAAACGCAGAAGAGAATTAGCATTTTAGCACTTCCGGTTCCCTCGTCAATGGATGTGGCTGAAATAAGGTCTGTGGTGAACACAAGCTCAAGAAGACACTTTCACGTTTTATTCTACGACATAAAATACATCAGTATTACCAGTCTTACAGTCTTGAAAAATGCGGTTGCTAACAAGTGGCTAAATGGGACTTCAGAGGCTGTCGGGGACATTAAATGTCATCAAGCCAAAAAGGTAAGCTCGTCCACTTTTACAGCTTTGTTATGTTTATTATTGTGCTCTTATAAACTAGTCTAACTCAAACTTTCTGGGGAAATGTTTTGAGATAAAAACTGAAAGAGTTGTTGGAAGCTTAGTTTTAATTTGAAATCACGGGACAGTGGTGTAGTCCGTTTATAGCCTACCTTTAGCTTTTTACTTCTGGCGACTGCATTTAGGCTTCAAGATAAATAAAAGTTGTGTTCAGCTGAGATAATAATCTTGATAGACACAGTGCTTGTTTTTTTACGATAATCCAAAAGCCTATGGGAAAACCCTTTTGGGTTTTTTTCTTGAGGGAACCAGTGGGATGCTACTGCCGGCTGGCCTACAAAGTGAGGTCATACCTATATCACTCTATTCCCTACATTACTCCGCTAATATAGTCCACTTGAAGGAATGAATGAAAACGAGTGAGTGAATTCGGACACTGAGTGCGCTGGAAGGGCTGTCACTTTTGCATAGTTTCTTCTTGCTATGTAAATGAGTTATTTGTATACTTGTATGATATTATGCTGGACCAGCGCATTTTGGAAAATGGATGGATGATTGATTCTGCTGCGGGCGCCATCTCGTGGCGAGACGTGGGAATTAATTCAGCGTGCGACTCTCACAGTGCATTATGGGTATTCTCTAGCCGCTAAGCGAACATCAGTTGTACACTCATTAATGCAGTGCATTGTGGGATTGAATGAGTGCACTCAATGTCCACTATGGTTTCGGACACCACTACAAATGTCTGTCCCCTCAAATACTGCCCTATTTAAGGGTATAGTGTGTGAATTCAGGCACATCCTTGGTGTGTGTTATGACAACCATGACTTGAGGATACCAGCACAGTTTTAGCAGTGCCACCAAGTGTTTAGGAGATATGCAAAAATCAAAAAAATTTCTTACAACTTATGAATATTTTGGCCAGAAACCGCAACAACAACAAAAATATCAAACTACGCTTAAACATATCTGGTTAGCCAGCTAAACCGGCTTCATGGTATAGGCCCCTGGTCTCTTTAGATTCAGAGCACCAAACCAAATTGAAAGAGAACCAATTTTCCCATGTCGGCTATTTAGAATTTTGTCGTGAATTGTTATATTTTACGAACTCATTGCCGTATTGTTACAAAACTTGCTATGTGTCTTTGACAATGCGCTGAAGGTACTTATAACGTTTCAGGACAGTGCCACCTTGTGGTCAAGAATTATAATGAAATGTATAATGAAATGAAAAAAACACTAATAGCATTTGATTAGTTTAGCCTATTGTCATGAGACTGGTCTTGATAGATCCCTTGGATCATACAGAGAAAAGCAATACCAATTATGCCATAATTGGTCGAACTTCTTGTCCGCCATTTTGATTTGATTTTAATTATTTTCCCCTAAACCGTTGGTCTAATTTTCAACAAATTCAACTCTACGCTGGCAAAAAAGGTATGCATTTCATGTCATTTGGTGTCAGCTCCACCTATTGGTCATATGTAATAAGCAATAAGCTCGGGCCCTAATTATGTCACATTGAAAGTGATTACATTAATGGGTTTTCAACCATTTTGCTTAAAATCGTCTCCAAATACTTTAAAATAATTTACGCAGTTGATCTGATGCACGCGGTCATGCTTGCTCATCATTTTGCCTCTGTAGTGTTTGGCCAGCTATATTGTTTCCTTTTTTAATTGTTTATTTAAACTGATGGACAGGTTAAAATGATTGTTGACATTTGGTCCAGGACAAGTACATTTTCAACATTTCTACAGTACATTTATGCATTTAGCAGGTGCTTTTATCCAAAGCAACTTGCATTGCATTGAATGTATATTTGATCAGTTTGTTCATTCCCTGAGAACTGAACCCATGACCTGGTCCTTGGGACCATGCGCTACTGTTTGAGCTACAGGAATGCCTAGAAATGGAAATAAACCAGAAGAGTAATATGGTCCACTCACAGTGCATTGATCATCTCCTCCTGCATCTTCTGCAGGGAGTCCAGCAGCAGAGGCAGTGCCGTCTCATGGTAGTGCTCCTGATGTAGCTGCGCGCTTTTCACCGCCAGCACGTACTGGTTGTGCAGGTTATGCAGTTTCATGGTGGCTTTGTCATAGCGCTCCCGGGCTTTCTCAGTCTCTTTGCCTGCAGGGAAGATGAAAGTGATTGCGGCGGTGAGATGAAAGGCAAAGGAGAAGTCTAATGTTTCTTCATGTAAGCCTTTGAAAATTGCAGCTTTGTTCTATGAGTAGTTGTAAATAGTGGTCAACCGATATTGCTATTTACAGTTTGTTTTACAATCGCTAGGGTCCATTTCTCAGTACTTGGGTAACTTTTTTAAAACTCTTCACACAGTTCTCCTATCCAACTATCCAACAGTCTTTGGCCACACAAACTCTCCTCCTCTCTGTGCATTTGGACGATATAGACATAGGTCAGGCAGATTTGTAACATCTCTAGTTGATTGGAACTTAATTATTGCCCTGATGGTGGAAATGGGAATTTTCAATGCTTTAGCCATTTACAGCCACTTTCAATTTTGTGAAGCTCAATCTTTTGCTGCTCATCAGAACTATATTCTTTGGTTTTACTCATTGTGATGGATGATTAAGGGAATTTGGCCTTTGTGTTTCCTCATATTTATACTCCTGTGGAACAGGAAGTCATGGCTGGACAATTTCATGCTCATAGTGACCCTGGTGTGCTAAAAAAAAAAAAAAACATAAATATGAATGGGAATATACTTCAGAGATATTTTACTCATAAGAATTTGGGTGCCAATAATTATGGCCAACATGCTTTGGAGACAAACATTTATTTCATAACGTGAGTTTCCCCCACTTTCAATTGTTTTACTTCAATGAAAGGTTAGCATTGTGATTTTTTTTTTTTAAATGAAAGATCAAAAGGATAAACAATGCAGATTTATTTTCACAGCCGCCTTTGCTCATATTTACCAAGGGTGCCAATATTAGGGGAGGGTACTGTACATGAAGTGTTTGCTGTATTTGGCCCAAAAATTCAAATGGGTGTAAAGATCACAAGTATCTATAGATCTGTTGATTACCTGATGAGACAGACAACATAATGGTGTAAAATTTAAAGTAATGTTTTTACACTGCTTCATTTACATATTTTGTTTTTCATTTTCAATACTTTGAAATAAACGTGTCTGTTAAGTAGCCATATGGAACAGATGATACAATTGTGGTGCTTCTAAAAAGCAGTTGCAAATGTTTTGCAAAATATAAACTTCACCAATAAAATGTGCAACACTTGATGTTTTCCTACCAAATTACATGCAATATCTAATTAATTGAACTTACACTTGGAAAATGGATTCATGTTGTACATTCTCATTATATCATTTTTGTAAATCTTGAACACAAAAAAAGTTACAGACAGCAGCTTTAAATAAAAAAATAAAGAAACCTGAAAACAATTATTATTTTCAACTCAATCTTGGACGCGATTAAAAGTAAACCATTCACTTGTTTCTGATGCTGGGATCCTTCTCACAAACGTGTTGTTTAAACAGGACGTGTCAAAGTGAACGTTCTTTTACTCTTCCTTTTGGCCTGTTGTCAGTAGATTCATGCATGTGAAGTACAGAAATGTAATGATCATCTATACTGTATCCGCTGTAGACAGCGTTAGTGATTATAATGGGTTCTTATTTGATTTTGATGAGAAAGGTGCCAGCCGTTAAGTGACTGAGCGCCAGTGGGCTATGCTGTGATGATATATGTGATGGTCACGTTTAACCTGAACTTTAATTTATAAATGCACTCACACACACATTGCTCACTGATACAAGACTTTATTGTGATTAGCAATTGAAATGAGTGAATGAAATACCTGTTGTTTTTGTGCAGTATTGTCTGTCCCATGATTTTAGAGCTCTGATGGGGAAACATTGGCAGGAATCTTTAGTTCCGCTAAAATTGGGAATCTACTATTTATTAATGGAGCATGGGTGTTTCAGGGACAACATGGCCGAGTTGATTCTGTTATATTCCAGTTCAATGCATGGTAAATGAGATCTTTTATTGCATCAAGAGCGTAAATTCATTTATTTTCAATGCTATGACAACATGTTTCTTCTAGGCTCTATATTTATGGGAAAATGTGTAAAGTGTTGTATGTGAGTTTGTCCCTCCCCATGGGGTAATGGTACTGGGCTGGTCACCAGTATAAATGTGCTCAAATGTGTATAATGAGGAGGACGTTTTAAGATATGAAACTTGCAGGATGTTTTAATAGTGCAAAGACCTCTTATATGTCAAAAGATCAAGGAAATTGGATTTCTCATGTCATGACCCCTTTGAGGGCACTGAGCTTTTGCATTTATCAGACCTGGGACAGTCTTACACATTTACTGTTGTGTGTATGCTCTCCCAAGTGGCCAAGACAGCAACTGTTTAGCCTAAAACTGTTTCAAGCATTTGACAGACTCTGGTTCATACGAGTCATTTTGTTGTGAATTGGACATCATCGGTTTGTTATTTGAGAGAACAGAGAATAAATAAACGCCTTACCTTTTACAACGGCCTCCTTGTATTTGTCTCTTGCTAAAACAGCATCCTTAGTTAACTGCCTGTAGGTGCATTTCAACTTCTCAAGATCGCCTTTGGTTACCTGTGGGGGACAGAAGCCAAGTCAAAACTGATCCATGAAACTGATGTTGCCTGAAACGGCAGTGGTGATCTATACAAAGGCTCACCTTGTTCATTTCAGAGTCGATCTGCTGGTGGAGGCTTTGGTAACTCTTCTTCACCTGCTGCTTGTCTTTGATCATCATGGTGAGGCGGTGGAGAGGCCCCGAGTTGAGCTCCTCAGCGTGACATTTCATGATCTTGCTCAACTGCTCCGTCTGCTGCACCATGTGAGTCCACGACTGATAACAATAACCACATATGATGATACGAACCGATAGAATATGTGTGTGTACGAAGAAAAGTATGTGTGTGGGTGAGTGAGTGAGTGAGAAACAAACAAAGAGATAAAGAGATTGTGATGACGAGACAAAAAACAGAGAGAGAATGAGCATATAAAAACCATAAGCATCAGCTCCACTTGTCTACCCATAATGCAGCGGAGAGGACCAGAGGGCCGTTACCTTGGAGACACTGCTGACATAGTTGATCTGAGAGGAGTTGTCATGCTTGTCCACCTGCTGGCTGATGTTGAGCAGGAGCGATGCATATTCCTTGTCGCTCTTCACCCGCAAGGTCATGAATCGCTTCACCGTCTCCAGCAGCTTCAGCTCCCAGTCCTGCAGCTTCATCAGACCCTCGTGGGAGCTGCGCAGGTCCCGGCCAAACCCCATCTTACTCGCAAGGCTCGCAGTCTCTCTCTCACTCAACGGGGTGTGCCGCTCAGGTCTGCATCGTTACTGCTGCTGCTGAGAGAGGGTATGGGTAGAAATAATGACTGGTTAGTTGAAGGTCATGAACAAATGTGCTGAGTTGTCCTTTTTGTATTCATGCTTGTTTCATATGGTTTTGATAAACATTTATACCATTTTTAATAAAAGTTTAAATGTAATGACGCTAGGGGTGTAACGGTACACGTATTCGTATTGAACCGTTTCGGTACAGGGCTTTCGGTACGGTGCAAGCGTGTACCGAACAGTTATGAATTGTATGAACTGTTATGAATGTAATCTTTAACAGTTAACAGTCGGCTTGTTGTAAGCGCGGAACACACTTCAATCCGAGTTCCCACACGAACATATTAAGTATTCAGTCCATTTTATCACGAAATTCAAACGATAAATGCCATTTTAACGCTCTTTAATGTGACGTGACTGATAGACGCGTATCAGTTCAACTTAAAGCGGCAGCGCACGAGTCAATGCGATCATCTCTTCCTAAAGAATAAACATAAATTAATATATCTTAAGGTATGTTGAGGATACATTACAACTTACTAAAATGTATCATATGTCGAGTAATCGCTCCATCTGTGTTTACTAGGGGTGACGTGACTGATAGACACATATCAGTTCAACTTAAAGCAGCAGCGTGCGAGTCAATGCGATCATCTCTTCCTAAAGAATAAACATAAATTAATTCATCTTAAGGTATGTTGAGGATACATTACAACTTACTGAAATGTATCATATGTCGTGTAATCGCTCCATCTGCATTTCAACCGCGGAAAGACAATAAAACTGCTTGTAAACAATGTCATGCAGAATCACGTTTACTCAGAAGTCATTCAGTGTCCACAGCTGTTAGCTCACTAGAGAAATCAACTCTTTCACTGAATACATGCACTATATTAGCCGTTATATTCATTATATTAGCCTATATATATATATATTCATTATATACTACTTAGCCTGTTAGTGATGTCTTGTTTATTTAATGTATGTTTAAATAAACCTGTCATGAAAATTACAGCCACTAAATGATTATATTTCAACAACGAATAAAAATAATTCGATTTAGAAGTTAATGCAAAAACTGCCTTATGTGAATCTTATGAGTGTTGATTATTATATCTAAAAATAAATAGCAACTGAATTTAGGCTAATAGTTTGGGCTCTGTTGTTAATCTTTAATAGCTATATGTAAGTAAGGGCTCCCTATATAGTTTACAGCATTATCTTTAAGAAACTTTTAGTTATAATTTAATTAATTTAAGGACAGACACATTTTTTTTTTCATTAAACCACTGTTGAATAAAAATTTATAAAAAAGCAATTTTGTAAAACTGCTGTACCGATCCATACCGAACCGGGACTTCAAAACCGAGGTACGTACCGAACCGTCAGTTTTGTGTACTGTTACACCCTTAAATGACGCTAAAACGTAATGTGGCTTGTAACCATCAAGCAAAAAGTAATAGCATATTTTTCTTAAATCATAAATACATGCAAGTGTATTTTCAAAAATGTAAAGAAGCCTCTGAACCATGCACCAGACGGAGCTGGAGTTCAGTTATGGTAATGGGCGTTTAGCTTCAGAAATACACCCTGTACGCGGTAGCCCAATCACAACAGACTGGGCCATCTGACCTATCAGAGCAGAGTAGCTCATGGAAAGGAGGGATTTCCTCTGAAGACTGATTCACCCGATGAGTCGTTTGAGAATCATTGAACATTGTGGTGATGTGCAATGTATATTAAGAGAAAATGAAAGTTTTTTTGACCTTTGATGCATGTTGTTGGAGAAATTGAGTGTTCACCTGAGTGGTCCAAGACCCTAGGACTTTTGTTGCACTTGAACCACGAATACACCCAATGCAAGATATTTTGAGCTGAATTAAAAGGGTTATGCATGAAATAGTGAGTTATTTTGAGTTTAAGCTGAAAGAATGTGCTTAAATTATTATTATTTCTTTTTTTTTACATGTATTTATTGATAACATATAGTAATTTAAAAGGTACATAAAATGAACAAAAATAAATAAAACATCTCCCAAAAAAAAGTGCATTAAAAAAAAGAAAAAAATATAAAAATGAAATTAAGCTTTCTGGACAAAAAAAAAAAAGTTTCAAAATTAAGAATTTATAATAATTGGAATTAATACGCAGAATCTGCTAAAATTCAAATGATACCCAACCCTATTTTTAGTAAAATGCTGTTTAAAGAGTAGACAAAGAAAGTACAACACAATTTTCAGTGATAATTCTAATCATAAAATAACCATCGACCCGACCGTCTGTGGGCAGGGATTCAAATAAATGCGGAAATACAATCTGTAGTTAGCTCTAGGGCTGTCAGTAAAACAGATTGTCCTTCTGCATTTTTGTATAGGCGTTGGGAATTTCTCCGTCCAGGTAACACAAAGAAAGAGTTAACATTGTTAATTTACATATACTACTAACATTGCAATAAAAAAAGCAGGTAACAATTTGGTGAACTTACACTTTAAGACTTTCATTTGCTTAATGGGTAGTTTTACTCTCTATAGAGGCAACCAAATAAACACAAGATGATGTAAGAGGTTGCTTCTGTTGAACATATAAACATACAAAATTTCTATTTTACCTAATAGTCCACATTAAGTACTTCCATTGCCTCCCAGTAGAAAACCACAGACAACTTTTTACCATACAATAAGCAGTTATTCTGGAAGAAAAAAATGCAGAAGACCTGGATGACTGACAGGTCACATTCATAACATGTTCCTCCAAGCATCACACCAAAAACATGATCTGTGTACACCTCAAAGCCCTGAAAAGCATCACAAAGCATTCTTACATTGTTATCAGAAAGTCTACATTCCGCTAAATAACCTCACCCAACCAGTGCGTGCAAGAGAACCCGAGGAATATGGCTTAAACCAGTGAACGTTCATTCTGGGTTTCCTAATACATGCAGGTTAATTGAAAGAGAATGTAGTTTATCAAGTGCAAATCAAGCAAAAACAGACTTCCTGTATGACGACCGTCTCAAACCCACATGAGTTATAAACTCAAGCCTGTCAAGAAAACACCCAGATCTACTAAAAGTACTAAAAGACTGTTGAACTGAAAGTACGGACAGTAACACAACACCACATTTTACACCTCCAGTTCCTTATTAGCAACTAAAAAAAAATGTACGAGAACAACTTCAGGTATTTGTGCCTTGAGGCCAAGTGTGACAACATGCCACAATTAAAATGACACTGAGCCATACTAATATACAGTTCTGTACTGTCTGCTACAGTTACATCAAAATGCTTCTAATATCAAAACTGGGGACTGTGTTGGACTGGTTTATAGTCGGGACTAAAGCACCAGGTTGTTTAATTACTCAGATTAGTACTGTAGTTTAATTCTTTGCAAAGCCCTTAATAACCTCCTTATCTAAGAGTACATGCCTTCTGCTCCCCTTCTTCCACCAAAGGGAATAACACTAGGTCACATTTAGCTTATAGAACCACCGATTCATTAAGCAGCTTACAGAAAGGCAGTGGGGTTTTTTTTGAGGATTTTTGCCGCTAAAAAATGATAAAGACAATTGTGTTGTTAAATGAGGCATACTCTATATCATGAGAAATCTTTGTTTGTGAGGGTTAAAGGTAGTGTTCTGGCAATATACTTTTAAAATGACATTATTGCCATCATAAAAAGCGAGGAAGTTAAACTTGCGTGGGATATTTTTATTTTGCTTAACTATCAAAGTTCATAGCAAATGGTTTGTTAGTCAACCAGCAGACTACAGAGGTGGGTCAGTTGTGTCAGTAAGCCACAAGAAGAGATCAAAGCAGACAGACAAATAGATGTTACTGAATAAGCTGATGTTAATGTGGTTTCCTGTGAAAAGTGGTTTCCTTTGAAAATTACTGGTAACGCTTTTATTTTAGGGTTCAATTCTTGCTATTAACAGTAGATGATTCTCTGCAGATGATTCCTGATAGCAATCACTCTGTTAAGAGGTCTACATGTATTTTTATAAATATATATGGTCTGTAGAAGGCGTAGGACCATAAAATGTTCGTTCAATCCTTTTGAACACGACGTGCATCCTCCAGTGTGAGTCCTAATGCTCCTTCTACGGTACTCCGACTGCAGCCGCCCGGTCCTCTGCAGCCCCTACGTGTGAGCTGCCCCCAAGCACGACCCCGCCGGCCTGTGTCTACCTGTAGTTTTCCTCTGGTCTTCTGGGATGTGCGCATTCATGCTTTCAGGACATCGATTTGGACAGGCTTTGGACAGCGATTTTCAGGGAGGGTGGGATCGTACGCTTTCAGTGCTATCAGGCTAATGCCGGGTTCAGACTGCCCGATTTTAGCCCTGATTGTGATTGAGGTTTTGCGAAATCGAAATCGGCGATGACCTACAGCCAATGAGAGTGCGATACAGGGATACAGATACAGGGCAGCTGGAGGTTCGGGGAGGAGTTATAGACCAGAATATCAGTATTTTAATAGATATATTTACAATTCTATCAAACAGAAACAAAACACAAACATTTGCTTGACCAGCCGCAACAGCAGCATGGTGCAAAATTATTTATTTACCTCCAACTCTCTTTGCAGAACACAATCATTGCTCCCTGTGTCTCCCCAACCAGTTCCTCCACCATAATCTTTTTTCTTTAACTTTTTTTTTTTTGCGGGTTTATGAACTAAATGATTGGACCATAGAGAAGCCTGACGGTTTTACTGGAAGGTCCAGTTATTGATTAAAGATTACGAGGTAAAAAAAAAAAAAATGAAACATGCATGGATGAATAGTTCCTAATAAGATCGTAAAAACATACAGTTAGAAAAAATACCAGTTAGGGCTGCGCAATATATCGAAATATCGCAAATGTACATATCGCAATATGCATATCGCAAGGGCACGCAATATCGGAATGATTTTAATAGGCTACTTCAACATTGTGAAAAGTGTATGTTTTAGGTTGATGCACATAGCAGAGAATAGACTGAGCACACAACAGTTACTTATGTGACTTGCTTGCCGTTAAAAAGAGTTATTAAACGCAATAACTTGCGAAAAACAACTCCTTGCAGTCTCGTGCTGTCTGACACACACACCGAAACGTGTGCACAAGCGTTCTTTTTTTCATGTCTTGTTACACACTCGAACGGTCAAATACACACACAGTTGTGTCTTGATGAGTATTCATGTAAACACAGTCGGTTATGCTTTAAGTGAAAGGTATCAGTTGGGGAAAGAAATAGATTTTACATACTTAAAGCAATATCGTATCGCATATCGAATATCGCATTATTTAACAAGGATATCGCATATCGCATTTTTCTTCAATATCGCACAGCCCTAATACCAGTTTCATTTTGGTCAAAGCTAATGGTCGACCAATATAAATCACTCAGTAATTTGGCATGTTTTTTTTATTTTTCGGCTTTACTATTTATTTACTGTTTTTGTTTAACAGTCCTGTTCAATAAAAAGAAACGTTAAATAAAGAAAGCAAATGGTACATGAAAAAGTATTACAGCATTCTTGTTCACAAGCCCCTGCGGTCCAAGTCAAGTCTCAAGTCTTTGAGGTCCAATTCCAAGTCAAGGGGGAAAAAAGTGCTGTGTATTTTGAGCTATTTAAGTTGCCGTAGCTTGCTGTAGATCTCAAGCAATGCTGGATAATGTAGTCTTCCAGTGAGCGCCAGCAGTAACAAAAACGGTGTATAGACAAGTGTTACAGTAAACAAAGAACAACATTTCTATCTGTGTTTCTCGTTTGTGGAAATGAGTCGGACAGGGTCAAATATTGCGTATGAAAGTGTTCGTGCAATCCACATGCAAATTAACTTGGTAAATCTGGATTATATGCATGTTAGAAAATAGCCTACTTTGGGGAAAAACTACATTAAAAGGACATGGCAATGTGTACTTCTTGAAAATGGACCGCAAGCAAGCCTCTGCTGCTGTGAACACCGCAGCTTCCCTTCGGATCAATTGATTGCTTTTCAAATTAAATGACAAAGTTTCGTAAGGTAAGACTTGATTTTGTTGTTACTATTTATTGCTAATTTATTTAACAGCAGTTTTCTAATGGGTGATGAATTCGCCAAAAGACTTCAAGTCGTCTCAGTCTTCAAGTCCATGTCAACTCCAAGTCAAGTCTCGGGTAAAATTTTTCATGATCCCAAGACTTTTTTGCCACTTAAGTGCGACTCGAGTCCAAGTCGAAGACTCGAGTTTCCATCTCTGATTATTAGTAAAACAAAGGCCACCACTATAATACTTTCTCATATTCATCCATGCAAACTGGATTCGGACAGGAGATTTCTGCTGTCACTGGAGAAGCATGAGCAACACACTTTAAAATCTTGCACTATATCCAGTTGATGCCATATTCACCTGGTCTTTATGAGAAAATATGATTTCCAGCACATAGACCAGATTTACTTCCTTTTTATCCATGCTTCTTATAATTTCTTTATAAAATACTATAGTAGTACAGAATAAAGAAGTTGCTCCTTAAAAGGTTAGTTGATGACAATGAAAAGACAATAAAAAAATTACAATTAGCCCATAATTTACTCACCCACAAGCCATCCTAGGTGTGTATGAGATTCTTCTTTCAGACGAATAAAATCTGAGTTTTATTAAAACTGTGCTGGCTCTTCCAAGCTTTATAATGGCTTGTTGGGTTATTTTTGAAGTCCATAAAAATGCATCTATCCATCATATAACTGCTCCACATGGCTCGGGTTAATAAAGGTCTTCTGAAGCGAAGTGGCGCGTTTGTGTAAGAAAAATATCCATATTTAAAACTTTATAGACTTAAATAACTAGCTTCAGCGGTACACAAGTCGACATATGCTAAAAGAGTAACCCTTGACGCGATGTATAGGAGCATCGCAAGCTTTGACGCATCTCGCAGATAGGGCTGGGTAACAAACTCAAGCCCCTGTTCTCTTATATCGAAATCCTCCGCCATTTCTCTTTAAAAATTCTTGTTTTAAATATGGATATTTTTCTCATACAAACGCGCCACTTCGCTTCAGAAGGCCTTTATTAACCTGAACTGTGTGGAGCAGTTATATGACGGATAGGTGCACTTTTATGGACTTCAAAAACAACACGTCTCTGCCATTATAAAGCTTGGATGAGCCAGAAGGACTTTTTTTTAATAAACTCCGATATTTTATTTGTCTGAAAGAAGAATGTCATATACACCTAGGATGGCTTGAGGGTGAGTAAATCATGGGCTAATTTTCATTTTTGTTGTGAACACATAAATAAACAGATGTATTCTTTAAAGGGTTAGTTCACCCAAAAATGAAAATTCAAGTTTCAAGTTCAAATAATCTTTTTCATATTGATTCTTTCACTATCATAGAAATAAGTAATTATTTCTAATTTAGTAAATATTATTTAAAATAAATATGAATTTCATTGCAGCATGGGCTATGTATTTACTATGTTTAAAATAGGGATGCACTGATACCACTTTTTTTCAGACCAAGTACAAGTACTTATATTTGGGTACTTGCCGATACCGAGTACTGATACAAGTACTTAATAATACCATTACAGTTCTTCTAACAATGTTTTATTTTCATCAGATGTTTTTCACTTTCTGACTGTAACAAAGTAAATACACAAATTGATGCTGTTGCTGACATTTTAACATTCAACTTGGTGTTTTCCTGAACAAACATGGCACTGCTGCCCATTTCACATAAATGTAACCTGTAACATTCAGTGGATTCCAGCACCACTCAACATAGTAGCAGAACAACTGAATTAAATTATTATATGTTACCATAGTCATACAGCCCTTTTTGGAGATGAAAAGAGGCTTCTCTGCATTATCAGCTATGAGCCTGTTTCTGTTTTCATCTACAATGTGTGACACTGAGCTAGGGATGTGCGAGACTAGTCGATTAAACGTTAGTGCTGCTGCAAGACGACTTGGAAAATAGTCGTTAACATTTTTGGGCACATTTAAGGTTTAGCTTTAAAGGTCCCGTTCTTCGTGTTTTTTTGAAGCTTTGATTGTGTTTACAGTGTGCAATATAACATGTGTTCATGTTTCGCGTGTAAAAAAAACCTGTATTTTTCACAAAATTTACTTATCTGTATACCGCTGTTTTCACTGTCCTAAAAACGGCTGATGAGTTCCTTGTTCTATGAAGTCCCTCCTTCAGAAATACGTAACGAGTTCTGATTGTGCCAGCGGTTCCCGTGTTGTGATTTGACAGCAGCTTAGCGCACATGGCCCGGTTCCTGTGTTGTGATTCGACAGCAGCTTAGCGCACATGGCCCAGTTCCTGTGTTGTGATTCGACAGCAGCTTAGCGCACGTAACTTGCACGGAAAGGTCACGCCTCTTAACGGGAGATGTATGCGCTCAATGATCTCTACAGCGTCCCTGCGAAAGCCAACACTTCCTTTTCTCCACGCGACCGTCCTCTTCTCCACGTGGGACAGCAACAAGACCACGCCCCCTTTTTCGCGTATTCTTGTGGGTGGAGGTTAGTCTGTTCTACTGTTCTACTGACGTAATTAATGAAGGAAGTACCAGGATGTAGTCCAAGCCGGCCATTCGCTGTAGGCTTTGAAAGGGAACTTCTGTTAAATAAAATATCTCGCTTGGCATTGAACTTTGAGCTTTATAATTTTACAGGTATTATTTATGCTCTAACAGCAACATTACACACTAACTAAAGTTTGAACAGTGGGATCACGAAGAACGGGACCTTTAAAATATATATTTTTACAAAGGCTATGTTTAAATTACTGTCGTGTTAATGTTATATCTTGAAATTAATATATTATTTTGAAAAGTGTATATCTGCAGCAAAACAAAATCATTTAATTTTACCTCAGGTTTTGCATGCGTTGGTTTTCTCTGGCGCTTGCGGAGGCTTCAGATAAATCTCCACTCGGGTGAAGGCGGATTTTGAAAGCTTACACAAAACTTTTCCATTTTCTTCCATGTCATGTCAAACTAGTATAACAATTAAGCTTGCTTAGGCTTGTTATACTACCGGGGTTAGGCTAGTCATTGTGCACATCCCTACTAAACAGCCTTTCACTTTCGGCAGTCACTACCGAGCGGTATCTGCCTCACGAGCAGTTAAGCTTGGTTTATACTCGCCGCGTCCGCAATAGCGCGGCAAAAATGACGCCATACTATGGCAGTCGTGCGCTTTGAGAGCGCGAGACCCCTTTGCACTTGGCGCCACGGTGTGCATGCCGAATTATGTAACTATCCGAAGATGCGTTGCCATAAAGTGGTATCGGGTGCGGTTGTATCGGGGTAGTTTTACGACTACGAGTCCTTGACAAAAGTAACGGACCGACACCCGAGTACTGATATCGGTATACCCCTAGTTTAAAACAAATAATAAACATAAAGAGTGTGCTATATATATCCTGCTCTCTAATATATCGTCATTGGCAATCAAAACATTTCTATTGTTTGACCATTATAAATGTGCATACTTGCTCCTACTCACAATGTAAAACGAGACCTGCAGAGGCAGAAGGAGGGAGTTCAACAAAGAAATCGAACCAAGTGTGAAACCAGTAATGAAATCAATACCAAAAAACAGAGCAATCCAAGAGGGTCCCCCACCATCGGTGCTCAGGCCCTAATAATTTTAATGAATGCTCAAAAGCAAAAGCCAGACCCATCTGTGAAAACACATCACAGAGCTGTAAAATAACCACTGTGCTGTATAATCCTCTCACCCATAACACAATTAGGCTGGTTAATGCACATCAGTGGGAGTTTAGCTCAACAAGGATTTGCTGTGTGCAACAGAACAGCTCTGTGGGGGCACAGCTGCTTGAATAGCACTTCTGAGCACACTAGCGGAGGAATGCGAGTCCTTTATTTGAGCGTCTGAAGAACAGGACACCAAAAACAACATGTAAACAAAGTCAGCTACTGGTGACCACCATCGTTTTATGATAACAATAACATAATGCCCATCAAAGACATATACAGTGTGGGCTCTTACATTGTAATCCAGGTTAAATGCATTCTGGAAGTTTATTACCACATGTTTTAATAATTGCTGCCATCTCACACCCAGTGGTTGTGACAGTTCTCCCACAGGAAATGAATAGCACGTTGCTTAAAATCCAAAACACTGTTCAAATCCAAAACATTAGCATAGTCTCCCAGTCGTCAATGGCAGAAATGAACCAAAACAGACTGGGAATAACTACGAGGACTGCGGGTGATTTACTCCATTAAAACAAGTTCATTTTCATTCTAGGCATACAGTGGCCACAAAATATATTCGCACACTTGTTTGTGTCATACATAACTGCATGAATTGCATATTATACTGAATATTATGTGCATTATAACAAAATATCAAACCAAGTGGAATTAGTTTTAAATAAAGCCAGCACAAGCACACTTTTTTGTGTTTGGTTTTAAATTATGATTGTTGGGCATGAAAGTTTTTACATTTAGTTCATTTTATATATAGATATACATATTCAATACAATACTAAATACAAAAATGATCAACACCTTCTGGTTGTCAAACGTTCATGCCATCATTCAGCACTATACTACTATACATCAGTATCATCTGATGCCATAACTTTGCCATGGTGCCACTACGGTATTGTTTAGTAAGGATAATTCAAAGAGTTTATGATCATTCTACAAAAGGAAAATGAAAGGATTTGTCCCCATCACAGTTCAATGGGACGACCAATTTCCTTATGCCCAAACACACTGAGCCCTTCTAAGCATTCCTCCACAATGCACATGTGACACAATCTGACAGAATATCATTACATACTAATAATATACGATTGGTTGAGCTGGTCAAGGTGAATAAATCGCAGTTTATCTTGCTATCTGCACAGTCCCTGATTGTCCCGCTGTTGTCAAAAGTTTAAAAAGAGTGACGGACGACTCTTTCTTTGATTTCAGCTATAACACAAACTCACACATCCATAACCACAACAAATAACATTTACTGACATTTTATTTTATAGGCTTTTACATGTTCACTGGCTTTCCTGTGCTGGTGGGACGTTAGCCGCTGCTAGCGCTGCCCTGCTAATGCTGCCTGGCCTTTTCCTTTGGAAAAACAGCAAAACAATTGAATACAAACGCGCATAACCGAGACTCGCGGCATACTAAACGCCATTTGCGTGAGAACAAAATTGCGTATGTGATAGAATAGTTCACTGACTTACTGTAATGGTGTATTGTGGTATTTGTCCTTGTTTCCTGATTCCTCGGTATTCCTCTTTTCTTTGACTGGGGTTGGAGGAGTTGAGTTGGGATTCGGGAGGGGTTTCCGCTCACTCCAGTGCTGCCACAGGCTTATGACGTTTACCAAACGACCCTCCGAGCCCTACATATGTGTATGTGTCTGTGCGTGTGTGGTCAAGATTGAGTATTACCGCATACACTATATATTGAAAGTAGAAGGCAGGTGTTCATTTATGGTCATTGACACGATGGGTGTGGAGTGTGAGGCTGCAGAACGACTCGAGATACACTGCTGAGGTGATTGAATATCTCAGTTTTATACACTTTCGAAACACGTAACTTTAAGAGAGAGCCAGTCATTCCCTCATACTCAGTGTGTTGAGATTAAATGGATGGTCAGCAGATGTCTTTCTGTCTGGGACACCAAATATCCGTGGTCAGTTTTCATAGAAAACAGATATTTTTTAATGGCCATTAGATGGTGCTATTTCCCTTCGATGAAAATGAACCATGGTGTTACTACAAATAAAACCATTATTGTAGTCAAACCATGGTAACCACAAATTAACCATGATTTTGCTACACTAACCATAGTTTAACAATGGTATTTGTAGGAACATTGTGGTTATACAAATGGTAATCAATCCACCAAAAAAAAAAACATTTTAATTGACATTGCGTTGGAATCTGACACTGTGGGGAAACACTTTTCACAGAGAAATACTGAAACCTCATTGAATAACACTGTTATTTTACAGAGACTAATGGCGTTCAAGCACGCAAAATAGAGGCCGGCCTGCTCCTATAAGGCAGCTCAGAATTACTCCTTCAAGAGAATGCATTCAAGAAGCCTCTTTTTGTCAGTTTTGCCTTCAAACTGACAAAGTATATTAACCAGTCCCTCCAGAAAAACGCGATTATGCGATCGCGTGATTTAATGCATAATCAGCCAAAGTCCGCATATTTATGCGGGGGCCGCATTTTTTCAAATACGCCGCACTTTCGCCGCATAAATTGCCTATTTCTGCGTGCAAAATATGCGGGGCTAGCAAGATTTCATAATCCCAGCATTTTCGTTGCAAAAAAAGTCATATATATATTAGCAGAAAGTTGAAAAATTTTCGTTTACTTCACACAAGAGCCGCCATTTCCGCCTATTGCCATGGGAACGTTTTGAAGTGACGTAATTACCCGACGCAAACGTCATCGAAAAGCTACAAACCCCGTGGAGAAACATAGATATCGGTGAAACCATGATGAAGCATGCAAATTCCCATTTGCCAACAAAAATAACAGCAAAAGACCGCGCAAAGCAGTTTCCCGCTGTGTTGACCGATTTTAAAACACAGCATCATGAAGCTTTGAAGCATTATGAATCAATGAGTCGATTCAGCGGTTTGGATCGTCAAAGTCACGTATTTCAGCAGTTTGACACGCGATCCGAATCATGAATCGACTCGCTGATTCATAGCATCATGATGCTGTGTTTTGAAATCGGTCATCACTATATAAGTCGTTATTTAGGGTTTTTTTGCGCACAATAACTATTATCGTTGCTTCATAAAGTTATTGTAGAACCACTGTAGTGAGATGGATTTTGTAACGACGTCTTTAGTACCTTTTATGGGTCTTGAGAGTGTACATTGTGCCAATGGAGGCCTTTCTGAGCCATCGGAATTCAACTAAAATATCTTCATTTATGTCTGAAGATGAACGGAGGTCTTACGGGTGTCCAGCGACATGAGGGGACGTCATTAATGACAGAATTAAAATTTTTGGATGAACTAACCCTTTAAGAGATTGCACTTTGTGCATTGAGAGCACTCAAATGTCTGTTTTGTATAGCTACCTCTGTAAAACAGGAAGTTATTTATTCATTTTTCATGTTTATTCATGTAGCATATTCCTTTTGTAAAGCTACAGAACTTGTTTGACTCAATGTTTTGTAAATTTGAGCCATGTGTTTATTAAGGTCTTCAATAAAACAAGATGAGAACTTAAATATTCCCAGCACTTTCTGTGATGTAGTGCTTTTTTTCTCTTTTTCATCAAACCGCAGTTTTTGCAAGTTCCCGCAATTTCAGCGCATAAAATTGCATAAATATCCCGCATTTTCCATTGCATTTTTTAAGAAAACATGCCGCATAATCAAGGATTTTTGCCCACAACAATCACAAAAAAAGCCGCATTTTTCTGGAAGGACTGATTAACTAGCAGTTCTGCCCTTCGGCATTCACAAAGTGTGTAGATACAGCGCAACCTCCTCGCGAAGCAAGCTGTAGAGGTATAGTGCCTATCGTGGAGAGCAAAACCAGATATTATTTTCTGGTTCCCAAAAATG
This sequence comes from Romanogobio albipinnatus, assembly GCA_023566225.1. NCBI lineage: Eukaryota > Metazoa > Chordata > Actinopteri > Cypriniformes > Gobionidae > Romanogobio > Romanogobio albipinnatus. The sequence continues at coordinate 56,399,405 of CM042242.1, forward strand.
CATGGCGGACTCCACCCCATTCTAGACCTAAGACAGCTAAACCACGCTTTATCAAAACACTCATTCAAAATGATCACACTGAAACAAAAATGTTGGCATGTTCGCCCTCCGGACTGTTTTATAAGATGCAACTTATTTCAGCTAAACGTGGTGTTTCCCTGAATATGAGGCACCTGTTTTGAACCCCTGTCATAGCTATGTTCGACTAGGTCCAACAGGGCCCATATGTATGGGTCTTTTGTATTAGTGGGACGTATATTTAAAAAAATATGAATGTGAAGCTCTTCATATGGGATATTAGCTTGGTTTACGCTAAGCAATCCATCGCAGTGTCACAGCGTAATTTTCCCCAAAGTGTCAGATTCCGACGCAATGTCGAAATGACCGAAATTGAAAGATAATGTATCCGGTTGCTTAAACGTAACTTCAGGTCCCTAAAATGAGATGCATGTAATGTATGTGCATGCATGTATTTGTCTGTCTGTTGTTTTGAAACAAAACATTTTCATATTTCAAATGTTTTTTTGTTTTTCTTCAAATTGATTTTCAGCACTTTAAATGAATTTTATATCTATTTTCTTTAAGAAACAAAGTGCTTGGTAAGCTGGGAGACTATTATAAGTAGGACTGTCGCTAGTGGGGTGAATTCCCACCCCAACCTCACATAATGGTCACAAATGTGGAGAAGAAATATATATGCATAAACGGGCAGTTGAACAGGTGTACCTAAAGTGGCAAGTGAGTGTATATATTAGGTAATCATGCAATAATAAATGTGAAATAAAATAATTTAAAAAGATCCCTTTCAAGAGTATTTTTTTTAAATAATGAAGCTGGTGACTGTTCAAATACCTAAAGATAGAGAACAAGCTGTATAATATTATTGAATGTACAATTCAACAATTATTGGGTTAGGTTGAATTCTTAAATTAATAAGAATATTTATCAATAACTGAAAACCAAAATCTTTTCAGTTTGGAACATGGACAAAACGGTTAGATTTGCCTTGCCTTAGCAGTGTTGCAACAATCGCATGTTTGATCTATATTTGGATACAGTTTATCCAATTTGGTCCTGTAATGTATAATGAACTGAGTCATGCACAAGATGATTTATCCAAGTTGTCATTCAGTTCCTAGCTCTTCAATCCATTCTGCTTTTATCTTTTCTAGTGATTTATTTTAAATGACATAACCATGTTGCATATGTTTAAATTAGAATAAAGGTTAAAATATGTTTAAAATAAAGCCCTCTACAAGGTGTAAAAGACACAGTGCTATTGTAGTATCATCCTATAATAATTATAATAATATAATATGTATATCAAAGCTGAATTTTGAGCATCACTACTCCAGTCTTCAGTGTCACATGATCCTTCAGAAATCATTCTAATATGCTGATTTACTGCTCAAGAAACTTTTTTTTATGATTATTATTATCAATGTTGAAAGCAGTTGTGTAAAACATTCTTTGATGAATAGAAAGTTCAAAAGAACAGTATTTATCTGAAATGGAATGCTTTGTGACCTTGTACTTCCGTTCAAAGGTTTTGGGTCGGTAAGAATTTTTTTTTTTGGTAAAGAACTTAAAGAAATGAATACATTTATTCAGCAAGGATGCATTAAATTGATCAAGTGACAGTATAACATTTATAATGTTGCAAAAGCTTTATATTTCAGATAAATGCTGTTCTTTTGAACTTTCTATTCATTAAATCATCCTGAATTTTATTTACTGTTTTCAACATTGATAATAAGAAATGTTTATTGAGCAGCAAATCTGCATATTAGAATGATTTATGAAGGGTCATGTGACTCTAAAGACTGGAGTAATGATGCTGAAAAGTCAGCTTTGAATCACAAAAATAAATTGCATTTTAAAATATATTAAAATAGAAAAAAATATTTTAAATTGTAAAAATATTTTACAATAATACTGTTTTGCTGTATATATATATATATACAGTTTTGGTGCTATATAGCACCATATCTTAACAGGTTCTGTAAGAACCACTGTAGCGGTGCAATATAGACATCCCAAAGAACTGCTGAAGAACTGCTGAAGAACCGCTGAAGAACCACTGAAGAACCACTGAAGTGCCAAGATTCGGTGCTATACAGCACTTAAAGTGGTTCTCCTATGATTACGAGCCAAGAACCACTTTTAGTGCTATATAGCACCTTTTCTGTGTGTTATTTAGTGTTGTTATTAAGTGTTAGTTTATTAGTTCTTAAATTTAAAATGAAAATGAGAAATGTTGTCTTGGCAAATAGCTGAAATTAATTATGTTGAAAATATGTTTATATATATATATATATATAGTATTATTATTATTTCAGTTCAAGTAATGTAAACCTGACCTGTAAAACAGAATCCAGTCATGATTCTGGTGGCAGATGAGGGGGGCTGAGCTTGGATGAAGTGACGAACTTGAAGATAGAGGAATAAAATGTATTTTGAAGAATAATTTTTAACAGGCTCAATGTAACTAATAACTAGTACGAACATAAAACGCCACTACATTTAACCAAGCACAGGTCAGGCCATTGCTTTGAAGTAAGGTCTAGTCTGGAGACGGGAAAATTGTGGCATGCAGTGTTTTTGCTAGGAAAAATCCATGAGATGAAATGCTTGTCTGAACTGGTTGAGAGTTGAAATTACTGCTGGACCTGAAGTAAACTGTGATGGTGAGAATGGTGACTTCATTGTGATCAATAGGCCTACAGCAAGTTATGTTGACTTAAGCAAGATTTAGCCTTTGATACACATGAATCTGTATCTGGAGATTAAAACTTAAGTTAATATATATTAATTATTAATTCATTAAGCTACTATAAGGACTAGCCTACAACCGTAATTAGACAAGCATGTAAACTATACGTGTGTGTGTGTGTGTGTGTATAGTAATAATAAATGTTACTCGAGCAGCAAATCGGCATATAGAGAATGGGAACGTGACGTCACCAACGCAATGCATTCGCGGACTTTAGGACACAGACACTACATTAGAGAATGAGTAATAGTGGAGGTAGACTTTAAAACTTGTATTATACAGTTAAAAACACATTAGAATGGTGAACGCTTGCTGTGTTATGAACTGTCATAGCCTCTCTTACAACCTGCGTGGAAAACATATCTCAAATCATGCGCAATATTTCAGTTTACCAGCTTGGAAATAACAAAAGTAAGTGAAAGTAATGCTGCCTTCACGTGCTATCGGAAATTTGACAATTCCCACTTCTAAAGTCGTGATTATGAAGTATGAACTCATCTCGTTCATATTTCGAGGGGTGGAGCGCGTTCACGTGCAATTTTTACCTAGGAAACTCCTATTTACAATAATTCAGAGAGCACGTGAAGGCAGCATAACACTCGGAAATAAACAACTTAGCCAAAATGTGTCTTTATAATTTGTATTTATTATTTATAACCGATATTACAGATGAATATTTTCTGAAACGCTTGAATGTGCTCACACCATAAATAATGCATGAAACGCGTCAGCAAATGCTTCATTGTTCAGCTTCTCTCAGTAGAAGGAAATATTGTTCTTGTTCCATTTAAGTCCAGTAAAACTTTTTAGTACTGTAGGCTAAAGCGCTTTCAAATACAAATAATTTCAAAAGCTGCATTACGAGCCATAATCTGTTATCCTTTAATGCTTTAACGTTAAGGAATTAGGGCGATATGATATAGGCTATGTTGATTGAATAAATTATCCACTGGCTGAGATCAAGCTAATAAGTATATTTATTATTTTATATATCAGATACAGACTTTTTAGTTAGGCTATTAAAAAATAAACTGCAAAAGACAAACCAATGTGTGGTGCGATAGAAGGCGGCCATCTGATTTCTGATTGCATGAAACTTGATGAATATGTGCAATGTCCTGGCCGCACGACTGAGCGCTCATGTACGTAAGAGATTCAAATATTAGTCCATTTATTATAAGTGAGTGCAAGCAAGAGTTCTTAAAAAGTATTAAAGTAAATACAGTCGTTTTTTCCTCAGGTGATTCACCTTTGTTATCATTGTACGCTCCTGAGCGTGTCCTAAAACATGGCGGCGACTACCCATAATGCAATGCGCAATGACGTAGTTTCCCAGACTCTATTAGAATGATTTCTGAAAGATCATGTGACTAGTAATAATGATGCTGAAAATCCAGCTTTCAGTTTTTTTACAACAATTTTCATCATTGTCATACCATAATAATACAATAATACAATACATGGTCCTTCAGTCTTTCAGTCCAGACAATTCATTAAAAACAGCCACTGTTCTCGTAGCTTTTAAGTTTTTAATAAATCAAGAGATATCACGTGGACATACATATACTGCATCACCCGCGCCCCCTGATGGTGGAGTGAAATTATGACACGCTGCTAGTCTCGTGCAGTCACGTGATTGTCATCAGCAGTCCGCTGTGACGCTCGTCAGCTGACGTACAGTCGACCTTCCACTGCGGGAGAGACAGACATCCAAACATCTCCATCCGTAGTGTTTCAAATATACCTCTTACTGAAGTATGGCGAGCCAGTCTCAGGGCATCCAGCAGCTGCTGCAGGCCGAGAAACGAGCCGCGGAAAAGGTCGCTGAAGCCCGTAAAAGTAAGTTGACGTTTTGCTTGTCATCGTTAACGTACAGACTGGTGCTTAGCTAACATGCTAACTGGCCAGCAAATCGTTAGTATAGAAATAACAACGGGGTAAATTAATGAATTAGATGGAGTGAAATAAAATGACATTTCTCTTATTATTATTATTATTATTATTATTATTATTATTATTATTATTATAACGTATTATTTCCATTGTCGACAAAATGGAGGTGTTTAGCCTTCAACTGCTCATCCTCGTCAGGGGACAGACGTGCTAACTGCGCGGTAGAAAACACTGTATAATGAATTATAATTACACCAGGTGTTGACATTTAGCTTGATTATTCCTAATGGTTAATTTCTTATAAATGTTTAAAACACAAAAGTAAATACGGAAATCTCTGCCTCACCAGATTTTAGCCTTTGAAATCAGATTGAGCTCATCACCCTGGTGAGGAATTTTGCACATTTTTGTTATGTGGAAGATATTCAGGTTTCAGGTTTGTTCTTTATAGTGAAGGAAATGATGACTGTAAAGTGTAAAGACTAAATATCTCTTTTACTGAAGAGTGACATTGACTCACTGGACATTCACTCAGTTCCTGTTTTTATAGAGATTTTCTGCTGGTGGCTCTCATTTCCCATACACAAGAGAGGAATTTCCCTGGTAGAGCAATGTTTGACTGGATTATCATTTTTTTGTTCTCTGTCTACAGTTATGGCACTGATATTAATGTATAATTATGAGCATTGTGTGTGTTTTTTCTACAGGGAAGAACCGGCGTCTGAAGCAGGCCAAAGAGGAGGCGCAGGCCGAGATTGAGCAGTACCGTCTGCAGAGGGAGAAGGAGTTTAAAACAAAGGAGGCTGCGGTGAGCCTTAAGGATCCATCTGTATTCATATAAGAATTTCTGTATTTACCTGGGCAAAATCTTGTCAAAATATATATTACTGTACTGTGCTTTGAGGAATGCTTTTATTTGGGCTTCAAGCGTCTGGTTATTGGCAGTTATAATGTCTGGCTGTTATAATTTCAAAACTTCCACCATTTTTAATAACATTAATACAGTGCAATAGTCGGGTTCCAGGAGTAAAATCCCATTTGTGTTCTCCATAAGATAATTCATTTTTTTTAACGATAACTTATAAACCTTTAAAGACAGACCTATTATTAGCTAAGAAGTTGTTAATAGATGGCATGTGCTTCTGTAGAAATTACTTCAAAAATAATTTGTTTAACAGTGGAATTCCTGCAAAAAAACAATCAAAGAATAAAAAAAAGCCCTTTAGCGTCTACCCATGTCATGAAGCATTGCGAATGACACACACAGATAAAATGTTTATATATATAAAACCCCCATAAAATATTGTTTCTATATACACAATCAACATGTTTAATTTAATGACATATTTGAAGGTGCACTGCAAATGTTAGCGGCATCTAGTGACAGTCTGAGACAGAAGAGTGTAGCTAGCGCTCTGTAGAGAAGTTTGTCCATTTAGGGCTACTGTAGAAACATGATGGCACAAAATGTAATTAACTGTAAGGGGACCCGCGGTGTATGCAGATAGAAATGGCTCATTCTAAGATAATAAAAACATGAGGGGTTTATACACCACTGAGAACATAGTTATGTATATTATATTGCATTTCTGTCAATAGATCCTCATAAATACTACACCCTGCACCTTTAATTCTATGATGTAATTTGCAATGCTTCATGGGACTTTAGTTCTTTCCCTTACTAAAGCCATTAACTACACCGTCTTGTTCCTTTGTCTTTTTGTCAGATTTTCCAATAATTTGTTTGCTTCAAATCCAAGTTGTGATTCATCTCGTAGCTGGTTGGTTGGTTTCAGTTCGTGGTTTATAACTCTTTCACGAAATAAAAAATCCCTATGGGAAAAATGAATAGGAGAAAAACTTTTGGAAAAAATGTGGGCAGTCAAGTCACTGTTGCGCTTTATTAGGTTTATAGGAGAAGATCTCAATGTCTTTCAATACAATTTTAAACAGAGCTTCTATTTTAAAATGTACATTTTGCATTATGGATCCCAGAAGTTACCAGCCTATCTTCTAAATTATTCACTGAAGTTATTCACTGAAATGCCTCCTGAGATTTGAATTAATATTCCAACCTTAATATAAATAATGCAATTCTCATTTTTCCTATACAAGATCAGTGTAAAATAAAGCAATGAGCTTCTCAGCGTGCTTTACTTGGCCAACTTACACCGGGTAAAATCATTGTGAAGCACACCTTTACGTTATTGCTTTTACAAAGTGGTAAATATTGTTCAGTAAATAGTTACGAAAATCTCACAAATCCTCTGCAGTTACATCATGGACCCCTAGGGGTCGCACGTCTTCTTGGCAAACTCCAACAGATCCAAATAACACCATACTGTAATTGGAAGAAACATACTTGTGCATTAGTATCAGTTCTGAATACAACTATCGCGTAATGTTAACATCTCATTACATGGTCCTGCAGGCATTAGGGTCCCATGGAAACTCTGCTGTAGAGGTGGATAAGGAGACCATTGATAAGATGAGACACATCCAGAGCAGTTTTCAGCAGAACAAGGAGGCGGTGCTTGGCAACCTGCTGAAGATGGTGTGCGACATTAAGCCAGAGATCCACGCCAATTACCGCGTCGCTGGATAAACCGCTCTGTCCAACCACCACATCCGTTACAATCCCTAAAGGCCCACAAAGCACTGAGACAAAGACTGCTACTGGACACATCACATGTTACAATCATGATATTAATAATCACTGCTTAATAAAACACTTCTTTTCTGTTTTCCAGCACATTACCAATCAATGGTCTTGTACTTTACATACACATTTCTGCAGTCTTTTTCATTTGTTTGCATATATATTTGAAACGATCCAATGCGAGTCTTTGTCTCTGCTCTCTTGGTTAACTGTAGTATTGTGTGGTTTATCAGAGTGAGCTTCTTTGCGAATGATACCTTTAAATGTTTGTATGAGTGTCTCTATCTTGCTATGTTCTTAATTTATAAGTAATCAGATGTTATTGTTTTATCTAATTGATGTATACACTGTTTATTGTTTTCCCCAATGGCTCTTTTGTGGTAAAGTTAATTCTCATTGCATTATCTTTATGTAGTAATAGTAATTAAATTAGCTCCACAATTCCTCCCTGCACTCTTGTTCTGTATATGTAGTTGGCATTCCTCTATTTGAACCTGGTGTGAAAATGTAATAAATGTCTCTGTGTAAATGGATCTACACTGTTTTCCATGTGAATTTGACTTATTTCTCTAGTACAATGCGGCTAGATCACAGTTGTGAATATCGCTTAACTATGATTTACTCTTTAGATAAAAGTTTTTAATAATTTCATCTGAAGAGCGATGTCGGCAACGACAGATGCCGCTGACTCATCACAATGTATTTATTCTCCAGAACCTATTTACTATTTGAACACTTCAAACATTTCTCGAAAATTGTTTTTTTTTTAAATGAGCATTTTATCAGACTCGTATGTTTGTTCATTAAAATGTCAGACGGTTTTGGGCAATTCCACGCAAAAATGTCACATCCATAACGCCAACTAAATACCATGGCATTGTGTTGCTGTTATGGATGTGACAGTTTTCCGCGGAATTGCCCTTTTGCATCTGAAGTCTTCACTTGTAATAACGTGTTCATAAACTTAACAGTTTAGATTTCTTCACTAAACGATATATTCATTATACTAAAAGCTTTAATAAAGGTGTTTCTGTTTTCAAATATATATATTTTATATACACAAAGAAATAGCCACATTTCTCCTTTTTTTAACTTAAAAATCAAATGTTCAGTGGTGTTAAATGATTTTGACTCCGTCTCCATGCCACATTTAACTTATGAAATGTCTATTCTTTATTAAGTGACGGCAGAAGCTATATGTGCATAATCGCCTTAACAAGGCGAAAAACATTAAACACTGCAAAAGATGAATAAAGACCCTCATAAATCAATTTTCGTCAACATCATGCAGATAACGTTACTTGCCATGTGGCAACGGAAGTACAGTAGCGAAGTGAACATGCGGCACCGGAAGTGTGTGTTTCTATCGAATGCGGTTGAATTTATTTCAAAATACTTGTTTTTAAATTCTCTTTATTTTTCATTATTAAACAGAATCCTCTATCCACGACCACTTGTCAATCAGAGGTGGAAAATATAGATGGAAACGTTTTTTTCTTTATTATTCTTTTCATTTCATTTTATTGAATTATTACGTTTATTTACCAGGTAGAAACTGAGAACAAGCTTGTAATGTATTTTTTTGTTACTAATAAAATTAATTGTTCACTTATTGAAAACGTAAAAAATACTAAGAAGAATAACAATAATATTTTTTCTTTAATTTTTCTTATTATTATTTTACCGACTGGTAAAGAACATGCTTATAAAATGAACGAAGGGACTTTTATTGTGGATTCGATTTAGTTTTGTAATTTGTAGCTGACTCCTGTCCTTAACTTCACTGGGAATCTCGCCGCCGCTTGTCAGAAGAAAGTGCAAAGATTAGTTCGTTTACTCTTGTCCCAAAACCGATGTTCTGCGGTGAATATCAACGGCACTAAAGGAACCTGTGGACGCATTCGGCGCATGTTGTCAAGGTGGGGTTTACGTGACTCTTTGCAGCTCTGTGAGGTAGTTTTTCCTGTAATCTCTGTCGCTGTGACCTCTGAGAAGACAACTTCAGCTCTCTCCCTCTCTTGCTCATCATCTTTGTAGACAAATATAGCGACTATTCGGATGGTTATCAAAATGATGTATATATTTTCATAATTGGTGATCAGCACCAAGTGTATAAATGTCCAAATGAGCTCTAAAGGCTGTTATGCATTATAAATGCTGGTCTCATAATCTTTCTAGTATTTACATCATATAATAAATCATCATGGCAGCTGGGTTATATTGTCAACATTTTGCTGGTCATTCGTGATTATCATGCTCAGTGTTTTTACTTTTCATAAGCTGTCAAAAACTGATATGAAGCTGCTATCCTGAAGTTTTAGAGTGTCCTTGAACACCATATATTTAAATGTAAAGCATATATTAAATATTAAAGCATATATTAACCATATATTAAAGCTAAAAATTAAAGGAATACATCACCCAACAAGAAAACATGTGCTGTCCATCATGTTCTTCCAAATCCATATGACTTTCTTTCTTCTGTGGAACACTAATAAGAAATCTTGAAGTCTTTTTACATATTACAGAATTTTTCCTATACTAATATATTATTTATATAAAAAAATATTGTATTTAATTGATTGTTATTATTTAATCTAACTAATTTTTGTATTATAATTTATTTAGTTTTCATTCTAATTTTAGTTATTTGATATGCTTTTTTTATTGTATTAGTTTTTTTATTCTATTTAGCTTAATTTTTTTTATTTCAGTTTTAGTCATTTTAGCTCTTAAACTTATTTAATTTAATATTGATATATTACTTTATTTTAGCCTTATTTTATTTAGTGAAAACTTTTTAAATAGTTGTAGTTAGTAATAACATCACTTTTCCAGGGTCATTGCAGAAAGCAGTAAATCCAAATGCGGCTTATGGTCATGTAAATGCATAAACAACATTCTTCAATTTTTTTTTTAAGAGTGTGCATGTGTGTGGAAAAGACCGGATAAATAAACTAACAAAAAGGTGGGAGGAAAATCTGGTTACTGACTGAGCTGATTGTGTAGAGGTTAAAGGATTAGTTTACTATAAAATGAAAATTGATGATCAGAAAGAAGAAGGTCGTATAGGATGGTGTGAGGGGGAATAAATCATGGGGTAATATTAATTTTAAAGTGAACTACTCCTTTAAGAGCACACTGCTAGCACATGTAAACATGAATGTTGCTTTTGCTTTAAGCAGCTTTCGTGCAATAAGTTTCCTGGTGTTCATGTAAACCGGTGGTTCTCAACCCTTTTGACTTCAAGGCCCCCTGTTGTCCACAACAATATTCAAATGCCCCATGGTGTTTCCTTTTGTTTGTGATTTACTGGATGAGGATTAAAGACAAGGATTTATAAAAAAATATTTGTACTCACAATTAGAATCACCTTTTTTATGGTTTAAAATAGAGATCATAATTCTCCCATGATTCTGAACAGACAACTAAACACAATAATGTAATTTTATTAGAGGTTCTGACAAATTTATTAGAGGTCCAATTAAAATTCACTTGTTTCATTGCTCAAAGAATCAGTATTTTTTAACAAATCTCTTGAATTAATTATTAAATGACACACATGAAGTCTGTGTCCGAAATATGGCTGAGACGATTAGTCGACATTGTCGCGTCGACAAATATCTTCGTTGTCGAGTAGTCGTTTGATCTCATGTGACCTAATGTGAGGGGCCTGCATTCTAGGGATGGGCGTATCGATTTGAAGTATCGATATATCGATACTGATGTGAGCATCGAAAAGTATCGATACTCAAATAAAAATAACGATACTAAGGTGTTTTTTTTTTTTTTGTTTAAAAAGATTTAATGCATACAATACGAATAACCTGTTACTGAATAGTTGTGTAACCATTGATGCTTTTGGAAACGCAGCCCAGAACAATACTCATCAGAAAACAAAAAACATATGTTTGAGTTATTTTACAATAAACAAATGGAAACTGTAGCCTACATAGTGCATTACACTCTTTAAATGTAATGTTAAAAGCTGATATTGATCATGTTCTATTCTGTAACTATAATATCATGTCAGAATAAAAAGGTTGCATTTTATGAGTGCAACGTCCTGTCACTGGCAGTCCCTTATGAAAATTAACCATGGTTTATTTATTTACTACAGTGATCGTAGTTCAACTAGTATTTGTAAATGTCCATGGTTACAACTACAAGTAAACATATTTTAACCATGTGTAAACAAAAATATGATCTAATAAGTTGCAATTAAGGCATATTGAATGTTAAAATTCAAATATAATGTTAAGTGGGTATATTTACCCATTTTACTCTTAGTAATTTTAATAATTTAATAAATGCAATCATTAAAAAGTTCAGTTAAGAAGTATTGTATCGGTGATACTGGCCTTGAAAGTATCGGTATCGTATCGAAAACAAAATAAGTGGTATCGCCCATCCCTACTGCAGATTTGAGATTTGACCGCTACGTCGCTGTAGCGCTAGAGTGTAATGCAGTAGTGATGGGAAGTTCGGATCATTTTACGGACTCGGATCTTTGAATCTCGTTCAGCAAAATGAACAAATCTTTTTTCAAGTCATTTCGTTCATTTCAGCAGAATCTAATTAAAATATTACATTTTTCAGCACATTTAGTACTTTTGTAATAAAAAATGAACTATAAGCTAATGCAGCCATGGCCAAACTTTGAGAAATAAATTATTAATTAATTGCTTAGCTTGATTTAGTCTATGTATGCAGTCTGTTAGTTCACCTCACCTCCCGATCGTTCTTCTTTTTTTTTTTTCAAATCGTTTACTCTCGTGTCTGTCTTCAGGTTCGAGCCGTTAGTTCCGTCATGTCTGATGCTCTGATCTGGCCGTGACAGCCGTGTAATACACATGCGTCCGGAAACAGATCAGTTGATCAGTTCATTTCGAGTCTCGGGTTTGAGTCATTCGTTCATCAAGTCCCAGTCACAAGTCCCAGTCACCGGAAACAGATTTGAACAGTTCATTTCGAGTCTTTGAGTCGTTCCTTCTAGTCCCCATAGGCTGAATGCAGAAACAAAAATGATCAGTTCATCTCTCGAGTCAGTCTTTGGGTCTTAGTCTCGTTCTTTTGTCACGTGACCGCTTCCCGGGTTCAGTGTCTCGCAACATATACAACATTACAGTCGTATTATTGACTGTATATTATTTTTTGTTTAGGAATTCTCATACAATTATCAAAAGATATCTGCAACAAACATCTGAAAAATAGCCTAAGATGTTGCGCAATGCGCATGCGCGGGTCAATACAAAATGAACGAATCGCTCTCTGAGACGACTCGTCGTTCCCGAGTCATATTAAGGATTCGTTCAAAATGAACGAATCGTTCATGAACGACACATCACTATAATGCAGCCCTTACAAATGTTGCGGTAGAAGAAAACATCGCGAATGACGGAGTGCAAACAAATCTGAACTAGCAAGATGTGGGAAAGTTTCCCCAAACTTTCAAACTAAGGCTGCGTCTCAATCAGCTCCCTAGTTCAGTAGTCAGGGCACTGATCAGGGAGTTAGCCCATTGATTCTTGTCCTGATCAGTGCCCTGACTACTGAACTAGGAGCTGATTGAGACGTGCAAGGCGAAAGTTTTCACGGGAGTACATTACAACGTGCATGTTGGAGCACTTATAGAGGGAACAACTAACTAACTAGCGGTAAATCTCTTTATTAGAGAATGCAATACTACTAATAATTGTAATAATATTATCAATAATAATATAATTACAGTAATGTGATGATTTATTTAGCATAGAATAAAGTTTGATCGAACTTGGAGTCAGGACTGTTTTTATTATTCTAACACTATTAGGTATTATAGTCTCATCACTTGCCTGTGTTTTGTTCCATATGCATGAAGCCTTACAAAAGGTGATGTTAGGAAGAATATCATGTCAGCTACTTTTTCATATTGTTAATTAAAAGGTGAATGAGAATCTGTCGGCTCAATTGTCATGTAAGAGATTAATATTATGTCATTTTTTTCTGCAATGTCATTTGCAGATTCATATTTTTACCATTCTTTGTGTCTTGAAGTAAATGTCCTCTTTTTCTGTTTCAGTTCTAAGAAAAGCAGTGGGCCTATTATTTGCTGCCAAGAGATGTTCACATTCAAACATCACTTTTTTTTTTGTCTGTAATGCAGCTAATTTTTGTTTAGTATTATTTATTTTTTCAATTGAAAGCAAACAGAATATTTAAACAATGCTTAGAGAGCATTTGTGTGTGATTTGAGTTCTGAGAACTTGGCTCAAAGTTAATTAAAACCATTTCAAAAGCTGAAGTGACTTTCTTTTTTATATATTATGGTTAGAATATGTATAAATCAATGTTTTAACTAATTGAAAAAGCTGAATAATTTCTAAAAATTTACTGATTAGCCGTTGTTGGCAATGACAATAATCAACGGTTAGTCGATTAATCGTTCTAATAATCGTTAGATTAATCGATTATTAAAATAATCGTTTGTTGCAGCCCTAGTCCGAAATCACTCCCTATACCCTTAAACAGGGCACTATTTGAGGGGAAAGCCATTTGTAGTGGTGTCTGAAAACAAAGTGGACGTTATTAATCAATCCCACAATGCACCGCAATGATGAGTGTACAGCTGGTGTACGCTCAACAGCTAGAGAATACCCATAATGCACTGTGAGAGCCGCTCGCTGAATGAATTCCAATGACTCGCCAGAAGATGGCGCCGCAGCTGAATCAATCCATCTATTTTCTAAAACAAGGTTGTCCAGCGTAATATCATACAGGTATAAATTCCTTTTTAAGTGTTTCCAAGCCAGAGTTCAAGATCTTTTCATTACTTCTTGAGCTGCCAGTTTGCTACTTTTCAAATAATTAAACAGCAAGCGCAAACGCGACAGCCTTTCCGGAGCACTCAGTGTCTGAATTCACTCACTCGTTTTCATTCACTCCTTCAAGTGGTGATATAATAGTGAACGAGGGTATTATAGGGGCGATTTCGAACACAGCAGTAGACTTCTCTTGTTTCATTACGGGATGAATCAACGTTTTTGAACGAATCTCTTGAATGAATGATTCAATGTCAAATAAATTTTTTAACAGTCACTTGTCGCCACCTACTGGTAGTGTTGTAGTCAAGAGCACCTAATCCGAGACCAAGACCAATGTGTGTCCAGACCAAGACCAGACCAGCACTCCTTAAAGGGTTAGTTCACCCGAAAATGAAAATTCTGTCATTAATTACTTAGTTCAACACCCGTAAGACCTCCGTTCATCTTCCGAACACAAATGAAGATATTTAGTTGAAATCCAATGGCTCAGAAAGGCCTCCATTGGCACAATGTTCTTTACACTCTCAAGACCCATAAAAGGTACTAAAGACGTCGTTACAAAGTCCATCTCACTACAGTGGGTCTACAATAACTTTATGAAGCGACGAGAATAGTTTTTGTGTGCAAAAAAACCTAAATAACGACTTGTATAGTGATGACCGATTTCAAAACACTGCATCATGAAGCGTTATGAATCAGCGAGTCGAATCATGATTCGGATCGCGTGTCAAACCGCCAAACTGCTGAAATCACTTGACTTTGGCGATTCAAACCGCTGAATCGACTCACTGAATCATAACGCTTCGAAGCTTCATGATGCTGTGTTTTGAAATCGGTCATCACTATATGTCGTTATTTAGTTTTTTTTGCGCACAAACTATTCTCAACTTCCAAAATACATAAAAGTACTGTAAAAGTATTTCATATGACATATACGCATATGTAATTTATGACGCTTTTCGATAGCTTTGTGCAAAATTTAATCTTGACATCCAGGAAGCAGTCTCTTGTTTTCACTGGAGGGAGAACTTGTCATTTGACATCAATGTTAGATATTCAGTCTGTCCTCTATAGAATGACATTAATGGCTGAGTAATGGTGAAAAACTTCTCTTGTAATAGAGAGCTGCACAACTTGCAGGGAAAAATCAACTTGCTTTTGTTCCTGGAAACAACTTTTTTTTCTTTTAAGAGGAAGTTAGTATCAAAAGTGGGGGAAGGAACTTCAAGGAAGGAAGGCCACTGGATTCAATGTGTGTGCTTATTTTTAGGTTGATTGTTTTGCTGAACCAGAAAACCAGGTATTGTAACCCCCACCGGTTGGAAGAGGTCATATGTCATATTTCTTCAGCATTAGGACGTACACGAAGTAGGCTAGTATGTCTTTCTAAGCTTAAGTAATGCCACACAACTATTGGGCAAAACGTATCTTAGGTTTTACGTCTCTCTGGAATTATTGTGTAAACGGGTGTAAAGTGCTTTGATTTGGATCTGTATGAAAGTGCACTAGCAGGTCAGAGTGACACTACCACGTTGTCTCTCAGTTGCATGAGTGTGACTGTCTAACAAAGTGTTAGACGCTTTCAGAGAAAAACATCTAAAATTTATCTTTTTAGACTGTCTGTATGTTACAAATTGACTCTAGACTGGATCCCCCTATGTAAAGTTACTGATAAATACACCTACTGTGTGACTTTTTATAATAATCTGGCTAACGTTGTTAATTGGATACAGTATATAAGATACTGGTCTTCAAAACACCCAGAGCTTGATATTTAAGCACATTTATGAATGATTAAACTCTTGTGTGATTTTTGATACTTATCAGCCAGGCCTATTAAACATTCAGGCTCAAACTATGGTTTGGTTTACAAACGAACTATCCAGATTGCAATATGGTTTGTGTATTTCATCATACTGTTGTCCATGTTGGTTTCTTAAATTAGAGACTGAAATGTGTTAGTTTCACTGACAGCTTGGTTATTCTCAAATGAATGTGTGCCGTCAAAGTTTTGTTTCATTTTTTTTTTTTATGTTAATCTCTGGCATTTAAAGGTCAAACCAGTTTTCTCCCTTGACACATTTTGTTACCATTTAGTCAAGTCTGGATCCTCACTGTAAAATCGAATTAGTTAGACTTACTTGAAAAAAGCATGCAAACCGATTGCCTTAAAAAAAACAAGTAAAGTGAAATAGGAATAGTATGTTAGTTAGTATAGTTCACTTACACAAGAGTTCTAGTAACTAAAAAAGAACTGTAGAGAGTACTTGATCTTTTACTTTAGATTTACTCTTCACTTAGTCTAGCTACCATTGTTGTGTTTTGATGCTGAATGTTGAAGTCTGTGTGAGACTCAAGCATGGTCAACTGCAAGATATTGTTACAAATATAGAGGGATTGTGTCAACCCAATTAAAAGTTCCACAGGTGTTTATGACGTAAGTGTTAGCATTACATTTGTAAACGAATATTATATGACCTAATAAAGGGAAATATTACATAGGTTAATTTTAAAAGATGAGTTTAATTTCTGACTAAATCATTAACTATAGTTCATTATTAAAGGTGCACTATGTAAAAATTGAGTAAAATATCCAAGAACCACTAGCCCAGTGTTATATATTGTTCAGTTGAGTACTTAAAATATCCCAAATGTTTCCAACTATTTGTAAATCGTGAGAAATTGCTATTTTAAACAAGGAACCAGGATGTGTGAGGGAGTCGCCTGTCGATTGCGTCATATCTGCGTTACCCTTGTATTCCGGTTTTATTTTGCAGAAACGCTTTACTCTCACTGCAGTGTGAACAAGTGTCTTAGCAGCCACTGAGAGAACGCACAGAGTAACGTAATAACATAATTTTCAACACACTCAGATGCATCTAATATGATAAACAGAGCTGCTTTACCTCATACTCATGACCGGAAAACCGTAAGTGGCGCCAGCGACTGTGTCATAATAAAAGTCCCGCCGGAGACTGTGTCATAATAAAAGTCCCGCCGCTCTTCTCATTAACAATTACTCCTGCGGCCTTGCTAAGCTCCACAACACTCGGTTCTGCTCTGGTTCATACTACAGTAACGTTAATAATCACATCCATGAACATGATTTCTGCCCGAGTCCTATCCCGATTCTTTTCCACTGGGTGTGAGGTGAAGACCACATGTCCCAAGATTCTGCGCTCAAATGTGGCGTCATCAAACTATGCCTTTGTTTTGAACAGGCGACCTCTAGTGGATGGAAAAGTTACACAGTGCACCTTTAAGTCAGAAGCTATAGGTCAACTTTTAAAAGCAACCTATTTTTTTCTTCTGTTCCTTTGAAATCAAATAACTGATTTCTTGTTGCATCGCTGCATCACATGGAAGAGAGTTATAATATAAATGTTCCAAGTGCCCAACCAAAGTGAACACTAATCACCATAATGGTGAGGATTGTTTTTTTTTTTTTGCTTGACAAAATGGCACTCAAAAGCTGCGTTTCCACCGCAGGAACTTTCCCCAGGAACTAGGAACTTTGAGGTGGTACTCGGTGTGTTTAGACCGCAGGAACCAGGGTCTAAATGAAATTCCGGGAAAATATTTCCCCCTTCAAACGGCCCTGCTCCCGAGGTAGTACTTTTTCAAAGTTCGGGAACTTTCGTGGGTGGGACTTGGGCACTGAACATGCTGATTGGTTGAAGTCACGCAGCATTTTATTTCAACCGGCATTTTTAAAAGTCTCTTGCGAGGTTCGTGCTGCGTTCAGTAAATATCAGTCTTGCTCTTTGTCTGATGGCGCGCTTTCGTCTCAGCAATCGCACGGTCAATGTCCATAATAGCTGATAATAACATACGTTGTCTTATTTTAAATCTAGCTTTACGAGCTTTCAGAATACGCTTTAGTATCAGTGCTCGTCTCTTTTCCGCCATTTGTTAATTACCTCTATAGTAAACCAATTCATAACCAGCAAAAGCAGCGCTGCTTGTGTCTCCTCCATACTTATTGTTGCAGACAGTGTCGCGCAAAAATTACTACTGTCTGTCGGTGATTGGGAGGAGCAGTCGCGCGCAGTCCCACATCTCTGGACTAATTTGCCTAATCTTCACGGTACTTTAGGCCGCAGTGGAAACGCAGACAGCAGCAGGTCTGGGGGGGAAAAAGGTTCCTGTAAAAAAGTTCCTTGTACAAAATGTTCCGGATAATTTTGGTGGAAACGGGGCTAAACCAATCAATGAATCTTAACTTGGTTTTTCTGAGTAAACAAGGAATAGTATGTGAATAGTACAGATTACTAGATTTTTACAATTAAGTTAAAACACTAAGTAAAGTTGACTAAAAAGTGTTAGTTAGAATCACTGTTGGATTTTACAGTGGGAAAATGTCACAAAGAAATGTCCAGGTCATGTTTCACACAAAATTTAAATATTATTTTAGTTTAGCATTACAGTGGTTGAAATGAAAATGTCACAATGCAAAAAAAATCATAAATAGTCCTAAATGCATGTTATTGATCTTATTGGGAACAATGAATCAGTATACGTTTATTTTCTATTATTTTTATTTTGTACTCTTCAATCAGAAGTAATGACTCAATTTTCCAGTGGAAGGACAGACTTCTCTTTGGTGACGTATTTCACTTCTGCTCCTAATTTAAAAAAAAAAAAATTGGAGCACTGTCTGATAAATAACAGACATTAACTTCCATTATGCTGTGATATTTGTCCTCTTAAATTGATTTCCAGGGACATTTTTTACCTTTTATAAGAGCAATTATTTCTCAAATGTATGCATTGTTTTTTGTCAGATGTTAATGAAATGGTCGCACTGTTGAGCCCTGGCATAAACTCTGTCTCTTTCTTACAATCGACTTCAGATCTGCCTCAATCCAATTTACAACTGGTGGATAGAACTAATGCTTCATTCATGTGCTATCGAAATTATTGTAGTTTTCCAGTTAAAAAATTGGAAATGAGCAGAATTGTTCTCCACCAGTTCCCACATTGTCAGGTCTTTCCTACATGATTTATATTTTTCATGGGACTAAATTGGATTTTAAATAACTGTTTAAAGGGTTTTCTCTTTTTTTGCAGTTGATGTGATTTGTTTGGTCAACTAACTGTATAATTCACAACTTCTGGTAAACCAAACAAAACCAACATTCAACATTAGACTTGTTTGCTGTTGTGAAATGTTGAAATGCAACTGCTCTTTGTACCTCATCTTTACCTCTACACTGAAGTTGGAAGATTATACCACTAAAGCTGTTGAACACTGTTAACACTAGTTGCCATGTTGCCCCCATGACCTGCCAATGAGAGGGTTATGGGATCTGAACATCATAACGATCAGTAATGATTGACCAAATCTTCGTCCTTTATTCATTCACTCATTGTTGAAAAGGTCAATGATATAATCACTTAATCGCAATGATTAAGACATAAACAAGTTAGTATAATTACCATTGAAATAGCTGTGCAAATATTTAACACTCAGGCAGTTTCTCATTTTCGTGATCTCTTTATCACACCCCTCCCTTTTTTGTTTTCCTAATTTGTCTGTTGTTTATCTTTATGGGATCAAGGACACAGCACTTAATTGAAGACCTTGTACAGTCGAACATAGGTAAAAGCTGTTCTTTGAACATCAATAAAGTTAAAATACTCACGTAGCTGTCCAGAACTCAAGCACAGGTTTGCATTGAGTTCTCATTATGACTGAAAGGGGCTGAACATTTCTGGTAAATTTCCCCCAAATCCTGGAAAGTTGAAACTTTGCAACCCTGCTAATGAGGACTTTTGCTTTGAAAGGGTTTTTTTTCTTTTTTTCTTTTCACTGTTCTGTTATCAAGATAAAATGTTCACAAAAACGTTGGCGAAATTTGCTGTCTTGAGCCTGTTTTCATTCAATTGGCTTTTTACCAGTAAAATGGCATAATTCCACCTAAAAAAAACCCTAAATTGTTGAACAAAGAAACGAATTGGTGAAACCCCCCCCATAAAATACTGATACAGTGAAAAATGTTCAGAATCTACATTACGTTTAGTTTAATCATGTATGAAATCCTAATAGATTTAATGCAAATATAAACAATACAAAGAGGTATGGAAATTACATATGTATGTGGACTAGGTTTTGGAAAATTCTGGTAATTTTCAAGGCTGGAAACATGCCACTGGAATATATGGGAATTTACTGTAATTATCAGGAATTAATGGGAACAAACTGAATTTACAAAATTGCAGGTTAGCCTATAACAGGGAACTCCGATGAAGTTGGAAAAAACTCTTGCAGCAAAATCTCAGTTAAACAATCAGATTTAATGCAATTTCAGTTGAATTTCTACCCTCCATATTCCTCCATTATATGCACATTTTATCAAAAATACAGAAAAAAAATGTAATATTGTGAAATACTATTACAATTAAAAATAATGGTTTTCTATTGTAATTTAAAGCCATTACTCCAGAGTCCAGCCTTCAGTGTCACATGATCCTTCAGAAATCATTCTAATATGCTGATTTATTATCAATGTTGGAAACAGTTGTGCTTTATAACCTCCGATAAATTTTTTTAAGGATTCTTTGATTAATAAAAAGTTAAAAACCAGCATTTATTTAAAATAGAAATCTTTTGTAACAATATAAACTACCGTTCAAAAGTTTGGTGTCAGTCATTTTTTTTCTTTTTTCTTTTTAAAAGAAATTACCGGTAATACTTTTATTCAGCAAACATGTGTTAAATTGATAAAAAAAGTGATGGTAAAGACTTACATGGTTAGAGAATAATTATATTTTGAATAAACTTCTTTTTAACTTTTTATTCATCAACGAATCCTGAAAAAAAAGTATCACGGGTTCCAAAAAATATTAAGCAGCACAACTGTTTCTAACATTGATAATAACAATGTTATCAAATCAGCATATTAGAATGATTTTTGAAGATCATGTGACACTAAAATAAATAACACGTACATAACAATTGCTGCAAAATTTTTTTTATTTAACATGCACCACCCCCCCCCCTCAAATTTCCCCAAATTTCCAATTAATTCCTATAAATTCCTGTTAAGTTTCCAAATAGGAATATTTCCAAAATTCCTTTTTTTCAACAAGTTTTTTCCAAAGTTTTCCTAATTTATTTATTTTTATTGATTCTACAAGTATCATAATTCAATTTACATGGTAATTGTTACATTTATGTAACATATAAGTGACATGCTAAATAAGACGATGTGCTATGCTATATGTGGTCAAGTAGTTGGAGCGACTTAATTTTACTTAATTTAAACATGTTTTGATGCTACAAATGATTAAGTCCCTCTAACATTATTTCATTTTCAACGATTGATGCAAACTCTTGCGTTAATTGTTTTTTGAGTCAACACATTATTTTTGTGTTCTATTTGTGTTATTAAAATATTAGTTTGAATGATTGTTGTTCAAAAATGTGGAAAATAGTCATAATACAGACTGAGCAGGTTGTGCAAACGTTTTACTGGCACTATATAGTGAGCAAGAGTGGAGGAAGACAAGTCTTTTTCAGGCAACAAGCTTTGTGGGTGTGGATAAAACCTTGTGATTGGATTAATGGAAGAAGAAGGAAATGAAAGGCAGATGAGAGGTCACATGATGAGTACGACCATGTGCACGCAATATTCCTACTGCTGTTCCTGAACACTAGCACTATCTGGCTGCACTTTACACGCTCACTGCACCTGTGTCAGGACTGACAGGAATTACTCACACATTTCTGTGGTTGGCAAACAGAAAGATACTTTCATAAGGAAAGAAGGAAGCCAACTGAGAGAGGTGACACATTTTTGCTTGGGTGAGTTATTTCTGTGGAAAATTCACCATTGGAGTTTTGTTTGTTTTTTATTTAGGTTTCATCAGTCAGATTATTTGTACCAAATTGTTTGATGGCAGAAACAAATGAATGCAATATTTAGCAAATATTTAGTTGTTACAAGCTACCCATGGTATCTCAAATGGTAATACATTGATACTTTGTTATATACCGATACCATAGTACTAAATAATTACTGTATAATATACCATGTTATTTATTCCGTAGTTTAAAGAATATAAAACGTAGTACTAGCCAGGTAAATGTCCAAAAAACTATGGTAATTTTTTAAAATCTGAATATCATCTGAAAATGTTATTCTTTTTAGTACGTTTTTTTTTAAATGGCATACTTTTTTAAAAAACGTTTGTAGACTTTGTGTAGGCTATAAGAGCAGTCACATGATGGGCTTTACTTCTTGACAACAGTGCACATTGTCTGGACTCTCTCAGCTATGCGATTTATGAAGACACAATACAAGCAGACATTTATTTTCAGAGTGTACTTTGTGACTTTCATTGCTCCTCGGTTGACCTTGTTTGGTCTTTGAATCTAAGCTGAATCTGAGGGAAAATGCCATTTCATAGTTGTAAATGAGTAGCCAATTGTCTGTTTAGGCAAACAAGAGCACGCTGACTAATGGATAGTGCAGATAGTGTAGATAATCATATTCATTAGCCTGATGTGCGTCTTGCGCAGCCATCTTTGATGTGTGTTTTATCCCTGAGGCTGTCCCGAACCTTTAGGAAAGCATGTTTGCTGCTCAAATGGGAAAAGTAATTGTTTTATAGAGGTATGTATTAGATTATCTGGATGATGTTGTGTAAGTGACTAGCCTGGGGTTGTCGGGACATTCGATTAGTGAAGGTCTCTCGTATCTGTTATTCCCTTAACAGGATTTGATCACTTTTCAAGAATTTAAAATAAACAGGGGCTTCACTTCATACACAGTGACCCTGAAAAGTATCTTGGTACTTAAGCCACACTAAAAATGTATGACTGTCATCACATTAAATACAATATATAAATATTATAGCCTACTATATACTGTCTGTATATAAATTCATATGTGGTTGACTTTCCTGCAAATAACCACTTTCTGTGTCAGACGTCAGTGTTCATAGTTAATGTGATGAAGTGGTCACACTGTTAGAGAACTGACTTTTAAAGGCTTAGTTCAACCAGAAATGAAAATTGTCATTTGTTTTTGCATCATCAACTTTTGTTTATCTTTGAAAACACAAATGAAAGTATTTTTAATGAAACTTGATTGAAATGTTTTAATGTCCCTCGTATAATACGATTGTGTCCACTCAGAAAACCCCTCGATTCATATGGATTACTTTTATGATGTCTTTATGAATTAATTTTGAAGCGTAAAGGTTTTAGTGGAATGGACTTTCAGTGGAGGGACAGAAATCTATCAGGTTTCATTAAAACATCTTGATTTGTGTTTCAAAGATGAACGAAAGTCTTGCGTGTTTGAATGCCATGAGGGTGAGTAAATGGTGACAGAATTTCCATTTTTTGGGTGAACTAACTCTTTAATATATCGACTAAAAATCACTGACACACTAGTTAATTAAAAGTTAGTATTTTTTGCAGATTCAAATATTTGTTTGATATTTTATATATAATGCATTGACATCATACACATGATATTTACAAGTGTCTGAATGCTTTCTGCTACTGTAGGCTATGTTTGGCTGCTTATTTTAACCTGTTGATCAGGATCCTATAGATTATCCTTGTATGGCACCAGCATGCCATGACTGAGTTCATCGTTTCAAACTCCCATATATCCCTAATCGTACTTGGCATGTTTAAGTTTAACTCTGCTGTAGTATGTTCTGCTCTATGCTTTTTCATTTAGCAGATTAGTCATTTCATACATTAAAGGAGTTTTATTTTGTTATTATACTTGAGAGCTGCCAAACGCATAACTTTTAATTGTTTGTACTCTGATCTCTCCCCAGCACCTCTGTGCAGTGAGATAAATATGTCACATCCACACATGCATCACCATGAGGACCCAACCATGGCACCCTCTCATGAGGGCCATATGACTCCTGAATCCGATCATGGGCAACACATGATGATGATGGTGAGACAACCTGGAATTCATTCATTGACACATTGAGTGTCAGTATCTGAACAGACACTTGATAAAATCCATCTTGGCATTAAACAAAGATGTAATGTTATCATCATTTAAAGTTCGGCTTCTGCATTAATGTATTAGAATTGATTTAATTCACTATGGGCAAAGATGTTGATTCAATTATACTTTATTTATAGCAAATGACCTTCTACTTTGGCTACAAAAATGTGGAGCTGCTATTCGCCGGGCTGGTCATTAACACACCAGGAGGTAAGATGCTCTGTGCTTTGTGTTTCTTTTGAATTTTGAAAGAGCTGTTATTAAACTAACATATGATTGTTACCTACTTAAGAATATCAATCGGAATGAATATACATTATGAATGCACCCTATAAATTTGTTTCCCAATTTTCATTTTTACTTTTCCAAAAATTCAGTGTTTGCGTTGTAATAGTTTGTTTAAATGTTTTTATTTGGTATTTCAGCAGAAAATCATTTGTAAGTACACTTTTTGAAAAAATGCAAACAAATAAGATTTACATCCTAACAGGTATGCTTGAAAAAAAGACATACGGTAATATTTAACAGAACATTTTAGTAGGTATATTAATTAGGTAAAAGAAAAAGAAAAAGAGACAGAAAACCCATCCAGCACCACCCACAGCCTCAACCCAAAAGTGCTATCCAGTGGTAAAAGCAGGTAATAGAGGCATGATAAACATTAATCACAAGTTTGCCGAAAACAAATAAAAGGTGACCAAACTTTTTCAAATAACAAAATCTTGTCTTTTAGGGCATACCTAATTATTTCTAAATGTAGTGTACCAGTCAACTCTGTCAGCCATATTTTAAAATGTTGTTGTGTCCGTGTAAGTCTCAAAAAATCTGCAGAGACTCCAAATATAATTAATATAGGATCTGGTTCAAAATGTATGCCCCAGTGTATCTGAAAAAAACTGAAAAATGTTCTTCCAGAAACTTACATTTCTGGAATAACAGGAATGAGACAGGCTGGCATCTAAAAAATGACATTTGTCACATGATGGAGACACTTCTGGGAATATTGTTCAATTTACACTTTGAACTGAATAAGACAAT
This sequence comes from Romanogobio albipinnatus, assembly GCA_023566225.1. Taxonomy (NCBI): domain Eukaryota; kingdom Metazoa; phylum Chordata; class Actinopteri; order Cypriniformes; family Gobionidae; genus Romanogobio; species Romanogobio albipinnatus. The sequence continues at coordinate 56,424,557 of CM042242.1, forward strand.
GTCTTGCATTAGTGGAACACCTGTGGACAAGTTCAAGACTGCGTTCCGATATTTCAATAGGAATTTCTATCGGCGTTGTAATGGTTTAACTAAATTAAAGCTGCTGTCCGGAACTTTTTTTGTGTTCAAGGTTTAAAAAAAATTATATAATGAGAATGTACAACATGAATCCATTTTCCAAACCATGTTTTTGTCCTACCCTGAATCATTATGGTACACTTATAATAAGTATTTATATTGGGACTATTTCAGACAGGTGTGGTAGGAACCTCTGCGGAGGAGCACAGTCCCTGCTTGACTCACCATAGACATAAACAGAGAGAAGTAGCTCCGGCTGCAATGTTCTTCCGCAAGACGCATGCAGTTTTGTTTATTGACCAAAAATTAAAGCACAAAAAGTTACGTACTGCAGCTTTAATTATAAAAAAAATTGTCTAATCAGTAAAACATTTAACAGTCAAATTATTTATTAACAATAATAGTGCCTATGAAATGTTTTAAAAAAAAGAAATTTCTGTCATTAATACACCCTCATGTCTTTCCAAACCGGTAAGACCTTCGTTCACCTTCGGAACACAAATGAAGATATTTTTGTTGAAATGTGAGAGCTCTCTGACCCCTCCTATATAATTAAAGGTTTCATGAACTGGCTTTAAAAAAAAATAAAAAATACTGTTGTCTGAGGTCAACTAATGACGTTTGCTTGGTTTTTACATTCAAAAACATCATAATGAATAAGTAATAGGCGATTTTCTGCCTTGGTTTTGAGGCTCTCTCCTTGAACGCTCTGTTTTTATGGGCATGCCGCACTTAAGACTTGGAAGTAAACGGCCACTGCTAGGATTGGATAAGATTTGCATATTTAATGAACTTCAGCTCCCCTTTCGGTACATGTGGGAATTGTTTTGAAAGCGTGTGGGAGAACGGCAACCGGAATGATGATTCGCCCACAGGGCTCGCAAAATGTGTTTATCAAACAAACACAATGATTTATCTCTCATCCATCCGCGATTTATTGGAATGTTATTGTTTTATTACTTGTCCCGTCCGATCGGTGGATATAACTGCAAACCATACACACACACACACACACGCGCGCAAGCCTCACTGCAGTCAGAGAGTCAAAATCAGCATCTTCAAAACTTCCGCGATTGTATTTTTTCTTCAAATATCAAGTCAAGAGAGTGAACAACGCACAGCACAAAAGGAATGTTATTTCACTATTTAAGAGAGCCCGTCGACAGGCCGGACTTGCGTTTTGGTAGCCCATATGGAAAGCACATACGTTGGGCTTTGCAAGGCCTGGCCCATACATGTCCGAGTCTGATCCTGAATCGCAATGAACCAACAACACCACAAATAAAGGATTCTTCAGCCTTTGACAGCGTGCTAAGCTATGTTCAGTTAGACACGTACACATAATCACTAGATATCAAATGATCTGTAACAATGCAATACTGTCACATATAAAAAAAACATTTTTTACTCACATTAGTCTGTTGCTTCATTCATTCACGTAATCTCATCCTGTCTGCAAATCCAGTCTCTTGTTTACAAACAAATCCGTGGTGAAATGAAGGAACAAACAAACACACAATGTCTTCCCCACGTGAGCTGGATATTCATTAAAAATAAAGTTCATCCATGCATTCATAATATTGGAATCCGACATGTGGTATGTTTATTGCTTAGAAGTTCGATCCGGTTTAGCTCTATGAAGGCCTATGTCATGTTAGTGGCACGAGTCGGTGGGCGGGGCTACAGAATCAAGCGTTGTTCTTCTTCTGTTGAGGCAGTGTTTCGCCACACGATGACGTCAAGGTGTGGCATATTCTGAGATCGATCGTTTCCTGGGCCTGGTGTCTATAAAAGCTTTTCTTTGACTAACAAGGAAGTTTTCAGCTCTGAAACTTACAGGATATTCTTATATCACGATGACCGTTTATATGTCAAAAGCTCAAGTGTTAAACCACTTTAACACTTTCAATGTCCAGAAAGGTAGTAAAGATATCGTTAAAATAGTCCATGTGACTCCAGTGGTTCAACCTTAATTTAATGATGCGACGAGAATATTTCTCTATTCAACAAATTTGTTCTAGCCTGTGTCAGTCTCCTTCGCAGTTTACATTGTAAATAGTGCAGCACTTTCGAGTTTCGCTACGGCAGCCGATGCTGTTCACGTGAGCACCACGACACATGCGTGTGATGATGAAGCAGGATTTGTGTTCCGAAGATGAACGAAGGTCTTATGGGTTTGGAATGAAAGAATCTTTTAAAATGCAATCAAATGAAATTTGAACAATTCCTTTCTTTTTTGCAAACAAAGCACAACAGAGGTTAACTGTTTAAGTTAAATGGATGAAAATTTTGTATTATTCCTTAACAAATTATATTTTAACAAACTGTACTATTATTATTGTTGTTATTACATTGTACTGTGCAAAAGTAATATATTTCAGTTATTTCTTCAAGTTAAACTGAATTATCTGTTTTGTGGGTTGTAATGAAGACCTTTTGAGATTCTGTGTATCTGACAATAATAATAATAATAATAATAATAATAAATCAAATTAAATGGTGAAATGAGCTCTGGATATGAAGTTCATGTGTTGTGTCCTTATATATTGAGATGAAAACACCACAAGCATTACATATGCTTAAGTATGTATAGTAGACAAAACTGCGTAAAAAGACGTGGAACAGGTAGACTTCATATTTAAATAGCAGTCTTTTTGTGGATTAATATTCGCAGACACAATCTGAGCAAGTGTACATCCATACTTTTTTGTTTAGTCATCCGAATTTTGCCTAATACCATGACATTATGTGTTATACAGATTCTGTCCACGTTTTCCGCATTACAGAAATCATAGGGCCCTACAAACAGGAGCAGCTATTAAAGGAATAGTTCTCCAAAAAATGAAAATTCTGTCACTCACCCTCATGTTTTTCCAAACCTGTATGGCTTACTTTCTTCTGTGGAACATAAAAAAAATATTCTGAGAAATGTGTCAGCTTTTATTTAGATTTTTTCCCATACAATGGAAGTCAATGGGCTCCAATTTTGTTTGGTTCACAACGTTCTTCAAAATATATATTTTTTCTTCTCAAAAGCCATGCAGGGTGAGTAAATTCTTATATAACAGCCTTTTCAGGGCTGTTCATAATGACAATGTTATCCAGTTCAATTTGCACTTTTGTTGCAATATTTCATGCAAATGAGGATTGACTTGCACCATTTGCCAGTGAGAGTTTAAATCAACAGTACAGTGACCAATGAACCACTTTAACTGTGATCTGAAATTAGATATTGAAACAAAACCTGTCACTGGTTGTTCCTTCAGAATACTTGTGAATGTCATAAGATCCCCTCTTACTGTTAAGGGCAAGTGTACTGGTTGTGCAGGTTTTAATAGATTGTACTAGTTTTATCAAGCTGATGCATCTGAACTATGAGAACAAAGCAGAATATTTTGTAACCAGGAAGTCCAGATTACTCTGGGAAATCAAGATGAAGTATCAAAAAAAGTTTTGTTATGTTATGTTTTAAAGGGGTCATGAACTGCATTTTTTATTTTATAGTGTTCTCTGAGGTCCACTTATAATGTTATCAAGAATGTTACATCAGAAAACGTCATAATTTAGAAGTAATTAGTAAAAGCTATTTTCTATCCTGTTTTCGAACAATCCGTTTTTATGGGCGTGCCGCCCAGATAGGGTAACAGTTTTGCATATTAAAATAATTTTCAACATCTCTGCCATTACATGTGTGGAATTGTTTTAAAAATGTACGATGTTGAAAAATATCCTGTTACATAGTTAAAACATTTGCCAATAATGTGAAACATTTATGGATATTACATGTGCTTTTTACGTCTTAGTTGTGGCAAATAAAGTTTAAGTACTTGGAGTTACTAGTTATAGTTGACAAAGGGGCTAAAGGGACAATGATGTAGACGTAGACGTTGATCTTCTTCTGCAGAGGCGGTCTTTCGCAGGGCCATAACCACCATAGACATTGAGACAAGTTCCCCCCAATAATTAGAAATGGCCAAATTGACCCCCCCAGTATTTGAAATTCTTGCACTGCTCTGCTGCACTTCATTATGCAGCGCTCTGTATGTTGTTATTAGGATGACAAAAAGGTTTAAAAGTTACATTTAGTCTGGTTTGCCTCAGTGGTCTAACAGCTCTCGTCAATGTCAAAATGACAGAGATAGCCAATCAAATCAGAGTAGGCACAGTTTTCACACACAGACGAGCACGTCAATCTATCACTTAATGCCGTTGCGGAGAGAGACTCAATTCTTTCCGGTTACATCACAAAACAAAATGCTCACAAACGTGTCCCTGCTCTTAATATACAATCATTGATGAACATCTTTGAAAAAAAAACTATATGAGAGCGGTTTGGAAGCTGGAACCTTTTTAGACACGGTTTACAAAAATTCTACCACCAGACCACTAGTGAATTCAAATGTCAACAGCAGATCTATGTATTCATTCACTAATGCAAAGAATCTCGGGAATAATATATATTTGACGCAAATTAATGCAAATATTGTTTGCAAATAGACCCAAAAGGATTATTTCCCAACTAGAATTAGACCTAGAATTTCGTTCACGGTTCTGTTTCTTTATGCTTTATAAAACTTTTTTTTAAAAATGGTTCCCCCCAATGTTCAAGGCATGATTAGGGCCTTGGTCTTTCGTCACACTATGACGTAATAATGTAACCGGATCCTGAATGTGTCATTTTCTGAGCTTGGTTTCAATAAAAACAGTTTTTGGACTAACAAGGAAGTTTTGAGTTCTGAAACGTAGAGGATATTTTTTATAGTACAATGACCTCTTATATGTCAAGATCAAGGAAAATTAGATTTCTCAATTCCTGATCCATTTTCCCTTTCTTCATCCTCGTCTTTAGAGATGGTAGGCGCTTGCATTGGCGTGTTCTTGCTGGCTGTGCTCTACGAGGGTCTGAAGATCGGCCGTGAGTTCCTGTTGAGAAGGAATCAGGTGAACGTGCGTTACAACTCCATGCCTGTCCCAGGAGCTGATGGCACCATCCTCATGGAGACACACAAAACAGTCGGGTCAGTGAAAGTAGTACTCATGTTTACAGGAGGTCTGCGCGGGTGTCAAAGTCAATGTATAATCAGAGGCTACGTTCACACTGCAAACCTTAGTGCTCAAATCGGATTTATTGCTCGGATCTGATTTTTTTGTATAGCTGTTCACGTTGTTTTAAATGTGGCCAATATCAGATTCCAGCATCACTGTAATGCTTATGAGCTCTGACCATAGACTGTCAAAAAAGATGGATGACGTTTCCAAGAAAACAATTCTAATTCGAAAGAAAAAAATTGCCTATAAAAACATGAATTATCCCAATATGAATATTCTGAGAGCGGCCAGCCAAGCGTCAGTGAGCACCCAGTCGTGATCACGTTCATTTGACTGCTTTAATAGTGAGAAACCTAAAACGTCTATCATGCAAAAGAATATATTCATAATAATAAAATAGTGTATTTCCATGCAGCGAGAGTGATAGAGAACGAGTTATACTCGTAGCTCAACGGCGGCTGAGACTGGCAGCTGCCACTGACAGGTCACATGATCTGCCAGTGGTGGCTCCTGCCAGCCAGTTGAAGATTGAACCCCTTCTCCATAAATGGTCATTATAACATAGTTGAAACAGCATTTAACATAACTTGATTCGGTAGGAATTGTAATCCGTCGCTAAAGAGAGTACCCATTAAAAGCAATTTGAACCAATGGGATATCTTGGGGTCCTAAAGGAGGGGGGTGGGGCAATTTGTCACTGCACCGCCAATGTCCCAAGTTGTGCTGATTACAGAGTCTGCACAGTAGTGAGCGTGAAATGGAGCTGTGGTATCAAGGCAGTGACTTCTTCAGTGACTACTTTTCTCAGAGAAGCTGTCAATCTCAGCTGTCAATCATGACCTCTCACCTCCGTTTTTATAGCATCAAATTACTAACTAAAATCAAACTTATTTAAATAATGAACACTTGAACTTACATCAGCGGGATTTAAAAACTACCTAAACTGACAAAAAAACCATCATTGGTAACTATCATCTTGATAACGTCAGTTATGTAAAATCTTTGAAGTGACTCACATGAGCGCATAATTGTGACGAATGTTGATTTAAAGTGATGTAAAAGTCGCATGGATTCCGATATGGCTGTTCGCACTGCAGAACATCTGACCTGTATCGGATTTAGTACCACATATGGACGGAAGTGGCACAAATCGGAATTGAAAAGATCAGATTCCATGTGGTGTTCACACTGTCATGAGTCACATGTGAGCAATACAATCATATTTGGGCCACATTTACCTGCAGTCTGAACGTAGCTGAACCTTCCTGGTCTTATTCTGAATGATTCATCAGTGCACGATAAATTTGGAAGAACTTTCCCTTTCAGCAGTTATCAGATGTGCGCTTTTTAAGTCATATTATGATATGGAATGGCACTTTGCACATTCTAAACAATCCCTGATCCATGTTTTACTTGAACTACATGTGACATAATGAATTTAAATGGGTTGCGAATGCAATTTCATGTTTATTAGCCATTTCAAATGTATTAGCAGTTTTCTGAGGACAGGCAAGCGCCTCCTTACGCCACAGTTTGAAAACCCCTGGTCTGCAGACCTCTAGAGTGAACACACTGTTGTTGTTTTTAGTAGTATTTTTCTTTCATCACTGCTGTTTGAATGAGGTCAGTAAATAACAGGCAAACATGAGTCAGCCTTAAGCCTGTTTACACTGATTTAATCATCCCGTGTGCCACCCGAGTGACCTCTAAGAGGTAAACATGCATTTTTGGGGTTTTCTTCACACTGATGACCTGACATTTGTAATCCCGTAATAAGGTAAACACCTGGTTCTTTTCTCCTCTCCAGCCAGAGAATGTTGAGCCTCGCACACTTCCTCCAGACGTTGCTTCACATCATCCAAGTGGTGGTCAGTTACTTCCTCATGCTGGTGTTCATGACGTACAACGGTTACCTATGCATAGCAGTGGCGCTGGGCGCCGGCTTCGGCTACTTCCTGTTCAGCTGGAAGAAGGCAGTAGTGGTGGACATCACAGAACACTGTCATTAACCTTGCTTGTATAAAACCTAAAAAAAACACCCACCCTACAATCCCAACATGCATCACAGCAACTCTTTCACTGTCATTGAATAGTTCTTGGTTAATATTGGCCAAGTAGCTCTGTTCATTTTAAAGCTCTATTTTGATTTGATTTTGATTCGTTTTATACAATTCAGCCCCATATTTCATATCCCAACTGCTTATCACCACCAATCCCAGTAATTTCCTCTGTAATGTTGAGATATGTGTGCACAGCCTAAAGGTTGCAGTCGCATCCATAAACATAAAGGCCAAAATTGTCTATTGTCAATAGTGTAGAGATGTATGAAGCACAGCTCACACAGAAGTCCCTTTCAAACCAAGCAGCTTTTTAATGGGCAACGCGGCAAATCCAACGTGAACCCCTTGCGAAATCTGTTGCCCTCGTGCAATTTTCCAAACATGTGGATTCCGATTGAAATGGCTTGATTTCAAATGCAAAAATTCTGTGAACAATGGTCAATTTTGTAATTTTAATGGGAATACAAAGGTTTCCCTAAAGATTTCGCAATGGGTCCCAAGATTTTCACCATGTTGACCAACAGAAAGCCAATTGGTTTGGAAGACTTCTGTGCGAGTGGTGCGTCATGCATCACTATTGACACCAAGACTTTTTTGCCGGTGAAATTTTTCTAATGTGACTGTGCCTTAAATGTGACCACACCTTAACAGTCTACCTCCAAATAGTACTGAGATTCACGGGTGACCTTATTCGTTACTACCACATCTGTTATCCACATCTCAAAACTTTTAATTTTGTTTATGAAGGTGCTTCTGGGTGCGATAGAGCCTTACTAACCCCTTTGCCTTAAACGAGGGAACACACACCCAAGAGGGTGACCGTAGACTCTAAAATCCAAACTGGATCTGGACCCAAAATACAAGCACTAGTGGTGGGAGGGTGTTTTTTTTTCTTTCTCGGAGGTTGTTATGGCCAAGTGTTTCACATCAATGAAACTACCGTTAATAATCAGTGACCATTGTTTAGACATAAACACTGGACTGAACAATGTTTGCACAAGAAAGAGAGGTTTTTGCAGAGTTTGATGTCGAACTTTGCTCCCTTTGGAGTGCTTTTAAGTAAATATGGGGAGATTGGTGAAAAATAAATTCTATCTGATGCCAGTGACACCAATTTCGTTTTATAATTTATATTTGTAACACTCAACTATGACCGTGTACTTGACAATGTTTTCTAGCAGTCTTTATGTAGAACCTTTTACGTGGACATCTTTTAAATGAAAAATTGTGGCGCATTTGTGATGTTGAGCAAATCATGAGCTGTTAAACATATTAAGGTCATCGCTCTGATAGTTACTGGGTCACAGAATGTGAATTTTGTCAGAATTGATGATAAGTTATGCTCCTTAACTGAAAGGGGTGTGCCTTTACATATGGGACCCAGTTAAAAGTGCCCAAGGAGTGTCTGAATTGCTTGTGAAAACAAAAAGCTTTCTTATTGACAAAATCACAAAACCACATAAGCTTAACCAGTAAGCATATGGGTTTGAGAAGAAAGTCTGTTTAATTTTTTATGTTTTTTAGTTAAAAATGTGTTTAATTTCAAAGAAAATATTCACATTAGGTTTTTGCAGCTGGTGCCACCCTGTATATTTGGATTTGATGATCCGGGCGTAGTCCTATTGCAAATATATATTTTAATAACAAAATACGTTTGCATTGTCTTATATGGTGAAAACCTCCAAGCTGCTGGGTAGAAGGACTTGACATCATTTCCAGTGCTGTTGCAGTGTTAAAATTCCTTAGGCTGTTTACAGTTCAGTCACGTCTGTAGAGTTTGAAATAAAAACACTACTGTAATCATGAAGTAAATGATGAATAAATATTATATGATTTCAAAGATAATTGTTGTGACCACTTCATTTATAAACCAACGTGTTTGTCCTTGTCTTTTTATGATAAGAAAAGATGTGGAAAGATACCAATTTCAACTAGCAGACTTTATTTACTCAGTAGAAAAATAGTCCTTTGAAATCAGTTGTCACAGTTAACCAAACCCATAATGCATGTGCTTTCAGTCCATTTCATGCCAGGCAAAATCAAAACAATGTGTGTGTTGCAGATTCTAAAGACAATATAGTCCATTTTTCAGGTTTGCAAATTGTCAAAACTGAAGGTTTCCAAAAAGCGATGGTAATGTGTTAGGCTTTGGGTGGGGTTTGTATCCGATTCGCTCGTGGATCATCTGCTCCCTGGTTTTCCCGTCTGTGCCGCCACCTGATGCTCCGCTCATCTCACTGGATGTGGCTACACCAACTACATCCACCTCATCCCTCTGTTTCTTTCGGCTCTGGACAGACATGGGAAAGTAATGTGGAGGGTTAGTTCACCCAAAAATGAAAATAATGTCATTTATTACTAGGGGTGTAACGGTACACATATTCGTATTGAACCGTTTCGGTACAGGGCTTTTGGTACGGTGCAAGCGTGTACCGAACAGTTATGAATTGTATGAACCAAGTATTCAATAAGTATTCAGTCCATTGTATCACGAAATTCAAACGATAAATGCCGTTTTAACGCTCTTTAATGTGATGTGACTGATAGACGCGTATCAGTTCAACTTAAAGCGGCAGCGCACGAGTCAATGCGATCATAGATGCTTATCAGTTCAACTTGCAGGCAGCGTGCGGCAGAGATCAATGCGATCATCTCTTCCTAAAGAATAAACATAAATGAATACATCTTAAAGTATGTTGAGGATACATTACAACTTACTGAAATGTATTATATGTCGTGTAATCGCTCCATCTGTGTTTACTAGGGGTGACGTGACTGATAGACGCGTAGCCTATCAGTTCAATTTAAAGCGGCAGTGCGCGAGTCAATGCGATCATCTCTTCCTAAAGAATAAACATAAATTAATACATCTTAAGGTATGTTGAGGATACATTACAACTTATCATATGTCGTGTAATCGCTCCATCTGTGTTTCAACAGCGGAAAGACAATAAAACTGCTTGTAAACAATGTCATGCAGAATCACGTTTACTCAGAAGTCATTCAGTGTCCACAGCTGTTAGCTCACTAGAGAAATCAACTCTTTCACTGAATACATGCACTATATTAGCCGTTATATTCATTATATTAGCCTATATATATATTCATTATATACTACTTAGCCTGTTAGTGATGTCTTGTTTATTTAATGTATGTTTAAATAAACCTGTCATGAATATTACAGCCACTAAATGATTATATTTCAACAACGAATAAAAATAATTAGATTTAGAAGTTAATGCAAAAACTGCCTTATGTGAATCTTATGAGTGTTGATTATTATATCTAAAAATAAATAGCAACTGAATTTAGGCTAATAGTTTGGGCTCTGTTGTTAATCTTTAATAGCTATATGTAAGTAAGGGCTCCCTATATAGTTTACAGCATTATCTTTAAGAAACTTTTAGTTATAATTTAATTAATTTAAGGATAGACACAATTTTTTTCATTAAACCACTGTTGAATAAAAATTAATAAAAAGCAATTTTGTAAAACTGCTGTACCGAATCCATACCGAACCGGGACTTCAAAACCGAGGTACGTACCGAACCGTCAGTTTTGTGTACCGTTACACCCCTATTACTCACCCAGATGCCGTTCCACAGCCGTAAGATCTTTGTTAATCTTCGGAAAACACAAATTAAGATATTTTTTGTTGAAATCCAATGGCTCAGTGTATTGAATCAGCGGTTTCGGAGCGCCAAAGTCACGTGATTTCAGCAGTTTGGCGGTTTGACACGATCCGAATCATGATTCGACACGCTGATTCGATACGCTCCGAAGCTTCATGAAGCAGTGTTTTGAAATCGGCCATCCCTATACAAGTCGTTATTTAGTTTTTTTGGTGCACCAAAAATATTAAATATTAATATTGAACCACTGTACTCACATGAACTGATTTAAATATGTTTTTAGTACATTAATGGATCTTGAGAGAGGAAATGTCATTGCTGGCAATGCTGGCATCACTGAGCCTTCGGATTTAAACAAAAATATCTTAATTTGTGTTCCGAAGATGAACGGAGGTCTTCCGGGTGTGGAACAGCATGAGGGTGAGTAATAAATGACATTATTTTCATTTTTGGGTGAACTAACCCTTTAAGAGGTACGTTAGCGACTAAGTACCGGAGACCGCGTGGAGTGTGTCGAGTAGGACCGGTTACATTTGGTGCTGTGACCCGGATGGGAGAGAAGTTTAGGGGGTGAGTGTAAAGGACGTAGGCCAGTAAGAGCTCACTCCCCTGACCTCAAGAGGCGCTCTAGCAACTGACGCTAGAGGCTGTGGTCTTTAGCGCCCTTGTAAGAGAGCCCGTTCCAGCAAGGATGGTTGGGATACGATAAAGCAGGGGTCGCCAACTAGCGGACTCCAGTCCGACCCCGGACCGCGAGATGCGTCCATCCGGACCGCGAAGCCTTTTGACGTGATGAAATAAATATGCCACATGCCATTAATTTTTTTTTTTTTTAAATCACATTTATATCAGGCAGCTCAGTAGAACCGTTTGGGTCCTAAGTCGCCACGGGTTGCAACGACAGTTAACGTTACTATGCTCACTGTTGCTACGTTCAGACGCGCGGTCACGCATGCAGTGAAGAAGAGACTGATGGTGCGTTCACACCGGACGCGAATGACACGTCATGCACGCCGCTTATTTCGTGCTGCAGAATGTCTATTCGCGTCTTTGCATTGACTTAAAATCACTTGCGCAAAACGCTTCATTCGCGTCCGGTGTGAACGCACCATCAGAGCAGAAAGCAGTGCGCAAAAACAATGGCATTTTCAAAAATTAGGAAAGTTGACGCTGAAAACCGAGTTTTCCGAGATGAATGGGTGGGGATTTCGTTCATTGATGGTTATTATTTACCTCAGTTCAGCAGGGAAAAGCACTTTAGTTGCTAGTAATGTTGAAATGAATGTATTTTCAGTGCAGATTTAGAGATGAAGGCATTTTTAGTTCATCATATTTTTGTCAGACATGGTTACTGGTTGAATTTATTGAATTTTGTACCAAAGCAACTTAAAGGACATAACAGAACAACAACAAAATGAGATCAGTTTTGTGAAGGATTACCTATGTTTGCTTTAACAATATGAACAGACATGTTTTGTCCATATGAGTACATATTATATTTTGTTCAATTAAGAACAAATGCTATCTACACTAATTTCTTTAGTCTGGCAATAAACATAAATTATTGTTTTTAGGTATATAATTGTCTGGACCTCGACCGGTGCCGAGGGTTCATTTACTGGACCTCAAGCAATTTTAGTTGAAGACCCCTGTGATAAAGGATCTGATGAGTTGATACACATGTTGTTTTTTTACTTTAATAGCTTTTAATATGATGGCCAGTATGACGTGGTCTTGTGATATGTTTACACAACAACAATGTAATAAAAGCAGACGACAACATTGCCAAAACCATCCCTGTTCACACGGATCTGCGAAAATGACTAAAAAGGCTGTATTATGCATGCCAGGTCAGTAGTCCCATGCGTGAACATAATACGTGTGCGCATGACGTCACCGGTTTCACAAATTCATGTTTTTGTTGTTTACATGGAGACAGTAAAAGCATCGTTTTCAAAACCTTGCATTTTCAGGCCCCCAAAACGCTGTTGTCGTGTAAATGAACGGTCAAAATGAGTAGTTTTCGGTTGAAAATGCTGTTGTGTAAACATACCCTTAGGCTTTTTGGATACTGGATGCCATTGTAGAAACTGACAGGCATTTTTGTTACCCATGATAAATTGAATCTGAGCTAAAGGCTTTTTTGTTTTGTTGATAAAAGGGTTATTGAGTAGTTTTTGGGTGATTGCAAGGTAATAAACAGCATTTGAATGCTTTGTAGAATAAACCAGCCTTTTCTAGTACATGATTTTTAAAAATTTGTCAAAAATAGTATTCAGTTCTTTAGTTCGTTAATTTAGGCCAGAGGGGAACTAGCTCCCTGACTGAGCCTGGATTCTCCTTTTTTCCGCCACTGCTGCCTTTTGGCTTGGTCATTTGAAGTTTAAACAACAATCCCCCGGTTTCACAGACAAGTCCCAATTGACCGTTCGCAAAGACCCGCCCCCCTTTAGTTACTGTTGCTATGTCTGACAAGCCATGGCACTCTCACACAAGGGGGTAATCCAGCCCCCGGCAAGCGTACCTTCCATAGGGGCAGCCATTGCTAACCAAGCCATCACCTGCTGTTAGCATCCCATTGACTCCCATTCATTTTGGCCTCACTTTGACAGCAAATATCTTTACATCCGAGGCGTTTAAAGACTCCATTTGTCCATTGTTTATTTCTAAACAAACACGACAATGTATAAAATGCTCCATTATACATTAGTGTAGTATCTTACACTAGTAGAAGCCGTTTTTGTAAAAAGTAGGCTAACGATTGCGTCGTAACCACACGACTCTGTCGCGCTGTACCGTATAGACCCGAGGAGAAGCTCGTAGGCAATCTTTTACCGTCTATGAGGCAATCGGGGGGACGTGGAGACATAAACGCAGATAGAGATGTCGCAAATCCTGCTTCATTCATCAAAAGTTGCTCCTGCTCAATCTCTCTGTCTCTACAACATTCGGTGATTCAGATTTTACGTTGCACAATTACTAGAAGACTTGCCACTGTCAGACAGGTTGCTTACGTCACATCTACGTCTTTGAAATTGTCATTTTTTTTTAAAGAAATTTAAACAATAAATACCGTTTTGTGGCTCTTTAATGTGTCGTGATCGCTGTAGCGCCTCAGTTAAAGCTGCTCGTGAACAGATTATCTCTTCCTTGTAGTTCATTGATAAGCACGAAATAAACATGAATGAACACTAAAAGAAATGTTGTTTCAACCGCGGAAAAACGTCAGCACACACCGTTTTTCCAAGTTCAATTCCACCGACGTTAATCTACTAACTCTCCTGACTGCTTTGTCGGACAAACCGGCAGATTCGGTGATGTGATTGGTCAGATCGCCTGTCAATCAAACTTGCGGCGAAGGGTGAATTAATGTCCTAATTAAACTCAGGCCTAATCCTGGATAAATCTAAGCCCTGTCTGTGAAACCAGGCCCAATTTCTCAAATACGTCTGATTTTACTACTGACATCGAATGAGAAGAAAATTTGTACTGAATTGAGCCAGATAATGAGGCTAACTTTGCAACATCTACACCATTTTTTTTACTTAATTGAATCAATACTGAACTGACTTCTGCTGAATAATAACACTATTGTCTTCTGTAAAGCTGCTTTACAGCTGGAATTGAATTTGTTTCATAATTGAAACAACGCTTAACTAAATTGAGCTGAATGATAACACTATTGTGTTCTGTAGAGCTGTTTTAAAGCTTCATGAATTTGATAAATACTGTTATTTTCCTGTTTATTACTGTAAAGCTGTTCTGAAACAGTCCGTGTTGAATAAAACTCTATACAAATAAATGTGGCTTGACTTTTAAGTAAAACTCTTAACTCTAGGATGGTTAAATGTACATTTGTGTACAGTAAACTAATTATATAAAAAGCATATGGATCCAGTCAAGTCCTAACTCAAATTACTGGATTGTCAGATGGATTTTACCTCCAGCTCTTTCTTCACACTTTCAAACTCCTCTGTGTCATCCAGCTTGAGCTCAAGGCGCGTGGGTTTCCTGCGCAGCATCTTCACATCACCGATTGGTCGTTGCCTGGAAACATAAGCTGAAATTTAGTTATTGTAATATTATTTGATATATATATATATATATATATATAGTTTAGCTATGCTCAACTCTTGTTGGCATGTTTTGAGGAAATGACTATCACTAAGACGATTATTTCAAGATTACATTTGCATACATAACAAATACTTACATAAATATAAATTTTTAACGTTTAACTTCGTAAAATAATTGCATACAGTCAATTCAGTGAATCGATTCCGCTGCAGACACATACCGTTCTTGTTTAGCAGCTACATGCTAATTAGAACAATAGCTTTGAACTCTGAGTCTTAAACAGTCACAAACAGCAGGATAATGAAACACGAAGACTGTTGTTAACTGTATTGAACATGACAGATTAATGTCAAACAATTCAACCTGAAAGTTATGACTTTTTCACATCACACCGCTTACCACAATCACACTCGCTCGATCTTGTAGGATGTTCAGAAGGGAATCATGGGAAATGTAGTTAAAGCGCATAGAAAAGAAAGGACAGAAATCAGACTTTTTTGATTTATTTAGTGTTTTTATAATTCTGTTACTGTTTAAATGTAGTTGAAAAGTCCATAATAAGGTATCTAATGGTAGGTTCTGTGAAAATGTACACAATATATTGATGGTTATGTATAGGCTACGTTCATTTAATCATCATGTGTTCACGGTACTACGTATTTTCTCATGGACAGTAACAGTGGAAATGTTTAAAAGCTTTTTGCTCGTCAAGACTTGACACGTCTATTACAGAAACTGACTTTCAATAATAAACCCACCATGAGAAATATTCACTGGAGTAAAAACACATCAACGTAATGTCAAACTAGTGTTTCCACTCACTGCGGACTGGGACTGATACATGTATCGGTCGCTAGATGTCACTATTTATTCATGGTAAAGAGTAAAACGGGCGGATATGACGAAATATTGTGCGCCCGGCTAGGATAGCCCGCGTCGTGTGGTCGTGTTTGTAGGCAGTACACTTTATATTTCATATAAACACACGGGTTTTAAAGGACACTATTTGTGTGCGTTTTTGAAAGAATAAAAGGTGAGTGAAGAGCTGGTTAAGCTGGATGTGTTTATTTTTCATTAACTTCTCACGGTTTAGCTAAAAATGGTTTAGTTCTCTGAACACCCTGCTAAAAGTTCTGTGGTGCTGAGATGTATCATATGGTTTATGTTGAATGACTGCCGTGTTCATATAAAATGGTATTTACACGGTAATTCAAAGTATTTCAAGGGAATACCACAGTGTTGTTTCCTGCTAGTTTAGGAGAATACGTTATTCAGCCTTTAAATGATACCTAATGTGTCCCATCTTTTGTTGAGTTTGTGTATTCCATCAGTCACTTAGTCACTTTGATTGTAATATTTGCTGATATTGAACATATCAGCAGCCAAAGTAAAGGTTGGGTTGGTTGGTGTGATGTAGTACTGTCCATATCTGATTTGTAACGCATGATTATGGTGTCTCAGTAATTATGCCTCTATTTCAGATCATATATCTGTGATTGCCAGACAAACAGTTGAAACCATGTCGGATGAAGACGAAGCTCCAGTTGTGAAAAGGGCCAGAATCTTCTATGGAAGCCTTGAAGAAAAGGAGAGGGAACGTCTTAGTCGTGAAGGAACATCTTCCAAAGATGCTGTTAAAGCTGGCATTGCGTCTGGACATATTAATATCTCCAGTGGTAAGATTGATATTTCAAATCAGCTATGTTCTTGATAGTGCATGTTAGTGTTAGGACAAAGGACCTCAAAACACTTAAATTCTTGAAATATAAGTTTGTCCAAGTGTTTAACATTGTAAAGCCTACTGTATCATATTTTATGCATTCATTTCTACGGCCTCTAATTAATCAACATGACCAGCTTTGCTTAACTAGATCTTTACTTTGCTTCTACTATATATCTTATGCTGTCTGATTGGTAGTTCATACTTTTTTAGCATGTTAAAGGGATAGTTCACCCAAGAATGAAAATTAGCCCATGATTTACTCACCCTAAAGTGTTCCTAGGTGTGTATTAGATTATTCTTTCAGACGAATAAAATCAGTTATATTAAAAATGTCCAGGCTCTTCCAAGCTTTATAATGGCAGTGAATTGTTTTCGTTCAAGTCCATAAAAGTGCATCTATCCATCATATAACTGCTCCACACGGCTCCGGGGGGTTAATAAAGGCCTTCTGAAGCGAAGCGATGCATTTGTGTAAGAAAAATATCTATATTTAAAACTTTATAGAGTAAATTATGTAGCTTCCACCAGATCGCCTTCCGTATTCAACTTACGGAAAAAGTGTAGTGCCTCTCTGTTCAAAATGCTTGCGCTACATCTGATGACATTGCACACCAGTTACGTTTTTTCAGATCTGGCGGAAGCTAGATATTTTACTTTATAAAGTTTTAAATATGGAATATTTTTCTTACACTAACGCTTCGCTTCAGAAGGCATTTATTAACCCCCCGGAGCCGTTTGGAGCAGTTATATGATGGATAGATGCACTTTTATGAACATAAAAAATTAAACAATTCACTGCCATTATAGGACTTTTTTTAATATAACTCTGATTGTGTTTGTCTGAAAGAAGAATGTCATATACACCTAGGATGGCTTGAGGGTGAGTTAGGGCTGTAACGATTTGACCAAAAATAAAAACCTCGATTAATTGAACATCTTACCTCGATTACGATTAATGAACGATTATTTTGCTTTGCTTTTTTATTGCTTTGCATTTTTTGCCCTCATAAGATTTTTGAGTAAGTTCCTGATAAGGGTTTTACTGTAAATATTTTCTACTATTAAAGGTGGAAAAACATTTTTTCTAATGATTTCTTTGAGATTTTAAAATACTTGAAGGAAACGGTTCACTTTCAGCAGTTATATTGTCTATGGGGCTGATTTCTGTTTGTTGTACATCAGATACAGATAAATTAGCACAGTAGGCCTACATTACATTTATTTGAATGCATCAATGAGAGAGTGATTGTGTGTGTGAATTACTCATACAGTCTCTATTAGGGGTGTAACGATACACTCAGCTCACGATTCGATACGTATCACGATACTGGGTTCACGATACGATATGCATCACGATATTTTGAACAAAATTAAAAAATTCAACTGAAAATCAAATAACAGATTTATTTAACATTAACACTACAGTGTTCAATAACTGTCTTGTTATACATGCAACTTAAAGAATATACAATACTTCAATATAAATCAAGATTTAGTTTAACCTTCTGTACGTAAATTAACAATGACTACTAGGTGTCACTGACCAATAAAACTGAATTGTATCATGAAATTAAAATTAGGATAGCCCGAGAGAACTTCTTTAAAGGGTAACTAAACCCTAAACCAACTTTTTTTAGTTAATGATCTGTAATACTGGGGCTTTATTAATGCTGTTCATTGATTCGAGTAAATGTTTTGACATTTGAGTACAAAGTGCTGCCCTCTTAAGGTTGAACGGTGGCTACTGCAGTTGAATTTTCCTATTGGACGTTGTGGTACATCGTGACGTAGGATGGTACCTCCAACGGCTCACTTTCCGCGCCCCTAGCACGAGCTCACCACGCCCTCAGAAATGTTTCCCCCAATCACAAGATGAGAACAGCTTCACTCCAGTATGAACTGTCATATTACATGAAGTAAACATTATGAATGAAACTCACTTGACACATGCTTTAACATTGTATTGAAGAAAATGCGATTAAATAATGCAGTTGTCAGTACACGTCAGGCTTTTCTTGCGATATTATTGCCGCCCATCATGTGTACAGATAAGTTTCATTCATGAGACGCGCTTTCAAACCCTGACACGCAAGTGGTTGCCGCGGACGCAGATAGATTAGGTCAGTTCTCTTGCGCTGCTGCTTCACTAGCATCGTCTGCATCGGTAGTTAACGCAGTTTGAGCAGTAAAAGTGCAACAAAAAACACATCAAGTAGTGTCCTGTTCAAGTAATTCCAACACAAACAGCTTTTTTTTTTTTTTTAGGTTACTTACAGTTTTTTTTGCAAGAAAACTAGCATATCTACATTTTCTGGCAGTAGCTGGGATCTTTGCGCATTTACAATGTCCCCTGCTGTCGAAAAAACAGAACTGAGTGAAAGGAAGCCACGACTTTCCTCACGCGACCAAGCAAGCGACTGACGCGGGGAACATTCAATCCTGCTTGCGAAGCAAGATTCAACGTGTGTGCAAAACACTTAATATGCGGTGACATCCCTGCTTCCCTCACTGCCACAACCATGTTGCGTGCGTTGTCTGTAACGACAGCAATGCTATGAGCAGATCTTTCAAGCTCCCACTCTTGTATGGTCGCTTTTAAAACATCAGCTATGTTTGTACCAGTGTGCGACTCGAAAAGCGGGCGAGTCTGAAGCACAACACTTTTCATTTCCCACTCTGTGGTAATAACATGCGCTGTGACTGTGATGTAACTCTGAACAGCCCTCGAAGTCCATCCGTCAGTTGTTATCGCCACACTCTCAGCACTGCTCACAGTTCAAGCGATTAATTTGAGCCTGCATGCAAGCGTGACGTATGACGCGGGTGCGGTAGCTCAACCAATAGGACAAAACAGATGTTATATGTATTAATTTGAGCGTGAATGCAGTGGATGCAAGTATGATGCGGGTGCGGTAGCTCAACCAATAGGATAAAACGGACGTCAAATCGTAAAAAAAAAAAAAAAAAAATATATATATATATATATATATATATATATATATATATATATATATAATATCGGCATAACTCTACGATACATATCGTGACATTTTTGCATCACGATAAATCGTACCACGATATATCGTTACACCCCTAGTCTCTATTCTTTATGAAGCTGTGGTTTGTACTTTCTAACGGTTGAGTTTCTAAGCTACTTAAGTGATAAATCACAGGACAGTGTTGACAATGAGTTTCTGCGCTGCTCTCTGCGCGCGATCTTCACGTGATGTGTGAGCTTCTGTTTGAGTGTTCGTTTGTCACAATATATCAGGCATTAGTTCAACATAATACACATCTGATGGTCTAAAATCGTTTTAATGTTCAAACTGCCAGGACTTAAAACGCATACAAATGACAACGCTTTGTGAGGATGCAGGTGAAAGAGGTCTGCCTTCAGGGCGCGCGCACGCGCATTGTCGGGGCGAGACGCGACACCCGGCTCTCTGTGTCACAGAAAAAAACTGAGCACTGAACGGAGAAGTTTTCCATATTGTTGTTTTTTAATAGTGCACAATTGCTTTAAATGTTCAAACTGGCAAGAATTTAAACGCATTTACTTGACAAACTTTATGAGGACGAAAGCGATCTGGCTCCGGGGGGTGTGTGTGTGGCAGCGTGTAGGCTATAAGAACGGCAATTAACTGACCTGTATAAACTGTGTAAAACGTGCAGTTACTATAGTGATTCTGGGCATCTATAAACACAAATAACTGCTCCTGCATCTCTGTGTGTGCCTGCAAACTGCACTTGATGTGACTGACGGGGCGGAGTCATGTGACTAAAACCGAAATAACCGACAAGGGAAAAATATGTCGCTTAGAGGTTCTGAATTTCGGTTTCGATAATTTTTCGATTAATCGTACAGCCCTAGGGTGAGTAAATCATGGGCTAATTTTCATGTTTGGGGAACTATCCCTTTAAAGGCCTTTTAGTATAATTCTAAAATTGTCCATCTTCAAGTCTTAATAAATTTGTCTTTATAAAGAACTTTTATATTATAATTTCAAAACGAACATTTACTGGACTAAAGCGACATAAGCTTACTTGATAATTAAAACATCATGTTTTAGAAAAATTATGTTGAAATTTATCAAATCTGATACATCAGGCTTTTTGAGGTATGTTTATTTGTAAATCTCTCAATCAACATTGTATTGCGTTGCATAAGTTTAAAACAATTAAAACAGGTTTTGATAGTAAAACAAAACCCTTATATTTCATCTTACTAAGACAAGATTGGAAGATAAAGTGTGACAGTGTATATTTATATGCAATGTTGTAGTGTACTATTATAAAGATCTCTTTGATTTACAGTACAAGCTATCAGAAATTCATCTTGCTTTTTGGCCATTATATTAATATCAACAACTGCACCAAATTGCATAGTTTTCATCAGTTTGGCCTTGTAAATGAATGTTTTATTAGTTTTTTCCTTCTCGAGTGGAGGTCTATATTCTCATTATATCCTAGTATATGAGCCATAAAAGCCTTATGTGTCAAACATGATGCATAACTTAATTTTGTTTGATGGTTCAATAAACTGTTCCATCTGACTTTTATTTTATGTCAAGCTTTACAGTGTTGTTATGTGACAGGAAGTGAAGTTTGTTTGCTCTTTAGTAGTGTGATTTGTTTCTTATTTTTTCTCTCCTCAGGCGAGTCCATGGAGATGGAGGAGCGCGTGAGTGAGCGACAGGCTGAAGTGCTGGCAGAGTTTGAGCGCAGAAAAAGAGCCAGACAAATCACAGTCTCCACTGATGATGTGGAGGTCAAGGCCTGCCTTAGAGCTCTTGGCGAGCCAATCACGCTGTTCGGGGAGGGGCCTGCTGACAGACGAGAGAGGTGGGTGACGTGTATAAAGCTTTGCTGCTTATTCTGGCCAAGAACTTTCCACTTAGACACGAAGATCAGACATTAGATCATCTGACAGACAAAAAAGAAATGGTGATTAGCCGTTTTGCATGTCGTTTAATAGCAGCTAAATTTGAATTGAATGATACTACAACAGTATACAGGGGCGGTCACACTGCACTTTAAGAGGAACAAACATTGTTTCATATCACGACCATTACAGTGTCCGAAGAAATTCTGTATGCTTAAAGGACAACTCCGGTGAAAAATGAACCTAGGGGTAATTAACACATGGTTACCGAGTAGATCGTTCTCTGGTAAGCGTTTTCATGAAAATCAAATGTAAAGAGTTTTATCTCTAAAAACTGATTAGCTTATAACGCTAGTCTATGGGGCATATAAAAAGTAAAATTAAATCGCTAGTTAATACCACTAACAAGGCTCAAAATAGCCTCACACTAACACGGTAGCATAATGAGGGTCCCTACATGCAAACCGAAGCATTGAGAACTTTGTAAGTGTACAAAGAGTTTAATAAGAAGATACTTTATAAAGACAGTACATTATGCATATACAGACAGGAGCCATCTTGGAAAACAGTCTCGACAAATCGAGCCACAAACACTGTGCTAAGTGAGCTGGTCGATAGGAATTAAGTTCAGCTTGGCACAGTGTTCGTGGCTCGATTAATTACCCCTAGGTTAATTTTTTACTGGAGTTGTCCTTTAAAGTCTAGTGTGACCGCAGCTTAATGGGGAATGTTCACTATTTGGAGAAATTAAAGGGATAGTTTACCCAAAAAATAAAATTCTGTCATTATTTACTCATGCCTCATGTTTTTCTGTAAGACATGTTCCAAACGCAAATGAAGATATTTTTGATGAAATCTGAGAGCTCTCTGTCCCTCCACAGACAGATATGCAACTACCCATTTGATGCTTCAAAAAGTTCATAAAGAGGTTGTAAAACTAATCTACATGAATGGACCCTTTTCACATTTCCGGGTTTCTCTGCGGAAGTCATCATAGTTGGGTTAAATCTTATAGCGTTGAATGAGAGAATACATGAAATGTATTTTTGTGTGCCTATTTGCTCAAATAGCAAAAGAAAAGCTCCACAATAGTGATTTCACAACTTTCAAAAAGAGGGAAAAAATAGAGCGAGTTTGATAACGGCAGTCAAAAGAGAGAAAGATGTTAATTTTTGCCATCACTCCCATAGACTGTATAAGAAACACCCTCACGCAGCGGTAAATTGTTTTTTGTAATTTGATGCAAAAGTTCTAGTGTTATAAATGTACATACATTTAAAAAAAAAAAAGGAAAATACAAAAAACTTTGCAGGATTTACGATATTGATGACCGTTAAAGCGCGTCATCACAGTCTGTGAAAAGGGTCTATTGAGCCGTTTAGTCCACATTTTTTGAATGGACTTCATCACTTTATTTAATGAACAGATTTAATTTAGGCTTTTATACACATAAACATTCATCAACTCGCACATCAGTTGAGGAAAAGGGAAGCTTGATTATGTTGGCTTGATGTTCGAGAACCATTGAGGTTCATTCTCGTGTTACGCAGCACGTTTGAGCTTCATCAAGAACCAATGAAGTTTCTTCTCGCACATCAAGCAGGTTTGGTTGAGCGTCTGTTTATGTTCACTGATCAATGTTTAAATGTGAATAAAAGCCTACATTTAAATCTGTTCATCATATAAAGCAATCGTGAAAGATATGGGATTCATTTTTGGGTGAACTAACCCTTGAATGATTTTGAACAATTAGATGCACTAGTCTCTTATGTTTAAAAAAAAGCATTTATTTGAACAAAATACAGTAAAAACAATTATATTGTAAAATATTATTACAATTTAATATAAATTATATATTAATATATTTTGAGATGTAATTTCATCATTACTCTTCAGTGTCACGTGATCCCTCAGAAATAATTCTAATGTTGATTTGGTATTTAAGTATGGATAAAAGTATGAATTTCTTTATAAAAAAAAATGGACTGACCTTAAACAATAGTGCGCTACTACTGTGCATTGTTTTTGACATTACATATACACCAAGTCCCAAATGACAGAAACTACTTGAAATCACTTAAACATGCGTACTGACAGGAATCTCTGAAAATCCAGTTTTAGTTGGAGTTAATGGGTTTTTTTTATTTTTATTTCCACTGACTGTTTATTTTCCACAGATTGAGGAACATTCTTTCAGTAGTTGGTCCTGATGCCCTGAAGAAATCGAAGAAAGACGATGAAAAAGCAAAACGCGCTCAAGATGAGGTAGGAACATTCCATTTTCCAAAAAGTTATCGCAGACTATAATAGATTAAAATGTCTAATGGAAGGTGATTATCTATGCATGTGTTTTGCACAGTATCAGCAGACATGGTACCATGAAGGACCTTCCTCTCTGAAGGAGGCACGTCTATGGTTAGCCAAGTATTCACTGCCCAAGTAAGCACTGGATAGATGATATCTTACACTAACATCTAACAATATAAAATGCAACCAAATGTCAATAATTGTGTATTTTAAAAGTTTTTAATTGATTTTGTTCGGTTCTCCAGAGCAGTGGAAAGGTTAGATGCCGCAAGGGCCCATAAAGAGATTCCAGAGTCTACAAGAACAGTTAAACAGCAAGAGCTTCACAAGAACCTCCGGGTACGACAGCATGCCAAAAAAAAGACACAGGCTTTGTGATGTGTTGTAATTTTCTGTCTGTTTTAATGCTGTGTGTAATGATTCAAATTGTCTTGTTTTATTTAGAATGTGAATAACTTCTGCAGCCAAATTGGTGATGACCGTCCAATATCTCACTGCCAGTTCAGCCCCAACTCTAAGCTGCTTGTGACGGCGTCATGGTATGCATTTTCCGTTTTATTTTTGTATGCATTCTTCACAAAAACATTTTTAAAAATGTTATTTAGATGCTTTGTGTGCCAGTAAGAATCAACAATTTTCAAACTTCTAGACTTTTGCAAATATTGTAAATAATCAAGCCTACAACCTCCATACATAAATCACTATCATGGAGTCACTCACATGGAAACTGCGAAATGCATAGAAGAACTGTGGCAACTTCTGATGCTTAAACAACCTACCTTTACCTCATGAATAGTTTTCGCTTATCAGCTAACTTCTATGAACTGAATCAAATAAATATTTGATGTAATGGTTTTTCCTTTTAAAAAGAAACAATTATTCTTTGAACACTTGCGCACAGTTTAATTTATTATGCAGGCAGGTTGTGGGACATACCATCTGTTGTAGGATTAGTTAAAGGGATAGTTCACCCTGAAATGAAAATAAAGCCATCTTTTACTCGCCCTGCTGTTGTTCCAATGCCCTATGTCCTCAAAAGCAGAAATTTAAAAAAATTATCCTGCGCACACTCCTCCATATAATGGCAGTGAATAGCGACCAGGCTAAAACATTATCAAAATGATACAAAAGATAGAAGGACATAGGGCATTGGAACAACAGCAGGGTGAGTAAAAGATGGCTTTATTTTAATTTCTGGGTGAACTATCTAAAAGGATTTTTTTTTTTTTTGAGCATATACTGCTTAAAAGATTTTTGTACCAAGTCTGTCTTTCTGTTGTAGGAGTGGCTTGTGTAAATTGTGGAAAGTCCCAGATTGTACGCTAATACGTACATTAAGAGGTAAATATTACACATTCGCTGTAGTCTTTGTTTTTGAAGTAATATCTGTCGTTGCCATACTTTTTCATTACCCTCTTTCATTGTAACAATTGATGGTGAACTCTTCTTTCTCAGGTCACAATACCAACGTGGGAGCGATTAGCTTTCACCCTCAAGCCACACTCACACTAGAGGATTCGGATGTCAATATGGCCTCCTGTGCTGTGGATGGATCTGTTAAGCTGTGGAGTTTAGACAGGTATGTATTATCAGTATTACTTACATTTTCTGTCTCAGTTTCTGAAGTAAAACTTTCTAACATTCACCTGTACATATATCTGTAGTGACGAGCCAGTGGCAGACATTGAGGGGCACTCTATGAGGGTGGCTCGGGTAACCTGGCATCCCTCTGGACGTTTTTTGGGTACAACTTGGTATGATTATTTATTCATTTGTTCAGTTTAAAAAAATTTTTTAAATTAGGTAAAAGCTAACTAGAGGTGTGACTATTGGTGTTTGGCTACAACGTTTGTCATTTATTTAACAAAATCTGCATATTTTGTTTTTCTTAAAGCTATGATAACTCATGGCGACTTTGGGATCTTGAGGTCCAAGAAGAAATTCTACATCAGGAGGGTCACAGTAAAGGTGTCCATGACCTGCACTTCCACCCAGATGGCTCTCTGGCAGGAACTGGGTAAGGGCCTGACACTGAACCCTGAGGCACTCCCCTGTTTTTGTAAAGGATCAGGCACAAACCTCTATCTATACAGCTACTTTGATGCTCCGCTCTCCACTAAATTGCTCACGGCCCCAAGCAAACGCTCCAGTCATTAACTGCTCTTGCTCACCGATAAAGCTATGTTTGCTCAAATCCCGCTCTAACATGAACTTTCTCTGTACTGTAGAAATTATTTTGACTACTTTAAGTTTTGTAGAAAGCTTTTCTTTAAAGGGAATTTCGTTTTGTATAAATTGTATCTTCATTTTAATCAATGTTTCATCAACCAATTGCCTGTATTTAAAGGGGAACTTCACCTCTGGAATGATGAATGTGTATTTAAATGTATTTAAATGAGTCATTTATGTAGTAGAAATGTGAAATTATTTTTAGAAGTTGGTGCCTTCTAGACTGAGAAAAGTGTTAAATAAATAATGCCTTATTTGAGGGTATAGGCCGGGGGTGATTTCGGATTCAGCCCCTGTGTCCATGGCTTCTGTCGAGTGGACATTCTCAGCCCTAAAGCAAATTAAAACCTATGCCAGAAATGAGACTTGACAGACTTTCAGCCTTAGCCTTCATGGCGATAGAAAATGACTTGTTGTTGGAACTGAAATGCACAACAGAGAAATTGAAGTCTTCTTGAGGAAAGAAAGGAGGATGAATTTTGTGTACAAATAATCAGTAGCTTAATTTTGGCAAGTAGGCTATAATGCATTTTATTAAAAAAATTATAGTCAACTCTGGCTAATCCAGGCGCGTTTTTAATGTGATGATAAATACCTAAATTTATGATATATATTTTAATTTATATATTTTCATACTAATAAAATTGCGAGTTTACTTTTTTTTTTTAACAAATGTGGGTTTAAATAATTTTTAATTAACACTTTATCACCTGAAAGAAATTTGTCATAGGCCTACTTTTGATTGTTCAAACCATTTATTCCTTTGTGTTTTTTTTCCTTAGAATTTTTCCAGTTGCACAAAAACACACAATTTTCCATAAAAAAAACCCCCGTAATTGCCAGGATTTCCGTGGTCTACAAAAGTATACTCTACTACAAAGATGCACGGAAAACCCTAAGTGGATGACTCTGTTCGAGATGATCTATGTGGTGCAGCTGTGGCGCCCTGTTATACTGCGTTTCTGTATAATATTGATGGTTTCTATAGCTGTGGCATCAAGATGATTTTATTAAGAGGTGGATCAAGTCAAGTAGGACACCACTGAAGGCCTAGGTGTGAAATGCACGGTCCGCCACTGTGATTATGTAATTGTAAAGTTAGTAACTTTAGCTTACTATAATATTGAAGGTAAAAATTAACTGATTTGTTTACAAACTTAAATTATGCTTGATTTTTAAAAAAAATAATAATAAACTACTACCAACTGACTCCCATAGTTTACAAAATTAGTTTAGAGTTTTGTTTTCCATGAGAAAATTTGCCATATATTGCACGATATATAAAACAAATAATCTATATTGAATCTAATCGAATTGTGAAATTTGTGTCAATATCTAGCACTAGGGCTGGCGAGTCAGCATAGTCAAATTCATCAACCACACTAGTTTATTAAAAAACAATTAAACTTTCTCCTTGCTGTTTTTTACGCAGTCATAATCATTACTTTTGCCAGTTCTTTGTGGCTTGAGTGCGGAATAGGTTATATTACGTAAATGCTCATTATGGTTTAGAATTCTTTCCAGTATATATTTAGGTCGAGTAGAAAAACTTTAGTCGGGGGCAGCCCTACTTATTTCAGATATATATTCGAGCCAGCATGTCACAAAGGACATTCTGGGTTGAGCGAGCGGCACTGAGCAGAATGAGCGAGGGGAGCGCAATCTTCAGAAAAGCACTCGCCACTCTGCATGGATGGTTTAAGGCCAAATAAAGAAAAATCTTGAATCAATTGTGTGTGGTTCCTAGCCCCTACAATATTTGCTTTACCAGAGCCCGAACCAATTAGGCTTCCACATGTTGTGATTTGTTTATTAAACCTGCTTTTGTTTGGTTGAATGGGATTTGTTATATTTGGCCGTGGAGCTCATTGTTGTATTAATTTATTAATTTGTTATTGCTACAGTGGTTTGGATTCATTTGCCCGTGTCTGGGACCTGCGGACTGGTCGTTGCATCATGTTCCTGGAGGGCCACCTCAAAGAGATTTACAGCCTCAATTTCTCACCAAATGGGTGAGAAAAATGAAAGGCATATTTGAAAGATTTACTAAAGCCGTTTACATTAGGTCTTAATTTGATAATTTACCCTGAAATCGTCCTTGTGTAGCTTTCATGTGGCAACAGGAAGTGGCGATAACACCTGCAAAGTGTGGGACCTTCGTCAGAGACGGTGTATATACACAATCCCTGCCCATCAGAACCTCGTGTCCTCAGTCAAGTTTCAACGTAAGTGTTCAAGTCAAAAGAAGATTAAATGACTGAAAATAAATTCAGAGATGATTCACGCAAAAATAACAATTGTCTTTATTTACACACCCCTCTTGTCTGCAACCCAAAATGGGTTTCACAAGGTTTACAGGCTTTTATCTTCCCCTGTAGGTCTACCTTCTGTGTAGTCTTAATTCACCTCCATTTGAATTTGACATTTTTGGAGTTAATATTAACAGGGTCTCTCTCTTTTCAGCTAACGATGGTCATTACTTGCTGACTGGTGCATATGACAACACAGCAAAAGTGTGGACCCATCCTGGCTGGTCACCTCTGAAGACTCTGGCGGGGCATGAGGGGAAGGTCATGGGGCTTGACCTTTCACCTGACGGACAGCTCATTGCAACCTGCTCTTATGACCGAACCTTCAAACTCTGGATGTCAGAATGAGATTCTGTTCCTTTTGATATTTAAATGTTTTGTTATACTGGCTTTTATTTTTTAAGTTTAGTTTTTAAAGAGCTGGAAAACAACACAGGATATCTTTAAATTGGAAGCCGATTGCCAGTTTGGTTCAATCAAATCATGAATACAATCAAATGTTGTGTTGTAACTATCATCTGTCATTCTATTGGATTGTCTAAGATCTCAAATCCAGTCTGTCTATTCTTACATCTTTATTATATTAAAAGCATCTCATGTCCATACATCCTGTTCCATTTTGAACACAAGTCCACACAGAGTTTTTGCAGAGTTTGTTATATTACTGATCCATTTGGGCACCCAAATAAATGTTATTGTAAGTTCTGGACAGTGGGATATCCATTGTAAAAAATAAAATTCTCAAAGACGTTTTGTAATCTCTTGGTCAAGGAGTTCAGTCTATGCATCATCCACAGCAGAAAGCGATTCGTAGGAGTGTGAACGTGAATCTAGCACCACCAGCAGCAGAGCAGGCAGTGCTTGCAGCAAGGGCTTCTGCGGAAACGATGCTCTACCAGTGCCACATTGGCCCAGGCTGAAGGGGGTTGATCTGTGATTGGCTGCTTTATAAAGGAGGTTTTGGTCTCCAGTTGAGCTTTCTGGCTGTAGGTTCGCTGGTTTTCCACTTCAGCTTTAACACCGAGAAACGCGGCCAGGTCTAGGTCTAGTCCAGTGGCGCCCCCGCGAGGTAGAGGAGTGTTCTGCCTGCACTGTGGACAGGGAATCCACATCTATGGGGAAGAGACACAAGCGATACACACAAGTGAGGTGTGACGCAGTACATCAACACATAAGGAAAGGTCAAAATTACTGAGTAGTTTTGCCAATATTGCAATTTTTGAATGTAAATGAAAATCTTAAAGCTGCTCTCCATAACTTTTTTTGTGTTCAAGATTTACAAAAATTATATAATAAGAATGTACAACATGAATCCTTTTTCCAAAGTGTTTTTGTCTTGCCCTTAATCATTGTGGTTGGTCCACTTATAATAAGTGTTTATATTGGGACTATTTCAGGCCGGTCTGGTAGGAACAACTGCGGAGGAGCACAGTCCCTGCGTGACTCGCCATAGACATAAACAGAGAAGTGGCTTTGGCTGCAATGTTCTCCGCAAGACGCTTTATTAAAGCGCACAAAGTTACGGACAGCAGCTTTAATATAGAATGCCAATGCTATATTAATAAACACCTATGTTAAAACCTTTATAATATAGATTGGGATCAAACTGAAAACTGTTACGGAAGTGGAGATTTTTGTCTCACTTTGACAAAATGGCCTTTAAAGGTCCCATTCTTCGTGGTTTTTTGACGCTTTGATTGTGTTTACAGTTTGCAATATAACGTGTTCATGTTTCGCGTGTAAAAACACAGTATTTTTCACACAATTTACTTATCTGTATACCACTGTTTTCACTGTCCTAAAAACGGCTGATGAGTTCCTTGTTCTATGAAGTCCCTCCTTCAGAAATACGTAACGAGTTCTGATTGTGCCAGCGGTTCCCGTGTTGTAATTTGACCGCAGTTTAGCGAACGTGGCACGGTTCCTGTGTTGTGATTCGACAGCAGCTTAGCGCACGTGGAAAGGTCACGCCTCTTAACGGGAGATGTATGCGCTCAATGATCTCTACAGCGTCCCTGGGAAAGCCAAACAAAGGTGATTTGACTCCGGGATGAAAATAACAGCGTCTCGATGACATGGCGACAAACACAGTCAAACGCAACAATTCCTTTTCTCCACGCGACACGTCCTCTTCTCCACGTGGGACAGCAACAAGACCACGCCCCCTTTTTGCGCATATTCTTGTGGGCGGAGGTTAGTCTGTTCTACTGACTGACGTAATTAAAGCAGGAAGTACCAGGATGTAGTCCAAGCCGGCCGTTCGCTGTAGGCTTTGAAAGGGAACTTCTGTTAAATAAAATATCTCGCTTGGCATTGAACTTTGAGCTTTATAATTTTACAGGTATTATTTATGCTCTAACAGCAACATTACACACTAACTAAAGTTTGAACAGTGGGATCACGAAGAACGGGACCTTTAAAGATAAGTATTGAAATTGAATCCATAGACTCAAATAGATGGTGTAATGAACACTTAAAAGTGTATTAAAATAGACCCTGTACCTGAAAAAGAAGTGGGTTTAGTATTGTCTTGCCTTAATACAATTCACAAAACTTTAGAATCAGATGTGGGTCGGGGTTTGCACAAAACGGACTAGAAACTTTTTGTGCCGCCACCTGAGCCGAAAATGCCAAAGTGGTGCTCACTGCATCATAGGTGGAGTTTGATCTAGTCCAGGTCCACCTCTGTGGATCTAATGGGTGGAAGGATATGGTTATGCCCAGATTACATCCAGGAATGCCACTTGAGTTTGTAAATGTTTTTTACACTGTAATTAAAGATTTCATTGGTCATGTCAATCACAGATTGTATACACAACATTGAAACAAAAGGTACCATGTTGTAATTACGAGATTTCAACTTGTAAAATGTATTCACGTCCTCTCATAGAGCTCGTTTACAACTTGTACCACGTGACCACTGCACCCCCTGACTGCTCCAGATTCATTTAGGCGTCTATAGTGTTGCCATAGAAATACATAATTCCCAGTCCGAAGATGTGAACCGCTCTGAATAGAACGTCACGTGTTGTCATCTCGAGACTACAAAGCAAAGACATTAGTTAATAAAGTGAGATTAAACGCATAAAGCATGGGCGTCGGAACCATTGGACAAGACCCACCCACTTTTTACGATCAATGATATTGGAGCCACTCACTTTTATCGTCTCTAACATTCAGCACATGTCTGTTTACCTACCCCTAATCGATAAACACTTATTATTAAACACGTATTAGACGCTTTATTTCCACTTTTCTAATATTTTCTTAATTTTTATTGAAAATAAATGCCTTTCCGATTTGATATGTGATGGGAAAACGGAGAAGATTGAGTTACGCGAAAGCCGGACTCGAACCGCGGGTCGATTTGTGTCAGTACTAGTCTTACCCCTACACTACTACCACTCTCAATGATATGGCGATTTCCGTAATTTTGTCTTTCCGAACTATACGTTTAGCAAGTAAGGCGGTATATTTGTACTTAATGTAATTGGCATCTACTCCAGTAAAATAATTCTGAGGACCAACCCACATTTGTTTTGCTTCCGACGCCCATGGCATAAAGTATATTTGTTATTTAACATTTAATTGCTTTCATTTTGAGGAATCCTGAATCTGTTTTTGTGCAAGTGGGACGAGTAAATGCATGCTCACATTTAGTCTAAAACTACAATAACCATCATTTCTCTCAACATGGGGACAGGAGAGCTGTCAGTCGATAAATGGGAAGACAAAGTCACTCTAAAAAATAATTCAGTGGCTTAGTAAATATCACAGTAATAATTAACTTTATTAACTTAATAAAATATTAAATGTTTTGAGTGAAAATCCAACCGTTAATTTTCTCAAATTTACAGTTATATTAAATTTTTTTTCACAAAAAGAATTGTGTTCGAATAACCAATTATTTATTTAAAATATACTTAATATATTTGTGAAATTTCTATCAAAATATTTGAGAAAGGATAATTAAATCGTTCTGTTTCAAGAACCACAAATATTACATAATTAAAATCAAGATTATTAATATTTAACACACACTGAAGAAATTTAGTAGGTTTACTTGAAAACACTGCACCCCTCCCCCGCCCCTTGACGTGCCGACGGCTCGATGGTTGAGTGAGCGCAGGCTGTATGAATTCTCTTCAGTCTCCAGAGCAGTTCCTTCTTCTCAGCGTCGCAGAATTGGAACATTTCCTCTGTGAAATTCAGGTTTGTGTGTTTTATTTTATCTATAAAATCATGCTTAAAATCTTTTTATTTAATGCAAAACAACATACAGGGACGCAATGTGAGTAAATGAGTGCGCCATCTGTCTTTAGCCCCTGGTGTCTTGCTCAAAACACACGACTTTATTCCTTAAGATAATAATATAATTAATTTGGATGATAAAATGTTCTTAAAACGGTGCACTGTTTGTTTATTGGCAGGTTGTGGTGTCAGGTGCATTGCAGCATCTTTGAGCTATGACTGAAACGCAGGCGCCGATACGGTGGAAATTGGATAACAGACCGGTTGATTACACTTGAATTACTTTTAAATGTTTAATTTTTACTTCTAAAATGTTTGTTACATGAGTTTAAATGATGCCAATATTGTATACATGTCAAAACTGTAATATATGATGTATTGCTGTACTCATCGACAATAAAGGCCAATGTCATGTAAGTGTGGTTGTGTGGAGTATTTTTACAAAAGTTTAGAGGAAATTAAAGGTAATTTAAAGTTATACTATAAGAGTTAATATTACTCATAAATAAAAACAGTTACTCATAAATATTGTTTTTTGAATGTTTTTCCCCCAATTTTTTCTACTTAATTTTATTTGTAAATGTACCAAATGTAGTTACTCAGATCTACTAATTTTTTTAGTGTAAAAATGTTTCACCCAAAAAATTTAGTAAATCATAGTAAACGTTTTTAGAGTGTAACTTGCGTTACTTGTTTGAAAACGTAACTTGGATATTAAATTTAAAAGTAATGCACTAATTTACTTGAAAAAGTAATCGGATTACTTAACTTGTGTTACTTGTAATGCCACAGATGGCAATGTTGCTGTCTATGTTGCTGTCTGGGACATTACCCCCAACACTCCTTATAGGTGTCTGTAAAATACATTAAAATGGGACGGGAGAAAGTATTTTAACATTTCATTTACATAGCCTAGAAATCTAGACGCACCCTAGTGGCAGCATATCTAATTTGCAGCCAGGGTCGTCTAGCAACTCTCCGTTGGCTTGCGAGCATGAAAAACCCTACTCTAGTCAGGCCAATTACAGCGTGTATAGAGTCGGTGGGTGGGCTTAACATAATGACTGCAGAGTTGACGCGGTTGAAGTGCTACTTGTAAACAAAGAAGCTGGCGAACAGCGGTCTTTCCAATCGGCTTTGGCCGCGACTCTGGAAGATTTGGAGTTAAGCTTTTCTTTGAGAAAAGAACAGCACTGAAGTCAATCTTAGGAAAGGATGATGTGCTCAGAGTTTTGCCGCTCGAGCCATCCTAGGCGTATATGACTTTCTTCTTTCTGATCACAATCAGAGTTATATGAATAAATATCCTGACGGTTCCAACCTTTATAATGGCGGTGACGGGGTCCATCGAGTTTGAAGCTCAAAAAAGTGCATCCATCCCGGGGGGTTAGTTAAAGGCCTTCTGATGTCGGACGTAGTGTAAGCATTTTGAACTGCGAGAGGCGTTACAGTTTCTGCATAAGTTGAATACGGAAGGTGGTCTGTCGGAAGCTAGATATTTTACTTTATAAAGTTTTACATTTTTCTTACAAAACTCCATCGATTCGCTTCACTTTAAAGTGAACTAATCCTTTCATTTAAACGTTTTCATTAATACTTGGATGAATACCATATATTGCTAAAAATGTGTGAAAGAAAAAAAAAACACACATTTGACATTTTTACCAGTATCCACATGAATTACCCAGATAACACCTTACATCACTCATGTTATCCGTTATCTGACTACAAGAATCACTATATTTGCACTTTGAAATATGCCAAGCAATTAAGGTTTCAGGTAGTTTAGGTCCTACCTGCTCATTGATGAGGGTGTCCAGCCGCTTCAGACAGGCCTGGCAGAACGTGTGACCGCAGTAGAGTTTCCGGGGGAGTCTCTCTCCCAGGTTATACGCACTGTAGCAGATGATGCAGTCCAGTTTGCGGCTGTCCCTGGAGTTCTGCGCCCCAGTCTCCACATCACCCTCGACAGGAGCCTCGGACACAGGCCCATCCTTATCCGAGATCCTACAGAATGAGCTCAATATGATACAAACATCTCTCTGTTTGCCTGAGATGTTTAGTGCTGACTTTGTAATGGTTGTATTGTATTTTAGGTACAGTCCCCAAAAATGTGTTTGGACAATATTTCAGTTAAAACGTTCCCTAAAATATAAAAGCAACTTGATTCATGTACTCAAATGCCTCCAGATGATTCAAATAAATGTCACAAAGATACCTTTTGCCGCCACTACATTTTTCCAGTACAATATTTTACTCTTTCAGATACACAATGTCAGCTGGTAAAAAGCGTGTAAGCTGAGCTGCATGTATCTGTTTACTATTAGTGGCCGGCGGCAATGAAATTTGTATACACATGAGGTTATGGTAAAATCGTAGGTTTTTGTCCTCATACAAATGTTCTTTTTATTCCCAACCAGCTGTCCCAACAAATACAAAACATAACC
The DNA here is from genome assembly GCA_023566225.1 of Romanogobio albipinnatus. Classification (NCBI taxonomy): domain Eukaryota; kingdom Metazoa; phylum Chordata; class Actinopteri; order Cypriniformes; family Gobionidae; genus Romanogobio; species Romanogobio albipinnatus. The sequence continues at coordinate 56,459,601 of CM042242.1, forward strand.
ATGATCATACAACATGCTCAATCACCTTATGAGAAATATTTAATGGGAAAAAATGTTTATTTGCATGACTTGTCAAAGTGATTGAATTGTTTAGACTCAAGAGCATGACCCATAAGGTATGTTTATTTCATGGAAACCCTCATTGTATGTATAATATGATTAAATTATATTAAACTTTAATATAATAAACATGCATAATCTGGAAAAGAAATGACAAAAAAAAAAAAAAAAAAGACCCTCCCCCATTTCTCATTTTATTTTAACTAAGCAGAAATGCAAATATGTCTCATTTTAATTCATAAGCAATTTCCTGTGAAAAATGTCCATGCGGGTCTACCTTTCCTCTTCTTTCTCAGGTTTATTCTGTACTCCGTTGGTCTCTTGAGGTTCTGTCGTTCCGCTCGCGGTTCCATCCATGTTTAATGTACCAAAAGTCCAACTTCTGTTAACATTTTACATCCGACTCTGTCTTGGTTTCTTCATGCTTCACATCCTTTGTCAGATAGTTTAACACTTGAGTGCACCCTCTGTTGCTTTCCCTGATGTTGTCCTTGCAGTTCCCAGCAGCACTTGCACTGTTGCCGTTTGCTCTCTCTCTCTCTCAACCAACCAACCAACCAACCAACCAACAACAACTGCCTCTCTGAAATGGAGGGCAAACAATGGTGTGCTTCCCTAGAGCCTTTAATATTTAAGTACCGCCTGACGCTGTGAACCTATGCCTTTACACACACACACACACACACACACACACACACACGATTGCACGTTCACCCTTCTGAAAAAAGAAAAACCCTCAGTGATTGTGGGAGGAGGGTTGCTTGTTGTTAGGCAGGTATTTTATTTATTAGTCTGGAGTTGCAATTTTATGTACATTCTCTACTAGGTATTATAATGTTTTTCTCTCTTACTAATTTAATGTTTCCATTCTCTCTTGAATATGATAAGGAACAAGTAAATCAATGATCTAAGAGCAAAGGAACATGACGTACATACAGTGGCCTATGAAAAGATTTGGGTTTAGTTCTGTGGAAAAACATGAAATTAAATACATCAGACACGTTTAGGGTGCAAGAAAGTAGAATGGGAGGAGGGAGTATTGCTTTACAGTCACAAAACAGGCCTGAAATTCGAGCCTAGTCACCCACAGACAGTCTGTCATCAGTGTGTCCCTGCCAAATTAGTTCTGAGACCTTCATCACCCCCACACCGCAGGTACGGTATTTTCCTTTTGGTAGATAACTATTATTATTGACCAGCAGAAAGTGAAGTAGAAGGGGGTGCAGCTAAAATAGAGTTAAGCGACGCATTAGATTTAATGAGTAATTGAGATCTGATGACCTGAGATCCCTGAGATGTTGAGGGTCTTTAGGGGGGTTTGAGCAGAACAAGAGTGATGAATCAATCTGGAGCCTCAGGAAAATAATACAATAAATGTGGCGAGCAGGGGAATGCCGAGAGCTGTGGGAACGGAGCAAGTGTTAATGAGCCTCACCTTAGTGTCACACTATTAAACATTGCATACATTTTAAAATCTTGCTTATTACTTACAAAGCACTAAATGGTTTAGCTCCCCAGTACTTGAGTGAGTTCTTAACACATTATACTCCATCACGCCTACTGCGCTCTCTAAACTCTGGCCAGTTGATAATACAAGAATATCCAAATCAACTGCAGGCGGTCGATCCTTTTCCTATTTAGCTTCTAAACTCTGGAACAGTATTCCTAGCATTGTTCGGGAAGCAGACACACTCTGTCAGTTTAAATCTAGACTAAAAACACATCTCTTTACTGTGGCATACACATAAAACACTTTTTCAATGAAATGATTGTTAGGCTGCATTAACTAGGTCAGCCGGAACCGGGAACACTTCCTATAACAGCTGATGTACTCGTTACATCATCAGAAGAATCGCATCTACACTAATGATAGTCTCTCTGTTTCATCCCGAGGTTTACTGCAGTCAGCCGGATCCGGGCCGTATCCAGATCAGATGCTGGACCTGCGCCCAGAGAAGACCAACGCATGACCCTGAAGTGTCTGCAGAAACCGTGATTAGACTCCCCCTAAATCTGCCTCATCGACACGGCATCTCAATAAACCCGTCTCCAGCGTGATGACTCCGATTGTTCGAATATTACAATTTAATAATACTTAAATTGATATGTCATCCGCAATAAACCCTTCTCCAGCATGTTGCCTCCGATCATTCGAATATTGCACTTTAATAATTATTTAATCAACATCATCCTCAATAAACCGTCGCTAGCGTGTTGCCTCCGGTCCTTCGAATATTCCGATCTATTATGACCATAATAATAATAATAATACGCTGTTTGTTAACTGGCCAGAGGAGAACTGGCACCCCGACTGAGCCTGGTTTCTCCCAAGGTTTATTTTTCTCCATTAGGTCACCTAATGGGGTTTTGGTTTCCTTGCCACTGTTGCCTCTGGCTTGGCTTGCTCAGTTGGGGACACAAAATTTTTCAACTAAATATCCAAATAAGTCTAATTATTAAACTAAATTAACCATATAAACTAAATTACTGATCTAAAGCCCACACTGCCACTGTATGATAATTGAAATGAACTGATGACATCGCCATTTTCTCCAGAATGGCTATACGGCTGAATAAAATTATGCTGCATTATTTTCCTGTTTAACATTGTAAAGCTGCTTTGAAACAATCTGCATTGTTAAAAGCGCTATATAAATAAAGTTGACTTGACTTAGATAGTAGAGTAGTAGAGTGCAGTCTTGTTGGTGCCCCCCAGACTGTGAAGGCGATGGGGGTATGTGGCAAGCAGGGTGGGGCAGAAAGCCGTGGGAACGGAGTGAGGCTGGTGGCGCGAGTGTTAATCACACCGGTCTCGAGTCCCACAGAGGAGCTCCAGGAGGATAAAAGGAGTGACCACAGTGAAGGATGAGAGAGGACCAGGCCTGGGACTTTACTTTAGTTTTGTTCTTTATTTTATTATTAAAGTTATATCGATTGTTTGCTGGTTCCCGCCACCTTCTTCCCTTAGCCTATTGGTATTTCCCTAATTTTGGTACGGTAACATTGAAATGAATAAACAACACAATTAGCTGATGGCACCATAAGAACACACACAGTCCCAAAGGAAGCAGACAGGGGACAATATGACAGTAAATTTAACAAACTAAATTGGTTACTGGCAACAAAAAAAAAAACCTCTTTGTTATAATATAATATTAGCAATAATGTTAGCAAAACACAAACTATCTTTGGGGTCAGTAAGATTTTTTTAATGAAAGAAATTAAAACATTTTCTACAAAAATATTAGGCAGCACAACCATTTTCAACATTGATAATTATGAGAAACGTTTCTTGCACCATATCAGCATATTAGAATCATTTCTGAAGGATCATCTGACACTGAAGACTGGATAAATTAATGCTGAAAATTACCCTTGGTGAGCATAAGAGACTTCTTTCAAAAATATTTAAAAATCTTACAGAGCCCAAACTTTTGAAGTTTAGAGTATGTTGCTTGCAAAAATACTAGGTCGTCAGCAATACATGGCTACTTTTGAATGTTTACTAGTAAAGAAAAAATATTTTTGGCAGCAGAATGGTATAGTTATGGCATATCAGCAGGTGCTAAGTACCATTGGATTGGCCAATACGGCATTCCAGCAGTACTAATATACACAACAAACAACAGGTAGGATGGGACCAATACTTATACGTCCCAAACCTGTATTCCAAAATGACCTGTTTTGAGCTCTGAGGTTGTTTACCTATGGTATGCTTTTGTTAAAGCCATCAGTTTGCATTATTTCAACGTAGCACCGTGGTCCTGTGAGGCACAAAGTTCCACATATAGTGGACTGACAATAAAGCTCACTTGAACTTAACAGTGAAATGCCTGGTGAAAAACTACATTACCCATGGTGCTGTAAAGAACATTTTAAAAATCAGAGAGCCACTGTGAGAAAATTGCACCAAAAGAGCTGTACGGGGAACATCCTCTCCTATGAAGCAGCGTAAATAACGTAATTGAGTCTCGCTGTGCTCTCAAAAAACCTTTGTATATACACTATATTGACACAAGTATTGGGACACCTGACCATTACACCTAAAGGGACTGTAATGTCAACGCATTCTAAATACATAGACATTGATATGGAGTTGATGCCCTCTTTGCAGCTATAACGGCTTCCACTCTTTTTTTTTGGGGGGGGGGGGGGGGGGGGGTGTTTTGAGGGAACTTTTGCTTATTCATCTAGTAGAGCATTTGTGAGGTCAGGCATCGATGTTGGATAAGAAGGCCTGGCTCGCAAACTACATTCCAGTTCATCCCAAAGTTGTTTAATGGGGTTACGGTCAGGGCTCTGTACATTTCTTTCACACCATGTATTTATAGAGCTTGCTTTTTATTGATCATGCTGGAACAGAAAAGGGCCTTCCCCAAATGGTTCGCACAAAGTTGGAAGCATTGTCCAAAATGTCTTTGTATGCTGAAGCATTAAAAATTCCCTTTGCTGGAAGCAAGGAGCCAAGCCCAAACCCTGAAAAACAGCCCAATACCATTATCCCTCCTCCAACAAAATTGGTTGGCACAATGCAGTCAGACAGGTAGTGTTCTCCTGGCATCCCCAGACTCGCCCATCAGAAGCGTGATTCATCTAAAAGAAAACATGATCCATCAGACCAGGCAACCATCTTCCATTGCTTCATGGTCCAGTTCTGACACGCAGTGGGTTAACAGGGGTCATCACTGGAACCCTTGCTGCGTCCCAATTCGCTTACTTATACAACAACCAAAAAGTATGTACTCTTTTTGTGAAGAAAACATACATACTTTTGAGTGTGTAGCAGAAGAGTATGCAAGCTTTGGGACGTACTACTTTGTGATCTATAACGGACTCTGTCGCTTAGTTACGTGCATCCCTTCACCATTTAATCTACCATTTCAATCATTATCACAGTTCCAATCCTCCACATTCAATTTCATGTTCTACCATATTGGAGAGAAATGTAGTAGCACGTTGATCTGCCATTCGTGGGTCTTTAATGCAGAGACTCTCCTCGTGTGTTTACAGATTAAATATAACGATGCATTTAAAAGTTAACGGCCAAACGTATCAGTATAAAAGTTCACAATGCTGTTGCAGGTGAAAAATAATGTGGATAACATAGAATAAATATCTTTTCGTCAGGTTAAATACTCATAATTGATCACTCAAGCCCCTTTGTCTAAATCTTTCTACTTAACTGTCCGACTCTAACATCCGTCATGTTTGTAGTTTAACACTTTTTATCCGCGTTTTTAATCCTCGTCCAACTCGCAATGGGTTGTGGGTAATATCAGCCTTTAGAGTGTGCGTTGATCTGCACTTTGAATCCTAACTGGAAATAGTAGACCATCTGGGTATATCTTTGAAATACTCCTTTCAACAAATTACGATTTGTTGAACAGTTTAGCATGTGAGACAGAGCTCGTTTGGGTGAAGGGAGAATTTGTTTTGTGCTCGTGTGAGGTTAATCTAGGGCTGCACGATTGACTGAAATTAAACCAAAATCGAGATTTGTCTTTGTGAAATTATGAAAATCGCTTCAATTTTTAAATAAATAAATAGCCTATATATGTGCAGATGAAGCGCAGCACTGTTCAGGGCGATCGGTTCGCAATAAATGCTGCTCTATCTCTGCACGCACTGTGAGATGGAGTCATTGGCATTTTAGTTTGAAAAGGGGCACGGTTTGCATGAAAAATTGCTAATGTAACAGCTGTCAATCTCGGGCTTGGTGAGGTGGCCCTCAAACTGTGCCGCGATTCACATGAATGTGAAAGCAACACGGACTCGGGTGCGCACTTGTTCAGGAAGAAACGTAACCTGTTTTAGCATATTAGTTTAGCATATTGAATATTTAGTTCAATAAAACACATGTAAGGGATGATGGTGTTGATGATTTATCTTGGATACGAGTGCGTGCATATGCGTGTAATCAGGGCAACAAATGAACTTCATCCGACGCACACACAGTAAACCCAAGAGTCGTTTTCTCAGCTGCGCATAATAGCACCAAATTAATAAAAACACAATATATTTACTGCAGTGTGTTTTTTATCATCCGCCATGCACATTTTTGATGACGTAAGATGAACAAGTGCACCAGGGTTCGATAGAATCAAGTTGAGTGTGAAACCAGACCAGCGCTGCGGGGGTGCCGGGAACAATCGCGTTTGGACATGACCCCAGCAAACGTGCCCAGTGTTAAAGCCCCCTTAATGTGCATTAGAAAAAAGCAACAACCTCTTTCCAAACTTGTAATGAGAAGCGTTTACAAACCTGTTGTCCAACAAAAGAGAACATTTAATCGAGTGTTTGAAATAACTTACTTTTTTAATCTGATAGGCTTCACATCACAGAATGAGGCAGAAATTATATTATTTTATAATATTCTGTAGTACAGTGAAAGATTTGCGGTGTTGAGACGTGTACAGTACTTTTTTTCTTTCTCAGTGAATACATAAGATAAAATAAGACAAAAATTAAGACATTAGTCACACATTTTTTGATCATAATTTAATATTTTATTATAAAACCTTAGACCTTTCTAATGATTTATGTTTTCTGCAAAATATAATAATAATAATAATAATTATTGTTATTATTTTTATTCTTAAATATTTGTATTGTATAGCACTTTTTGCATTTTTCAGACATGGTAACAGACGTTATACATGTGCTACAAAACTTTCAACCTCTGTAGCACCAGTGCTATGTGCAAAAAAAGTTAACGTACAGCCCTGCACACACACACACACACACACACACACACACACACACACACTTTGCGAGCCCTGGCGTTACAAATCCGAGTCTGATCATGAATGAACCAATAACACCACAAATAAAGGATTATCCAGCCTGACAGCGTGCTAAGGTATGTAATCAATAGATATCGATATAGGGGTTCTCATGTGCTGCATAATACAATTTGCACAAGCAGATGGCAGCATAGAGCAACCCTTGCAGTAGTTACACTAGCAGATTGTAGCTGTGAACTAAATTCTTCTTAAATAAGATTTGTCTTTTGCTTTGCCATCTCTGAATGTTGAAGCTATACTGTTATACAACAATACAACAGTGGGATATGACAGAACCAGGTGGGGTAGAATATGTTTCTCAGAACAGCAGTTTCGTTTGCTGCAGCAAATTTGTATATCTCTGATTTCACACGCAGAAGCAATTCTAGTTCACGGTGTCCTTCTGCTGGAAAAATGAGGGCAATCAGACGTCACTGGTTCTATCAATCCTCTGTTTAGTGTGTGCATGTATCTGTGTGTTTGGTATAGGTTGTCCCTGCATGGGAACACTACACAGATCTCAACTTTCCCATGCACTCTTGATCGTTATCTGATGTGCAGGGTTGAGCTGCAGTAGGAAATGATGACATGTGCAAATCCCACGACATTGTAAACACAGAAAAAGGTGAGGACATGCTTTTTAATATGAGATCTCTTTATTTTGACATGTAGTGGTACTACTATGTTTTAAACTGAATCCTGAGTCATCTAACCTGAATAAGACAAGGCAAAGGAAGTTGTGCAGAATGTAATCATAAGCACTCTGAAACTAAATCCAGTATGCTGACGTCGCCACCCAGTCCTCAGAGGCTTTTGGCTGCACTAAATGTTACCTTTTTTTAGTTTTGAATGTAACTAACAAGACCAAAGACAACCACTTGTATAGAACTATGTTTAGTGACACATGTGGGTTTTCTTTATTAATAAAGTGAATAATAATAAAGTGAAGTGACGTGTGGCCAAGTATGGTGACCCATACTTGGAATTTGTCCTCTGCATTTAACCCATCCAAGTGCACACACACAGTAGTGAACACACACACACAGTGAACACACACCCGGAGCAGTGGGCAGCCCGGGGAGCAATTGGGGGTTTGGTGCCTTGGTCAAGGGTCACCTCAGTCGTGGTATTGAGGGTGGAGGAGAGTGCTGGTATTCACTCCCCCCACCGACAATTCCTGCCGGACCTGAGACTCAAACCCGCAACCTTTGGGTTGCAAGTCCGACTCTCTAACCATTAGGCCCCTAAACAAATGTTAAAGCAATCTTTTTTAAATGAACAACATTTTATCAGGATACAATGTGGTTTTCCAATATGCAAAATGCAGGAGATACAGGAAAACAGTCTGTATTAGATAAAGCGAACACTCAGCAGAACAACATGATCATCTTAAGGCTTTCCACATGTAAACGAAAAAAAACACACTGAACAATGAATAGAAAGAACTGAGAGCCTAAAAACACACAGGGATAATTAATGGAACAAGAAACCTGTACATAACTCAATCAGATACCATGGAGACAAACTAGCAACAAGAACAAAGGAAAACTTTGACAGGGAACAATAAAAGGGTAACCAAAACACAATGAAACGTAACATAACCCTGATATTACACTCCCCTCTCAGAAGGTGCATCCTCGCTCTGTAAACAGTCCAACGGTGGAGGGCAGGTGGGGGCTCTGGAGGTGGGCGCCAAGCTGATGACATACAGGACCTGGAGGAGGTGGCAGAGGAAAATTCCCATGGCAGAGCCGACGGAGGAATTAGCAAGGTTGGAACTTTCACTGACGGTCCAGGATGACCCTGGGGACCACCCGAAGGAGGCGGAGCCAGAGAGAGGCGAGACCCAGGCAACACCGAAGGGCCTGTAGGCCAAGGTGGAATCACAGTGATGAGTGGCCGATTGGAGCCATGATGCTGGAGGACCAAGGAGGGAAGAGGGAGCCTGACAGAGCCAAAAGGGGTGGAGGGATGAGGCGCAGAACTGTCCACTCCCATCTGCGCTTTTATGGAATTTCACTTTCACGCTTATTAGCCGTTTAGTAAATCTGGCCCCAAGTCTAAACAAAAGCGAATGTGGAATACTTGACATGCGTGTTCAATTTGAATGTGAGAAGAGACAAAAACTGAAACCCACAAGATAAAACATTTTTATAAGAATGCAGAGAATAGTAATGTCTTAACTGCCAACAACTGAAATGCAACAAAGAAAGAAAATTAATAATTTATGCTTTTTTGACAAGTAAAATCTGATCTAGGGCTGCATGATATTAGCCTAGAAATCTAGACGCACCCTAGCGACAGAAATTTTATTTTGTCGCGAGTGTAGTCTAGCAACTCTCGGTAGACCTGAGAGCTGGAAAAACCAAACTCTGGTCAGGCCAATCACAGCGTGTGTAGAGTCGGTGGGCAGGCTTAACATAATGACGGTACGTCACAGCAGGTTCTGCGTGCTACTCGTTATTGCGGTAACAGCTTAGGACCCAGGACCAGTAGTGAAAAATGAAGACCAAGAGTCAGGAGTTCGATTAATTAAAGAAAAAATTACTGAAGAATAGTTTGCAGTTTCATCAGCAGAAGCCAGCTCACAAGGAGTTTGTAGGCCGCACTCCCTCTAACAGTCTCCCCGCCTCCGCCCAAAGTACATACAATTTCTGAACAGTTATACTGTTTTCGAGGTCTAGCCACGTCATTACTGCCATGTTGAATGATTCTGATTGGCAGAGAAAATGCACAGTCATGGTAAATTTCCACACAAGGATGGATAGCAGAGAATATCACTAAACTAGGTAGACTAGTTGTCGCCCCATGACTAGATTTAGATCACAATGACCTAGGAGGTCATAGAAAGGCGTCTTCAGGTCTGGTGTCGTGTGCAGAAAACGTCCATCTTCAATATCGGGCCTGCACCGATCATGCAACGCACATACAAAAGCACTAGGGTATATCGCACTCTAGTTAGTGTCAGTGGATCCTGACCTTTATCAAAAGAACACCCAATACCTAAACAAAGATACAGCAATCGCTCTCATTTGCCAGAGAGAGACATACATACTAGATATTCTTTTATTCTTTGAGGACTAAATATATGAACATTGAGAAGGATAGGTGTATAAAAGAAGAGACACAGGTATCTGACCTGCCCCTTCATCGTAAACACAGAAGCTGGCGAACAGCTATCTTTTGAATCGGCTTTGGCCGCGACTCTGGAAGACTTGGAGTTAAGCTTTTATTTGAGAAAAGAATAAAGAACGGCACTGAAGTCATTCTTAAGAAAAGAAGATATGTTCAAAGTTTTGCCGACGAAAGTCTATCAACTAACGTTCTTTCTTTGCTCTGGTTGGTTGTGGCGGTCATGGCGCTATCCAATTGCATGCAGAGGGAATTTGAAAGACAACCGTTTATCCCGCCCCTCGGATTGAGCCCTGTCAATGGAGAGTTTCCAGACCCAACATCTTGATGTGGGTCTGGCTTGTCAGGCTAGCACGATATATCAAAATTATCGGAATATCACAAATGTACATATCATGATGAACATTTTGCGATGTACATTTCAATGTGATTTTAATAGGCTACTTCAAAAAGTTGCAAAAAGTCACAGTTTTACATTGACGCATATAGCAGAGAATAGACTGGGTACGCGAATGTTACTTGTGTGTGACGTGCTTGATGTTAAAAAAAGAGTTATCAAGCGCAATAAGATGTGGAAAACCACTCGCTTATATATACTTAACAACTCACTTATATATAAGACTTAGGCTTTAACAAGGCACACCTGAAAGTAATCAACCAATGAACCAATAACAAAACAGAACACAGAAACACATGACCCAAACAACCAGTGAGAACAGGCTTGTTCGACTTCACCCAGCGATGCGCAGACCGATCGGCGGCTGACTTGAAGCAGTGCATGCCGGTTAGAAATTTTGTCCGACTTGAGGCAGCGCCGACGCCACGTGACAGTGACGTATGTCAACAAAGCACTGCAAGAGCGATTCGAGAGCAGCCGGCTGATACAGCCGGTGCAGTTTCTACAGAGCAGCTGCAGGAGGCTACACGGACTCTGATGACGACACAGCTGTTCCACGATTGGCTGGATTCACCGCATGACAGCGATCACGCGTGTTTCATGTTTATTCTGAAACCTTCAGCTCCACTAATGCGCACAAATCTGTTTTTTATAACAGTAAAACCTCCTTTCATGTAGTCGCAATGTTATATTGTAATGTTTATCAAAATAAAACTGATTAAAAACGTAAACCCCACTTCATTGATAGTGTAGGCTTATATGTTGAACTTTATTCTTGTACAAACACACGCTGTATTAAGCAGTACATAAAGTATTACATGACAATAATGTCTCTGAAACATCTGTGCATTGCCAAATATTGCATTTATTTAACTTCAGCTGATAAAGTATGCAAACACAGCGCGAGCGTCACTGCGGGAAGCAGAAAGTGTCCGACTCCACGTCTCCGTTTGCAGCTCCTCCCCGCCTGCACGCGGCTACTCTCGCCGATCAGTTGAATCCGGCCGCAGCCGATGTCGAACACACCTAACATGACACACAGGGAGGCACATGACAGGATCACATGAGTAAGGGAAACGCATGACAAAACCAGGTGCCATGGTGGGCAAGTGATGTAACTGGTGTTGAGTCTGAACACCGGTAACACCGGCAACACCGACTATCGTAGCTGCAAGCCTAACATAAAACAAAACCACAACCAATAATGACAAAAAGGTGTGAATATAGAGAGTATATGTTAAAGTTGACAAAAACAGGACTTATATTCTAGAACATACAGTAATCACTGGAGGTCAGAATTAGGGACTTTTAAAAAAAATACTCACAATTTCTACCCAATACATTTTTAGAGCTTGGCATAATTGTTAAAATGTAAATTCATTTAAAAAAAATATTTATTTTATACTTATATAATATATTTTTGAGAGTGCTCAGCAGCCGCAAAGGGCACTTGTGAGTTTCTGAATCAGAACAGGACACCCTACGGTCCCGTGGAATTCACAGACATGCACAAGTGATGACCACAAGTCTACAAGTCCACAACAAACGTGGCATTTGTAAACATTTGGTTGAGCAGAGTTCAACTTTATAGAAATGAGTAGTGATGCAATGACTAGTACCAATGGGAGTCAAGACAATGGAGCTCATGTGATCCATCTCTTGATACAGTTGGATACTACAGTGCTTCAGTGACCCCCAGCGAGACTAACTTGTAGTGCTGTGGGTAATGTTTGATTCTCTCAGGAGATACCGGCCTCTACCAGCTGGGTGCGTCATTTAATTAAAATAGATACATGTTTAATAACTACAGGCTTAAAATGTTCTAAGAACTGTGTTTAGGCTCATTTCAGGAGCAAGTCACTGCAGATTCATATCCTGGGAAACATGAAAAATTACGCAAGTTACCATGTGTTGAGAAATTTGTTTTTGCATCCGTGAGAAAAGATTTTGAAGACTCATTGTGTCAGTAAGGTGAAAAAAGTTTCCTGTTTCCTTGTTGATTTGTTCTATGCTTTTATGAGTGGCGTCACATTCACCATCAGCAATGTAAAAATGTTACACCTAAGTCACGGAAACACACTGAATAAGAGAGAAAGAGAACGACACACAGAAAGCCGACAATGAATCACTTAATGTGGAATGTGATTCATCCACGTGCATGTTTGACTAGGGTAGAAGTCTGATAAGTTCCTGCTGGCTCTTTTAGGTCACCACCACAGGATTTGAATCTATTCATAATAACACGACAGATTCCACACTGGCTCACATGACTAAATGACCCACCTGAGAATGTGTTTGAAACTATGAGCCATTTACAGCCTATCATTTTAAGAGGATTATTTTCATTCTTGTATTCAGCCTCAGGACATAACTCATCCTGTATCATCTCTGCTATAAACATGAATAATACCTCAAATCATGTGGCTTTGTGAGGAAAGGTGTGCTTCCACTTTTGTAACCTTCCATTTTGGAATCAACTTGATTCCAGGTTTAATTCAATCAATTCCAGGAATCGATTCCAAACTAATATTTTCAAAAACAGTTTTGAAAATCAGAGATCATGTCATTTCCAGGGACTGTTTTCAGCAGTGTTGACCAGTAGCGTCGCTACAAATACCAAAACATGAACTGAGAATGTTGAAATGTGAAAATGACAAATTAACAAATTATGAAGGCATAAATTCATTCCATAGGCCTTCTGCTAAATTAAGTGCAAAAATATGAATACATTTAAAATAAATGTATAGTGTACATTTTAAAATAAATCAATATAATAAAAAAATAACTAAGTCAGCTATAGAATATACTTTTTAGCAAATATATAACCCTGACTATAAAATAGAAGTTAAGTTACTACTGTTGTGTGAACAATTGATGCCTGGATTAACTGTGATAGTAAATTAGATTAACATTAATGCAGCTGTTGAATTGAATAAGGCTCTTCTGAAAACTTGATTCCCTGGGGTCGGTTGCAACTGGACGGACACATGGAAGACTAGGCTGTAAAATGTTTCACCAGGTGTAGCGTGCACTTTTAGACTAAATGTTACACCTAGTCAATGTTAGGTGTCTTTACTTGTTTCCATGGTGAACATAATAACATTGATACAATGGCGCTTCTAATATAGACCTTAGGATATATACCGTATTGAATTTAACACAGATGAAAACAAGACTGAGGTATGAACTATGTAAAAGTCCTAGATCACGTCATTTTAAAAACTCACAACTTTAAAAACTGTTTTATGGGGTTTTTTTGTCTACTGACAGCTTTTTGGAAAGATGCCTCATTTTCATTCCTGTCAAAAATTAAATATGGTAATAGTGTTACCCTGACTAAAGTGCTAAGGATCTACTGCAACAATCCTTTGGATATACAGGGAGTGCAGAATTATTAGGCAAGTTGTATTTTTGAGGATTAATTTTACAACATTAATAATTAAACAACAACCATGTTGTCAATGAACACAAAAAACTCATTAATATCAAAGCTGAATATTTTTGGAAGTAGTTTTTAGTTTTAGCTATTTTAGGGGGATATCTGTGTGCAGGTGACTATTACTGTGCATAATTATTAGGCAACTTAACAAAAAACAAATTTATACCCATTTCAATTATTTATTTTTACCAGTGAAACCAATATAACATCTCAACATTCACAAATATACATTTCTGACATTCAAAAACCAAACAAAAACAAATCAGTGACCAATATAGCCACCTTTCTTTGCAAGGACACTCAAAAGCCTGCCATCCATGGATTCTGTCAGTGTTTTGATCTGTTCACCATCAACATTGCGTGCAGCAGCAACCACAGCCTCCCAGACACTGTTCAGAGAGGTGTACTGTTTTCCCTCCTTGTAAATCGCACATTTGATGATGGACCACAGGTTCTCAATGGGGTTCAGATCAGGTGAACAAGGAGGCCATATCATTAGATTTTCTTCTTTTATACCCTTTCTTGCCAGCCACGCTGTGGAGTACGTGGCGTGTGATGGAGCATTGTCCCGCATGAAAATCATGTTTTTCTTGAAGGATGCAGACTTCTTCCTGTACCACTGCTTGAAGAAGGTGTCTTCCAGAAACTGGCAGTAGGACTGGGAGTTGAGCTTGACTCCATCCTCAACCCGAAAAGGCCCCACAAGCTCATCTTTGATGATACCAGCCCAAACCAGTACTCCACCTCCACCTTGCTGGCGTCTGAGTCGGACTGGAGCTCTCTGCCCTTTACCAATCCAGCCACGGGCCCATCCATCTGGCCCATCAAGACTCACTCTCATTTCATCAGTCCATAAAACCTTAGAAAAATCAGTCTTGAGATATTTCTTGGCCCAGTCTTGACGTTTCAGCTTGTGTGTCTTGTTCAGTGGTGGTCGACTTTCTGCCTTTCTTACCTTGGCCATGTCTCTGAGTATTGCACACCTTGTGCTTTTGGGCACTCCAGTGATGTTGAAGCTCTGAAATATGGCCAAACTGGTGGCAAGTGGCATCTTGGCAGCTGCACGCTTGACTTTTCTCAGTTCACGGGCAGTTATTTTGCGCCTTGGTTTTTCCACACGCTTCTTGCGACCCTGTTGACTATTTTGAATGAAACGCTTGATTGTTCGATGATCACGCTTCAGAAGCTTGGCTATTTTAAGACTGCTGCATCCCTCTGCAATATATCTCACTATTTTTGACTTTTCTGAGCCTGTCAAGTCCTTCTTTTGACCCATTATGCCAAAGGAAAGGAAGTTGCCTAATAATTATGCACACCTGATATAGGGTGTTGATGTCATTAGACCACACCCCTTCTCATTACAGAGATGCACATCACCTAATATGCTTAATTGGTTGTAGGCTTTCCAGCCAATACAGCTTGGAGTAAGACAACATGCATAACGAGGATGATGTGGTCAAAATACTCATTTGCCTAATAATTCTGCACTCCCTGTATATATATATTATATATATATATATATATATATATATATATATATATATATATATATATATATATATATATATATATATATATATATATATATACACACACAGAGACAGGGAACTTATTGAAAAATTTCAGCAGGGCGGAATCGTTAGAATTAACTGACGAATTGTAAAAAGAATTAACTGACAAATTATCACTACAGCTGCAACATGCTGCAACATGTAACGGATATGGACAGATCGCTGTGTGGTTGTTTCACAATCTGTGTAATTTCATTTAAATTTTTCATCTCAGCAGTCATTTTTAATCTATTTGATTGGAGCCAGAAAATGTAAGATTGTATCCATTGCAATGTGAATGGCATTTCAACTATCACTGTGGTAGAATGTGTCAGTGTGGATGCTGGGCTAAGCTGCACCAACTCATAGAGTTGACTCTCAAATGTGTATTTTGAAAATAAAAAAGCTGCAATGTGATTAAATACAAATTACATTTTATTTCAAAGGCTATAAAATAAAATGCAAAATAGCATATTGTATTTTAAAATAGAGCTGCACGATTCTGGATAAACTGAGAATCACAATTTGTTTTTGTTTCAAATGGGCCCACTGAGTGGCAAAAAGATTGAGCGCAGCTTTGGTTTTCAGCAGGAATGCCACGAAAAACACACAAAACACATCTAAAACAGGAAAGAGCTTTAAGATGGAATGTGCAAATAGATTTGACAAGATATCTGAGGTATATTTTTACAGACTGTCGAAAGCTAACGTCAGTAGAAGCAAACGGATTGCTGCAATTCACAAAAACAGCTGGACTCCAGGCAGCGAAACATGGATTTGCAGTTATCATATTGTGTCAATAAATATGTTGATTTTTAGGGTAAAATCATACCCATTGTATTGTTATATATTGTATTGACAACTCATCAATTAAATATTTACCATATTATATTCTGCTTAATTGGCAAAAACTATAGGGCTGGATGAAATGAAACTATATATAACATTGATACAAGTGATCACCCAGATTTAGACCTACCTATATTGTATTAAAGGTCCCGTTCTTTGTGATCCCATTGTTCAAACTTTAGTTAGTGTGTAATGTTGCTGTTAGAGCATAAATAATACCTGTAAAATTATAAAGCTCAAAGTTCAATGCCAAGCGAGATATTTTATTTAACAGAAGTTCCCTTTCAAAGCCTACAGCGAACGGCCGGCTTGGACTACATCCTGGTACTTCCTTCATAAATGACGTCAGTAGAACAGTAGAACAGACTAACCTCCGCCCACAAGACTACGTGAAAAAAGGGGGCGTGGTCTTGTTGCTGTCCCACGTGGAGAGGAGGACGTGTCGCGTGGAGAAAAGGAATTGTTGCGTTTGAGTGTGTTTGTCGCCATGTCGTCGAGACGCTGTTATTTTCATCCCGGAGTCAAATCACCTTTGTTTGGCTTTCCCAGGGATGCTGTAGAGATCATTAAGCGCATATATCTCCCGTTAAGAGGCGTGACCTTTCCACGTGCGCTAAGCTGCTGTCGAATCACAACACAGGAACCGTGCCAAGTTCGCTAAGCTGCGGTCAAATCACAACACGGGAACTGCTGGCACAATCAGAACTCGTTACGTACTCGTTAGTCCCTTCTGAAGGAGGGACTTCATAGAATAAAGAAAGTCATCAGCCGTTTTTAGGACAGTGAAAACAGCGGTATACAGATGAGTAAATTGTGTGAAAAATACTGTGTTTTTTACACGCGAAACATGAACACATGTTATATTGCACACTGTAAACACAATCAAAGCTTCAAAAAAACACGAAGAACGGGACCTTTAAATAAAGTGTTCACAGGCATTGCTTTATGCATTTCCCCTATCGTTCTGGTAGGAAAGTGACGCCAATGAATACCCTCTATAGAAACTACGATTCTCCCATGATTCTGAACAGACTAGGGATGGCTCGATACCACAATTTTGCCTTCGGTACGGTACCACAATCTAATACCGAAGTACCGATATTAAATCAATACCATACAGGATATGAATTTTGGCGAGGGTATTGCCCATAATTTTACTCACTCTCGCTAGTTTGGGTTTATAAAGCGGGAAATTACCGCAGATGTTTATTATTAAATTAATCAATAAAGATTATCACATCAAATCAATCTGCGCGCTCTGAATCAACACTTTCGCTTTCGTTTCGGGAGAGCTGATGGAAATCACTAGTCCATGTCTTTTTAAACCTTGCCAATTTGAACATGCAAGCGATTTTAATATCATTTCGTAATACATGGAATGGGAGCATACAGGCCTAAAGAGCTTGCGCATTCCAAACTAAGTTGTTTTTCCTTAGTCAAATACACACAAAATTATGTCAAAAATGTCCATCTTTAGTGAGTGTTAACATAAACACTATGTCTTACGCGAATGTAAATAGTGCAGTAGTATGCATGCAAATACTATGAAATCTAAACGTCATTGATCCACGCTGGAGATTTCATATTTAAACAATGCGAGCTTATGTTGATCAGTGTTAAAAGAAAATAAATGTCTAAATTAGATCGTTTGAATGATGCACTCATCTGTCAATTTCTTAATGTCTTGTACAAGTCAGAAATGGCAAGTGACAGATGCTTGGCAAGGTTTGATGGTTCTTCATCAGTTTTATAAGCAAAGTAATTCCAAATTTCACATCTACTCCTGTCTTTATTAATTAGTTTACAACTAAACAAAACGTTATTTACTAGAGGTTCTGACAAAATGTTTATTGCTGCAGTCTATTTAAAATGTTTAATTAATCTGAATTATAGACTATATACGCCAGCACGTACAGTATTGTTGTTCGTCGGCAACCACTTGGTTGTCAGGGTTTGAAAGTGCATCTCATGTATGAAAATGATCTGTACACAACATGACGGGCGGCAATAATATCGCAAGAAAATCCTGACGTGTACTGACAACTGCATTATCTAACCGCATTTTCTTCATTACAATTACAAGTGTCAAGTAAGTTTCATTCATTATGTTTCTACTTCATGTAACATAAGAGTTCATACTAGAGTGAAGCCGTTCTCATCATTTGATTGGGGAAAACATTTCTTAGGGCGTGGTGAGCTCATGCCAGGGGTGTGGGTAGTGAGCCGTTGGAAGAACCATTCTACGTCACGATGACCTACAACATCCAATAGGAAAATTCAACTGCAGTAGCCAGCGTTCAACCTTAAAAGGGCAGCACTTAGACAGTTTTACACCATATATTATAGAATTAAAACACTTTATACCCAAATGTCAATCAATGAACAGCACAAATAAAGCCCCAGTCTTGCAGATCATTAACTAAAAAAAGTTGTTTTAGGGTTTAGTTACCCTTTAAGAATAATAGGCTAAATAACCCTCAATTCAAGCAACCCGCCCCCCCAAATTGGCTCTAATTCTAAACCGAAAGTTTAGACAAAAAACCCTGCATTTTTCAGTCTGGACAAAGCTAATGCGCATGTGCGTGTCTCAGAACACTGCCTGTTTCTATTTGCAACGGGAGCTTCTAACGGCAGCTGCAGTGATCAGGTCACTTATTTCAGAAAACTTATTTGCCATATTGGGTGTTGCACGTTCTCCCATTCGTAAGTAATCGGAGTGCACCGTCTTGCTCTTATACATAAACTTTAATAGAAACCCCCAGGCAGCAACCCACAACATTCAAGCAAAAACAGCAACATGCTAAAAACAATTCATAACACCTTAGCAATTGCATTGCAAACACCCAGAACCCCCTTTACAACACACTAAAAACACTCAAAGAACTTAGTCCCCTGTAGTCAATCATTTTATCCCTTAAAAAACTCATCTTAAGGGCTGGGTATTGTTCAAAATCTTTCGATCCCGTGCCAATTTCGATACCTTAGTTTCGATACTGGTTCCTAGCGATACTTTTTTCGATACTTGTTTTAAAATCCATTTCAACATCAACAAAAATACATTAAACACAAAACTTTTATTTTTCACCTTAATTAAAACAAATTCTGGTAACACTTCTCAATCAGGGTAACATTATTAATAAAATTTGTTGAGCTTTTTGTAAGGCTGCTCCGATCAGGATTTTTGGAGCCGATCACCGATCGTCGATCACAGGAAGCAGTATCTGCCGATACGATAACCGATACCAATCTATTTGAAGCCTTCTTTTTATCACGTAGAATTATTTATAGGGAATTTTACAGACATTCATTCAGGGCCCCTTAGGTGACTCTTGTCATATAAATGAATATAATTATCTCACCTAAATATTTGATCATGCAGTGCATTTTTGTCTTTAAAGACAAATTTTCAGGTAGGTCTAACATTAGTATTGAGGTAAGAAATACTAAAGACATTTAATAAGAAATCAAATGTAAATTAATATTGGTCTTCCCTGAATAAATTAAATTAGATTAATCCTTACACTTAAGGTTGCAAAAGTTAGTCATTCAAGAGCAGCGAGTGTCATAAAGGTTAATCAAACAACACAATACAAAGAGAAAGTAAGAGACAGCAGCAGTTTATTCGACTGCTGTCACCTTAAGAGCAAACACGGATACGGTTACATGCAGTTGCACAAATGTTCACTTGCGAGTCACGACGGGGTTTACGTGCATACTCGTCAAGACGGTAATTTATGTATTTATGTATTTGACCATTTCAGCACAATTTGTAATTGCAAGCTTTTTGTGAGATGGCCTGTGTGTGTTTGTGTGTGTGTGTGCTGAGCGGTTTGGTTGCAATACTTATCGCATATGTTGCACTTTGCTGACTCGACATCCACTTTTATAAGGTGTATAAAAGCCGCTTGGCTTTTGGAACCGAAAGATAAATAATATTTCGATACTCATAGTATCGGAGTTTTTCGTTCGATACCATAAAAGTATCGCCGTTCGGTGCACAGCCCTACTCATCTTTGATTTCCAAAATTATATATATACACATATATATATATATATATATATATATATATATATATATATATATATATATATATATATATTTTTTTTTTTTTTTAATTCTTCATGGCTTAAAATAGCTTTAAAGTCCTCATGAAATAAAAATTTACCATATTTACTTTGTTAGCGCAAATTGCTAGTTTTGTGGTGAACAATCCATCCGTGCAAGTCAATCCGCATCAAAACATTATTTGGCTTCGTAATCTTTTAATCAAAATCTGAAAATGCTCCTCCCCTCTACATTGGTAGGCCATTTTTGATGACGTCTGTTTGACGACTTGGGCTGCGACATGCCATCATTAAACACGCCCATCCAGCTGACAGTCTGCTGCCCACGAGCTACTAATAAACAGAGATGGCAAAGTGCGTTTTAGGTTGTGGCTCTCCTGAAACACTTTTTCCAATCCCGAAAAATCCCTGGCTGCGGTCCCGATGGCTCGATTTTTTGCATTTTGAGGAAGGAGGGATATCAGGTTGTGTTCTAAGCACTTCACACGAGAATCCTTCAGAAACTGGACTCAACAAGAGATGGGATTTGTGTGATATCTGTCATTAACAGATATGGCTATCCTGTCAGTGTACACTGTTGGTACATCTAATCACACATCACAAAGTTTGACGGTAAGTGGAACTAGCTAAAACCAACAAGCTTTTTAGACGTTGAACATCATACAGAGCTGTCATATTATGCATAATAAATAATTTTGTAAAAATTGCACCACCAATCAACATAGTCAAGCAAACCACGCCCTCTGTTCTGCTCATAAAGATCATAAAGGTCGTTAGCTGCATAAAGACACCTGTCCACCCCATACAATCAGTAAGAATCCAACTACTAACATGGCCAAGACCAAAGAGCTCATCAGCGCCTTTTCTTCCTGCGACGGCTGAGGAGGTTTGGAATGAACCACCACATCCTCACACGCTTCTACACCTGCACCATAGAGAGTCTGCTGACTGGCTGCATCACCACCTGGTACGGCAACAGTACCGCCCGCAACCGCAAGGCCCTGCAAAGGGTAGTGCGCACGGCCAGCTGCATCATCGGAGGTGAGCTTCCCTCCCTCCAGGACATTTACGCCAGGCGGTGTGTGAAGAGAGCTCAGAGGATCATCAGAGACTCTAGCCACCCGAACCATGGGCTGCTCTCACTGCTGCCATCAGGCAGACGGTACCGCAGCATCAGAACACTCACCAGCCGACTCCAGAACAGCTTCTTCCCACAAGCAATCAGACTACTTAACTCCTGATCCATCAGGATCATAACACACACTGGACAGAATATCACTCAGCACAACCCACTGTAGATACACACACATTATATACACATTTATTTATCATACAGCATCTATTGCACTTTGGATTTCAATTTGTGAACATATTGTATACTGTACATTGTATATTATTACTATAGCTTAATGTATACTGTTATTGTTTAATGTATGTTTAGTGTATATTGTTTAAAGTATATGTATATTGTAAGTATGTGTATATTGTTTAAAGCTGTGAGAACTACACTCACATTGTGTAAATTATTTATTGTTTATTGTAGTGTATACTGTGCTGTGAGTAATTGTGTGCGCATCAGATGTGTAATCTGTTGTTGCTTAAATGTTGTACATGTCATGTCATGACTGCTATGTTGCTCGGAACTGCACCTAAGAATTTCACCTACTGTTGCACTTGTGCATATGGTAGAGTGACAATAAAGTGATTTGATTTGATTGATTGATTGATTGATTTGAGAGCTGTCCAAACACAAAATTGTACACCTCCACAAGGCTGGAAAGTGCTACGGGGAAATCCAGCACAAACCAGCACATGTCAAGGCCCGTCTTAAGTTTGCCAATGACCATTTGGATGATCCAGAGGAGTCATGGGAGAAAGTCATGTGGTCAGATGAGACCAAAATAGAACTTTTTGGTCATAATTCCACTAAACGGAAGAATGATGAGTACCATCCCAAGAACACCATCCCTACTGTGAAGCATGGGGGTGGTAGCATCATGCTTTGGGGGTGTTTTTCTGCACATGGGACAGGGCGACTGCACTGTATTAAAGGTCCCGTTCTTCGTGATCCCATTGTTCAAACTTTAGTTAGTGTGTAATGTTGCTGTTAGAGCATAAATAATACCTGTAAAATTATAAAGCTCAAAGTTCAATGCCAAGCGAGATATTTTATTTAACAGAAGTTCCCTTTCAAAGCCTACAGCGAACGGTTGGCTTGGGCTACATCCTGGTACTTCCTTCATTAATTACGTCAGTAGAACAGTAGAACAGACTAACCTCCGCCCACAAGAATACGCGAAAAAAGGGGGCGTGGTCTTGTTGCTGTCCCACGTGGAGAAGAGGAAGTGTCGCGTGGAGAAAAGGAATTGTTGCGTTTGACTGTGTTTGTCGCTATGTCGTCGAGACGCTGTTATTTTCATCCCAGAGTCAAATCACCTTTGTTTGGCTTTCCCAGGGACGCTGTAGAGATCATTAAGCGCATACATCTCCCGTTAAGAGGCGTGACCTTTCCATGCAAGTTACGTGCGCTAAGCTGCTGTCGAATCACAACACAGGAACCGTGCCACGTTCGCTAAACTGCGGTCAAATTACAACACGGGAACCGCTGGCACAATCAGAACTCGTTACGTATTTCTGAAGGAGGGACTTCATAGAACAAGGAACTTATCAGCCCGTTTTTAGGACAGTGAAAACAGCGGTATGCAGATAAGTAAATTGTGTGAAAAATACTGTGTTTTTTTACACGCGAAACATGAACACATGTTATATTGCACACTGTAAACACAATCAAAACTTTAAAAAAACACGAAGAATGGGACCTTTAAGGAGAGGATGACCGGGTGTTCAAATACTTATTTTCCTCACTATATATATATATATATATATATATATATATATATATATATATATATATATATATATATATATATATATATATATATATATATATATATATATATATATATACCTCTTTTAGCAATAGCTTTATGTTTGGGTTGTTAGCTGCACTAGGTGGCTTAAATACACAAGTCATCGAGGATGCTTTTGATCATTTCTTTTGTTTGGGTCAGCATAACCACTCTAGTCCTTTTGTTGCTGATGTTTGCGTGTGCTATTACTATGGCTACCATTGATTGAAGTAGTCTGAAGTGCCACTTGAGCTCTTTTCAAGCCCCTTTAACCTCTGAAAACAAAACATGGTCAGGCAGAGGCTTGTCTATAATACTTTTAAGGTCAATCAACAAATAAGATAAAAATGTGGGTGGGGGTGGATTTTATGTGCGTATGTAACATTGATCTGGTTCAGTCCAGTTGGACCTGTCATCCCCTCAAAAATGCATTTCACATGCACCTTGATATCAACAACATCCACATTCTCGGGCCTGAGAAAAATGTGTTGGAACCAGTATGTGTGCATTGATATTGTGTTCTGTCATTGAACGCCCTTAGACGACATTCCATCAGGACAATCAAGGTTTGCAGAGCACAACCTGGTCAAAGAATAACAACATGCATTTGCATTGATCACACTGGAAATCACATGGTTAAAGAGGAACTACAGACAAAATGAACCACCTAAAACAAAAGGAATTCTTTGAAGCTATGTCAGTACGTGTAGTTGACAAATGAATTTTTTCAACATTGAGATTTCAGATTAAAATTTAAATATATTGTAGGTCCATAACATTTTGGACACTTCAGATATACTTAAAGAGTACATAACACACACAGTTTCTGCCAATCTCATGTTAATGTTGAGTACCTATAGAGTAGTATATTGCATCCTTCATATCTCCGAAGAGTCTTTCGTTTTATCATATTTATAAAAGACAGATACGCTGTACTGATTTTTTCCGAAAACAACCTACATTTGTGTTGTTTACATTATATGCACTTACACGGCTATTGCTAAACAAAACAGACATTTGATGCAGTTTCATTCACCGCCTGGGGTTTCGACTCATAACCGGGACAATACAAACGGGACATAACAAACACACTTGCAGAATTCCGTTGCTGCTCTGGAAAAAACAAACTGCATCCACTGTTTCCTTAATGCTGGATTCTTTGGGAAGCTGAACAAGACCAAAACAACCAAAAACACACTTCTTTAGTGACATTGTTGAAATTATAGTTTAAAAACAAAATGACAGCGCTGCCGATGGCTTCCATAACCCGAACGAAGCTCGTTGATGCTCTCGCTCTGGTTGATGTGCGCACGCGCTCATCCGGGAGAAGTGCCCATACAAGGAATTCCACCTTTTATGATGTCATACAGGGCTATACTCGAAAAAAAACTTTCCCTAAGGAGTGTATTTGGCACAGAAATACTCCATCATACGTCCAACTCTCTTTTTTTTGGCCATGTTTAGCATGAGAATCCAGCTCTTGAACAGTGTAAATAAGTCTGAATGCATGAAATAGCATCAGACCCCACCCCGCATTTAAAAATATCTTCCAGCCATTGCATTAGATATTATATCAAACAAAGTAGCAATGCAAAAAACTTTTTGACCTTCACACAGAACTAATGTTGCTTTTCAGAGCTATTTTTCACAATGGTTGCGTCCAAAAGCATAGGCAGCTGACTTGTTGCCTCACTGCCCTATCAGGCAATGATTTTGCTGGCAGTGTTTGTGCACAAAGGTGCCTCACAAAAAATGACTTTGGACAGACTTCTGAGGCAGCGTAACAGTTTAATGATCTACAGCAAAATAGACAGAGCTTTGGTGAATATTTCATTACTACAATAGTAATGTCTCGCCAGAAATTACATCAAAAGTGTAAAACGTTTGTCAAAAACATACATTTACACACAAACTGACCAGCAACCGCAACTTTCAGACGGCATCTTTTTTTGCTAGCTGTTATGTAAAGCACAGGATTGTGGGATATCAAAGGCAGCGAAGGATACATCTATGCTGCCTTCAGGAGACAGGAAGTGAAACAGTTTTTGGATGCAGCCAAGGATTTTTCCAATGATTCTACACAGGTGTCCTAGCAGAGTAACCACAGGTGTAGTTCATCTTAGTAACTATGAAAAAAATCCACTAATGTTTGACAACCACAGGGTTACATTGATATTTGTCTATTTTTTTTGTGAATAAAGCTTGTTAAAATAAATACCATTTGATTTGACATTTTGTTATCTAATGCAATGAGATGGATATATTTTATATATGACCTGTTTTTTGGGGCCAATTGAAAGTATATATTTGAAGTACTATACTTACTGTAGTTGTTTCATTTAACTTTTGAAATTAATAAATTCATTTCTTAAGGTAAAAATTATTTCTAAACAAATATTTCTCATAAAACAAAACAAAACAAAAAGCCTGCACACAATTACCTTTAAAGAAAAATATCTTCAAAAATATTTATTCAGAGGTCATTAACAATTACAAAAGGGGTCAGTGCACAGACAAAACATTTGAATATCACATCATCATCAGTGTCATCATCAAATTGCACACCTGATCTTATTTATAAAGGATTTACCATAATTTGTCTAATTTACATACAAGACATTTACCATAGCTCATACATGTTGAAATCTATTAAACAAATACATATTGTATACTTCATCTAATATAATATACACTCCTGGGCTAAGTAAAAAGGGCCAAGCCAAAAATGGCAATCATCGTTTACTCACCCTCAAGTTGTTCCAAACCTGTAAGAGTTTCTTTGTTCTGTTGAACACAAAAGAAGATATTTTGAAGAATGTTTGTAACCAAGCAGATAGAGCAACCATTGACTACCATAGTATTTTCCCCCCAACTATGGTAGTCAATGGTTGCTCTATCTGCTTGGTTACAAACATTCTTCAAAATATCTTCTTTTGTGTTCAGCAGAAAGAAACTCTTACAGGTTTGGAACAACTTGAGGGTGAGTAAATGGTGACAAAATGTTCATTTTTGGGTGAACTATCCCTTTAATGGCCTTAATCATTTTAAATCACAAATAAATGTAAAGGAAATTAACAAATACTGTAGACAAATTAACCTTGCACAGAATAGCCATCACCAACTTGCAGAAAGCTTTATACAGGAAGAAGTGTCAGCAGGGTTCCTACACAATTTTAATTTCAAAATTCCATACTTTTCCAGACTCTAATTTCCAGACTTCCTACAGATTTTTCCGACCATATTTAACTTGTTCTGATAAAATGTTTTCAAATTCAACTACTAACAAGTGTTACATTCTAAAGATTTAGTATTGGCATTTTTGCCTTTTATTAGGATAGGAAAGTAGCTAGACAGGAGGTAAGGTGGGAGAGAGAGGGGGGCGGGATTGGGAAAAGTCCATGAGGCAGGACTCGAACTCGGGTCTCCCGAAGCTCAACAGCACTTCATGGTGACGCACTTACCCACAATGCTATCGGCACCGACAAAGTATGTTACACTCTGAGTCAAAACCTCTATGTAGGCTATCTAATATTTAGAAATCCTATATTAAAATATTGCCTTTTGTGACCTTAACGATCAAAATGCTAAATCAGTCACAATTTTTTTAAAGGGTTATTAATTTACCCAAAAATTTAATTTCTATCATAATTTACTTACCCTCATGTCATTCTAAACTAATAAGACTTTTGTTAATCTTGGACACATGAAGATATTTAAAGGATTAGTTCACCTCAAAATGAAAATGTCCTAATCATTTACTCACCCCAATGCCATCCAAAATGGCATTGAAAACTTAATTTATCTTTCACTGAAGAAAGTAAGTCATGGATATCTTGGATGGCATTGAGGTGAGTAAATGATTAGGACTTTTTCATTTTGGGGTGAACAAGTCCTTTAATAAAAGGACTGAAATCTCTCAGATTTAAAATATTAAAAATGTTAATATAATAAAGTCTTATGGTTTTGAAAGACATGGGGGTGAATAAATGACAAATTTTCATTTTGGGTGTACTATTCCTTTAAGGACTCCACCATCGACTACTGTTTTATCCTCAACCCAACTTGCAAACTACAAAGTGCTGTGTTGTTAACCACTGTTGAACTGTGAAAAGGAAGGAACACACGTCTGACCTTTACTGCCATAGCTAGGCTACAAGTTTTTCATTAATTGAAAAAAACGATTGTGTATATATTTATTATATACATTTAGAAATTCTTAATTTTATATTTAGAAAATGAAATGGGGACAATAGTCTGGAAACATAAATATTTTTCCATACTCTGATTTATTTTTTCCATACTTTTCCAGACCTGAAAACTACTTAAATCAAATTCCATACTTTTCCATACTTTTCCAAACCCCGTAGGAACCCTGTGTCAGTGTTGTTCCTCTTAATATTAATGGCTCAAAGTTCATTTGAGTTCAGTGTGAGACACAATTGGGTTCAAATCTGGACTCTGAACAGACCAAAACATGAGCCTAATGGACTTGTTCTCGAGCCATTGCTTGATTGTCTTTGCAATTTGGGCAGGAGTCTTTTGAAAAATAACATCTGATCATTTCTCATTTAATAACAATTGTTTCAATTGGGGGAAGAAAGCCATTCAGCAATATTCTCCTGTACTCCGAAGCATTAAATGGCTTTTCACAGTGAAGTAGCTCACCAATACCAGCAGCTAAAAAGGCTCCCCAGTGAGACCCTTTGCCCTATGCTTCACTGTGGTAGAGATGCATTCATTATTATATTTCTCGTATTTCTCGCTCTGGAGCATCACCATGCAACTCGTGTTTCATTGTTATTAATCACTCCACACACAACTTCCCATATTGTGGCAAAACATTTTTTTTTTTTTATATTTTTGCTAATTTCCTGTCCAATAATTTGTGGTTAAGACCATTAAAAGGTTAGTGTTTAGCCTTTTTTTTTAGCCCAGGAGAGATACACCAGTCAGGCAGAATATTATGAATAACACTGATTATCTCTTCATCATGGCACCTGTTAGTGGGTGGGTATGATATATTAGACAGCAAGTGAACATTTTGTCCTCAAAGTTGATGTGTTAGAAACAGGAAAAATGGGCAAGCATAAGGAGTTTGACGGGCCAAATTGTAGTGACTAGACGACGGGTCAGAGCATCGCCAAAACTGCAGCACTTGTGGAATGTTCCCAGTCTGCAGTGGTCAGTATCTATCAAAAGTGGTCCAGGGAAGGGACAGTGGTAAACTGACGACAGGGTCATGAACGAAGGCTGGCCCGTGTGGTCCGAACAAACAGATGAGCTACTGTAGCTCAAATTGCTCAAGAAGTTAATGCTGGTTCTGATAGAAAGGTGTCAGAATACACAGTGCATCGCAGTTTGTTGCTGCATTAGCACAGACCAGTCAGGGTGCCCTTGCTGACCCCTGTCCACCGCCAAAAGCGTTAACAGTGGGCACGTGAGCACCAAGGAGCAATGGAAGAAGGTGACCTGGTCTGATGAATCACGTTTTCTTTTACATCACGTGGATGGCTGGGTGCGTGTGAGTCACTTACCTGGGGAACACAAATGGCACCAGGATGCACTATGGGAAGAAGGCAAGCCGGCGGAGGCAGTGTGATGCTTTGGGCAATGTTCTGCTGGGAAACCTTGAGTTCTGCCATCCATGTGGATGTTACTTTGACACGTACCACCTACCTAAGCATTGTTGCAGACCATGTACACTCTTCATAATATATATATATATATATATATATATATATATATATATATATATATATATATATATATATATATATATTCTAGAGTAATGTTTGTCATTCACAGAAATGCAACACCAATGTATTTTATTTAAAACCGTTAATCAATATTGTATAAACGTAAAAAGCACATGTATATACATTACACGTAAACTCACTCTCGTAAAGAAGAAATATGATTAGAAAGTCATTTCATTGGCCTCTGAATAGAGATTTTTTAATATTTTTCTCAAAAGCACATGATGTGCAGACTTTTGAGCTTTTTGACTTTGATTCGTGAGGAATATTTTAAGCATATTATGCACAGACCTGAAAGTGCATAAATCTGTTTCTTAAAGTGTTAGTTCACCTATAAATTATGTCATCAACGTTGTTTCGAACACATAAGAGTTTTGCTCATCTTTGAAACACAAAACATTGATAAACACAGCTACACAGAACACATCAAATATGATAAACAGAAGCTAATAAGTACATTGGCTTTATGAACTTACTGTTTTGGTTGCAACGTTTAATGGAGGGACAAAAATCTCCCAGGTTTCAATAAAATTTCTTCATTTGTGTTTTGAAGATGAACGAAAGCTTGGAACAACATGTGAATGAGTAAATTATGACACTTTTCATTTTGTCATACAAACATGCAATGTATGCGGCATGATAATTACAAAAGAATGATAAACATTTTTGAATGAGTAATAGATGAAGCATGTCACGTTGCAGGACACTATCCATATGTTTTCACAACATTTGAGGCATTACAAAGTTTATGACTGAACTAAATTGTGATGACGTAAAGCTGACAGTTTTAGTAACGTCTTACAACAACAACCAAACCCAAAACAGACAGTAGCTTTTCATCCTCTTTAATTGCTGCATTGTTCCATTAAGCACCATTTTTTAAAGCACCCAGTTCTCATCTAACAGTATTTAAAATGTCAATTCAGGTTAATATTTAACAGAGTTAAAACAAGGCTGTGGACAAGAGGTGTACTCTAGTGCCTAGCAATGTAATGTTTGCAGAAAGGATACTCTTACACAACAGCATCCATAGACTATTAGAATTTTAGCTTCAGGACAAATTGTTTTCATTCGGTGACAATTATAGGCTATTTTATTGTATTGTTTCTGCAACATGTCGTCTAACTATTTATAGTGAATTTAATATTAACTTCCACCAGCCTCCTCCCCCATCAAACACACTCCTGGTGGTTTCAGCTGAGCTTGAATGCCCAAGGGTGGGGTTACATACACACTGCCATGTTTAAACAAGACTCACGGTCAGCTGGATAGCCACCTCCTCTTTTTCTCTCCAACCTGGTGGTTCAGGTTTGTCTCTCACCTTTATTTCGGAAGCACGGAAGATCAGAAG
Source organism: Romanogobio albipinnatus (assembly GCA_023566225.1). Lineage (NCBI taxonomy): Eukaryota > Metazoa > Chordata > Actinopteri > Cypriniformes > Gobionidae > Romanogobio > Romanogobio albipinnatus. The sequence goes on from CM042242.1 coordinate 56,489,891, forward strand.
TCAGCAGGAACAGCGTGCAGCTGTGAAAACTGATTCCCACCAAACAAATCCCCCTCAGGCCTCCACCGGTGAGCAGTTTCTCTGTATTAATGGTAACAGGAGAAGTTTTTTTGTGATTTGTTTCAGTTGTTTGTTTGTTTTTTAGAAGTAAGAGAGAGTATAGGAATGATTTGGTGAAAAAGAAATAGCTAATTAGCTCTCATTAAAAAGGGTTTGTGTTATATAATGCCAATTGTATACTATTTGTAATACCAAGCATAGCTTATAATATAGCTAATTTAAAACTAAGCAACAACAACTGAGCGTTTATATAACGTTACTCCTTAATGATACAAAACTATTATAAGTTGTTTTCCGTGTATCAGCACGGCAGTTTCAACCCAACAGCATGGCTGCAAATATTGATTTATATAACAGTTCAATAAACGATAAGTTTAAGTCAGTAACTTTCATTTTAGTTAGTTATGTTACTTACATACTTACAATTTGCCAGTTGTTTAATTTTTGCTCCGTCAACGAACATCCAAATCAAGCCAACAGCACGAGCAACCGTTAACGTTACGTCTTTCAAAGTAGTGTTCATGATTCGAATCTGTGTTTAAACGAATCGGTTGAGTGAATGATTCAATGTTTCATCCTGAAAGGCAGAATTCAGAATAACATCATGCCATGCTTATTAAACCATTTTTAATGACAGAAATATTACGAGTAGGCTAGTATTCTATTCAGAAATGCAGTCAGTTTTGTTCCTGAATGAATCAACATCTTTGAATGAATCGGTTGAGGTAATGATTTATTGACTCATTCATAAAGACAGAAAAGCAAAGGTGTGTTTGATTGCTGTGCAGACCGATCGGTATGACATCAAAGTACTGCAATATCAATATGAAAGCATATGGAGCTGTCAGCTCTCATAGCTATCGCAGTACATCATAAAAAGACACCTAAATCAACACCACTAAAGTGTTAGTTCACCCAAACATTAAAATTCTGTCATTAATTACTCACTCTCATACTTTCGTTCAGTGTGATAGTTAGTCTAGACCCGTCCAGACATGAGGTGTGTGTTACAGAAGGTGAAGCTCTGTCCAGTTCAGGGTGTGGTGTGGTGGAGCTCCAGGCCAGCCGGACAAAGACCTGACCGCTCTAAACTACACCCACCTCGGGCTTTGAGAGGACAAACAACTGAAGGTCTGGATCCAATAAAGCATGCAGTGAGTTATGAAATATGGCATTAATAAAAGTAGCACAATCGGTTCACTGTGACTCCTGGTGTTCCTCCTCCAGTGCGTCGGTGAGACATGTTTAATGAACTTACCATCCCAGCGGTGAGAAGTTACACCCGGAACTCAAATGAAAATCTTTTTAATGAAATCTGAGCTTTTTGTCCCTCCGTTGACAGTCTTGCAACTACCAATTTGAGTTCTTTATGCACTTTTTAAAGCATCAAAGTGGATGTCAATGGAGGGACAGAAATCTTTCAGGATTCATCAAAAAGATTTTCATTTGTGTTTCAAAGATGAACGAAAGTCTCACGGGTTTAGAACAACATGAGGGTGAGCAACTAATGACAGAATTTTTGGGTGAACTCTTCCTTTAATGTAGTACAATCTGGAACACCGTTCACAACAAGGATAACTATACAGTTTTAATAATAATCGCTCAAATTCTATGAGAATACAGAAGTCCATCCCACAAATAGGCCTATAACTATCCAGATAGATACAATATAATTTGGAATCACTTTAAGAACGATATCTGTCCAGCTGATGGACGATTAAAAAAAGCTTGAGCATTGAGCATTTAAAGCGGCAGTCAAGATAACTGCGGCGTGTGTGTGTGTGGATGCTAATATAGTTAGTGGGTATAATGTGTTTTAAGATGTCTTGTCTGTTAGCTATGCATAAGTTCTTCAAACAATGACATACATTTTCTGTCCTTAGGGATATTGAAGAAAGAACTGATAGTTGGGACCAATGATGTTCCAAGAGTTTTAACAGACTGAAACAGGAACCGAGGCCCTCGATTCTTCATTTTTGCCCTTCTTCTCCAGCCTACCACCATGAATATCTCACTTGAGAACCCCTATGGTGATGTCACCATCCCCCGTGCCAAGTTGCGGGATCAGGCTGACTCCAGCACCATCATCATGAACCCAATGGCCTTGGAGAGCACCTACAACAACCGTAACTCTGCCTCAAACCCCTACAACAGCTTCAAAATTCCAGGAGAGCACAACGCCTCAGGCGTTCCAGTTTACGGAGAGGCCAGGAACGGCCAGAACCCCCCTCCTTACAACCAGCCGGGATACACAGTGAAGGAAAGCGATGAGCAGGTGTCCCGCTGCTACGCCTGTTGCTGCCGCTGCCGGAGGAGGAAGTAAGACCAGATGATGTACCCTGTGGGTTTACCATCCTTCAGCCTCCCAAATTTTGAAAGCCAAATGCCATAGAGTTCTAAAATGACTGGATTTTAGGGCTCCTTTAGCTATTACATAACCCTGGAGATCATATGGTTTGGACAAAACAAGAGCTGACCTTCTGTGACTGCACCGAAACCTATTATATTAAATATTTACTTTTGGATTAACAGTGTCAAACAGTGCTTTGTTCAATTGGCACAGTTAAGTTTGACTGGATTGGACCACTTTGAAGTAGCTTTACCTTTGTGTGCCTCGAACAATGGCATGCTTAGATACTCCCCTTCATTCGAGCATCACCCAGTTGTTCCTCACACACCTACTTACTTAATTAAACCTCTGCTTTCGAATAATACTGTTGTTAATGGCGTTTCTATAAATGATAATGCCGCTGAACTGGTTTTAGTGGTGCACACAAAGGTAAGGCTCTCTTCACAATATGTCCAGGTGGGCTTCTCCCAAGTTTTTTGAGCCACACCCTGACGTGCCGTCAGACGCAGGTCAGTGAAACCCGAGGAAGAACCCTCATTCTTTTGCTAAAGAATACACAAAAGGACACTGTCACCTCTTCCTGCAGAAGGAGTGTTGTGGCATCCGAGTTTCTATTGAACAAGCTTTTCTGGTTGCTGTAGACATACTGCTGACGCATTGTGTGTCTATTGGTAAAGCTGCCAAAGAGACTGTTGAGTGTAAGATGAAAACCATTTATAGTAATGATATTATTTTATTATAAGCAATATTATAGTAGTTACATTTAATACAATTGGGTGTGGACAGTTTTTTGGCCATAAGACTGTGAGCCTGATTACTGTAAATGTAAAATATGCCAACCGAAATATTTTGGATGTCTGTATTATATGTTAGGCACGATGATCGATATATTTTTTGATACATAAAATCACTTTTGTCTCCATAAACCATTGTCTTTTTACTTAAAAACTACTCTTTCTAACAAGGTGACTCGGTCTCTGTGACGACAAATTCTTTCTAGCTGAGTAAAGCAAGTGTATCAGCAGCTCAACCGGTTTGGGATGCGGAGCCCTTAGAGCAAGTTCCTGGAACAACAGATTTATAGTCTTGTGGAGTCTAGACCAGCCAGTTTACAGGTGTGAGGAAACTTTTGTTACCTGGAATCTGCAGCACAGCACACACGGTGCATAGGGTTATGATTACTGTCCACTATTGATACAACATTGCTCAATTAGATTTCTTTAGATTTGTTTTCAGCATTGTGACCGATGGTTCACGGAAAGTCAACCAAAATTTTGCAAAGACAGTTTAAGAGAGACATGATTCTAAAGGAAATGATGGATTCAGAGGGAAACGCTCACTGTAAAGTTAAAAACCGTTAACATGGTAAACCATGCTGGGTAGATTACTTACAAATTGTAGTCCGTTACTGATTTCAAATTTCATGACAAATTGTAGTCAATGCATTATTCATTTTAGGTAATGTATTCTGACTACTTTTTGATTACTTTAATTGCTTTTGACCTAACTCGTTTATCACACTGATTTGAATAGGATAATCGTGTACCATATTGGTATAAAAATACAAAGAGAAAGAAAATATTCCATTCTTTATCAACAAACAAAAAAACAAACATTAGGCCTATATTGTTTCCCAGAATGGGATTCATGAGTTTAATGAAAAGCTTTTAAGAAATTAAATCATAAAAAAGAACAATCGAAGTAAAACTTTTATTTAAAAAAATATGAATGAATAAATAAAATTGTTGACCCGCATGTCATGTGACCATTAACCAACATCCCTTCATGATAGACAGGGGCCAATGGGCAAATTTGGCCAGGATGCCAGGGTTAAACCCCTACTCTTTATCGAAAGGACATCCTGGTATTTTTAATGACCACAGAGAGTCAGGACCTCGGTTTAACGTCTCATCCGAACTGGACAATTAAATGCAAAAAAGTTGGCTTAACCAGTGAAAAGAAGTTGGTTCGACAATCGTTGGACCAACTTTAATTGTAAATGCATGTTAACAAGAATACAAGTTGCAACAAGTTAACAATGCATTCTGTGTGCATCATGCAAAACTCATCCATGGCTCCCAGAATGCATTGCGGCATGAAGCAAGTCACCATTGTTGAGATTCATAGGCTGATTCTTGATGTCTGTGGGAGTAAATCCTCACAGGAGGTCAAAGTGCTTAGTGTACAATCTGTTTGAAACCTTATTCAGCTTTTCTGATTAAAACCAGCTCTTTTCTAGAAACACAATAAAACAAAGTTAATAGTATATTGCTCGTATTAAAATCCGTGAATTAAGCCACTACACAATGATTATATTCTTATCATCGAGCAGCCGACAACATCTGATTGTGTTTTCTCTTGCCATAGCAAACTCGATTACAGCAGCCAGAGAAACACTAACATTAAAAAGTTGTCAAACTGCCCAACTAAAGAAAACACTGATCACATAAAAAAATAAACAATTTTCAACACCAAATCTAAAAACTCAATCAGCTGAACAAAAGATCTTAAATTGGAAGACGTGTTAAGTGTACTCAAAAAAGCTGTGCAGCAGGTTGCCTTACAATTTTAAGTTGTCAACTTCTTTTTTTCACAGTGTGTAATGTGTGGTTAAAAGACTCACTGAGTGATAATTCAAATAATGTTCGTCAGGAGCTGATTAGATATGCAATGTTGAGAGAACTCTTCTTAAGGTGAAATGATTTCTGTAAACCCAGTGATCAAATGTTGTGTAGGTCTCATTTTTTAATAACGGACACGTGACCAGTGGCTGGTCTGTGTGTGCAATTTCACAAACCCCGAAGACCTTCTGAACGTATAAAGCTTTTTTACAAAGGAAAATTTAAAAGAAAAAGAAAAAAATAGTAGGGAGAATAAGTGAATTATGAATAATTTTCCATTGTGAGAATAACATTTAATCAATTAAAAAGTAATTAGGAGTACTTTAAAATGTAATATAATCTAATTTTTGGAATCTTATTACGTAATCCAGATTATATTTAATCGGTTACTACCCAGCACTGCTGGTGAATTGGTAGACTTTATGAACTTTTATGATTTTTTTTATTTTATTTGAGACATTTGCTTAATATTTTGTTTGTTAAACTGTTCCCCTAAAACATAATACTACACATAGTATTGGGTGTAATTAATTTCTGTAATTGAATTACTTTTTCCATGGAAAGTTAAAGAAAGGGATTACTCTTCATTTTTCTGTCATTTAATTAGTTACTTCTGATCTAATTCCATTAAGTACTGTATATAGACTAGAACATTTCTATATAAAACAATAGTGGATTTAACATCAAAATGTAATGTCTAATCTTAAAATGTTTGTTTTTAATGTAACCTTCCTTTTATATACTTTGGTCAGTTTAAGAACAATTTGAAATTATTTATTTGAAAGATTTAAAAGATCAGTTTAATGCCTATCCTTGCTACTGGTCGAGGCTGATATGGGATTTAGAAAGTAATTATTAATAATAAGTAATGCATTACTTTTTGTAGAGAGAGTAATTAATACAGTAATCACTGTTGAAGATGTGATAGTAGCTAGTAGTAATAATTATATTTTTAGAGTAACGTACCCACATTGTACACACATAGGCTAATGGATTAATCCCCTTGTAAAACTCATCGTAAGAGTAATACAGTGAAAAATCATAAATGGATGGGATCTCATTCAAACAGCTTTTGTTGAATTTTTGTTGAATATCAAGTTTACACACATTTATTGTTAGAGCAATAGGTTAACTTTAGTAGCCTAAATATATTTTGCCCGAAATTATGGTTATTGTGATTTATCGTAAGGCTTGTTGTGACTTTAAGCCGTCACTTGTTAATAGTGACAAGTTAAAATGACTGTAAATAGGCCTATAACGCATCTGGATAGCCTATGATAGCATGTGAATCATTAATGTAAACAACAACAACAACAACACAAACAAAAATTCCGACCTAACTAGGACAAACATAGTTAAGAGATGACTGGAAATAAATATTAATTTGGTTCTCACGTTAATGAAGCTGTCTCTCAGAGACTTCCATTACCGCCAGTAGGGGGAGTGCGCTTATTAAAATACAACCATCAGAAGTTTCCTCTGCTGTGTTGATCGTTACAGTGATGGTTCGAATGGAAATACCCTGGTAGCGATTTATTGCCACATTTAAGCGTAACATGATACTAAACTTGCTACCAAATATCCCTGTCTGAATCTTTTTGACAAGCCACGCATGAAATTCGTACTGAAAAACGGCTGAAGAATGGTTGCCATGACGCAACTGCGGCATATGTTGTTCTCTATTTTAATCCAGTTTTATTTTTATTTGCCTGATTATTATACACATAACCATATTAGCTACCTCATATAAATAAACATGCACCACTTTTTTTCACAGTGGATTAACTGATACATTATTAAATCATGAAAATATTGAAATTACCAGATACCCTTTTTGATGTTAAGAAGAAATAAAGATAATATAGCCTAGCCGTAATATCTTGAACTACTGTGTTTACTTGAGAAGGTAGCTAAGGATGAACGTCGTATTACCGCAACTGTTGCTAACATTAATAGTAGAATGATAGTAACTAAATGTTAATTTTTTTCTGAAGGTCATATAGCGTTGAAGGCTTATTGAAACACGCGTGACGACGGCCGCGCGAGTGAGCTGCTCTGGCTGTGATTGGAGGATGGAGAAGAAACATGAAGCTTCTAGAAGTGAACAGGCGGGGAAGGTCGCGCGGGCCGTCCTGCTCAGTGAGCATAATACTACAATTCCTAACTCCCACTGTAGAAAGATTCCCGGAATCGACCCCATTTACTTTAAGGCAATACCTTATTAAAACAACACGCTTTAAGAGTGACTGGCTAAATCAGTCCAAGATGACATGAGTCACCATCATTTCCTAGTTGTTTCCAATAGGGGAGAGCGGGGCTGGTTGGATCAAGGGGTTGGTTGGTAAAATGACTGCCCTCTTGACTTGAACACACCCATTTATTGCAATCATCCAACTGTCACTAACTATTGAGGTGAGGACAACTTTTCTATTTTACAGTGTCAAAACAAAAAATAAGTCCCCTCCACTAAATATATTTTAGAACTGTAATAGATAGAGATATATAAAATGTAAGGATTTCAGTTGATAGAGATAGGAATTATCTATATTTTGATATGAAATTTAACAGTCTCTGATGAGCTATACTATGTGGCTAGCATCCTGTCAGTAAAGAGGTGTGTCCTAATGGGGGAGGGGTTGGTTGACACACTGATGGGGGGTTGGTATAGCCATTTGGTTATAACCCTAACCCCAACCCTAACTCTCCTAACCCTCTTAACCCTAACCTACACGCACACACCTAACCAACACCCTAACACTAACCCTAACCCTACTAACCCTCTTAACCCTAACCTACACGCACACACCTAACCCTAACCTACACGCACACACCTAACCAACACCCTAACACTAACCCTAACCCTACTAACCCTCTTAACCCTAACCTACACGCACACACCTAACCAACACCCTAACACTAACCCTACTAACCCTCTTAACCCTAACCTACACGCACACACACCTAACCCTAACCTACACGCGCGCACGCACACACACACACACACACAAACTGTTGTTTAGTTCAAATAATATACAATCTCGTTTGTTTTGAGTTTAGAGGAATAGCTGGTCTGGGGAAGTTTGCCTTCAGTGCCACTCGTGCACACACACCATGCGTACAAACTGTTGTTTAGTTCAAATAAATACAATCTGGGGAGAAAATGGGCAGAAATTCTGTTGAATGTTTTTCTTTTTTTAATTAAATTCTCACGTTATTTACATTTGTCACCTCATTCTTTGTAACTATAGCATCTGTGCCAACCAGCCCCATTGCATGTGCCATACTGGGGTTGGTTGGCACAAGTGCACAACATGACTTTAATGATGAATTAAAAAAAAAAAAAAATTATCTGTTGATTAGCTGAGATCTTAACCTTTCAGTTTTTACTGGTTAGACTATTTTCACATATAGCATGACTGAGAAATATGACAGCGAGTGAAAAGTGTGCCAACCAACCCCGCTCTCCCCTACTCCCCAAAAGAGGAAGTCCCGAGGAAAAGAAAAGTCTTGGCCGAACTCTTTTGGAGTCGACTCTACTGAGAATTGTGGTGCTTGTAGGTTGTAAGATGTCCTGACTGGAAATTGAGAAAGTAGTTGACAAATAACAGACATTGTTTGATCAAAAGCAGAATATATTAGTTTAAAATCAACATGAATCTCGCATTTCATTACATTAGTCATGTGGGCAACAGCTTAATTTCTAAAAGTACAAATATTCCATGCAGTCTTTCAATTAATATCAAGTATTAAAACAATGCGTTTTAATAAATAATTATAAAAATGGCCTTTAAATAGTTTAAAATTAACTCAACGTTACATTCCTGATACCTCCCTTTCAAAGCATCTGACATTTTAATCCATATTCCACTGAGACTTTGTTCATTATTAATCAGCATTACATAACGACTTTCCTCAAATACCATGGTCAGATTGCTCCTTTTTATATTCCCCCATGTATAAATATACAACAATCCTGAGAAGCTTAGACTAATCCACCATAAACTGTATATTAACATTCCTCTTCTTGTTTTACCTTCAAGTTATGAAATCTGCCGAATACCTCGGCACTCATGAGTTCCTTGGTCAAGAAGCGGTAACCTTTATGAAAAAGCACTGTGGTCGAAACATGACACAATGATGGTATCAAATGATAAAGCAAATATCACAAACTTTTTTAAATAATCTTCAAAATTTATTAATGACATGTTTCTTGCACTTGGAACTAGTTTGTAATTAATGTCTATGTTACATGAATTGAATTAATACAACTTTTCTTTGAAAGAATTTCCACAACAAGCTGTGCTCGGTGCACAGAAAAGCCCAGTGTTTGGTTTTCAAAACATTCAAAAGCAAAATTTCCAGAGTCCTCTCCCTTATCTTCATACAGGCGTGGTCTAGATTAAGGGAGTCAGGAGGGTCTTTCTTTATCCTTAGCTTAGGGTGTAGAGTCTGTTGAACTTGCTAGGTGCTGGTTAATCAAACAAAGAAACGTCCAAGAACACAAGCCATAAGATCTCGGATTCATATCAAAAGGGCAAACAAACGTGTGTTAGTAAAAAATATCTCTTGCGTTTTGGCACTAATCAAGGTGAGACAGCAAAATACTTCACATTAATCTCCCAACTAATCGCTAGACCAACATGCAAAGGCATAATTCAACGCCAGAGTACAACGGCAGTGATAATTGTCACCTGTCTTTTCCAAAACTCTTTCTTAGTGAGTAATTGTGGCCACGATTTTACTGTCAAAATGGCTTGCACCTTCGTGAAGAGCAAAACTTGGATGGACAGAACGGTTTTAAAGATGAGTGTTTGGTAAAAATGAAGGAACCAAATAGTGATGGTCTCTCATACATTCCCAAGGCTTGCAAAGTTAGCTGTGGAAATCCTGGACTCTTCAAACAGGTTGACTCCAGCCGAAGGCAATATGGGCAAACACAAAAAAACAAAACAACCGTTTTACTAAAACAAAATAGAAAAATAATTTAGAGCCCAAAAAAAATGGATGGCATTTCATGGTAAACAAATATTTTACAACATGATGGTCTAAGCATTGCCTTAAAAGTATTTTACAACAACAAAACAAATCAAAAATACCCTAACAAACTGACTGGGAGAACCCAATGGCAATAATGCAACAGTGGTGGTTGTGTGAGTACATATGAACACACATGTATCTCAGTTTAAACAGAGTACATCTCTGCAAATGTGAGTGTATTAGTTTTTGAGACCCTGAATACATCTACACACAGATTAGCGTGTCCATCATCAGATTCTCTTCTCCTCTCGTCTGCGTTACATCGTCCCGAGAGGTTCTCCAAAACGGATCTTCTGGCCTGCTTGCAAATTAAAGGTAAAATCCCGTGGAGCTTCGAACAACAGTACAATAGTGGAGCCCAAGTTGAACTCGCCCAGGTGCTCTCCTTTTCGCATGCTCACGCCTTCTTGGTTGTTGTTCGTTACGTAGCTGAAATCATTGTAAGTTCCCTTGTTGTAGCGAGGGTTGTTGGTACGGAGCTCCTTAAGAGAAAAAGCAGATTGTTAATGTCCATGCACTAAAACCGCATTGGTACAATCCTTTAAAAACTCCAACTTATAACAGATGGGAATCCTCCCTTTTCATATTAATATGAATCAAATCCATTAGATTTAGCGAAAATGTGCAATTTGAGAAATGCATCAGGGTCACTGCTCAACGAGGTCACAGACTGCAACTGAAATACCCCTTATCAGGTCAGGATACAACAAACAGGTGCTACTGCCATCTACTAATCCATTAACCCACATTTTTACACAAGCCCCCTACCGTACCGTCTACTTGTCTGATTGCGGCCCATTAGGAATGAGGCCAAATCCACTCTTAGCGGTGTAGCTCAATATTCTGCTAATGCTGAAAAACCACAGATGATTTGACAGAAAATACGTCTTACACCAAACTTGAGTGATTCTGTGGCTAGCAATTAAACAATATAGGCCCCGATATACTTCAAGTGAAAACTTACATTTCAAACAAAATCATCTCAAATGAAGCCACATGACTGTTTTGCCTCTGAGCAACACAGTGTAGTGTTTCGTTACTGAATTAACGAATTTTTGAACGAATGATTCACTGACAAATGCTTCATTCTTGAATTAATCAGTTAAAAACTTAATGACTCGCTCATTAACAGTGACTTGCTGCCACCTACCGGCAGTTAATCTCACATTTAAAGTATCTTTTCATTTTTAAAATAATTTTGTGTTTTAAACATCAAAACATTATTTATGCATTTGTAACTGCAGGATAAACACATTCATGTACCCTCTTGAGCTGCATTAAATGGTCTAAACGAGGAATAGGGTCTTATCTAGCCAAATCATCGGCCATTTCCACAGACCCAGTGTTAAAATTAATGTGCAAAGACTAAATCAAACGCCCTTAACAAAAATAAAGGTAAAACAACGATGTCGGACAATTTAAAGGTCACGGACGTGACCTTTCAGACGTCATGACGTCGTGAAGAAGAACAACACCGAAGTCGTGCATTTGAGTATTTCTTAAGTTTCTTTCTTTATTTTAGAAAATGACTGATGGTTTCTGCTAGATAAGCCCCTATTCCTCAGTTGGGATCGTGCAGAGCCTCTGAAGCCCTTCAAAACTGCATTGATTTGGAGCTGCAACATGTTGGTTGCAATTGAAAACTGAAGAAAAATGCTGGAATGTTTTCCTCCAAAAAAATTGTCTCTTTTCGACTGAAGAAACACATGAACATCTTGGATGAGATGGGGGTGAGTAAAATATCAGGAAATTTTCATTTTGAAGTGAACTAATCCTTTAATAAATGCCTTTATAAAAGGAAAAAATGCCCATAAAAGCCCGTAAAATTTAAACTTATTGGAAAAGATCATTTCTGTCACTGCTGTGAACGGACCACTACACAGAATATGAAGAATATCAAAAGCTTTAGTAGTCAGCCATCCACAGCAGTCCTAAACCTGTTACGGTACCAACACAATAAACACTCAGCAAATATATTATCTAATTATCGTTATCGATAAAATCCCAGAAAATAATCGACACACCCTTACATAAAAGTATCTTTAGAGCACTATATTCCAAGCCTTCTGAAGCCATACAATAGCTTTGTATCAAATAGCTCTGATAGACAGAAATTTGAAGTTATTCATATACTAATTATTTTTCAGTTCTCATCCGATGACTAGGTTGTCTAGTGATCTTTAATCTGTTTAGGACTAGTAAGGGTGACACATTTAGAGGTAGTAGTAGTTCTCAAATAACACAGATGCAACATCTTGAAGAGCATTTTACCATACTAAAAGTGTGCTATATTATTGTCCAGTGTTATTTTAGTATTATCTGTATACTATCATAATATTAATTCATATTTAAAATGTACTTTTATTTGAATTTTTTCAGTTTTCATTTACATTTTATTTTAAGTTTTATTATTTTTATGTGCTTGTCTTTTTTAAATATTTTTCTACCTTTATCTAGTAGTAAGTTTAGTTCTTCAACTTATTTTATATCAGTTAGCAACATTTCTAATTACATTAAAGCATTAGTAACATTAAAGTTTTTTATATTTTATTTCAGATTTATTTCAATTAACAAGAAAAAATAAATAAATAAATAAATAAATAAATATAAATATATATAAATATATATAAATATATATAAATATATATATATGCATAGTTTTGCTTCAGCCATAATCAAACACACCTGAACAAGCTAATCATGGTCTGAAGGGTTACTAGAAAGCTAAAGGCAGGTGAGTTTTATCAGGGTTGGAGCTGAACTCTGCAGGACAGTGGCCCTCCAGGACCGGAGTTCGCCACCCCTGCTTTAGAGTGTCAGTAGGAAATATCAGTTTGCATTTCCAAACATTCATTCCACACACCCACCGCTAGCCTAGCTTAGCACAAAGACTGGAGGTAAACAGCTCCAGCTAGCCCACTGCTCAATAAGTGACAAAATAACGCCAACATTTTCCTATTTACATGTTGTGATGTGTATGGTTACATCGTGTACTAAGACCAGCGGAAAATGAAAAGTTGCGATTTTCTAGACAGATATGGCTAGGAACAATTCTCTCATTCCTGCGTAATAATCATGGAACTTTGCTGCCGTACCATGGGTGCAGAGGCGCAATGATATTACGCAGCAGATAGGAAAATGTTGCCGTTTTGTCACTTATTGAGCAGTGGGCTAGCTGGAGCCGTTTACCTCCAGTCTTTGTGCTAAGCTAGGCTAGCGGTGGGTGCATCACACAGAGATTATGGCACACACAGAGATAAGAATGGTATGTATGGACTTATCTAACTCTGGGGGATACGGTGAATAAGCTAAAGTCCCAAAAAGACGTTCCTTTAAAACAGCCTTTGTCCAAGTACACTTGCACAGGGAGCTTTGCAGGCAGGTTTCTTCAAGTGTCTTGGAGACATTGCCGCAGTTCTTCTGGATTTAGTCTGTTTCAGTTTTTTTCCTGTTTCTTCATGTAATCCTGGATGGACTCGATGATGGTGAGATCAGATCTCCATGTGGAGCATATCAGCTTTTGTCAGACTCCTTGTGCATGCAAAAATCTCACTGGATTATTACAACTAATGCCAAAATGAATGTTTGATAATGTAAACTGATATTTCCTACTGACACACTACAGCAAACGATATAAATAACTGGCTTAAAACTTGTTTTTTCTTTGTGAAAGTACTAACGTGCCTAAGACTTTTGCACAGTACTGTATATTTTTTGTTTTAGTGAACAACAACACTGCTACAGTCAGCATCGTTAAAGCATCATATCCAAGAAGTTTCATTTAAAGCATCGCTGCTACAGCTTTCAAAGCAAATATTTTGTGAACAGCATCTCGGCACTGCTGGACAAATTGCCTGCTGTGAGCAATGTTCCTGTTTTTATGCAGAATCCACAGGTTCATTTGGGAGGTGTTGTGGACAGAGCAAAAGAACGGTCTTTTGCTGATTCATAATGGTGTGCTACTTACTCCTGGTAGCCTGCCAGACCCAACAGATGACCGCTTTTAAAATAGTTGCAGTACAAAAATGGCTCAACAAACAGCTGGATGCCATGAACTAGATGTTGCACAACCACAATAGTTCTAATATAACAGCTATGAACTGTTGGACCAAGATGAACTATAAACATAGCCCAAGCGCTCTGGATATATAATGAAGCACCTTCGTTCTGTCTCCTTGCATCAATCTGTATTGGATAGGACTTGTCTTTCTTAATAGGACTTAGTTTCCTATAATAAAAGGTGTGTTATTTAAATATCAGCACCAGTAGTCCTTGTTTATTATTAGTATCAGTTCCACCAGTCTGCTATGGATATGCTTGACCAGAGTCAAAAACCGTCTCTGCAATTCAAACTGGATGACTATGAACAGTGTTTTAGACCAAACAGAGGGGAAAAACGGAAAGAAACTGCCGTTCTGTTAGTTCATCCCCAACCCCTGAAGCAAAACGCGGTCACGTACATGCAAGTAAGCTGTTGCTATAGTATTCAATTTTAACCTTAAACCAAACTGTTCTGTTAATAACCCTCTGTCGATCTGACTGTCTGTTGGCAGGGATACAAAACTGCATAATATTATAATCTGTAGTTTTCACAAAAGCCATGGAGTTGTCAAAAGTCTTATGCTGACAAATAAACATTAATTTCTCAGTCCAAGTAACAGAGAATGAGTAAACATTGTTCATATACTACCGACATTGAGCATGTTTACATGCACACAAGTAACTCACAAAAATCAGCTTATTGAAATCTCCTGTTGTCTGGGTTTATATGCAAACCAATAACCCAACAACGCAAGTAAACCGCGTTTACAATAATTTATTAATAATTCAGGTTATTTCCCGGTAGTGGCGTCTAAACGTAATAATTTGCGCATCTTTCTCTGAGCATTTAATTTATGTCAGTTGTGATGCAAAATAAAGCATTAAAAACCAGTATTGTAACATGTCAGCGGCAAACTTACGGCTCATATTATCCTCTCATGTAGTTAGAGATGCAGAATTTTGACTGTATAACTACTTCTGCTGCACAAGATGAGAGAACTTTTATAATTTTTTGGGTCCGAGTTTGCAATATATTTCCTCCCTTACTGTAAAACGCTCATTCTGTCTGGATGTGCTTAAATCCACAGAAAGGACACTGTCACGTATCGGACATGCACACTTCAATAAGCCAAAAAAAGCAGGTTAATGCGTTTACATGCTGGGAGAAATCAGTTCAAGGGGCAAAAATCTAGTTTTGACGATCAGTTCATGCTTAAGCCGTTTATGACCTTACTCTGATAAAGGAAAACGAGTTAACACAATTACCTGATCACATGTATTTTCGGCTTATTAAGCATAATCAGTTTACAAACGTGCATATAAACGCACTCATTGTATACAAAGTGGGTTGAAAATCTGCGTTATTACACTTTAACATTGACTTGTCTTTCAGGCCACCAACGACTAGTTATTAACGAGAATTTGTAATTTTGCACATCCTCTTGTCGTAGCACTCATCTTATTTTCACTGGTGCATATTTAAACAGACATTAGTCTAAATATCTAATTTTATGTTCTACGAAAAAAAAGTCACATTGATGGGAAACAACACAAAGAATTAGCAAGTGAAAGATTTTTAACCCTACAAAAGCCTACTGTATCATTTTTGTGCATTTCTGATACACAAATTTAATTGACACAATTATCAACAAGATCAAAACTTTGCTGAAAAACACTGATCTAACATTCATGTCATAAGCTGTCATTACAATAATGTGTGCAATTTTTATTTGTGGATGTCCCAATCAGGGTTCAGGATGTGAAATTTTGAAATAAATGTTTATTTTATATCTTTTTGCTGCAGTTGTGAGTTAATAAAAATGTAACTGGTTGTGTAAGATAGGCACATACGATCACTTACGATTGCTGGCTATGAGAATCGATATTGTATCGAATCGTGATGAATATTGTGAACATTTGAATATCATCTTTCTTGCATATTATTGGGAAACTTACATTTATATGTATGTTATGCACGTAGTCTGCTGTATTGTTATAAAGATCTCTTTGATTTACATTACAAGCTATCAATTAGTTTAGGAATACAATTTAATAAAATAAAAAGGAAAATTTCCTTAATATGGTGTAGGAGAATATGCTCATACAAATGAGAAGATTTTTGAGGGGTAAAAAAAAAAAAAAAAAAAAAAAAAGATGTCAGGCTTTTTAGGGTTCATTTTCGGGTGAAACTATTTCTTTCAACTCACATTTATCTGCAGGAGCTAAATAAGGGCAATATGGACATTTTAATCTGAGCTATGAATTTATGGGAGAAAAAACAAACAAACTGCAGCACAAAACGGTTCTAACCTTGTCAAAATAGATGCGTATAGATCCCACATTTGTTGCTCCTACAGCTGTGAGTGAAAAGAAGCCGTGTGTCCACTCCCCACTCAAGACCACCCGCTCATTATGGCAAAAAAGCTCCTTGATCCATCGTGCAACTCCTGGGTTCACGGACATCAGAGAACCTATGATATAAACATACATATCAGACCACAAGTCATGCTTCAGTTATGTAACCAGGCACTGATGGTATCACACTGCTCAGTCGCCATCAGATTAGAAAAGACGCTTATAACTTAAGCATTTAAGACCTAAAGTCCCAGTTGATTAATCTTTTTAACAACAAATTATATTTTCGCGCACAGAGAGCGAGAGAGAGCGAGAGAGAGAATTCCGCTGACCTGGGAAGTGCCGTCTGTGTGCCACCCTCCAGTCTGTCGGCGAATGGAAGCAGTGGTAGTCACCTGGAGCCAGATAAACTACACAGTGAAACAACTCATTCCCCTCTGTAGTGACCAGGGCATCCTGGAATGTGCCAGGGTCATCCTCATCTGAACAGGACAAGAAAAATAAAACAGATGATTAAAAATATGAAAGATATTGGAGAGTTTATATCACATGGTCTACAAGCTTAGCATGATGTTCTTTGTTGGTCAGATCAGATTTTAGGCTTAGTGCTTTCAATATTTATATTCCTCTATAATTTTCCTCCAATTTTAGAGAAGCACTACAGTTCAAACGTTTGGGGCCAGTAATTTTTTTTTTTAAACAAAGGAATACTTTTATTTTGCAAGGGCGCGTTACATTGATCAAAAATGACAGTAAAGACATTTCTAATGTTACGTTCCATTGCAAGTAAATGCTGTTCTTTTGAAATTTCTATTCATTGAGAATTATTACAATCATGTGACACTGAAGAATGGAGTAATGATGCTGAAAATTCTGACTTGCCAACACAAGAATTACATTTTAAATTATATATGTAAAAATATTTCACAATATTACAGGTTTTTTTTAATTATCAAATAAATGTAGCCTTGGTGAGCAGGCTTGTGCACAATTCAGATTTGAACTGAGAATGACTCCTGAATGCCAATTCAATTCTTTAATTTGAATTAAAAGAAGCAGAAATTCATATACATATTTTAAGTGAAGTGTTTAACAATGAAGCTTTACAGAATATGTCAGATATGATTGCATTACATATTCTATAAATTATATTAGTTTGAACTACTTGTACAGATTACAAGTACATTGTAACAGATTACATTGTCTTGCCCCAGCAATGAATGTTAAAAGCTCTAGTCACAGAACAAATCATTAAGTTTGATTTATTGTAATTGTAATTTTGTGGAACATGATGGAACATTTGAGGAGCTATTGAGAATTAGATGCAATAGTATTGCTCAGTGAGTTTTGCATTGGAATGAATGATAACTGCATTTACAACTTTGGTTTATTTGATTACTTTGGAACAAAACTAATTAAACAACATTGAGGGGGCAATTTATTTGAATTTGATTTTGATTCAAGAATTTGATCATATCTATATTTTATAACAAAATGTATGCAGGGTTGAGGAGTGACTATTTGAATCAAGAATTTGATCATATCTATATTTTAGAACAAAATGTATGCAGGGTTGAGGAGTGACTAGTTACGTGTAATGAAATTGTTATTAAATGACAAAATGAATGTAATTGTATTTAGTATTACTGAGGTAAAATGTGTAATTCAATTAAAATTAAAAGGAAATTGCTTTGCATTGCTAAAGTAATCCAAATACAGTAATCCAAACCACATTTATGATGGGTAACATTTCCAAAGTAACCTTCCTAACACTTAATGTATGCGAGATTGAACACTGTTCTGTTGTGTGACTGTGTGGAATTTCCATTAATTTAATTCCACTTCCTGTCATTCCAATTCAAATTCAACTTCCTGTGGGGCGGTGTCAATTAAATTAAATTAAAATTCGTTAATTGAATGGAGGCCAATTCTGAAATTCAGAATTTGGCACAAGCCTGTTGGTGAGCGACTTCTCTCAGAAACATTAAAATAAAAAAAAATCTTACCAACCCCACACTTTTGACCAGTAGTGTGGATTAAAGGGCTTGACTATTTTTTCCATGTACTTGTCACTTGGTGCAAAACATTAACAATACAGCTTTTATATTTTATAAAATAATTAGTAAAATTTGATGAGTCATCAGAAAGTTAACCATACAGTAGGGGTGACACGGTACATGAAAAAAAACCGAACCGTTCGGTTTGCTTGTCTCGGTTCGGAGCGTGTGCGTCGCACAGTTTCGACGCATGCGCAATGTATCCTTGTGCCCATATGTTACCTCAGACAGTGGGTGTCCTTTTCACGTGAAATAAGAGGTGTGTGTGAGGACATACAGTAAAATAAAGTAAAAGTGGAGTGCTGCAGGTCACGTCACATGTAGAAATGCAAGTGGGAGAGATAAGGAAGGCTGCCCGGAGTTGGAAGATGCGCCAGCGACGTATAGCAGGCAGGGTAGATGCAGTGCGTATGCGCATGCGCATGTGCATGCATTCACACACTGGCAGCGTTTGTCTCGCGCAGCTGAACCGCGGCTCGTGTATTGCAAATACAGACAAATAGTGTCCATTCGGTCACATTTTCCGGTGTTCTCCTCCGACCCCTGTCTGTCTCATGCTTTGATTTATGATGGGCAGCATATATCTGCTGCAGATGCGACCGTGTTCCTCTCGGTCTCATACACACATGCATATAACATGCTGTATATAAGTAGTTCACATGATAAATGTAACATTTAAAAGTTAAGATGCTTCTAGTTGTAATAATTTAAACATGCCTCTGAAGTTAGGGCAAAAACTTCTGCCAGTGTTGTGTTTGTGTATTTTTTTTTTTCTTTTCACAGCGCTGGATGTCATATGGTGATTGTGAAACACACGGAACACTTCATGGTGAAATTTGTTAATCAGGTCAGCTGCATTAAAGCCACAGTGCATTGTTCTGATCAAAATTGACATGATTAAAATGAAAAATGTTACGCCAATGTGTCGGACTCTGTAGACAGCCAGTTGAGAAACAACTTCTACATGATATAACGATTTTTTAATACTGTATCCTAATTGTGGATGATTAAGCTATATATCATATGCTGAAGTAAATTTCTTGAGTGTTAACGATAAAAAAAACAACAACCGTACAGAACCGAAAACCTAAAACCGTGATACAAACCGAACAGTGGGTTTTGTGAACCGTGCCACCCCTACCATACAGTGAACCAGAAATTCACAATGTACACAATGTTTTACTGTACAATATACAATTCAGCCTTCATTTATTGTTGCTTTCGTATGACAAGTCTTTCTTCAATGCAATCTCTGTTAAATTAACTTACTTACACTAATAAGGGAACTGAACCAGATCTCAGACTGAAAGCGGATGGGATCAGAGCTGCTTTGCCACTGTTGTGACAATCAGTACGCATCTTATTTTCTGTTAAATGTGTGTGTAAATTGATTTTGAGTGAGTGACACTGCTTCCCGCAATTGTGATTCTTTCCTAAGCCATGTTTACAATCTAAAAATGATTTGGTTGCTCGGAAAACCTTGAATGCATATTTTCGCGTTAACAAGATCCAAAATCAAAGGATTTCGATTCAGAAACATGTCCTTCTTGGTAAAATGACAAATTTATTGAGACTTACTTCTGTTAGCTGTTAAACTCTCTGCCCAGGTGCGCGGGCCGAGGAACGTTTCCAGGGAGTAGGTCACTCCCTTCACCTGCTCTACCTCACAGTTCTTCACACGGCCAAAATGAAGGATCTTGCCATCAGCTGGACTGATCTGCGGAGCGAAAGGTAACCCGTTGTGTTAATATATTGTATATTTGGTATGTTTTATTCATATTGTATTAAAAACCGACATAATTAGCTAGAAATAAGCTTTAGCTTATGCATGCACATTTTTCAGACCCCATAATGAATATAGGCAACAGAAGAATTATTTAACATTCTTCTGTTTCAAGTAAATAAATAAAAAATACTTCTGTATACTTTTAAAAAAAACTGACATGAGTAAAAATGATCAATCATTAGATTAAGCACGCAATTATTTCAGAACCCATAGTGAATATATGCAACAGGAAATTATGCAACATTCCAGGGCTTCTGCTAAAATAAATAAATAATGAATAACATTTTATTTAAATATTTATTACCACCTACTCCAAATATTACCATCTACTCAGGTTGCCTGCTATACTGCCAGCAATGTAGCGCTTTTAATAAAAAAAAATTATATTCTTTTAAACCTTAAACAGTCATTACTTTCCCTCAAGTTGTTCCAAACCTGTAAGAGTTTCTTCTGTTGAACACAAAAGAAGATATTTTGAAGAATGTTGGTAAACACACAGTTGACGGCACCCTTTGACTTCCATAGTAGGAAAAAAAAATACTATGGAAGTCAATGGGTGCCGTCAACTGTCTGGTTACCAACATTCTTCTTTTGTGTTCAACAGAAGAAAGAAATCACACAGAGCGTGAAATGAAGAATCAAAGCACATGCATATGAATGAAAGCGAATAGGAATTCAAACAATGCCTCTTTTTCTACGGTTACAAACCCAGACATACCACGCAGTGAGAGTTGCACACTGGCCGGACCTGAGGTTTGAGTTTGCGCCTAAAAAACTCGCCCAGGTTTCTGTAGTGCTGTAGATCCTCCACAGCCGCTTCCTTCATGTTGACTCCAAATGTCCATATATACAATCTGAAGACAGGTTTCCGTAACCAAGTGGGCAGGTCCACCTGGTTCAAGCGACCCCATGCTCTGGAGAGCAGTCGTGTGGGTATGGACTTGTAGATTGTAACCTACACCCAAGAGACAGAAGGTTTGAAGACGGCATGCTCAAATACCTTTATAATACACAACAGCAAACGTTCGCAGAGGAACGCAAACACACTTAAAGTGCCACTATTATGCTTTTTCACATATTACCTTTCATGCAGTGTGTAATATAGGGCTGCAACTAACGATTATTTTAATAATCAATTAATCTGTCGATAATTTTTTCGATTAATCGAATGAAAAAAAAACCCAGCTTATGACAGTGCAAATTCACAGTGCAAAAAATCTTCAGAAAGTGCACAGGTTGCCACAATAAATCTATAAATCTGTTGTTTTTTTAATAAAGAAAAGTACTAATCAGAAAACTTAACAGGACGTTAGAACCTCTACACTACACTCAGACGCACACACACTCACAAACAAAATTTAATGGGTTTAGTTAAACTGTAATGCATTAAGAATTTCTCATTAACCTATTAATATGAATGATATTAAAGTTTAAACATGCAATACAGACACAGATTTAACTGCTGTGACATATAAACAAATATTATGTAACAATTAAAGGTCCCGTTCTTCATGATCCCACTGTTCAAGCTTTAGTTAGTGTGTAATGTTGCTGTTAGAGCATAAATAATACCTGTAAAATTATAAAGCTCAAAGTTCAATGCCAAGCGAGATATTTTATTTAACAGAAGTTCCCTTTCAAAGCCTACAGCGAACGGCCGGCTTGGACTACATCCTGGTACTTCCTTCATAAATGACGTCAGTAGAACAGTAGAACAGACTAACCTCCGCCCACAAGAATACGTGAAAAAAGGGGGCGTGGTCTTGTTGCTATCCCACGTGGAGAAGAGGAAGTGTCTCGTGGAGAAAAGGAAGTGCTGCGTTTGTGTGTGTTTGTCGCCATGTCGTCGAGACGCTGTTATTTTCATCCCAGAGTCAAATCACCTTTGTTTGGCTTTCCCAGGGACGCTGTAGAGATCATTAAGCGCATACATCTCCCGTTAAGAGGCGTGACCTTTCCGTGCAAGTGCGCTAAGCTGCTGTCGAATCACAACACAGGAACCGTGCCACGTGCGCTAAGCTGCGGTCAAATTACAACATGGGAACCGCTGGCACAATCAGAACTCGTTACGTATTTCTGAAGGAGGGACTTCATAGAACAAGGAATCCATCAGCCCGTTTTTAGAACAGTGAAAACAGCGGTATACAGATAAGTAAATTGTGTGAAAAATACTGTGTTTTTTACACGCGAAGCATGAACACCTGTTATATTGCACACTGTAAACACAATCAAAGCTTAAAAAAAAATCACGAAGAACGGGACCTTTAAATAAAACTACTCCTCCTAAAGAAGCACACAATGTCTTTTGTTATAAAGAATGCATATCATTCATTGAAAATCTTGCATACAGCATTCCTTATGGATTAAATAATTAAGGTCTAATAAATATAATGAATCCTTATTAAAACTAAAGAGGTGATTTTCTGTCTTTTGTTGTTTGATTAATATTAAGAGCACAAATTGAAGCAGGTTAATGGACTGCTGTCACTTTAAGACCGAATGCTGATCGAAAATGACAATAGATATTAGTCATAGTTTTTGTCATTCAAAGTTGGTTTTATAGTATAGTATAGTTTGCAAGACTAGCCTACTGTTATTCACAAGCTAACGCTAACTTGTCATGCTTGTCAAGCTGGATAACGAGTAAACAAGCACCAGAAGAGCTACTGGAGGGACGTCACGCTCCTCACTTCGAAACGGAACAAAAGTGGGATTTTGTAGTGACTTAACGTTACCCTGCTGTTGAACTCCCTTCCTCCTCATCAAGGACTCAAAGATGTTTTCGTGTTAGGTCCCGAATCACCACCGTGGTGCTCCCGTGCCATGCCATGACGCGTCACTTTTGCTGCAATTAACACACTTTCGATTTATTAATGGCGCTTTTCGACTGGTATGGCTTGGCTCGCTTTTCCACTGCGTTGTACGAAGGGTACAGCACGGCTCGCCCGCTTCTACTCTGCTTTGCGCTCAAGTTCAACCCTGCCTTTTTTATACTCAAACATCTCCGCGTCTTATTGAGGGGCATAATAGTCGCGCGACACAACGAAACGATAATGAAATTCGTTGCCAACTCTTTTAATTATTGAATTTTATTGATTTTATCGATTCGTTGTTGCAGTCCTAGTGTAATATAGGTGTATAAGGTCTGCAAAGTTTTAAAGATGAAAGTGCACGACAAATAAAGTTATTGTATCCTAAAATAAAGAATCGTTTTGAACTGCCGAAACGAGTCGCCAGTAAGTCGTCTTACTTCCCATTACAAACCTACATAGGTTTGTAACACATTTGCATAATTCCAGCCAAACCTACATACAGACTACTGGCACATCCGGGAACTTAACTGTTAATTTCGTCAACGCCCCTTTTTAGGGGAAAATAAACTAGACTTACCATAGACTTCCATACAAAATAGTATGAAAAGTATCTTTCACACTCTATTGCAGGCAGGGTGGACATATAATTACTTGACATGTTTAATATTGGTGATTTCTTAAGTTATTCAAGCCTGGCTGTGTACGGACGTTGTTTTGTGCCGCTATTTTGTATTGAAGTCTATGGGAGTCTAGTTTATTTTCCCCTAAAAGTGGGCGTGAATCTGTTCAGAGACATTCTATGACGTTGCGCCGGTTGTGCGTATAGGTTTGGAACACATTTGCATAATTCCAGCTTATGGTCTTCATTGGCTGCCGGAAACGACTGATCATAATCACTGTGTATGCAAGTGCTGAGGAAGCCTACGGAGCTGAAATTCACATATGGTAATGGACGTTTCGTTTCTGACCAATTTTGTTAAACCAATCATATCAAACGGAGCCATCTGACCAATCAAAGCAGAGTAAGCTCTTGTAAAGGAGGGATTTAAAGAGACTGGATCCTTGATTGAACTGTTTCAGAGACACTGAGAAGAGGTGATGCTGCAATGTATATTATGAGAAAACTAAAGTGTTTTTTGACCTTGGATGCATGTAAACCTTTTGTAGGAGACCTTTTAAACAAATTTAGGAACCTTTAAAATAGCATAATAGAAGCACTTTAATGATTGCGCCATTGTTTCTTCATACATCATTTGACAACAGAATGCTTTATTTTCAGGAGTCAAATATCAAGTAGGAATATCCCAGATCTTATTTTGAACGGAACACACCATAAATATTTGTAATGAACCAACATTTCTGCAACAGAACATAATACAAATGTCACATAATTATTTGGCATTTTCATGACAAGACAAGGTTAGTTCAGAATGCAAAATGGTTTGAAATGGTTTGACAAAATGGTTTGATGCAAAATGGTTTGACTATTTTGACCCAAAAATAATGACATTTATGAATAATAAAAAAGCTTTTTACCTGCTTTTTAAATTGACGATAATAATAAGGACGTATACATTCAATTTTAATGTAAGCGAACATCTAAAGTGTTTTAAAACCTGTATTATTGCAGCAGCTGCATGTGCTGCTGTGCACCACGTGCTCCAGTGTTTGGATTCTTAGAGTGTTTGGATCAGTGTAGCTCACTGATCATTATTGATGTAGGCCAGGAGTGATCCTAGATCAGTGCTAGAGATAGTATGGAGGCTGATACATGACAGGAGTTGGCCTGGGTGTTCAGTGTAAGTGGATTACTGTAGTTAGCGTCAATCCCAGTTGACATACAGGAGGCTAAATGCAGACACTCTTGGAGTCCTACAGGGTGATGGGTTGTAGATGATAGTTATGGGTTTAACAAGCAGGAAGTGAAGGATGAGCAATGTTGCCTGACCCAGAAAAGGATCTTTATCCACGAAGTGTGTCATTTTACTCGCTCACATTTTTTAAAAAGAAAATAGATATTATGCCACGATAGATACATGTTTACAACGCCGGGTGCATTCAAGTAATTTTCAGTGGAGCATATACTTAAAAAAAAAAATCTAGGATGTAATAGTGCATTTAAGTAATGTCAGTAACATTGTTTTTATAAATTGAACGCACATGAACGCTTTCACATAGTCATAAATACTAGTATTTAGTTTGAGTCTTGATCTGTACGAGTTTGGGGCGTGTCTGTAAGAAACATTGCTAAATACCACAAGGATCGCCACGACATTGCCAGGCTTTTTTATTTACAACAAAATAAGCTAATGGCCTCCACAAAATATGATAGCATTGTAATATAACAATATAATATAGTTTACATTCTAAACTAGGATTAGTAAAAGTTTACAATCCTAAATTAATAATAATAATAAGAAAAAACAACAACATCATCTGTATCTCTATATATCCGAAGAGCTACAGATTTACAAACAAAACATTTTTCTTTTTCTCTGTAAATTCCTATCTGCCAATGGAGATATGGTATCTGCTTCTGAGCATCAGCATGGGCTGACTGGCAATTTTCTCTTAGGAACTGAACAATAGTGGTGTCAGAACCACCGTGGCACGGTGCCCTCGACCGGGTCTAGAGACAAAGTGTTCCTCAGTTCAGAGCTGCCTCATAGGACAATGGCTCTTTTCACACAAATCCCTATGGAGCTCGGAGCTCAGCGGGTCCATATGCAAGGAGCCATCTGCTGATAGCAGCAGCTCTTTCTGCTGACCTTGCATCAGTTTTGAGGTTTCATTTCTCTGGGTTAAAAAAAATAGAGAGAACAGATCCCAGATCTACAGTGTTGCTCCGTAATGGTTACAGTAATGCTACACAGACATTACTATCACAGCAGCATCATCCATAGGGTAATACCCGTTTTGCATTAAAAAAAAACCCAAATACGCATAATACACTGAAATGACACACTGATGGATGCCATTTATGTCTCTGGATAGTGAGATTTTGCACACTCAAACACACATAACAGACTGTGGGCTTTATTTGATGTTTCCACCTGTACTTACTCTGCTTGTGGGCCTCCAGCCTACTTTGGCGAGAGGTTTGAGCGCTCCAAAGGGCAGGATGTAGTAGAGGAAGGACAGAGGCCATGAGCGAAGGCGGACAGTAGGCCGGGACATGCAGCTCAGCTGGCCTAGGCGCCGCCGCAGGGCCAACTGTGGGAACTGCAACCTGCACAACACATTCGTGATGCCAAAGTGCACAAAATACTCAGACAGACATATAAAAAAAAAAGAAGTGGAAATTAAAGATATATGTCCAGATGATGTAAATGTTGTAGAGTAGGGGTGTCCAATGCTGGAGAACTACCTTCCTGCAGAGTTCAGTTCCAAATTAATTTTTATTATATGGTAAATCCTGAAGCTCTTGATTTATTGGTTCAGGTGTAATTGAATAGATTTGGAGCCAAGCTTCACAGGCAGACCTTCAGGACAGGATTGAGCACCCCTTACAAATACAGTGAATCTCATGAAACCGGTCATAAACATATCCGGATGATATTTCACCCTAAAAATCTTGAGAAAGAAATAAGAATTACATATATTTTGCAGTTTTATACACATTTCATGACAATTAAGGAAATATTTCCACAAGTGTCATTAATAATAAATGCTAAATAAAATCATTGAGTAATTTAAAATACATTAAATTAAATATAAATATTATGGTAATGACAATTGTAATATTTTTCAACGACTTCCATTACCATAACCATATACAATTATTATTATTATCATCATTAAATTCAATTTAATATTACTTAAATATTGTTATTCAAATATTTTATGGTAATTACAAGTGTATCATAAGGTAAAACAATACAAAATTACAATTTAACTAAATATAATTATTATATGAATATTATTATGGTGGAAAAATAGGCTTAATTAAAATGTGTACCTGCAGCAAAATTAATATTTGTTTTAATAACTAATTTTAAAAAGACATTGGTAAAATAATGAGAATAACCACTGAGAATAACAGGAATTACAAAAATATTATTTCTCAATTTATTTATTAATCTAAATGTTTTATGGTAATGAGAATTGGGTGAAAATGTGCAGATTTTTCATGAAAATGTCACACAAACCCATAATGGTCTTAGAAAAGGGGTTTTAAATCAAGTTTTTCCCCCCACATTTTTGATTTTAGGGTAAAATGTTACCCGTTACTTGATTTTAGGGTAAAAAACATGTTTTCTTGAGATTCACTCTATGAAATCAGAACTGGGCTGCTCTGTCAAGATGGTAGAAAGAAGGAAGGAAATATTTATGAAACATACACACTGCCCACTCACACATACCAAAGACCAAACACAAAGACGGCCATACAGAAAACAATAAACAGCAGAAGACAAATGCTAGAAAGATACTTGAGATGGGAAAGAGACAGAAATAGCAATTCTCCACTGTAAACGTAACCTCATGGTCGTTAACACTGTCTTGTAACTACACTGACCATATACTCCTTTCAGCTCAATTCCACTTACATCAGTCTACGCAAAGGCTGCTTCCACCTGCTTAGCACCTTTAGTCTCATTTAGGGTTTATCGTCACCTTCCTGTTACACTTGCTCTAGAAATGGTACATGAGGAGAAATACTTCACCGAAGGTCTAGGCCAGTCTATATAATATTCTTAAAGGGATAATTAATCACAAAAATGAACATTCTGTCATCGTTTACTTCAGCAGAACACAAAAGTAGATGTTTTGAAGAATGTTTCAGCTGTTTAAAAGTCAATAGTGTCCAATGTTATTTTGGAACACATCGACTTTCATTGTGTGGACAAAAACAAAACCTCACAATTTTTTTCTCTTATGTTCTGCACACAAAAAAAGTAATGCAGGTTTGGAACGCCATGAGGTTGAGATAGACAATTTTCATCATAAAAAGGGCCACATTTTAATCAACATAAACCTACTTAACCAGCACGAACATGGTTTTTGTGGGTCACGCCGAGTAGGACATTTGCACAGAACTACTGAAGCCGTGCGGGATATCCGCCAGTAATCTTTTTATTTTTTGTGACCGCTCTATTTTTAGCACTTGTGCAGGCGGAAAACATTCCAGGTCAACTACAACTGTTGCCGACTGGAACAGCGCATGCAAAAATGTTGCACATCTATTCTGGACCCGTTGATGCAACCTGGCGTCTTGTTTGGTTATAACTGCTTGCTTTTTATTGAAAATGACACTAAGAAGCTACTGCTTCTGGCTAAAGTGCGATTAGCTTTAGTGTGTCAATAAAGTGGGTCATATTCGCCCCTGAAAGTGATGACACAGCACCAGCGGGGTTGATAGGGACCGTCCAGGGCTGCAGCTACAAGGGCTATCTATAGAATATAATACTGTGTCCACACTAATCAGGATGAAAACTTGTTCTGACCTGTGGACAGAGAAGACTTAGCCATAGACGGCCTAACAGAAACACTCAATGAGTCACCAGACTTTGTCAGGTATACTCACAATACTGCACACAAGAACATCTTTACTTTGACAGCTTCCAAATGTACTGTCCAGTAATCTCTGTTTGAGAGATCAACATTTGCATCGTGGTCAGGATGAGTAATCAAGCAGTACAAACAAAACTACTCATCAGTGGACTGATGATAAGGACTATGGCAACAACAGCTCATGCCAAGTTAGTACAGGCTCAGGGGGGCAACCTTTCGGTGTCTGGTCTACACAATTTGCCTCCATAATCATAAAGTAGATTCATTGACCTGTCGTGCGTAATGATAACAGCATCTGACGTGTGGGCCTCTCCTACAGAAAGGTGTACATTTTTATTGCTCTTACTATAAATAGACAAACTGCAGCAGGCATAACATCGGACCATACTCTGCAGAGCAGTCTAGTAATGACTCTGGTATGAGCACGTGTAAATAGTGATGATCAAAGTCAGTCCACTCGCCGGCCATCTTGGTACCGGCGCCAAACAGCAACTTTAGTGCAGTCAATCAATTAAATTTTAACTAATTTAAAAATCACACTTCTGTAATTAATCACGATTAAAACTATTGCTATTTTGCTATAGTTATTAATATTTTTATATTGTAATTTTTCAGTTACTCTCCAAATGAATGTAGAAACAACTTAAAAGACATCTTTAAGATCTGCCGACGGCCGAACATGACGGGAGTCTGACGAGCATCTCATTTTCTTACAACTCTATAAGTTCATTTAAGACCACTCTTATGAGAATACTCAATAAAACGGGCATTTTGGCATAATTCTGTGTTATTAATTGTTCAAGCACGAAAACTTGATACTGGCGCACGTCTCTCTGTGGACACAAGTCGTGTGTATGTCAGTCACACAGACAAGACATTCTCAGACAGCGTTCTCGCTTGGCGCTTGAATGGTTTAAAAACATTTTCGTGAATAGGAGCGTGATCATAATGTAACGCTAGCCAAATTATGACGGGAAAAAAAATGGATGCTGCGTTAAACTGAAAAAAAATTATCATAAACGCGCTAATTTTGACAATAATAATAATGAACAGAAATATTTAATAGAAATTTTCACGCAGTTCTTGAACAATACGTTTTGACATTTGCATTGCATAACCAACCTCATATCGCAATTCTGATATAGTAAACTTGCTAGGTAGCTCGCTTGGTACAGTACATTGATATTTTTTATTGTGAATCGTACTAGTTTTCCACATCGCAAGTGCAAAGTCTTGTAGAATCAAGCTAAAACGGCACAGTTTCTTCAGCAAATACAATTTTATTTCATGTTTGCAAGTTTGGTCTAGGGTAGGGTAGGGTACGTAATATAAAACGTGGCCAAATTCATGTCCGGATCAAGCTGTTTCCGATCAAGATGAACACCGCTCATTGGAGATTTAACTTGATTCATGAAACGGTGTCAGTAGCCAGTAACAATTATTTGAATTCTAACAATGTAATGTGACGATAAGAACGAGAACAAACGTGAACAGTGCTCCACACAGTTGACTGCTCCACTCAGTGCTGCATCAGGAAAGTTTCAGCCTTTCCAAAGAAAATATTTAAGCGTTGGAACACACGAAAGGGAATTCATTACTCGCTTGCCGCGTGGGAAGTTTAAGCATCTGATCCGAAGCGCATTCTTTGGAAAGCCTTCCTATGCTTGAATGGACAAATTCACTCAAAATAACTTTTTTTTTTAAATGCCCGTCTCGGCGAGTATCCTAGTAAAAATAGTCAGTTACGTCTAAAGTGAACGCAAACACAAAACACATGATCCGTGTGTCCATTCAGTCTTAAAGTGACAGCATCCTAATAATCCTCTACTGTCAGTTTAAATGTTAATCAAACAAAAGGACAAAAAAAAAAAAAAAAAAAACCCACACACACCTCTTGAACTTTAAAGAGGATATGAAGACCAAGCAGTGTTATTTATTTGATTAGCCTACTTTATTAAATGTATTTAGCTGATAAACTATTAGACGTCACTGAAGAGCACTGTTTATTTCATTTGTATCTTTGTTGTATTGTATTTATGCGTGCTATTGCTTGTCATTTGATTGTTTGTTCTTATTTTAGATTAGTTAAGCTAGTAGTTATAGCTGCGGTATCGAAAAATAGAATAGGATGACAATGAAAATTTACAAATCTAAAACTTTGGTCATAACTGCCTGTTTTTTGTGTCATGGCTGGTAAAAATATTTTTGATAATATAATTTTCTTAAGTCTCCATCCATTGGCAGGTGTGGCAAAAAGGCCCAGAGCGTAACATTTTGCAGAAATGTCATCAGAGGTGTTTTTCAATGAGCCTGGCAACATTGATATCGTATGTTGCGATTCTTTAGCTCCAGTAATGCAAATCAAATTTTATTTTTCAGGTTGATCAGTTAAGGCTCATGCGCATTCAAAAATGTAAACAAACAGGCAATGCCTCTATGAAAAAGGTGATTGGCTCTTTAAACTGTGAGCCGTGATTATAGCGCACATATCGAATGCTATGATTTGAATCCTTCATACTTAATTTTAGGGTTTACGAATCAGTGATTTAATAGAAGTAGAAAACGTCAGCCTTAGTCGTTCTGCACCTTTCAGGGCAAGCCTTTTTGCCTGAGACAAAAATCTGACTTGTATAGGAGGAACTAGAGCCAAAAATACTTGTAACACAATCCAACAACAAACCTGATAACATGCGTTTAGCAGCTCTGTGCAAATGTTGTTTCAGTCTTATAACTACATTTGTACAAAAACTGCGCAAGTGCCTGTTATAACCTTTAACACGAAACACTTTTAGTGTTGTGCATTATGTAACCTCATCCTAGCAGTTGGCAAATCCAGTTAATATGCCAAAGTGTGCGCTGCACCCTAGTGTGCCTGAACGGCTTGAAACAATGACTGTTGGTTTTTACGAGAGCTCTCAGTCATCAGGTTATCATTCAATTGAATTTAGAGCGTTTCTACCCCTCCCCCAACCTGTCCAGTACAGATGAATTCACAGCTATTCAGCGCATTACTCAAACTGCGGAGAATGTTGGGACGATGGCAGCCTGTAAAAAGACAACGTAAAGTCTTTGGATTGAGTCTTTCACACACTCTCTGTTCTACACAGCCCCCCTTGTTTTTTCATTGCAGGCACACATTGGCCAATCACTGGCTGAATATGAGCCTCCCTCTGCTCTACGCATCTTTCGCTCACTCAAGGGGAACAGCATCTGCTCCAAGTAAAGCTCTGCAAACTATGCAGTTTGCATTGGACAGAGAGTGCTACCAACAGCCTAACGTCATGCCACAATTAGGCCAAACGCAATCTGGGACGGTGAAAGAGGGACTCTGGGGGAACTGAGCACTGTCTCACCAACTCCCAATGCACACTGATTGTCCCTCCGCAGGGTGGCCGAGTTTGTGCGAGGTCTCCATAATCCCCTCTCGCTCGCCCACTTTCCAGCCTCGCTGATCCTTCAATTGTCCTCTCTCACTTCAAGTGCACTGTCAACAACCGCTCTAAATATGACTGGATTCACCCATCATCCACACACATTCTTAGCCTGAACTACGTCCTAGCATCTCACACACTCCTTGCCGGTACCTGAATCGGCTCCGGTTGCTGAGCTGAGACGGGCCCCCTGGGGCTCCAGGGCCTCCCGTGCCGGCGTTGTTGGCGCCGTGTGCGGGCTCCCCTGTCGCTCCCGCCGAGGAGCCCGACAGGCGAAAACGCCGCACATCAACCCTGACTCTGTGGAGATTGTAGCAAGAGGGAGAGCTGTGCAAAGACCTGCAGCATCTCACCATTTCCCCGTAGTGCTCCGCACCGGCCCCTTTTGCTGCTGCTTTAGACTCCGCTGACACATGATCACTGTGGAGGGATTAGTGTGTATCGCAGGCTCTCTCTCGCGCTCCCTCCGTTCGTTTGGCCCGGTGGTTTTCCGCTGCAAAGCTCAAAGACCGGCCCTCCCTGCTCGTCACGTGTAGGATGCTGGGCTGCGATTGGCCGGTCAGTGGATAGGTCCACCTTTTCCTCTAAGCTGCTGCTGAATTCAAGGGCTGGTGCTGCTGGGAAGGCGGCGATATGAAAAGGACAGGGAGAGGGAGGGGTTTGTAAACAGACAATCCTGTCAGCATGTTCTCAGTAGATCCTGAATTCCATCTATGACCCCCATCCCCCCTTTCTCTCTCTCTCTCAGCTGAAGGATAAAGAGCAACGAGCTCCAGACTGTTATGATAAACTTTTCTGATCTCAAAATCAGAATAAGTTTCAGTCTCTACAAACTCTACCACATCAACAACAGCACTCATTTAAATGAGCGTTTAATTATAAGAATATTAAATTTCTGAATGTTCAATACAACATTTCAGTACATTGACACTGTAACAATGGGTCAGAAACTGTAATTGCTACCATGTGTATCAATTTATAGGAATTATATTATACTTTAATACATACACACACACACACAATTAACGCTTTACCCGCCAGTGTTTTTGGAAAAAAAGTTTCCAGCCACCGCTAACATTTTTGATAATTTTCGCAAAAATGTCATGGTCCCAAAATATTTTGTTGTATGAATATCTGGACATGCAATATATCAAAAGAAAGAACAGAGCCTCTGCTTTTAAACAAAAACACATTATATTATAGATTCATGCATTCTTTATCAACACTTAAATGTGGGTAAGTTTCATAAAAAGGACAGAGCAAAAAATAAAAAATAAAATTCAGTTTTTGCCCAAAACTACATCTGGATCAGATTCAGAAACATAGATGAAGTAGATTGAATCCATCAACGGCCCCAAAGCTTCACAGTCCTATACCTCGCCCTGGGTTGACATTTCATTCGATAACATCAGGCAGTTGCTTTATATGCTGTTTAATGTTGATGATCGGGTTATTTTACATATGCATCTGCTTACATATGCATCTGCTTACATATGCCATCGCTAGTTTCTGCTTCTTTTCCTGTGTTTTGATCAAGAGATTTAGTACTCTTTCAGGAGGAGATGTGTAATAGCGCCCCCTAGCGTATAAGTTAAAACACTGAGAGCCGTAAATTTCCGTCAATGGCGAGGAAAGAGTTAAAATATTATGCAAGTAACACGTTTACATATTTTTATTTATTCATTATTATCATCATCATCATCACCATCACAGTATTCCTCATTTTCACATATATTAAGATGCTGTGAAATATTTTGTTGTTGTTGTTGTCTGTTTAGTATTCTATCCATTCAAGTTTCTGTTATGACACAAAACAAGTCTATTTTTTTTGTCTTGGCAAAATTTAAAAAGTTATCAAATAAACAATAAGCTTCTGTTGCTGAATTCATACCCTCTTTTAAAAGAAAACCAGAAGCACACTTGACCGCCTGTGAATCACATGAACATGGGACTTCCTATAATACAGGAAGGAAGTAAACCTTCCTGTCTCAACTTATCTTCGGATCTGTACAAATGAAAATTCTTGTATAAAAACAATCTGAATCTGAATGAGCTCCCACTAGAAATCTGAATGATATCCCACCAAAAATAACTTATTTCCTTCCTTAAAATAATTAACCTGATGATGAAAGAATTCATATTCAAGCCCACAATTCAAAATACAAAACCACTTAATAACTTTCAAAAAGGAAATCTACACACTCACTTGAATAGTGACACAATAGGAAGTCTGTCGTTCATCTCAAAGGACTATACTCCTCTCACTGTCTCTGTACTTGGATCCGCTCAGATATGGCATGTGTGTGCCCCGATGTCCTCTAAATATTAACCAGACCAATGAGTGAAAGGGCTTACTTCCTATTTGATGACTGTCAAAGAGCCCATCCCACTCCATAAACACACAAATTACAAGCTGACAGCTTGTCAGTTTAAGAAATAAATACACACACACACAGAGAAATAAATATAACCGACAAAACCAAGCACTCATGATTAAAGTCATCAAGGAAACTATTTGACTTTGGGTTGCAGTGAAATGCTATTACTTTTGGGAATCCGTTTGCAAGGATGTATCACATGCTGGATTGGATGATGCATCAAACCCGAATCATCAATCTGAATAGTTAAACTGAAACTCATCATCAATGATGCTGTCAAATACAAAAATGAAAGTGAAGGGAATGGCAACTGTCAAAAGCTTAAAATGGGAAAAACAATGAAAATATTAACATGTTAGAAAAAATTTTGTTTTTATTATAACTTTTTTTTTGTGTTAGTGCATCAAATTAGCAGCATGATTAAAGAGCATCAGAAGAACATATAATGTTAACCTATTTTATTTACGACATTTAGAGCCACAATATGTAATTTTCGCGGTAGAGGTCACTTATTCAAAACAAAGGCATAGCTTGATGATGCCTTGATTTCGCAGAGCTTTTATTATGCTGCAGACAACCGCTTCCACTTCTTCCACTCATGTACAGCTGCAACAACTAGTCGATAAAATCGATAATGAAAATCATCTACAATGATTCTCATTATCGATTAGTCGGGTCTGCCCTCTGTACGCAAAGCTTCCACCAGTCAAACAAATTACAGCACTGAATAACACATTTCTATGGACAAAATGCATCTAAAAGTAGTGGAGTGGAAACAGAGTGAGCTGATGCAGGAAAGGTACATGATCCAAGTGCCCAAAATATGAGAATTCTTTATTTTAAGCTTCAAGCGAATGCATTAGCGTTTAACATAAACGCATCTGTCAAAGTGCACGACAGGGTGTGTCCTCAGCACAAAAATGTTCATTTTACAGGTTATATCCTTATCTGTAAATACTACTAATTCACGCGAGTATTTCCATTTTGCATGAAAGTGCATCCTGACAGTCTGTGTTAAACTTCAGACTTCACTGAACTAGTGCCGGCACGGTGGGTGCACGCATGAGTGTCAAACAGACAGTACGCAGTCGAGAGGGAGACAATTAATATTCAGCGCAAAAACATTCATTTAGCGCAGTGGTTCCCAACCACGTTCCTGGAGGACCCCCAACAGTGCACATTTTGGATGTGTCCTTTGTCTGACACACCCACATCAGGTCTTGGAGTAGCTACTAATGAGCTGATAACCTGAATCAGGTGTGTTTGATTGAGGAGACATGCAAAATGTGCACTGTTGGGGGTCCTCCGGGAACGTGGTTGGGAACCACTGAATTTTAGCTGAAATATCTGCTTTAAGGACGCTAAATTTATGTTTAAAAGTCTACATGTAATTCAATTATTTTATGAGAGTAGTAACCGTAAAGGGATAACAGTGTGTAATTGAATATAAATGTAAGACGGTTCTTATAGCCTATTTCCAGGATAAAGAAATGACAGTAACAGGTTACTTGTGTGTGTGCTCCTGCAGAACATACCTGTTTGAGTTTCTTCAACATTTTAATATAGGTTTTTAAACGGTCCTTTTGCTTAGTAACTTTTTTGCACAATGTATATACGAAAATATCCATGGTTTTATTATAGTATATAGTATAGTTTATTATAATGTATTAATTACCAATTTTATTACCACACAAATACCATCGTTAATTGATTTGAAGCAAAACCATGGTTAATTTGTGGTTACCATGGAATAACTACAATAACCCTGTTATTTATTATTATTGCTTGTTTTATTCATTGTAAAACCATGGTTAATTTTTGTAATGGTAGATATATTCACTATGTATGTTTTCATAGCACTGCTGACACGTTTGTTTGAAGGACAGCATTGCGCAGAATGTGGAATAATGCGTTTTGTCTATAAAATAAAAAAGGGGCTTTTTATCCAATTAATCGGAAAAAAATAATCGCTAGTTGCAACCCTACACATGATAAAAGCACTGCTTTACCCATATTACATACATTTGAGCGTGTAGAAAGTTATGTTATAATGCTACTCTTCGCGGTCGCTCGGCGGCTACTATGAGACACTTGTAGCACACCACAGTAGGCTAGATCGATATTAGGCATGGTAAAACATGGTACTACATCAAGAAAACAAGATTTAAGACTAACTGTTTTGAGCTATATAACAATGATTCGTTTTCTGTCGATGAATGCATCCAAACAGTTTCTATGGTGTTTCCATGGTTCCTACAAAATAAAACTGAAATCGAGGGTAACTTGGGTATGATGTCATTGATAGGCGACGTACGAACCTGGTCAGTGTCCTGGTTAAAATGGCTTAATTCTCTGGATTTAAACATTCGTGGAAACATTTGGGATAATGCAAGTACACAAGTCAAGAAAATATACAACACTGTTCTAGTGGTTGTTGGATATTTTAATCAAAATTCTTTAATTCATCTTACATATTGTGCCTTTAAGAAATAAATCGCTAATAAATCAACAAATAATCCATCAATTTAGTATTCTTTCCTTTTTTTCTACATGATCGTATTTATTATAATTATAAAATACACTTGCGTTCAAAAGTTTGAGGTTTGTAAGATTTGTATTTATTTTATTTTGCTTTAAGGAAGTTAACACTTATTCAGTAAGAACAAAAACTGATCAAAAGTGAATTTACATTGAAAGAAATTCTAATTTCAAATTAAAATAGAAAACAGTTAATCTGAATTGTATCAATATTCCAGTTTTTTATATATATAAAAAACACATACACACACACTTAAATGCAGCAAAAGAGACGTAAAAAAAAACCTTGTTAATCCGAAACCTCTGAATGCTTTAGTTCATCGATTTATCATTACGGCAAAAGAGTATCAGTATCAGAAGACTGCGCTTTATTGATTTATGTCCCAACACCTCTAGGCAGAAAATATAACAAAGCAATTGTGTCTGAGAAGGTTTCTGAAAATGGGCACACCTACACAAAGAGCGCCGTTATCTTAGGCAGCAAGGTTTTCTGCTGCATTGTGCCTAATCTGTAAATCTACAACAAACTAAAATCTGTCCATATAACAGGCGCAATAGAAGTGAAGAGTCCTTGACTGACAGCCTGTGAACACTGATCATACACAGAGCAAACAGTGATCATTTAAACCTCGAGTGTTTCAATGGCCTGAATACCTAAGCTAAATACATATGCATGATATAGATACGGCTTAGTATGTCTGAAAAAGTCAAAAGCACTGGCTATTTTTACATAGCCAGAACACAATGAAATCACTCATAAGGCTTAAAAATAGCATTTTAGAGCTTTCGTTTCTTGTTCAGACACTGTATAAATAGTCTTGTCCTTCACAGCTTTGTTGCCCAACCCCCTTTCTAAGAAGAAATCTCGCTATTGTTTGTGAGGTACAAGTCTGCCATGGTGCTGAATACCCTTAGAAAACAGTGCTCAGTCAATGCCAGGGCTAAATCCGTTGTGTATCGCTTTAATAAATATATATATTGTGTTGGTTCTACATTCTACATTGGCCTTTGTGTGTCACTGATGCAAAAATGTCCTCATGCCAAGTCTCAAAGATCAAGTTTTTAGAGGTTAAACTTTATAGCATTATAACAGTTTTGTGTGCAAACAGCACTGTCCGGTGCCCGCAGAGACAGGTCAGGCCAAACAGGAGCTCCACGTTGGAGGCTGATGTTTATCTGTTGTATAGGGCAGATAAAAACACTACAGCACTCTAAGGAAAGCCTTCAAACAAAACCGGCCAATCAGACGATAGGTGACACCACTAGTGAACTTCAACAGACACTCAGGTGATTCAGATAATCAAACAACCAGATCACCTGGCTGGTATTAAAGGCCACACAACATTGTACCATTGTCAGAGAATATTTAATTAAAAACTTTTATAAATACAAATAATCAATTCGTAATATCTACACAGCTTTGATTTTATTAAGTACATATTTAGTGTGATCTAAAGTGTGATCATCTTTAATGGTTTCATAAAAGATGCATGTGGTAAGAGTTGAATCTAAGAAATCCATTTTTAAAAAAATCATTTTAAATGTGAAAGAAATGATCAGATCAGAATGAAACTTTTTAGGAATTTTTTTTTTTAAATGTGACAAATGATCAGATCAGAATGAAACATCACTCATCATTGTATTGCATTATGTTTTGCCCTCATAATATAGACTACAGAGCTTTGATCACAAAACTAAGCATTTCAATTTCATCTAACAAAGACATATCGGGAGATACAGCGATCAGGCATAGCATTTGCTAATATTGTGTTGGTCTCCTTTTTGCTGCCAAAACAGTCCTGACCCGTCGAGGCATGACCTATGAAGGTGTGCTGTGGTATCTGGCACCAAGATGTTAGCAGCAGATCATTTAAGTGCTGTAAGTTGCGAGGTGGGGCATCCATGGATCGGACTTGTTTGTTCTGCACATCCCACAGATACTCGATTGGATTGAGATCTGGAGAATTTGGAGGCCAAGTCAACACCTCAAACTCGTTGTGCTCCTCAGACCATCTCTGAAGCATTTTTGCTTTGTGGCAGGGCGCATTATCCTGCTGAAAGAGGCCACAGCCACCAGGGAATATCGTTTCCATGGAAGGGTGTACATGTTAGATGTTGGTCCAGTGGGTTAAACCAAGGAACTGATACGCTGAAGGTTGCTGGTTCGATCTCAGCGGTCACCACCAGTGTGTCCTTGAGCAAGGCACTTTACTCCATGTTGCTCCAGGGGGATTGTCCCTGTAATAAGGGCACTGTAAGTAGCTTTGGAGCGTCTGCCAAATGCATAAATGTAAATGTAAATGTAATGGCCTGCAACAATGCTCAGGTAGGTGGTACGTGTCAAAGTAACATCCACATGGATGGCAAGACCCAAGGTTTCCCAGTAGAACATTGCCCAAAGCATCACACTGCCTCTGCCGGCTTGCCTTCTTCCCATAGTGCATCCTGGTGCCATGTGTTCCCCAAGTAAGTGACACATACGCACCCGGTCATCCAAGTGATGTAAAGGAAAACGTGATTCATCAGACCAGGCCACCTTCATCCATTCCATTCTAATGATAACGTGCCCACTGTTGTTGCTTTTGGCAGGGTATTTTGACACCTTTCTATCAGAACCAGCATTAACTTCTTGAGCAATTTGAGTTATATTAGCGTGTCTGTTTGCTCGGACCACACAGGCCTAATATATCCCACCCACTAACAGGTGCAGTGATAAAAGAGATAATCAGTGTTATTCACTTCACCTGTCAGTGGTCATATATTTACATGCACTTTATGCAAGTAGACTGCTGTACTGTTATATAAACTTCTCACTGATCAGTCCTTCCAGAAAAATTTGGCTTTTTTTTGTGATTGTTGTGGGCAAAAATCCTTGATTATGCGGCACGTTTTCTTAAAAAATGCGATGGAAAATGCGGGATATTTATGCAATTTTATGCGAGGAAATTGCGGGAACTTGCAAAAACTGCAGTTTGATGAAAAAGAGAAAAAAAGCACTACATCACAGAAAGTGCTGGGAATATTTAAGTTCTCATCTTGTTTTATTGAAGACCTTAATAAACACATGGCTCAAATTTGTAAAACATTGAGTCAAACAAGTTCTGTAGCTTTACAAAATGAATATGCTACAACTTCTGAAAACATGAATAAATAACTTCCTGTTTTACAGAGGTAGCTACACAAAACAAACATTTGAGTGCTTCCAATGCACAAAATGCAATATCTTAAACGGTTAGTTCACCCAAAAATGGAAATTGTGTCATTAATGTCTTCCCCTCATGTCGTTCGACACCCATCAGACCTCTGTTTATCTTCAGAACACAAATTAAGATATTTTAGTTGAAATCCGATGGCTCAGAAAGGCCTCCATTGGCACATTGCACTTTACACTTTCAAGACCCACAAAAGTCCATCTCACTACAGTGGTTCTTCAATAACTTTATGAAGCGACGAGAATAGTTTGTGCTAAAACCTAAATAAAAGACTTATATAGTGATGATCGATTTCAAAACAGCATCATGAAGCTTCGAAGCGTTATGAATCAGCGAGTCGATTCATGATTCGGATCGCGTGTCAAACTGCTGAAATACGTGACTTTGGCGATCCAACCGCTGAATCGACTCGCTGATTCATAACGCTTCGAAGCTTCATGATGTTTTTTATTTTTTTTTTAAATCGGTCAACACACCGGGAAACTGCTTTGCGCGGTCTTTTGCTGTTATTTTTGTTGGCAAATGGGAATTAGCGCACTTCATCATGGTTTCACCGATATCGATGGTTTCACCATGGGGTTTGTAGCTTTTCGATGACGTTCACGTCGGGTAATTACATCACTTCAAAACGTTCCCATGGCAATAGGGGGAAATGGCGGATCGTGTGAAGTAAACTAACATTTTTCAACTTTCTGCTAATGTATATGACTTTTTTGCAACAAAAATGCGGGGATTATGAAATCATGCTAGTCCCGCATAATTTGCACATGGAAATAGGCAATTTACGCGGCGAAAGTGCGGCGTTTTTGAAAAAATGCGGCCCCCGCATAAATATGCGTACTTTGGCTGATTATGCGTTAAATCACACGATCATAATCACGTTTTTCCGGAGGGACTGACTGATGTATATCACCAGCTATGAAAATTTCATATTACTTTTTGGCCATATCAGAAGTTGCATTAATACAAACCGTTTTCCTTCTCAGTTTAGGCCTTAGAAATAAAACAAATGTTTTTTTTTTCCTACTCTAGTATGAGCTCCATCATCTATATTATACTATACCATAGGGCTGTGCAATTAATCGAATTTCGATTTCGATTTCGCCTCCCAACGATCACCAAAATAGTACAATCGAGAAAAAACGATTATTTTGCCTTGCGTTCTGAATGAAACGCGCACGCGCACATCCGCCCCTCCCGAACCCACAAATCTCTCTCAGGTCGTGAGTCTCGTGTGCATATCATCCGCTGGAATTTAAAAACTCGGCGCGAGTAAAGATGGCAGAAGGAGGGCAGTTACAGCAGCGTTTGGTGAGCAAAAAAGGCAAAACCAACTCCGTTGTCTGGGAACAGTTTGGCTTCGAGGAATCAGACGACGAGCAGAAACATGCTAAGATTTGCTACATGGTAGTGGCTGCAACGCAAGGGAACACCACGAATTTGTTTAACCACTTGAAAATTAAACAGAGTGACCTATGACAATCTAATAAAGAAACAAAAACTGAGGAGAGCAGGGGAGCCGTGTAAACGTCCTTTTTTTCCTTCATATTTTTCAAATAATTCTCTCTTTGTAAACTTTGTTCAATGCATGCGAGATTGCGAGTGCTGCCATATTTTCGAATATGACCAGTCGTTTTCACCGTCATCACCCGGGTTTAGTGCTTTAGGGTTTAGGTTTAGAATGAGAAGCCGCGCGCGCTGTGAGAAAATGTGTCTCTGCGTTCATCCGAGAGCGCGCACACGTCTCTCAGCGCGCAAATATTGAGTTCTCTTTCAAGTCTTGCTCTTAAACGGACAAACTCACACAAAACGTATGTCAACATGTCCATCTTGATGAGTATCTTAGCAGACATAGTCTGTATATGCCTTAAGTGAACTTTATACAGTCGATAAAGAAGACGCGAGGTCTTAAAGGGGCAGTAGCCTTTACTGTTGTCTGTTTAATGTCAAACAACAAAAGACAAGGACATCACTCACCGCTCTTGATTGAATAGCTTTTGTAAGTTTAATAGGATTAATCTTTAATTTATGCACTCAAATATGCAATGTTATTTTACATTTGATACATTTCTGTACCTGAAAACTAATGTTAGACGTACATGAAAAGCATAGCCGAACCATATTGTTGATCTTATTTATTTGTGGTTATCATTTTTACGTGAATACTTTTATACTTTGATTCGAATATATGTTAAATTATTTATTTTAAT
Organism: Romanogobio albipinnatus; assembly: GCA_023566225.1. Lineage (NCBI taxonomy): Eukaryota > Metazoa > Chordata > Actinopteri > Cypriniformes > Gobionidae > Romanogobio > Romanogobio albipinnatus. The sequence continues at coordinate 56,532,291 of CM042242.1, forward strand.
AGTTCAAAAAGTACAACAAATGTTACAATTTCAATTGAATTGTTGAAAGGTGTATTTTTAATAAATACAACACATTCCCAAAGTCATGTGAAATAATCGTGTTACATAATCGTGATTTCAATATTGACCAAAATAATCGTGATTATGATTTTTTCCATAATCGAGCAGCCCTACTATACCAGCAATTAAAGTCTTATGTATCAAATATGATACTCAACAAAAACCACACACAAACTTTTTTTATATTTAATCTAAAGGTTCAATAAACTGTTCCATTTTATTAGGCTTAAAGGTTCACCCAAAAATGAAAATAATGTCATTTATTACTCACCCTCATGCTGTTCCACACCCGTAAGACCTCCGTTCATCTTCGGAACACAAACAAAAGGTATTTTTGTTTAAATCCAAAGGCTCAGTGATGCCAGCATTGCAAGCGATGACATTTCCTATCTCAAGATCCATTAATGTACTAAAAACATATTTAAATCAGTTCATGTGAGTACAGTGGTTCAATATTAATATTATAAAAGCGACAAGCTTTTTGACACGCAATCCGAATCATGATTCGACACACTGATTCGATACGCTCTGAAGCTTCATGAAGCAGTGTTTTGAAATCGGTTATCACTATACAAGTCGTATTTTGTTTTTGCCGCACCAAAAATATTCTTGTCGCTTTATAATATTAAACCACTGTACTCACAAGAACTGATTTAAGTATGTTTTTAGTACATTAATGGATCTTGAGATAGGAAATGTCATCGCTTGCTATGCTGGCCTCACTGAGCTCTCGGATTTAAACAAAAATATCCTAGTGTTCCGAAGATTAACGGAGGTCTTACGGGCGTGGAATAGCATGAGGGTGAGTAATAAAATTACATTATTTAAATTTTTGGGTGAACTAACCCTTTAAATAACCTTATACAAGCAAAAGATTTTTGGCTTGCCAAACGAAATAAACTGCCAAAATCTTGATCAACGTAACAGCTTGACATCTTCAGCAGTGTCGCACTGACCCTTTCAACCAGGTTTGAATGTTTGCACGCCCTGTATTTATCAAAGCAACACCACAATCAAAACAGAGCGGTGAAAGACCCCTTTGTCTGCATATTAGTTTACACATGGCCTATTCTATAATAATCCCATTATGAAAAGACTGGATGGTCAAGAAAAATACTGAATGTAAAAGTTAACTTACAAAAAAAAAATCTCTCTCTTATTGCGATCTTAGATTGAGAATGGATCTCTAATAATAAACAAAATGCAGCATGTAACATCTGTAGCCAATACATGCTAAAAGTTTTTGTGAATTGAACTCCAATGAAATTGTGTGCGCGCGTGTAAATAAATGATTTATTTTATTAATATTAAACATTACATTTGAAAATATATTAAAATAAAAATATATTTTTTAAATTGCAATTTATTAATGCAATGGAAAGCTGAATTTTAAGCATAATTCCCCCAGCCTTCAGTGTCATGATCCTTCAGAAATTCTAATATGCCGATTTGTTGCTCAAGTAACATTTATTACTAACATGTTGAAAACAGTTGTGCTTAATATTTTTGTGGGAAACAAGATTTTTTTCAGGATTCTTTCATTCAAAATATGGTCACATATAAATGTTTTGCCACTTTTGATCAATTTAATGCATCCTTGGCTGCATAAAAGTATCAATTTCTTTAAAATTCTTAAATGACTATGTATATTAGGGTATAATGTGCTTTTCACTACTCCCATAACGTATGATTGCTGAAATATGTTTTTGTTAAACATTGGAGCAACAGATTGTGTGAAAATATATATTTTTTTAAATCTTACAAATGTGTAAGGTGGCAAATTGGGCTAATTATTAAAAAAGTAAAGATTCTTAAAGCATCAAATGAGATCCATAATAATTCAATATAGCTTTATTATATGATTAATATGTGTTGAAAGTTATGTTATAATGCTATGTATGCATCTTTCACATTTGCTCTGTGGCTACTATGAAACACTTGGTGCACACGGTAGTAAGCTAGATGGAGGCATGGTAAAACATGGTACTCTCGGTAAATCAAGAAAACGAGATGCAAGTAATAACACTAACCATCTTGAGCTAAATAGCAATGATTTGTTTTTTTTGTCAACGTATGCATCCAAACGGTTGCTCACCAGTCTAATAAAACGCATACAATTTTAAGGGGTGGGTGGGGTGATAGTTTTTTCGACTATGGCCATGTATTATGTCAAAATGGGTGGAATTCCTTGCATGGGCACTTCTTCCGGATGAGCGCCCATCAGCGTGCTTCGCTCAGGATTTACGGGAGTCATCGGCAGCACTGTCAATCAGACCACGAAATCAACAATGTCACCAAGTGTGTTTTAGTTTGCTTCCCAAAGAACCCAGTGTTAAGGAAAAAGTGGATGCAGTTTGTTTTCCTGGAGCAGCAACGGAGTTCTGCAAGTGTGTTTGTTTGTTCTCAGTCATAAGTCGAAACCGCAGGCGGTGAGTGTAACTGCATGGCAATCGGTGCGCAAGTGTAATGTAAACAACACAAGCATTAATCGAAAGTTATCCAGGGATAATGCCATGATATATTGTGTGTGGGTCTGTGTCATAGGTGTGTGCGCGCGCTTGTGAGTGACTCTTTAGCTCCACCAACTGCAACGCCTTCACAAGTTCAGCTGTTTTCGGAAAGAATCAGTACAGCGTATTGGTCTTTATAAACATGATAAAACTAAAGACTCCTGAGATATGAAGGATGCAATACTAGTCTATATATACTCAACATTAACATGAGATTGTCAGAAACAGTGTGTGTTATGACCCCTTTAAAGTGTCTTTGGCGTTTCCATGGTTTCTACAAAAAAAAAAAAACAGAATTCGAGAGTAACGTGGGTATGATGACGTTGATAGGCGACACACGGACCATGTCCAGGTTAAAATTATCTGGAAACATTTGGGATAAATTACACAAGTCAACAAAATATATAACATTGTTCTAGTGTTTTTTTGAATATTTTAATCTAAAAATCTTACATAGTGCCTTTAATTACCTTGAACAAAACATTTGAGACAAAAGTCTTGTTATAGTCCATTTTATCACCTCTCCTTTGCTACATAAATCTACAACATTTTAAAAACATTAAATATTAGATCAAAATGGCACAGAATCAACTTTGTGTTGCTGTCCGCAAACAGCGTCAAGGATCAGTCAAAGTTTCACATGAATAGTCAAACGCAGTTGTTAAAGTCCCCCTGTTGTGAAAATCAAGTTTTTAAATATTGTTTATATGTCTATGTGGTGTATTTAATATGCTTTATTACACAAACCATGTGCAAATTAATAAGTCAACACCATTGTTGAGTATTTTCTAGCAAAAAGCTAATCATATTAAATTACAGTTATGTGTCCGACGTTGTAAAGAGCGCCATTGTGCACCTCAGTAAGTTGGCTGACTGCATTTCTGAGCTTGTGCGAGTGAGTGGGGGCAGGTCTAATTTGCATATTCATGAATCCACAATTTGCCAAATGAAGCAAGGGCGTAGAGTTACATTCAAGCCATTTTATGGCATGAAGACATTTAAATATGTCATGTTGGTGATCAAAGAGGAGTTCATGTAAAGTCAAAATAAAATGTGTTCTTTGTTTGTCACACCACAGAAAAACTTGTTATTAACCACCCAGGCAAATTTGAATGATACAAAAAAAGGGGGGGGGGGGGGAGGACAAAACGTTAATCAATTCGCTTATCAAAATCTTGGACAAAATAAGCACCATTCTCTACTCTCAAACGCTGGGGGCGTGTCCGCTGTCGACGCTGAAACCACGCCCACTCGTGGGAAAGCTGCCGTAAGCACACAAGACAACTTTCACTCATTGGTGGCCATGTACTGCCGACGATGGCACCAGTTGTCGGTGGGATGGGAGGATGAAGGCCAGGGCCTTGAAGGTCGGTTCTGCCCCATTCTGCAGCAGATTGTCTCAAGTCCCAGTTGTCTCCGATGAAAGTAAAAAAAAAAAAAAAACACTATCCAGTGTGAAATGATCACTGCAGAGGCAGGTGTTGGTGGTGATCCTCAGCTCTCCATCAAGGTGGCTCTTCACAGAATTAATGTGATATCGTTTTTCAGAAATTTAAATAAGGACACTGAACTGTTTTGTAAGTTTTCGCAACCAGGTAATATGCATTTACGTGACGAAGGAATAACTAGATAGCAAACTGTAGGCTGTAGTAGACTGACAGTAACTCGCGATTGAGAGGGTTGAACTGATGCGAATGTGCTCTAGTTATTATAGTGTTAGGGGAGGGGCCACCGTTTTAGCCCCACCCAAAATAAATCCTGAACACAGAAATGGTGAAAAACTGTTTAACGATTAAACTCCACAATTCAGTACTGCACAGTTCACAGTCTTTGTAACATGTTTCAGCAACACCTTTTTAACATTTATAATGTGTTTAGAAACAAATCTCAGAATTGCCTTTGCAGAGACACTAAGGGATACAATTATTGACTTCAGGGGGACTTTAAGAAAAGTGTTGAGCTGAATCTAGATGTTTAAAAGGAGAATAAAGTAAAATGCACCGTTTACCCTGGTGTGCCTTTAGCCCTGATATTTATTGTCTAAAAAAAAAAAAAAAAAAAAAAAAAAAAAAAACCTGCAAACAGCCAAAATTCCAAAAGCGTGCACACTTTTGAACACAGTGTTTCCCAGTATCCAGAGACATTGAAGACATTTAACACAGTTTTCCCATCAGTGTCCCAACTTAACTACACCAGCACAAAAACTGAGGAAAATGGCTTCATGGTTGAATGAATTTTGATTGATTTGGCATCATATTTCAGTTTCAATAAACTTGAAAACTTTGCATAATAATGGCACAACCTCCTGTGCCGAAATTAGAATGTGGGAAATGGGTTATGGAAATGGCAGACAACACGTATGCAATGGCAATGACCATTTTTATTTGTGAATTTTACACACAATGAATAATGAGCTCCGAGTTAAATCTTACCTGAACTCCATTGGCAATCCGTGGTGGCACTTCAATCCCAAGCTTTTCCAGCTGCCGATCTTTGTATCGCCCATATTGGTCGTATCCTGCATAGCCCCCGCCTGTAGCTATAAGAAGCGGAAGAGGCCGTACACGGGCCTGTAGTGCAGGAAAACCTAATATAAGGGAAAGTAATACTTTTATTCAACAAAGAAACATTGACATTTCCAATGTTACACAAAATTCTTTTGAACTTTCTATTCATCAAAGTCCCAGGTACCAGGTTTAAATCATAAATATATATATATATTTAAATTGAAATAAAATAGTAAAGTGTGAGTGTGAGAGACAGAGAGAGAGAGAGAGAGAGACAGAGAGAAACAGTGCCACCTAATGGCTCCCTTTTCAGTGGCGTTGGTTCCGGAAGCATTTCTTCCATTCATTTTCCAATAGGGATTTTAAAATAGTCTTTGTTAAAGAGTAATAAGCCATGAATGAAGCCAATCAGCTATGAGGTGATATATGATCAACACACACATACACATATACATATACATATACATATATATACACATATACATATACACATTATATATATATATATATCCATGGTCAAACACAAAGGCGGTTCAGTATTGTTATGGGTGTGCTTTGCTGTTGCAGGAAGTGAAAATCTTGAGTGTATGAAGGACATCATGAATTCTTCGAAGTATCAAGCCATTTAGGCAAAGATGGTGATGCCTTTGTGATCAATGGAATTTTCTGAAGGAGAGCCACCCCAAAGTAAAGATCCAAATCTACTGAAGCTTGGTTCAGGGATCAGTCGTAGAATGTTGAGTGGCCTATACAGTCTTCAGATTTAAATCTCTTTGAAAATATTTGGTGGAATTTGAAGAAAGCAGTGGTAATGTGAAAACCAAAGATTATCAGTGATCTGAAAGCTTTTTTAAGCAAGGAATTGACCAAGATTGCAGCAGAGATGTAACATAAGCTACTAAGCACTTACAGGCAGTGTTTAATGGAGGTTATAAAGAATAAAAGATTCATAATGCATAATTACTTGTTCGGCCCCACTTTATATTAGGTCGCCTTAACTACTATGATCCTATGATAGTATGATATATGATACTATGATAAGTACAATGTACTTACTGTTTTTATATTGTATTGCAAAACACTTGCTGATATTGAGGTGGGATACGGGTAGGGTTAGGGGCAGGTGTGGTGGTATGGGTAAGTTTAAGGGTAGGGTTAGGTGTAAGGGAAGGGTCAAAAGTGTAATTACAAATGTAACTACAGAAATTAATTACAGATGTAATTAAATACAGGTATTTTTAAAAATGTAAGTACAATGTAAAGACATGCATGTACACAATAAGTGCAATGTATCAAATGATTAATTAAAATGTTAGTACATAGTAGTTAAGGCCACCTAATATAAAGTGGGTCCACTTGTTCTACTGCTTCTCTAGTTCCACATCAATCACACAAACCTGTCAGGTGGTTTGATATTATAGTATTATAGTAGTATTATAGTATTATTTAACCCTGTATGGCCTATCCCAAGTCTGGAAATTACACATTCTTTCCCTTCCCTGAAATTCTTAAACTTCCCACTTGTGGTTGTATGGAGTACAGATGCCTCCCTTTCCTTTCATTATCCATTTTGCCACATACCAAGCATTTGTTTCTTGATTATTGATTTAATCTCTGATCTGCTACACGATCTTCATTTCACCAAACAATCTGCTTCCTCATTCCCTACAACACCAATATGGGCTGGCCAGGGACCCACAAAAACTGAACTTTCATATCATGGATTTCAGAATTTTTTTCTATCATTATGTCTTGTCTGGTTTCTGAATGTTGAGCATCTATGCTTAAGTATGTTTTAGTCTCATAACATATTTTATATAACGTAATCATTATAGCAAGTAGCCCTCCCTGTGAACACCAATACAGACTTCTCTGGATCCTTTGATGCATTCGTATATAACTGGGTATACTCTCCATATTTATTCATAAAGGGATAGTTCACCCAAAAAAAATGTTGAACACAAAAGATAATATTTTGAAGAATGTCAGTTGATGGACCCCATTGACTTCCATAGTATGAACTGTTTGGTTATCGACATTCAACATTCTAAAACCACTGACACTCAGCAAAAGTAATAAGTTGATTTACCATTATCCTTTCCATTAATTTGCATAAATTAGCCGTCAAAGCTATAGATCTATAATTCAAAGGATTGCTTGGATCCTTTCCTGGCTTCCTTACTGGAATTATTAATTAACGCCTCTTTCCAGCTACTCAGTAATTTACTCTCACTCCAAATCGTATCGAAATTTTCTTGAATCACTTCCAAGCATTTTATACTAAGATGTTTTAACATATTGTCATGACCTGGTGCTGATGACTTCATTGATTTCAGTACTCTTTAATTCTGGATAAGAGAAAAGAACATCTAGCACACCATCTGTTGGATTCCTCTTTTCCATAAGATTTTGATGTAATTAGATTTTATTCTTTCGCCTTTTCCTTTCATTTGTTAGATTATCTGAGCAATTAATACTGGTGAATGCCCTTTGAAACATTTCAGCTTTTCCAACATCACTTATTGACATTTCTTCACCCATACTTAATACCGGAATCATTTCCTTATTCCACTCATCTTTTTAATCATGTTCCAGACATCTTGTATTGGAGTACTTTTACCTACATTATCACAGAAATGTATCAAATAAATATTTTTTTACCTTCCCTTATAATTTATCAAAGGCTTCAGTACTGTTCAGTGTTTCCTTTTCTCTTGTATCACTATATTACATTCCTCATTACACAAAGGGACATCTACTCCTCCCTCTTCCCTTTACTTCTTGGAATACATTTTGATGACACATTTTGTATTACTGGCACAATCTGTGAATGTATCATTTCAATTTCACTTCCTTTATTAATCACTAGTTGACTCCATTAGAAATTCTCCTCAGTTTGCCTTCTCAAGTAACCATTCGCCAGTACTTCCTTGGTTCAACTTTCTTATTCTACTTGCACTTATTATTGAACTAGCTATTGGGAAATGATCACTACCAACCGAACATTCCTTTATTACTCCACCTAGCATGCTTGAGACAAGGGTTAGATCAAGTACCAACTTGATCTAACCCTTGTCTCAAGCACGCTTGCACTACCCACATATAATCGCCATCATTGATACACACCAAAAAATTTAGATCCATTAGGTCAGGAGTTATTCAATTTCTTCATTTGAGAGCCGGGCGGGTTTGGGTTTGTGAACGTGCTATATAAGACTAAATAAAAACATGATCATTTACAGCCGTGTATGTGTGAATTATACAAGCTCATGGCTATTAAAATTAAAAAAGGTATGCATGGCTACAGAGATTCACAAGTCTTTCATCTGGAGTCCGAGTCAAGTCTGGAGTCTTTACTCACGAGTCGAGTCTCAAGTAATTTTATGTACTACAAAAGAAAAAAAAACAAAAACAAAGAAATTCATTCAAAAATCCTTTTTTTTAATAGACAAAATATGACCTTTCTATCATCCGTTTTGTTTGTAAAAAAAATGTCCTAAGATGTAAGGGATACATCCAGCCTTACGTTATAAATTATAATCCATTATAATGTAAAAGTCACGTTTGTTACACAGCGTTGTTACTGACGACAGACATTATCAGAAAATAATCAAACCGAACATTGAGTTGTTTCTAGTCAATAGAAAACTGAATGCATGCTGATTGCGATACGTTAAAATATGCGCTTTAAGCAATAGATGTATTAACATCTTTCTATCTCTCTCTCCCTCTCGTGTCTACATTAAGAGAGAGAAAAGCTGCAAAACGATGTATAAAAGTAAAACGTAGTGCTAGGTTTAAAGGTTAGATTTTCTTCATGTTTTAACAGGCTGGCAACCCAAAAGAGCCACTCGGCGACACCACAGTAAAACAGCGAGCTGTGTGAGTTAATGTCACTAACCTGTGTGGACAGTACACGATGTCTAATAAAAGGACGTTCCTGCGTCTTGAATTGTTTTCCACACATTCTTTGCATCTAGCCGATCTGACACGGTAATAAATCCATAAGTGAGAACAAATGGTACGATGGATCTTGTCATGTTTCATGGGACTCTTATGACGCACGCAATACACGGACAGCCATAATTAAATTCTATAACAAGGGTCCGATCTACCACGTCACGTGTGAAGCAGATATTATAACATTCAAATAAAGATTTTTTTTTTTTTTTTTAATTTACGATAGATAAGGATTAAAGACTTGAGTTGGATTTAAAAATTTCACGAGTCATTTCAGGTCGAGTCCCGAGTCAAGTCTGAAGTCTCATAAAATGCGACTCGAGTGCCCATCTCTGCTCACTACTACTGTCAAATGATATTAAGGTATCTATAAATCTATATGTTAAAAATAACACACAGGTTAAAAACAAAACAAAAAACTAAAGGAACTGCCATAATTGTATAACTTTTATAAATGAATTATATTCCCTTACCCACCTAATAAATCTAATAGAACAAATTTCTATATTAATAAAATTCTAATTAAATAGTCCACATTTCTGCCCAAAGCATGGAAAATACAGTCAGTGTTACAAACATTCATCATGAATGTACTGTAATAAGGGTGGTGATTTGGTGATTAAAAAGACTTCTAACATTCATGGCACAATGTTTCTCCGGTTTTCCTTGTCATTCTTGTTGGGCATGTTGAGACCGTTTCATCAGATTTAAAACTAGTTTAATTATCGAGTGATTTGTGGTTTATAACAGAGAGGTGTGTCGAATTGAAACGCTTCTCATTGGATGTTGCAGCTCTATTTAATAACGGTGTCCGTGACGCAACTCTTTTGAGCTTGCTTTTGGTTATTCACAGGGCCGTGCTGCGCAGTTCAAACTAGTGAAACAAATGAAAACAGTGCTACTTGTTCTCTCGATATGGTCCGTTTGTTTTACTGAGAAACTGCTTCAGATGATTCAGTGACAGCCGTTTCACTGCATCAAGTGAGCATATCGACCGCAAGCACCCTTGTGAAACCTAAAACGACAAATGGGACACCCTACGGTCTCCTGAACTAAACGGACATGTGCACACAGCAGCTATTTTAAGTTCACAAGAACGCAAGTGAATATGAAGTGTGCCATTTGGGACAGGGCCTTAGCCGCATCGCCAGGAGAAGAGGGGGAGGGAGGTGGGTGGGTGTGCTCTCGGGCCAGATGGAGATAATTGGCAGGCTGCCAACTGAATAGCCCTGAATTAGATTTGATTTTCATCAGAACCATCCCATTAGCATCATTCATTGCTCCTCCCCATAAAGTGCTACATGCATTAAAATCCCCACACCAAATTACTCTCTTCGTTTATGCCCTCAATAATTTCTAAGTCACTCAACACCAATCTTTTACATGGATTGTAGAAGTTTATCATTACATAACTATTGATTCCTGCTCATACTTGGACAACTACATATTCCAATATTCTGCCTTTACCCACCACTTTATATGGCAATTCTGCTTTAATAAACGTGATACACCCACCACCTTTGCCACTGTTTTTTTTTTTTATCTCCTCACATTTATGTAACCTTTTAAAACAAAATCAATTTTGGTTTAACCATGATTCTTGGATACATATTACATCAGGTTTTCCCCCCAAATGATCTATACATCCTTTAAATCCCTGTCCATTAGCCACTAAACTCTTAACATTCCACTGAAGGTTATCAGCAGCATAATTATCCATAATCCAATTTTGAATATATACCATTAATCCTTATCTGATTATTTCCCACATCAACCCATTTACAAGAACCTCTCTCCAGCTCTTAGTACCATTTGAATTGTCCGTTCGCCTTTCAGTCTATGCTGAACAATTACTTCAGCTATAACGAGTAAGAAACTTATTACTAACAATCAACATATCTTGTTTTATTCTTTTATCGCTTGTATATCCATGACTTATTTGGTCACTGCAGGTTCTACTCTCCCTTTCTCTTTTTTTTCTTTATCAGCTGCCTTGACAGCAACTTACATTTTGCCATCTCCTGTTGTATTTCTACTGATCTTTTCCAAACCTCACAGCCACCGTATGCCACACAATTATTTCCACCACAAAATTGCTGTACCCTCTCCACATTTCCCAGATTCATGCTCTCCCCCGCAACATGCACATCTCTTCTTTGATTTGCATACTGTAGCGGTATGTCCGCATCTCTGAAAATTGCAATGTCGCAGCACAGTTTCTACATAAGATCTAACAGGGAAAATAATCAATCCTAATTTGAGTCATTGTGGCAGAACTCCTCGTCCAAGCATCTTGATTCCACCACCTTACCTCCTTCCAAATTTCTTGTTACCTCCTCCATTGTTATTCCTAAAGGATCTCATGTAATTACTCCTCTCATCCACAACCTTTGCCCTACAATTCTGCAACTTTCTGTTTACATATTTTTATACTAAACGGTTTAGCTCCCCATCACTTGAGCGAGCTCTTAACATATTATACTCGATCACGTCTATCGCGGTCTCAAAATTCTGGCCAGTTGATTATACCTAGAATATCAAAATCAACTGCAGGCGGTCGATCCTTTTCCTATTTAGCTCCTAAACTCAGTCTTGGAACAGTCTTCCTAGCATTATTCAGGAAGCAGACATACTCTTTAAATCCAGACTAAAATGCATAATGACGGTGATGACTCCGATCTTTTCGAATATACCCATCTAATAAATTGCCTCACCGACACGACATCCTCAATAAGCCCGTCTCCGGCGTGATGACTCCGATCTTTCCGAATATCCATATCTAATAATTGCCTCACCAACGCGGCATGATGGCCAGAGGAGAACTGGCACCCCAACTGAGCCTAGAACCTGATGGAGTTTTGGTTCCTTGCCACTGTCGCCCTTGGCTTGGCTTGCTCAGTAAGGGACACTAAATTTTCAACTAAATATTCAAATACATATTCAACTAAATTACTGATCTGCCCACATCGTCACTATATGACAATTGAAATGAGCTGGATAACATCACTGTTTTCTCCAGAGCGGCTGTACAGCCGAATCAAATTCTGTTATTTTCCTGTCGAACACTGTGAAGCTGCTTTGAAACATCGGCATTGTAAAATTTTTATTTAAAGCTATATAAATAAAAAGGTGACTATCCATAATACTACTTTCTGATTCTCCTTGATTCTCTTTTTCACTACAGGTTCAATTCTCCCTTAATTGACAACAACGTAGCCCTGAATGTCGGCCTGTTGCTACGAAAATATATGAGAAGAATGAATTATAGTAACTTTACGTAGCCTATATCCTTCCGTAAGCCCAGACGAATTGCTCGTGCGGCCCACTTCAGGCAAAAACTCTAATTTATTTAAAGCTAAAGGCAAATATAAAGGACTTGGGTTTTACTGTCTACAGAAACAGCAGCACAGCACTTGTAATGCTTGAAGAATGCGAGCAGTGAGGCAAGGTAAGAGAAGCAGCTAAACATGACAAAACAACAATGATTGCCGACTGTTTATGATAAAAATAAACATTTAAAATGACAGACATTAATTTCCAGGGATGCAAACTACTTGGGACCTTTTCGAATTCCTCAGATTTTAATGTAAAGTATGTACAGTAACAGTGAATGCTTGTGTATCTGTTTCTAGGCTTTCTTCAGTAATCACAATCATTTGAAAATTAATAAAACTCAAAATATCACTCAAGCATAAACTAAACAACAGTAAACCTGGTAATTTAACTGTCATTTAGCTACCAATATAAATATATAATTTGATAATTAGTTCACATGCATTTTTTTTTTACAGTGTGCAATCAAAAGTTTGAAATAAGACTTTAAATGTTTTTGAAAGGAGCCGGCTGAATTTATTTGATCAAAAATACAGTAAAACACAAATATTAAAACAATTTCAAAATAGCCATTTTCTATGTGAATATATTGTAAACTATGTGATCAAAGCTGAATTTTCAGCATCATGTCACATGATCCTTCAGAAATCATTCTAATATGCTGTATTTTTCATAAACAATAATTTTTACACTCTTCCACAATTGGAGCTCTATTCCAAAAATGACAGATGTCAAGCTCCTAAAAAGGACAAAAACTATAACTAGCAGCGCACCATAAAAAAGCCCACATTCTACACTTCTAACAGAGCGGAAAATGAAGTATACCTGGGCCTCAAGTCTTCTAGACCATACCAGAGCATTCTGTTATTTGGACTGAGGTGTTAAACATTTTTGGAATGTATAACTTCCATGTATGGAACAGAGATCTACAAAATATTTTCAAAATTGTTTACCAATTTGCCCTGTGCACCAGGAAAGGCAAATAGTAACGTAAACTAGTATGCCAGTCATTCATTAACGTATTTAAGCATTTCAAAAAAATTAAATAAATAGCATTCATAAATGTTTCTGTATAAATAACATTTATATTTTTATGTTGTGTTAAAAATGTTCTGTGCATAGGGTGCTGGTGGTGTATTGCAGACCGGGTGTGATGGGCCGCTTTGTGCCAGAAAGTCCAGGGCCACTTTTTTGCCACAGTCCGCCCGTTCCCTAGTGAAGGCCTCGTTGACATGACAGCCATCAGCACAGATCCTCAGCAAAGAACACGAGAACCAGACAGGACCTCAGCACAAACTAGGGGTGTAACTAGCACCGTGGCTCATTTTAAATTTGACGAAGCACCTATAATACTGTCTGTTGAAATGAACACGTAAACAGACAGACTTTGTCTAATGTACATTTCTGCTGATGGATACGCATTCTGGTTTCCCAATACATTACAACAGCAATGATTAAAAAAAAAAAGTGTACAGAACAATCTCTTTTTGTAAGCTTTGGTCAATGCGAGTGCCGTTTGCTCTAATATGACCAGTCATTTACGCCGTCATCACCCGGGTGTTGATAGTGCACGAGCGCACGTGAGACCTGAACAGCAAACGTTGCTATCGGTGTTTAAACTAAACTAATTTAAGCCATGCCAATTTAAACATTCAAGCGCAAGACGACGCAAAAGAGAACTTGTGAGAATTTGTGTGTGCACTCATCTGAAGCACGCAACAAGGAAAGCCGTGTCTCTGACAGCTCACAAACATTGAGTTCTTTCAAATCTTTTCCCCTGAACATGGCACATACCAAACCGTACCGAAATGGTGATTAAAAAAAAAAAAAAAAAAAAAAGTTTTTGATCCGTTACACCCCTAGCACAGACCCTATGGTCAGTTTCAGCTCCACACCGGTGTGATGAATCTAATCTTCTAGCAAAAAGAATTGGATGAATATTGGAATACTACCGATCCCGATCTGAATTCTGACTTGTGTTGCACCCTGAACCATAATCTTAAAGGGTTAGTTCACCCAAAATTGAAAATAAAGTCAGTAATTACTCACCCTCATGTTGTTCCAACCATGTAAGACCTTCGTTCATCTTCGGAACATAATTTAGTATATTTTTGATGAAATCTGAGAGCTGTCTCACTCCTCCATAGGCTTTCAGAGGGACTGAAACTTGATGGCCCAGAATAGTAAGTAAAAACGTCATTTAAGGAGTCCAAATGACTACAGTGGCTCTGTATTAAGTCTATCATGCGACGAAAATACTTTTTGAGCGGAAAAACAACAAAAATAACGACTTTATCCCACTATTTATCCCACTATATACTCTCTGACGAGAGTTCGCGGGAGTGCCACGAACTCTCGTCAGAGGCTCAAATTGAACAATAATAGTGGGATAAAGTCGTTATTTTTGTTGTTTTTCCGCTCAAAAAGTATTTTCGTCGCATGATAGACTTAATACAGAGCCACTGTAGTCATTTGGACTCCTTAAATGACGTTTTTACTTACTATTCTGGGCCATCAAGTTTCAGTCCCTCTGAAAGCCTATGGAGGAGTGAGACAGCTCTCAGATTTCATCAAAAATATACTAAATTATGTTCCGAAGATGAACGAAGGTCTTACATGGTTGGAACAACATGAGGGTGAGTAATTACTGACTTTATTTTCAATTTTGGGTGAACTAACCCTTTAATCTTTGTTCGTTGGCCAGAAGAGAATTGCCCCCCAAGACTGAGCCTGGTTTCTCCCAAAGTTCTCTCCCCATTCTGTCACCTGATGAAGTTTGGGTTCTTTGCCACTGGCCTGCTTAGCTGGGGACACTGATTATTCAACAATATTTTGATCTGGCTGTACTGACGCTGTTGTATGTGAACAGAACCGAGCGGGGCATAATTTTACTGCAGCACTACTTTATAGATGAAATGAATTATGAATTTAATAATTGATTATCTTCACAATAGAACTAAAATCAACACTGAACTGACAGCTGAACAACAGCCAAAATGCATAATTTCTGTATTGTATAAAAAGTGCTACATAAATAAAAAGGTCTTGGAGTCAAAACACTGGCAGGAATCCCTCACACACACACACACACAAACATAGCTCTGCACAAAGGTTTGTTTGCAAGCAGACCAAGTCCCATCTTTTCAGCGGTCTTGGTCCGCTTGTTTGGTGCACACCTCTCGGGGTAGTCCATCGTCATCCGATGATGACTTCTATGATTTGTGGGTTCTTTGATGACTGTATAGTCCGATGTGGGAAGGACACCGTCTTTTACAGACAGGGCATATAAAAATTTCTCCAGATTTGTCTTGGGGGTGCCGGAACAAGCATGGCCTGCTTTCTCTGATGTCTTTTAGACAGGCGAAGTTCAGTTCTCCTGTCTTCATAGCTTTGTACTTCATTCTGCCAGAGTGTGCGGTTCATGGCGCTACTTTCCAGGGATGTGGGGTTTATCCCACACTTCTTAAGAAGGGCTTTTAGTTGGTCTTTTAGTCTCTTTTTTTGGCCTCCTGCAGAACGGCAGCCAAGATGTAATTGACCGTTCAGTACCTTACGTGGAAAGCGAATTGATGGCACTCACAACATGACCAAGCCATCCAAGTTGGTAGAGCATTAAGGTTGCTTCTATACTCCAACAGTTAGCTTTTTGCATTATCTCAATATGTGGCACTCGATCTTGCCATGTCACTTTGAGGATGCGCTGCAGGCATCTAATGTGGAAAGATTCCAACCTTTTCAGATGTCTAGCATAGATAGTCCATGTTTCAGAACCATACAGAAGGGTGGTGAGGCAGATTGCCTGATTAACACCAGGGTCCGGGTGACAGCGTTCACACTCATTCAAATTAACTGCACTAACAGAGCAATCGCACCAGGGTCCGCTTTAAATCGAGCCAAAAGTGTGAACTGAGAGACTGTATAGCCTATGATGTGATTTTTGCACATTTGTTCAAAATAGCCTGTATGCACTGAAGAAAAAAAAAAGTGTTGGATTTACATGATTTACTTGTACACATCGGACCCACATGAATCAATTAAGTTAAACCAACATAATTTGTTCATGTAACTTCAACATCATGGAATGAAAACATTTTAAGTGACCCAATTAAGTAATCTCAAAGTGAATTTTATATGGCTCCCTGACATGATTCAGGCATTCAATTTCATATATTCATTCATCCATTTCAATTTCATATACTTTAATGTTACACAACTGAATTATAATTTCTGCACTAGCTAGTTGAAAATCTTTTAGCTAGTAATAGCACTAGGGCTGTAATCTCCCAGTCGATTAGTCGATACGTTCTGGCTCGACCCAAATTCTGATTGGTCAATTTTTTGCCGCTTTCATTTCATCAGTTTTGCCGCGCCGCATTCATTTCATCAGGTGGAGAGCACTAATTGCTAATGTGTTTTTTTTTAAGAGCACCCCTGTTTCACAGGTAACAGTCTGTCTTCAGAACACCCCTCTTGTTTTTACTTCTTTTGGATTAGCCCAACCCACTGGTGAAGAGAAGTCTCTCGCTGGTCCTTTGTTTTTCATTCCCCGCTGGCTCAAATGCACACCCATAGCGGTAAACTTGAGGAACGCCCATCAACGTACACATGAGGGGAAGCGTCACAACACCACGCTTCAGTCGTGCTGCTAAAGTGCAAAAGTGGATCTGTACTGTCGGTTTTGCCACGTTCATTTCATCAGGTGGAAAGCACTAATTGCTAATGGGGGTGTTTTCAGAGCAGCCCTGTTTCACAGGTAACAGTCTGTCTTCAGAACACCCCCTTGTTTCCACTTCTTTTGGATTAGCCCAACCCACTGGAGAAGAGAGACAGATTGAAGAAGGCTAGTTTGCTGTATATTATTTAATTGTGAGAGCTTTTTTCTGCTCTTGATCTGGCTTGTTTAATAAATATTCCTTTTTTATTAAAGTGGACGTGCCTTTTGTGTTTAAGAGTAAAAGCTTTAAGTTAATAGTCTATTCGTGTCTCAGCCTCGAAGCTGAGCTGATCATGTGTTCGAGCTGCACAGAGCGGCTAAAATGATAGTGTCTGTCAGTTAGTATAATACATATGACAATAACAATTGTCTAAATTATGTTGCATATTCCTTAAAAGTTCTTGTGATGATATCACTAGTTGACAACATAGTACTATATTTTCGGAAATCATAGGCTATGATGGTGCACGTGATGCAGCGCTGTCAGAGCCGACAGACTCGTGTCAGACTCATTTCAGTGCAAAATAATTTTAACGATTTATTATACTGCAAATAACCTACTTTTTTTTATGTTTATTTATAATTAATTTAGGCAGACAACAAGGCTACCAAGTACTGCACACAGTGTGCAGCTAATTAATTTAACGTTTTTCCTAACGTCATTTATAGTCGAAAATTTCAGGACTTCAGTTGACTGACATTTTCTTTGGTTGATTACAGCCCTAAATAGCACACATTAGCATCTTAAATGCTAAGCATTAAAGCTCCTTCCTCAAAGCAGTTATGACATTAGCTGTATCAATCCACAACCTAAGTAAATGCTCCACAATGGTAACCCACTGTAATTTAAATTGTTCTAATAATTCCAACATAATTGAAAATTAAACAAAATCAAGTCTCCCCCTCTCTCACCTGGGTAAAAAAATACTCTCTCTGAGTCTCTGATTTAGCCATATGCAAAGCATGCCGGGAACTAACAAGTTTCAGTTAATGCAACAAAAATCATTCATGTACCGTAATCTCAACACAAACGGATTAAGTAAACATCAAATTGACTTATATTTAAGTGGATTGAACACATTCAAATTAAGTTAGGACAGAATGCATAGCAATTGTGTTATTTAGCTAATTTTAATTAAGCAATTTGAACAAGCAGTAAAAAATCTTTTTTTTTTTTCATTGTGGGGAGATTGTTCACATGATGAAGGTTTTGTATTGTTTGCATGACGGATGTAGTCTCATCTTTATTTTTTTAATTATTACCATGTTGTAATTTTCTTAAATGCATCAACTCAGAATGCCTAATGTTGGTTTGATTGCTTGTGATGCATGAGAAAATATTTTTTTGTCTGCCTAATGTAGTAGATTTGATGCGGATGAGGTTCCCGAGTCCTTCACGGGTCCTGTTACGCACTGGATCACCAATATGCTGTTATATGGAGAAAACTAATTCTAGACCAGAAGTTATGGGCAACTTTCAGAAGCAGCAACAGTCAGGGGTTTGAATGAGAAAATTCCACCCAAGTCTCGAGTCTGTGGCCAGTGGAAGGCAAAGCCTTACACACGCTCTGCTGCCTATGTTTGCAGTCCGTTTTTTCTCCTCGCGAGACACAAATAACTTTTGTGTAATGAATTCACCCCACCATTGCATGGAGAGAAAGACAGTTATCTTGAAAAACTAACAACAAATATAGAATTATGTATTGAGTAATAATAAGCATGTTACATTTATTAAGGGACATTTGTTGTGTATTTGTATGTCACCTTGCTAAGCCAAGTTATGTGATTGTGATTTGGTTGGTAATGCATTTACACTGGCAAGTTTCCAATAAAAATAAACACATAGCAGGTGTGTTTGTTATCAAGGGGTGTTGAGTGAGTGGTGCCGAGGGGAGTGAGACTGACCTTTGGAGAACAACTTCTGATGACCCCATCTGAGACCAAAGCCACCGTTCTGCAGAAAACTGAACATAAAAGAGTTTACACCATTGATAGGAAACACATAACCAACATGTGCACTTCTGAGGAACTTCTAAATGTCGGCGTTCAGAAATTGGCAGTAACGGTAAAACAATACTTAAGAAAATGAATAAAGATTCGTCCAGCTAATATAGACATTACAGACATAAAGCGGTCAGCAGATATTGTAGTGTTATAGTAAATGGGCCTAACAGTAAATGCCAAAAAATTAACGTTAAACTTGTTCATCTAAGGCAAGAATGAACATGTCCCTGCACAAGCGTTAAGGAATTCTGCCTTATTTTAAACCTCGTGTAACTTGGCTCTGAGATCAACTGGGTCTCAGGACCGGTCACTTTAATCGTCTTGACGAGTTCGCCAATCAGCGACTTTACTGTTCAATGATGAAGCCAGCATGTGTCTGTATTTATTGAATAAGGTCTGGTGTAGTTTAAATTCTTTCACAAAAAAAAAAAAATTCAAAATAACATGCCACACTCACCCGCTCTTTCTCGCTCCTATCAGGTGGGCAACAAACACTCTCCGTACGAGCGCTGCCATGACAGAGACGGTCTTAATATTGGGAGATACGATGGTCCGTGGCTCTACCATTGGAGAATGCGTAACGGCCAACTTGGATCACGTGTGCCTTGATAACCAATCACATTACATTCTTGACGTTGTGCGACAGTCAATCACTGTTTGCGGATACCATAGAAATGAATGAGAAGTGCCGTAAACTGAATCCTACCTGTCGCGCAATTGTCAGTGAATTCTCTTAAAAACCTGCATTTTTCTCGGTGTAAACTATAAAAAAAGATCCATCCAAAACGAATGTTTAAGAGCAAACATGTTGAAGAATAGCCGATTCATTAAATGATGAAAATGGTTTCCCCACAAAAGCAGTTTATGCTGCGTAGTGAAGCATCTCCTCCATAGACATCCACTCGAAAAAACGGCAACTGGCTTCTTTCACTGCGTAGCACAGCGTTAGCAGGTGGTACGCTTTTTTTGCTAACCTTGGCTGCTTGCCTTAAAGTGGCTTTGGCCATGATGCCTTGTATGCAGTTACAATTTCTGCTGTGCTCTCGTCCTTTACGTGATTCACTGACGACATCTACAGGAATGGAGGGTTCGTTACCACAGCCCTTGACAGATAGTATAGTTTTACCCATAGGCTAGACCAGGGGTGTCCAAAAAACTCGGTCCTGGAGGGCCACTGTCCTGCAGAGTTTAACTCTTACTTGCCTCAACACCTGTCTGAAAGGCCTTCTGAAGCGAAGTGATGTGCTTGTTTAAGAAAAGTATCCATATTTAAACTTTACAAACTGTAATTGCTAACAGGGCTATATATATATATATATATTGTTAGAATAATTATGAAATTTCTTCTTTTATTCGTAATATGTAACCAAGAATAAGGCCAAGTATAAAGAGGCTTTATTCCCAATATATAACCAAGAGTTATGCCAAGTATAAAGAGGCATAACCACACAAGTATGTTATGTATTGTTTTATTATGTTAAAACTGTATGGGGAGTGTTAATACAACTCTTATAAGGAAGTTGTTTATATAACCAAAAGACTTTTAGTCAGAAGGAAGACAGTGGAGGTTTTATAGAGAGCCTTTATGTCAGGCTTTATAAGAGCCTTATAAGTAAAGAAGTAGTGGAGGTTTTATAGAGAGCCTTTATGTCAGGCTTTATAAGAGCCTTATAAGTAAAGAAGTAGTGGAGGTTTTATAGAGAACCTTTATGTCAGGCTTTATAAGAGCCTTATAAGTAAAGAGTAGTGGAGGCTTTATAGAGAGCCTTTATGTCAGGCTTTATAAGAGCCTTATAAGTAAAGAGTAGTGGAGGCTTTATAGAGAGCCTTTATGTCAGGCTTTATAAGAGCCTTATAAGTTTTCGAGTAGTGGTGGTTTTATAGAGGACCTTTATGTCAGGCTTTATAAGAGCCTTATAAGTAAAGAAGTAGTGGAGGTTTTATAGAGAGCCTTTATGTCAGGCTTTATAAGAGCCTTATAAGTAAAGAGTAGTGGAGGCTTTATAGAGAGCCTTTATGTCAGGCTTTATAAGAGCCTTATAAGTAAAGAGTAGTGGAGGCTTTATAGAGAGCCTTTATGTCAGGCTTTATAAGAGCCTTATAAGTAAAGAAGTAGTGGAGGTTTTATAGAGAACCTTTATGTCAGGCTTTATAAGAGCCTTATAAGTAAAGAAGTAGTGGAGGTTTTATAGAGAACCTTTATGTCAGGCTTTATAAGAGCCTTATAAGTAAAGAGTAGTGGAGGCTTTATAGAGAACCTTTATAGTATGGCTTTATAAGAGCCACAAGTTGAATAGAGATAGCAAAGTGAAATAAAAAAGTTGTTTATATGGCCGTAAAACTTTTATAAGAAGTTTTTTATTTTTACAACTTTTATGTATAAGCTATTTATAAGGCCGAAAAATTTAAAGGAAGTTCTTATACAACTTTCATGAATTACTTTATAAACACGGAAAGACACAAAAACATGATTTTGTAGAAATGTCTTACTTTGGTTCATTGTAAAAACACAGACACATGATTTAGTAAAAAAGTTGTATTTTGGTTTATAGTGAAGACACGGCGCAAAGATGTTGTAAAAATGTTTTATTTTGGTTTATAGTAAAGACACAGAAACGAAGACTTTGTAAAAAAAATTTTATTGGTTCATAGTAAAAACACAAGAGACATTGTTTGGTAAAAAAGTATTTTATTAGGGTTATCGTAATGACCACACTGAGACATGTTTTGTAAAATATGTTTTATTGAAAAGATAAAGAAAGACACTGAGCCATATGTATGAAAGTCATTTATTAATGTAAAGGACAAGCAAATAAAATGTAACCTGTATTAGCATGCAAGCATGTAACAAAGTATTAAACAAAGAAGCAAGTTTTACCTCGGGATGATGTCTTGCAGACGAGACGAAGGAGGAGATTAAGGATCCAAGCAAGAAGAAGAAGAATGAAAGAAGATGTTGAAGGAATTTAGGGAGTTGACAATGTTCCAAAATCTGGGATTGGATAAATTGTGCATATGTGAATGAATATGTAATGAAGAGGTGTGATGTTAAAAGGTATATAAGGTATTGATCTCTGTATGAATATCAGAAGCTGTGAGCAACAGGCTGCTTCTCCATTGCTTGATGATCCGAGCCTGACATCTGCTGGTGATACTTGTGAACCGACTTTTTGAAATCGTTTTATGTAACCATTATTGATTGTATGTAAAACTTTTTGTAACTGGAAAAATAAATCTACTTATAATCGATTTAAAAAAGAAACAGTTTGCCACGTCTCTGCTTTCTAAACGAGTTGAGCTGAACCAAACACGGATGGGGTCTGTTCTTCTAGAGAGTAAGTATAAATTTATATATTTATTATCTAGTTAAGGATTCGACCTGCTTTACCTAGCCTGAGAATAAAAACTAAAACTGGGTAGAAGGTGTGTGGGATCTATATAGATTGTACACCGAATAGCATGGCGCCCAACTAGCGGGGCACAATTGCTTATTGATTTCTGGCCAAAATCAATAAACAAAGTGCTGACAAAAGGCGTGATTATTGTATAGAATATACAATAAAAATAGAGCCTAAAATAGGATTGAGGAAAAAATCCGAAAAAGACTCAGAAGGTAAAAAGAAGATATAATTCAAGTACGAATTATATATTAACCTAGGAAAAGGTTAAACTAATAGTAGTGTTGAAAAAAGTGAGATTTAGGTCTAAGAAGGAAGGAATCCTGTAGACAAAAAATAATTCGGGGAAGAATTATTAATATAACCTAGGTAAAGGTTATTAAGTGCATGCACGACACTACTAGGATCTCTATTATATTATATTGGAATACGGAAAAACCGTGAAGCTCAATAAAAGAATAAGCGTGTTCCAATAGGGTATTAGAAGTAGATTAATACGCCGATATAATAGAGACTGGCTAAATCTTCAGTGAAAAGATTTAGTGTAGACTGTGTGGACTGTCCAACGAAGTGCACGTCGTTGGATAGGAATCACAGTGAAAAGCAGATCCATATTAGAGCAAAAACTTGGAGAGATAATAAGTAATAATATGTATAGAGAAAGCTTTGTAAGTGAACAAATCGACAATAAAAGTAAATTGCGATTTTAACTTTGACTTCCATCCAGAAAACAATTAAGTAAAAGTATATGAAATCAATTATAACATTTCTGAAGAAAATGTCAGAAGAACAAATAATTGGTGAAAGAAATGATGCTCTAGAAAGGGAAGGAGCAGTAAGTAGAAGAATGGAAGAAGTTATGGAAAATAATGAACAAGATGAACAGAGAATGTTAGTCTCTGAAAATAGAACTCCGATTAGAGCAGCAGAGAAAAGAGCTGATAGAAAGACAGATTGAAGTTTGGAAGAAAGTCAATGTGAAGAGAGTGAAGCTGAGGAATTAAATTCCACAAGGATCAGCACGGAGTATGAAATTAGTGAAGAAGAACCAGTGCTCAGGAAAGAGACTAGGTTGAAGCACAAAAAAGGTGTAAAAATACCATTACAGAGAGTAACCAAACAGATACAGAATGACTGGCCAGAAGTGGAATTTAGGGGAACTAAATATAGGAATCCCAGTGGGGAGAAAAGAGATAGGGAATTAGTGAGTAGATGGAATAAGAAAATAATACCTGAGAGGGATTTGACATATGGTCAGATAAAAACTGCAAGCATGTCCCCGTCTTTGACACAAATAGCCGAACAGGAAGGTTGGTCAAAATCAGGCAAACAGACCTTGTTCCAGGAGGGATATGAGTATAATAGAAAGATAGTAAAAGAATTGGACAATGTAATAAAGGTATTGAAAAATCAGAATAAAAAATTACAGAGAGATTTGGAAACAACAAGAGGTTTTAGAGCAATTGAGAATCTGAACAGGGTCTCGGAAGAGATATGGGAGGAGGAGAGCGAAGAGGCTGTAGATCAGGAAGAGTTAGGGAGACAGGTAACCCCTAGGGAAAGGGAAACTCCGGTAAGGCAACTACAGTTCAGCACTCCACAGAGAATTGAGGAAGAAAGAAGTGAGGAACAGAATATTCAAGCCAAATTGTTAGAGTTAAAATTAACTGATGTTGTGAGGAAACAGGTAGGATCTAGGAAATCAAGTGAAGATTACTACAATTATACGGATAGAATCATTAAATCCGCAACACAAGCTGGCTTAGGCTCTGAAGCGATAACAAGATTGGTACACACTTGTTCAGGGCATGCCATTACACCACAGACCCAAGAAAAGGTTAGAGACCTCACTGGAGTCGAAGACAAATACAAACAATGGCAAGACATGCTAGTGAATGCAAATAGAGAACAAGTGCCCTTACTTAGCGTTTGGCTATCAATCGAGGATGAAATTCCGATGTCAGACAAAGTAAGACTACTACGAGATGTAGGAAGCAAAATACCAGGAGGACATAAATTAGTGACCATCTTAAATACCATCACTAAAAAACAAATAGAAGAGAGATTAGCTGAATATGATTTAAATACTCAGTTTGTGAAAAGAAAGGAACCACAAGGAGCAAAGGTTCAAAAACAATAAAAAGACAAAATAGTAAATAAACAGAGAGCCTGTGGAGAGCAAAAGACCGTATAATACAAGATTCCAAGCTAGGCAAGGTGAGAGAAGTCAGTCTAGTAGGCCTAAAACCTGGAATCCAAAGAAAACAACATGGCAGAGAGATAGTAGTGCAAAGAAAACCTTTAGGGATAGCAGAAATGGTACTGCACAAAAGTCAAGATACATTACAGCGGAAAATTGGGAGAAATTAATTCCAGCACAGAAAGATCAAGTGATACAGAAATGCAAGAGCACTGATTCAATGTGAAAAGGGACAGACAAGGGATCTTGTCCTGGCACGGCTCAAATGGCAGAGGTGATGGCGGTGCTTAAGGCACTAGAGAAATTGAAAGAAATTAATTCCAAATCAAGTTATTATAGTTACTGATGGTAAATATGTAGAGACAAGTCTAAATGAAAACTTGGAAGTTTGGAAACAGAATGGTTTCTGTAAATACAACAAAAAGCCCATTGAGCATGAACAGATGTGGAAGGAAATAGATGCTCTGGTGAAAGATTTAGACGTAATTCACCAGAAGGGGCATTCGAAGGAGAGGACAGAATTATCCCAAGGGAACGAAGCAGTTGACAAATTAGCTAGGCTAAGGAGAATAGTCATAATCGAGGATAAAGGAACAGATGCGATTCAGAAGCTACATGACTGTTAAAAACACCCTGGTGTAAACTTAATGGGAAAAATACTGTCAGATAATAACATGAATATTCCAAATTGGAGGAAGAAATATAGAGAGATCAAGTTGAAATGTGAAAACTGCATGAGAAAAGGATATCACAGGACGATCAGGAAAGATTATGGCAGAATACTTCCAGACAAAGCAAATGTGGAATGGGACTTAGATATAGCTGGTCCACTCAATCCGCGCACTAAGAAAGGTAATAGATTCTTCTTAGTTGCAGTAGAGGCATATTTGAACAAGATATGGGCCAAGCCACTAAAAGACCCTAGTGCTAAAAACATAATCAAGGCACTTGATGAGAAATCAACTGGCTAGCGGAGAAACATATCAAATTAATTAAGTCAGTTCGTTATCACCCAGAGAGTAATGGGTTAAGTGAAAGGTCAATCGGCAGCTTGAAAAGCTTTTTTCGGGCAAACCATAACAATACGGAATGGGATGAACATATGGAAGAGGCTTTGCACTTCGTTAACATGAATACAGGGAGTAGAGAGGCAAAAAAAGAAATCGAACATCCTGAAGATAAGTGTCAGGTGGGAGAGTTTGTGTGGATAAAATTGACAAATAAACATCCAACTAAACCATTCAAAGATTGAATTACTAAGAGAGACAGAGTTCTGAAAATCATAGATAAGCACACGGTCCAACTCGAGCAGAATGGAGTGTGGAGTAAAAACAATCTGATTCTAATTAAGTGATTGTAAATAAAGAGATACTTCCTTAGAAAGTGAGGAGGTGTAAAGTCACCCGGATAGGGGCAAAACCACACGGGACTGAATGTAAATCTTAAGGTGATAAATCACTTCAAGGTGGTTCAAAGGAAGGAACCGTAAGATTTCAGCGTGTGAGCTATCAATTATCTGGATGGAATGTAAAGTATATTAACATCGAAAACACGGAGATGTAGCTAAGCAATAGCTTTAAAACCAAAATGGAAAAAAAAGCTATATAAGAGACTGTGACTGGCAATAACAATATATGAGAAACATAAAGACAGCAGTATGTGATAAAAATATGGCTTGGACATCAAACAATTTAAGTATGAAACTGTTTGCAATGAAGGGGAATGGATATTGAAGGATTTTTAAGAAGGGGAAGATAAGCCCAGTTTAATTATTAAAAATCTCTTTAATACACAATAAGCATAAGAAAGACTAGAGTAAATGAACTTATGAAGCACTTGAGAATTAAAACACCAAGGGAAGCTTGATATGTTACAGGAATGGAGTCCGAGAACCGGTGTGGGCCTTCGAGGTCAGGAGATCCCAGGGGAAAACGAAGGTGGAGTCGGACGTGTGTGCAAAGACCCGCAGTGGTGGGGGTAATAAATACCATTGCAATAGCCCTAACTATACTATGGACCAGAATTAGATTGAATGATACAGGAGTGGATAAAGATAAAGAGATGGACATGGAATACATTGATCCAGAGTATGAAATGGATACAACTGTTCTGATAAATGAAGGGCAGAGTGAAAAAGGAAGAGAGATAAAGCCGGTGAAGTCGCTTGATATAAGTGGAAAAAAGATAAAAAGGATAGAGGATAGGAATATCGCAATCGAGTGTAAGGAAGAGTTCACAGATGAGAAGTACACAATATATGAAACAGTATAAAAATTGGGTTAAAATGGTATAGTGAAACTACAAGAATGGCTGAAATAGCATTGGGTAGAAATAGATTTGGAGAAAAAGAGGAAAATCTTTATCAGATAAGCATTAATATGGACAAATTCTGGGAAGAGTGTAGTGATGGTGACATGAATGAATGCGCTAAAACGAGGTATAATTGGAAGTTGCATAATCTATGGAGAGATAGCGTAATAGAGAAATTGATTGCACAATTTAATGGTAAGGATTGCAAGGAACATGAGATGAGTTGGATCAGATGTGTATGCATGCAACAATGGAAATGTGAAGCAGATAAAGACGGAACAGAAAATAGGTACAACGACAGGGAGCATTGGTTGTTATTTAGGAATGCAAATGGAATTGTAAGTCAAGGAGTGAAATTAGTGACTATGCTGGAGCAATCTCAGAGATGGATCAATATGATAACGGAAGATGATACAGTAACAGATCAGATGATACTTCAATTTAGACTATTTGACGTATTAGAGGATGTAGCCACAAGGGAGGATGAAAAAGTGATTCCTGTGAAAATAGTGGATACAGAAAAAGGAGAAGGAGTTATTGTCCGTTATGACAATAACAGACTAGGAAAGTATTATCCAATTCCAATTGTAAGAGTGAGAGCGAAAAGCGATAAAGAAATTATGTTGTGGAGAATTCCCAAAGAAATTAAGGAGTATCATGGAAAAGCAGATATCCCAGAGCCAGCATATAAAATAACTTGGGGTGAAAGAGGAAGACTATCCAAAGAAGAAAAAATGTTTAACTTTAAAATGTTTTGGTCAGTAGTGTGGAATGGAGGTATCCATCGGTGGCTGTAGCCTACACTGGGTGGACGTGTGATGATGAGAGGGTAGACGGAAATTGGAAAAGGAATGAGATAAATCAAGGAATATGCAGAGTAGTTTCAGAACCAGTAATAACTGAAAAGACGATTTTCGCTGACACTCTAGGGAACTTCAGTTCACAAGAAAACAGTAGATGTATGCCCCCATTCCCATTCTATTTTATGCTGGCAAGAAATTTTTTTTTCAACAAACAACTACAAGGTGTAGAGCCCAGAAAAATAACATTGAATAATGGAATTCAAACTATAAATGAAAAGGTGCAGAAAAGAATTCTGAAAATGGCAGGAATAGGAGAGAATACATTTGCCTCAATAAAATGGCTGATGAACAACTTTAAATTAATATTGACTGTGACGACAGTAGTGTTTGTGCTAATCTTAATTGAATGCACAGGATTAGGAAGAATTTTCCGGTTATGCATATTGGTGGTGTGGAGATTATGCAAATACATTAGATGCTGTGATCAGAGGAGGTCACGATGTAGAGCCACTCACCACTGGCACCCCTCCGACTAATAGAGGTGTGGCCAGACCTACAAGACACACCAGCAGGGTATAGAAGCCTAGACAGTGGCGAAAAGAGTGTATAGCGATCGATCAGCTCATAAAGCTTGGAGGAAAGAGGACCAATTGTTTGTACACGTATTACAGGCAAAAGGTGTGGGCAATGATTTGAGAGAAATTAAACATAATGGGATATGTTATCTTATAGCTCAGAGAGATGACGGATCTCCAATTGAGAGAGAGGCAGATTGCCAAATCCCAATTGACACCTCAGGACTCCAAGAGCAGGATAGCGGCTTGGAGCAAGGTAGTAATACCGAATACTCTGATTTCGACATTCAGCTGGTGCCAAACCTGTATGAGTAATGGAAGGAGCCGCACCTTTATCTGTGAAGCTCCTGATGGGCAGTTAATTGGGGCATGTCCGCATGAGATAACCAATGGGAAATGGATGCAAAATAGATTTGGCGCATACTTAACGATAATTAAACAAAGTACAAAGAATTGGCCTTCCACAACTCGGATTAACGGAAAGATAGTAGACAGTAGATTGATCAGACCAATAAACAAGAGGCCATGGGTAGAGAAATACATAAACATATCTCAAAGAAATGTCTATACTGAAACAGGACAAGTCTATGCTCAGTTCACCAAGTATGACAAGGAAAAGAAGCGTCATGTAAATTATCTCAATCTGGAAATAAAAGACTAAAATTGCATGAGGGGCATGTTAGAATAATTATGAAATTTCTTCTTTTATTCCCAATATGTAACCAAGAATAAGGCCAAGTATAAAGAGGCTTTATTCCCAATATATAACCAAGAGTTATGCCAAGTATAAAGAGGCATAACCACACAAGTATGTTATGTATTGTTTTATTATGTTAAAACTGTATGGGGAGTGTTAATACAACTCTTATAAGGAAGTTGTTTATATAACCAAAAGACTTTTATAAGAAGTCAGAAGGAAGACAGTGGAGGTTTTATAGAGAACCTTTATGTCAGGCTTTATAAGAGCCTTATAAGTAAAGAGTAGTGGAGGTTTTATAGAGAACCTTTATGTTAGACTTTATAAGAGCCTTATAAGTAAAGAGTAGTGGAGGCTTTATAGAGAACCTTTATAGTATGGCTTTATAAGAGCCACAAGTTGAATAGAGATAGCAAAGTGAAATTTGTAATATTGTAAACTTTTGATAGCAAATCAAAAGTTGTTTATATGGCCGTAAAACTTTTATAAGGAGTTTTTTATTTTTACAACTTTTATGTATAAGCTGTTTATAAGGCAGAAAAATTTAAAGGAAGTTTTTCTTATACAACTTTCATGAATGACTTTGTAAACATGGAAAGACACAAAAACATGATTTTGTAGAAATGTCTTACTTTGGTTCATAGTAATAACACAGACACATGATTTTGTAAAAATGTTTTATTGGTTCATAGTAAAAACACAAGAGACATTGTTTGGTAAAAAAGTATTTTATTAGGGTTATCGTAATGACCACACTGAGACATGTTTTGTAAAATATGTTTTATTGAAAAGATAAAGAAAGACACTGAGCCATATGTATGAAAGTCATTTATTAATGTAAAGGACAAGCAAATAAAATGTAACCTGTATTAGCATGCAAGCATGTAACAAAGTATTAAACAAAGAAGCAAGTTTTACCTCGGGATGATGTCTTGCAGACGAGACGAAGGAGGAGATTAAGGATCCAAGCAAGAAGAAGAAGAATGAAAGAAGATGTTGAAGGAATTTAGGGAGTTGACAATGTTCCAAAATCTGAGATTGGATAAATTGTGCATATGTGACTGAATATGTAATGAAGAGGTGTGATGTTAAAAGGTATATAAGGTATTGATCTCTGTATGAATATCAGAAGCTGTGAGCAACAGGCTGCTTCTCCATTGCTTGATGATCCGAGCCTGACATCTGCTGGTGATACTTGTGAACCGACTTTTTGAAACTTAGAACTTTTCTTTTATGTAACCATTATTGATTGTATGTAAAACTTTTTGTAACTGGAAAAATTAATCTCCTTATAATCGATTTAAAAAAGAAACAGTTTGACACGTCTCTGCTTTCTAAACGAGTTGAGCTGAACCAAACACGGATGGGGTCTGTTCTTCTAGAGAGTAAGTATAAATTTATATATTTATTATCTAGTTAAGGATTCGACCTGCTTTACCTAGCCTGAGAATAAAAACTAAAACTGGGTAGAAGGTGTGTGGGATCTAAAATAGAAAATATTATAATATAAAATAAAATAAATATAAAATATTGGTGCTAAATTCCTTCAAAAAGTGCGTGTCTAAAACTGGAGTGGAATTGAGCTGCATTGAACTGCTGCAACAGGGAGCACCCGTGTCTGCCAGGTCAAAACAGGGAACATCTGTGTCTGACAGGTCCACACAGGGAGCAAATGTGCCAGCCAGATCCTCACAGGGAGTACCTGTGCCCGCCAGGTCCAAACAGGGAGCACCTGTGCCAGCCAGATCCACACAGGAAGCACCTGCGTCAGCCAGATCCAAACAGGAGGGCCTCACCTCATATCTGGTCTACAGTGATGCATCTGAGAAGGTCCCAAACGTAGGCTTCTCAGATGCAACACTGAAGACCACGGAGCAGCAGATAAAGCAGAGACCGAAAAAGCCACAGGGAACATCTGTTCCCATCGGGTCCCAACAAAGTGGACAACTCAGAATCTCTGAGCATCTGACTGAGGATCTTAAAAAAAGACCTCTTTTGAAGCACAGATGCCCAACAAGACTCTAAGGGCACCTTTGGCTCCCATGCCAGGCAAGATCTTAGATAGTCCAAAACTTAAGATGGCAGGGGCAGATGCCACAGAGGCAGGGGCTGCTGCAACAGAAGCCTCTAGCCACTTTCCAGAAGATAGAGTCTGTCTGTTGCACAGCGGTTATTGACACGAGCACCGAGTGGATACATTTTACAAACCCTGAGCTGCGGAGCAAAGAGCTGCTAAGGCAGCGTTTACCAAATGCCCCAGTACTTTATACAGTGAGGAAAATAAGTATTTGAACACCCTGCTATTTTGCAAGTTCTCCCACTTGGAAATCATGGAGGGGTCTGAAATTGTCATCGTAGGTGCATGTCCACTGTGAGAGACATAATCTGGAAAAAAAAATCCAGAAATCACAATGTATGATTTTTTAACAATTTATTTGTATGATACAGCTGCAAATAAGTATTTGAACACCTGTCTATCAGCTAGAATTCTGACCCTCAAAGACCTGTTAGTCTGCCTTTAAAATTACCACCTCCACTCCATTTATTATCCTAAATTAGATGCACCTGTTTGAGGTCGTTAGCTGCATAAAGACACCTGTCTACCCCATACAATCAGTAAGAATCCAACTACTAACATGGCCAAGACCAAAGAGCTGTCCAAAGACACTAGAGACAAAATTGTACACCTCCACAAGGCTGGAAAGGGCTACGGGGAAATTGCCAAGCAGCTTGGTGAAAAAAGGTCCACTGTTGGAGCAATCATTAGAAAATGGAAGAAGCTAAACATGACTGTCAATCTCCCTCGGACTGGGGCTCCATGCAAGATCTCACCTCGTGGGGTCTCAATGATCCTAAGAAAGGTGAGAAATCAGCCCAGAACTACACGGGAGGAGCTGGTCAATGACCTGAAAAGAGCTGGGACCACCGTTTCCAAGGTTACTGTTGGTAATACACTAAGACGTCATGGTTTGAAATCATGCATGGCACGGAAGGTTCCCCTGCTTAAACCAGCACATGCCAAGGCCCGTCTTAAGTTTGCCAATGACCATTTGGATGATCCAGAGGAGTCATGGGAGAAAGTCATGTGGTCAGATGAGACCAAAATAGAACTTTTTGGTCATAATTCCACTAAACGTGTTTGGAGGAAGAAGAATGATGAGTACCATCCCAAGAACACCATCCCTACTGTGAAGCATGGGGGTGGTAGCATCATGCTTTGGGGGTGTTTTTCTGCACATGGGACAGGGCGACTGCACTGTATTAAGGAGAGGATGACCGGGCCATGTATTGCGAGATTTTGGGGAACAACCTCCTTCCCTCAGTTAGAGCATTGAAGATGGGTCGAGGCTGGGTCTTCCAACATGACAATGACCCGAAGCACACAGCCAGGATAACCAAGGAGTGGCTCTGTAAGAAGCATATCAAGGTTCTGGCGTGGCCTAGCCAGTCTCCAGACCTAAACCCAATAGAGAATCTTTGGAGGGAGCTCAAACTCCGTGTTTCTCAGCGACAGGCCAGAAACCTGACTGATCTAGAGAAGATCTGTGTGGAGGAGTGGGCCAAAATCCCTCCTGCAGTGTGTGCAAACCTGGTGAAAAACTACAGGAAACGTTTGACCTTTGTAATTAAAAAACAAAGGCTACTGTACCAAATATTTACATTGATTTTCTCAGGTGTTCAAATACTTATTTGCAGCTGTATCATACAAATAAATAGTAAAAAAATCATACATTGTGATTTCTGGATTTTTTTTTTTAGATTATGTCTCTCACAGTGGACATGCACCTACGATGACAATTTTAGACCCCTCCATGATTTCTAAGTGGGAGAACTTGCAAAATAGCAGGGTGTTCAAATACTTATTTTCCTCACTGTATACCGGTATACATTCTAAAAAAAAGGTTCTATATGACACCAAAAATGGTTCTTCATCGTAAACATAGAGGAACCACTTTTGGTGCTACATAGCACCATATCTTAACATGTTCTGTATATGGTAGCGGTGCTATATAGCACCTTAGTCAAAGAACCGGTGAAGAACCGCTGATGAACCACTGAAGCACTAAAATTGGTGCTATATAGCACTTAAAAAGGTTCCCCTATGATTATGAGCCAAGAAAGATTTTTGGTGCCTTATAGAACCTTTTTTTTAAAGAGTGTATAATAAAAAAAAGTAAACACTTCCTTCCTTTTCTAGGTCATCTATTTAAAATCCTTTTATATTTCAAAACGATAAAAAGATACAGCTTTAGATTTAGTCTAAGAAGCACAAACCTGTCCAGTATTGCACGATTATACATGCATCTGTTCCCTCAACAGGCACCCCAACAAAAATTATGTGTGGAAATTGACAACTATCAAGCTCCACAGATAACCAATTCAAAACTGAACCAGAGGACTCTGAGCAGCCTTCAGCCCAGGACCCAGCTGACCCGGAAAAGAGCATTGGTTAGACTCTCCTATCTCTCAGTTTTACATATTGAAATGGTAGAAGCAAGTGGTCTTTAGATTAAGAATCACTCATTAAA
The DNA here is from genome assembly GCA_023566225.1 of Romanogobio albipinnatus. NCBI lineage: Eukaryota > Metazoa > Chordata > Actinopteri > Cypriniformes > Gobionidae > Romanogobio > Romanogobio albipinnatus. The sequence goes on from CM042242.1 coordinate 56,565,891, forward strand.
TCTGGATTATGTCTGTTCCTTCAACAGGACAATGCAGGTGTGGACCATTCACCCCCACAAAAAAAGCAGCGTATGTCAATCGAAGTCAAGGACCAGCAGTCGGATCCAGGCAGCATAGACCAAATTGATTATTTATGTAACATATTCACCAAATTTTGTGTCATTTCAAATCTTTAAAGTGTATATTGTGTTTGTACATGCCTTATATGAAAGCATAATAAAAAATGAAATTGTAACTGTGTTTTTATTTATTTGTCAATGACAACACATTAATTAGCACTGGTGTCATATAAACTAAATTATTTTCATCTGCTGTCACTGCACGGATTAAACTCAAACACTAAGCCAATAGCACTGTAACAACATATAGAATTCCTATTTTCCACAATTTATGCCTGAAGACTGGTTATATAATATAACTGATTCACTATTTCTTGCAAACAATCAGATAAAGGTTTGTTTTAATTTTATTTTCAACTACATTGAAACTACTTTTTTTGTTGTTGTTTTTTTACAACAAATAACTGAATAATTGTTAATGAAGAATGTTATAATATTTGGGGTTTCAAGCAACATAATGCAATGTAATTATGATTTCAGAGAGTATAGGGTGAATTCAGGTTGATTGGGACACTTTTTTTCATTTCAATGGCAATAACTGTCAGAATCATTTGATTTTGTAAACTATCTGATACACACAATACTCAAATATAGCCTATATCTCAAACAGGCTGTGCAAAATGGCTAAAAATGTATGCAACTTAAATTAAATACACAGGAGTCAGGATTAGTCTAAAAATGCAGGTTAAACTCGGTGCAGTGATGGAGCGCAGCATTCTGAGCAGAACCCCTCTGAGACGCCATCATGAGCTGCTCGCGTGAACAGTGCGCATTGCTTGACTATTTCTTTTTTGTTTTGAATTGTTTCGTTTAAAAGTGGACATTTCAAGCTTTACACATATTTATCATGTCTGTAAGGCAAGTAGCCTGCTGAGTTTTGGTTTATTTATGAGACACGCTCCAGTTCATGCACAATGCAAGTGATCGCTCCGGCCTCCATGTCACTATAGCCTATTTGCTTCTTATTTATTAAATCCAGGCAATTGGCTGATGAAACATTGATTAAAATTAAATACAATTTATACAAAACACAGTTAACTTTAAATAACGATTTTCTACAAAACAAAACTTAATGAAGTGGTCAAAATAATTTCTGACCATATGTCTTTGACATATATTAAACATCTTTGCACTTTTCATAATCAATATAGCCTAGATACAATTTAAAAATAGCATTATAATATTTAAACATAATTATGAAAAAAAAATCCATTGTTTAATGGCTACAAGTACAGATAAATGTCATGTCTGAGTGGGATTTGAGCGAACGTTGTTTTACAGGTGAGCGCGCAGTTCATGAGTGGAGCGTGCTGGCATAGAACGGATTATTGAGCGTCACACCACACTGCTTCGCTCATTACAGGGCCAGACTCGTTCTCATCAGAACCCAAAACGGAATGTAGCTTTTAGTCGCGCTACACCGTATTTATTTGCACATTTATCTTGAACCCCCTCATCGAAAGCATAACTAATCGATCACGAGTGGCTCAACAGGTAGATCTATAGATCTACAGGGAGTGCAGAATTATTAGGCAAATGAGTATTTTGACCACATCATCCTCGTTATGCATGTTGTCTTACTCCAAGCTGTATAGGCTGGAAAGCCTACTACCAATTAAGCATATTAGGTGATGTGCATCTCTGTAATGAGAAGGGGTGTGGTCTAATGACATCAACACCCTATATCAGGTGTGCATAATTATTAGGCAACTTCCTTTCCTTTGGCAAAATGGGTCAAAAGAAGGACTTGACAGGCTCAGAAAAGTCAAAAATAGTGAGATATATTGCAGAGGGATGCAGCAGTCTTAAAATAGCCAAGCTTCTGAAGCGTGATCATCGAACAATCAAGCGTTTCATTCAAAATAGTCAACAGGGTCGCAAGAAGCGTGTGGAAAAACCAAGGCGCAAAATAACTGCCCGTGAACTGAGAAAAGTCAAGCGTGCAGCTGCCAAGATGCCACTTGCCACCAGTTTGGCCATATTTCAGAGCTGCAACATCACTGGAGTGCCCAAAAGAACAAGGTGTGCAATACTCAGAGACATGGCCAAGGTAAGAAAGGCAGAAAGTCGACCACCACTGAACAAGACACACAAGCTGAAACGTCAAGACTGGGCCAAGAAATATCTCAAGACTGATTTTTCTAAGGTTTTATGGACTGATGAAATGAGAGTGAGTCTTGATGGGCCAGATGGATGGGCCCGTGGCTGGATTGGTAAAGGGCAGAGAGCTCCAGTCCGACTCAGACGCCAGCAAGGTGGAGGTGGAGTACTGGTTTGGGCTGGTATCATCAAAGATGAGCTTGTGGGGCCTTTTCGGGTTGAGGATGGAGTCAAGCTCAACTCCCAGTCCTACTGCCAGTTTCTGGAAGACACCTTCTTCAAGCAGTGGTACAGGAAGAAGTCTGCATCCTTCAAGAAAAACATGATTTTCATGCAGGACAATGCTCCATCACACGCCACGTACTCCACAGCGTGGCTGGCAAGAAAGGGTATAAAAGAAGAAAATCTAATGATATGGCCTCCTTGTTCACCTGATCTGAACCCCATTGAGAACCTGTGGTCCATCATCAAATGTGCGATTTACAAGGAGGGAAAACAGTACACCTCTCTGAACAGTGTCTGGGAGGCTGTGGTTGCTGCTGCACGCAATGTTGATGGTGAACAGATCAAAACACTGACAGAATCCATGGATGGCAGGCTTTTGAGTGTCCTTGCAAAGAAAGGTGGCTATATTGGTCACTGATTGGTTTTTGAATGTCAGAAATGTATATTTGTGAATGTTGAGATGTTATATTGGTTTCACTGATAAAAATAAATAATTGAAATGGGTATAAATTTGTTTTTTGTTAAGTTGCCTAATAATTATGCACAGTAATAGTCACCTGCACACACAGATATCCCCCTAAAAAAAAACTATCCCCCGAGTTTTTTCTGTTCATTGAGAACATGGTTGTTGTTTAATTTTTAATGTTGTAAAATTAATCCTCAAAAATACAACCTGCCTAATAATTCTGCACTCCCTGTATAGAAATTTTTTTCAGGCATTTGACTGACCGGGTTGACACTTCAGCGTGAGAAATCAGGGGTGTGGCCTGTGAAACCAATCAAACACGTGTCTCTCACGGCCAGTGCATGAGCGTTGGCAGCCCTGCTCTAACCACATTAATGATGGATAGATGCACTTTTATGGACTTCAAAACAGAAACATCCATTCACTGTCATTATAAAGCTTGGAAGAGCCAGCATTTTTTTAAATATAACTCCAATTGTATTCGTCTGAAAGAAGAATGTCATATACACCTAGGATGACTTGAGGGTGAGTAAATCATGGGCTAATTTTCATTTTTGTGTGAACTATCCCTTTAAACGAAGAAATTAAGAAATATTCGTAAAAAACAAAACAAAACAAAAAACACAATAGTATGGTCATACTACCCGGTAGTAAACAAAGCCAATTAATAAACTAATAAACATAAATAATCCAGAAATACCTTTTGTGTTGAGACACATCAGCATGGAGGATCAGAAAAAGAATATAAAAAGGTATTTTGTTTGATAAAAAGTTTAAATAAATTATATTTTACGATTTATTTTTCATCATGATAAAAAAAATATATCATTCAGAGAGTCTTACTTAACACTATTTTATTCATAAAATATATATAAAATCACACTGATTGATAGCACTCAAGCAATACTTAGTGTTGGTCTGTTGGTGAGTTCAAAGAAAAGCACAACAGTAGCAGTATCAGTAACACAGGAAGTGTGGTATGGAAATAAAATATCAAAATCAAACAAAACAATTCTAACAGCCAGTTCCACTGCATAATTGAGCAAAACACACAGCAGCCTTATTATTATTTTTAATTGGGCCTGTAAGTACAATACTAAAATTTCAAAGAGATAAAAGACAATAAATGTCTATAGGTTGAGTTGTAACCACATTTCCATCACAAACTGGCACAGAGATGCGCGTCAGGCAAAGACGCAGATTCTTTGGGGGTGAAGTGCAGATAAGGTCCAAAGCTACATTACAAATGATTGTAAAAGCTTTTCATAATTTTTTTTTTAAATAACCTAAAAATATGACAACACACCACACCACAACAAAGTATGTTGCCTTGCCGTTATCCTCAAAAATAATAATAAAGTTGTGGCAGTATAAATCGCACAATGGAATGATAAACCTAAAACAAAACAAACACAAAAAAAAAACACGGTCCAATCTGGCCAGATCACCACATTATTAGCTGCATATAATATCCAGTAAATGTCAGGGCAGAAAAGTGAAATACGGCTTTCACCAAATGCTTCACAACCAGATATATTAAGCCTGCAAATAAGAAGCATATATTCACGACATATGCATTACATATCACAACGTGGCTCTGTTTTGGATAAGTCTAAACCAAAAGTTTGTGACGAATAAAAGCAAATTTCACAGTTAACAGAGATTATATATATTTTTTTTTTCACAAACCAAAGGCCTGTCTACCCTGTTTTGAGGTGACAGCATGTTCTCTTGGCTATATAGCATATGGGATACATGAAAAACCTTTAAAAGGAACTCAAACATGTTCTCTAAAAAAGAGAATATTCGGACATTTCCTCGCTCTCATGTTGTTCCAAACCTGTTTGACTTGAAGAATGCTACAACTTTGTCCACACAATGCAGTGGGGTTCAAAACAACATCGGACTCCATTAACTTTCATAATATAGCCACAAAAAAAATTCCAAAGAAAGTCAGTCAAACAGGTTTTGAATAACGTGAAGGGTGAATAAATGACAGAATATTCATTTTTCTCAGAGAGTCATTTCAAACCAAGTTCAAACAGCTGAAAAGGCGGAAAAGTTTCATTAAACGGTCTAGCAGCTAAAGGTGAGAAGGCTGAGGGAAAGCCATGGCTTATTCATGATAACCCAGCAAGAACAACAAATGCAGAAACACAAAGTTTAATATTTCTATGGTGAAATACATTAAAACATCTCACAAGAATATAGTTATCAATCACTGCACTGTTCCTGGTAAATAGTTTGTAGTATTGGGTTTTTTTGGCAGCAAATCCCTCAGAATTATCTAGACCAAGAAAGCGGTCCAGATGGAAAAAAAAAAAGTAATGTAATCAAATCTAAGCTGCCGATTTCATGGGTCATGAGTAGTCTAGGCGGGTGAGCACCTTGTTTCGGAGACCATGAAGGGCATAAACCAAAGGATCATTAATCGTCATTACCACACTCATTTTTTGCCAGAAAACGCCAGTAAATAACACGCCGTTTAGCCACATGTCACAAATGCAAGGGAAACAACTAAATTGCAGCAGTCACATTGTGAGGAAATGGAAAGTGCTCAAGTGAAGGTTTACTATAATGTGCTTGTATTATTTACACACACACACACACACACACACACACACACACACACACACACACACACACACACACACACACACACACACACACACACACACACACACACACACACACACACACACACACACACACACACACACACACACACACACACACACACACACACACACCTCAAATACCTTGGGTCAGTGCGCTTCATACCTTTGAAGTCTCAACTGTAAATGCTACAAGAAAATGTTCATTTCCATCTATTGCTAATTGTTCCGTGTACAACAATCTGTGAAGCTCCAATTCTTTCCATGCACTGGCAATAATATTAAAACCAACTTTTTTTTTGGTAACTTATTGGGAATAGATTTGTGAACTTAATCTGATTCTGAACTTAAACCTCCAGGCCTTGGCGAGAAAAGTAGTCTTCCAGTTCTGTGAGTCTCTCGATTAGCATTACGTCAAGATCCGTGTCATCCTGTGTACCCCTACGAGCCCTTCCTCGCGGCCCCTTCACACGCAGCGGACCCAGGTTAGTTTTAGCCTTGCGTTTCCGAGGCAGCGTGAAATCTGGGAAGTCTAGGACTCGCTTTCGTTTCTGATGACCAATGCAGATCAGAGAGCCATTTTTCTCTTTCGGTTCTTCAAATATCGTCTCCAGACTTCTGTGTAAATGAAAATAACAAATCAGAAATGATTCACAAGAGTCAAATTAAATAAATAAATACATAAATACACAACTTGCGAGAACAAACCTGTTAGGTGTTGGAGACTTGTAATTCTTATTGGTATAAATCTCCTCCAAACTGAATTCCTTTTTCTTCAGCCTTATGGGACACAAATGCATCAATCAGAGCTGGACATTGAAAATCACATTTAAGATATATAAATTTGATTTGATATTTGATACAATGTCTTATTCTAATTGTATTTTTTTAATTAAAGAGAAGACATTACTCAGGCAGCAGATGTAGCTATTTTAGATTAATTTGAGTGCTGGCCTGGTCTTGGTATTGACTCGGATTCGCCCTGCCTTGGTCTCAACCCTTCAAAGTCTTGGTCTTGTCTTGGGCTGTGTTTGAAATTGCCCCCCTATACCCTGAAATAGAGTGCTATTTGAGGGGACGTCCATTTGTAGTTGTGTCAGACTCAGAAACCATAGTGGACAATATTGAGTGCACTCATTCAATCCCACAATGCACGGCAATAACGAGTGTACAACCAATGCTAAACGGCAAGAGAATACCCATAATGCACAGTGAGAATCAAGTGTTTAATTAAGGTTTATACAGAGTTTCCATGACAGAGTTCAAGACAAATATTTTATATCTTACTACTGGAGCTGCCAGTTTGCTAAGTTGCAAATAATTATTAAACAAAAGCACAAACTATGCAAAAGCCGCAGCCCTTCCGGCGCACTCAGTGTCCGAATTTGCTTGCTCGTTTTCATTCGCTCCCTCAAGTGAACTATATTAGTGGACTAAAGTAGGGAATAGTGTAGGAGGGTATAGAGGAAGTTTTGGGCACAGCCTTGGTCTCAACGCACACTGGTCTTGACTTGTCTTGGTCTCAACACACACTGGTCTTGGTCTTGATTTGACCTGGTCTCAACCAACACTGGTCTTGGTCTCAACACACACTGGTCTTGACTTGTCTTGGTCTCAACACACACTGGTCTTGGTCTTGATTTGACCTGGTCTCAACCAACACTGGTCTTGGTCTCAACACACACTGGTCTTGACTTGTCTTGGTCTCAACCAACACTGGTCTTGGTCTCAACCCTTCAATATCTTGGTCTTGGTCTCAACACACACTGGTCTTGGTCTTGACTTGGCATGTGCTGGTATCAAATTTTCATGTTGCGGTTAATTGCTGAAGCTTTTATCGCGGTATACGGTATTATAACGATATTGAAATTCGTTGCAAAAAAAAGTGTTGTCATACTATAACAGGTTTAAAAACTTTCTTATAACAAAAAGAACCAGACATTTAAATACAATAAAGCAATACACACAAATGTATAAAGTAAACAAATATTTAAAACAGATTAAAGTGCTGAAGAATTATAAAGAACAATAGGTAACACTTTACAATAAGGTCTCACTAGTTAATGCATTAACATTAAAGCAGCACTAGGTAGGTTTTGCTCTCGGGGTCCCCCTACAGTTGTCCTCTACTACTGTCGTAAACTCTGTCATCCTGCATCAGGGGATGCATCGCACGTGCATTTGTTGACATGACAACTATGATAGCCCTGAACACTGCAGGAGGAGTTCACATGCAGGTGTTCTGCTTGCGTCGCGTATGAAATGTCTTCATCCCAGGTACAGTGGCATATGTTTCAGCATGTCATATGAATATAATTTCATGGGTTTAATTTTTTTTTTTTCAAACGCCAAATGATCGCGATGCTCACGTTTACAAGCCAGCGTCATTATAGTAGTCTAGTCTATTGGTTACCGTTTTACAGAATCTATATATGATACAAAGGATAGTTGGGCTCGCACGTCCGAATTTAAGGAAGTGGGGGTGATGGTGGAAGTGACGTATATGCCATAAAGCAGTCAAATTTTGTAGTTCTTTTTTTTCTCGGGTTACTACCCGAAACCCGAAGTTTAAAAGTACGATTAAAAACGATACAGACCCCGTCAGGCTATGGCAGACGTGCCATTCAACCTATTGTAAGTCGATGTATCATCACAAGAGTCTTGAAAATATATTATGAAGGTTGAAAAGTTACCTAGTGCTGCTTTAACAAAGAGCGAATAGCTACATTTATTAGCATACAGTTATTATTCTTTGATAGTCTTTGATTTGTTAGTTTAAAAAAAAGCAACTGTTAGTGTTAGCTCATGTCCATTAAGTAATACTTTTGATTTTAATAATGTGTTATTATTTTGCTGAAATGTACATTTAACTAAGATTAATAAATGCTTTAGAAGTATTTTTCATAGTCAGTTTGCTAATGAATGAACTAATGTTAAAGCCTTATTGTAAAGTGTGTGACTGAACAACAATCAGAACATATTCAAACAATATCTAGGGCATGTAATTTAGTCCAGATTAAAATATAAAATGTTTAAGTTTGAAAATGAATAGCCTTAAGTCTTAAAGTGTTAAGTATTAGGTTATGTGATGAGCACCATTTTGTTTATGAGGGTTACCGGGGAAACGGCTGCATTTCTGCTGTTCCATCAGCGCCCTCTGCTGTCAGAGAGTGAATGTGCGTCTCCTTCACTTGTTCCGCCATGTGCTCGGCTCATGCACGGTTTGTTTACAACAGTGCTTTCCTCTTTGACATATTGTTCATTTTAAACGGTTGATGGGTAAAGTATTCTTAATATGCATTCTAAAAATCTGAATAATTCGTAAGAAATAATTATTCACTGTATTTTGAAGTGCCCACGATAACAATATTGTGCATGTTCATTATTGCGGTATATCGTATTACCGTATACCGGCACATGTCTAGTCTCAACACACACTGGTCTTGGTCTTGACTTGACCTGGTCTCAACACACACTGGTCTTGGTCGCAACCCTTCAATTTTTTGGTCTTGGTTTCAACACACACTGGTCTTGACTTGGTCTCAACACACTGGTCTTGACTTGGTCTCAACACACTGGTCTTGACTTGACCTGGTCTCAACATACACTGGTCTTGGTCTCAACCCCTCAATGTCTTGATCTTGTCTTGGTCTCAACACAACACACACTGGTCTTGACTCGACCTCAACACACACTGGTCTTGGTCTTTGGTCTCAACACACTGGTCTTGGTCTTGACTTGGTCTCAACACACACTGGTCTTGGTCTCAACCCCTCAATGTCTTGGTCTTGGTCTCAACACACACTGGTCTTGGTCTCAACACACACTGGTCTTGGTCTTGACTTTGTCTCGGTTTAGGTGGTTTTGACTACAACACTACTATGAATATCACAATTATATTAAAGTACTTTTAATTTGGCCATTAAGGCTACGTTCACACTGTCAGTTTTTGGGATTGACAAACGCATTTACCTACAGGTGTGAGTCTCAAAGCCAATATATTGATTAGGAGATATGTAGAAAATAGTCAAAAGTCTGATAAATATTTACATATCAGCCAGTTCTAATAATATTCCACACTATCATATTATAAAGACTAAATGAGTTGAATGCTCACCTCTTTGGTTTGGGGAGTCCCATTGGAGTAAGGTTGTTATCTGGTTTGGGAACTGTCTTACGAATACGAATTTGGGAGACCCTTTTGGAACGCTGACCAGCTTGAGCTTCAGCATTAGTATTAGTATCGTAGAGTCCCACCTACAAGAAAGATGAATTTCAAGCCTTGAGGAAACAAAACTTAAATCCTTCAGTTCCGCAATGTCTGTATCCAAAAAAACACTCACCAGCCAATTTATTAGGTCAACTGTTCAACTGCTCGTTAACGCAAATATCTAAGCAGCCAATCACATGGCAGCAATTCAATGTATTTAGGCATGTAGACAGATGTTCAAACTGAGCATCAGAATGGGGAAGAAAGCTGATTTAATTGACTTTTAAAACGTGGCATTGTTGGTGGTGCCAGACAGTCTGGTCTGAGTATTTCAGAAACTACTGATCCAGTTTTGCATCATGGATGTGCAGCTGACAAATCTGCAACAACTGCAATATGCTATAATGTCAATATGGTCCAAAATATCGGAGGAATGTTTCCAGCATCTTGTTGAATCTATGCCACGAACAATTACGGCAGTTCTGAAAGCAAAATGGTGTCAAACCTGATACTAGCAAGGTGTACCTAATAAAGTGGCCGGTGAGTATATTTGCCAACTTGCATTTTTTCTACTTTCCAAATAATTTGCACAAATTATAGAAGAGATAATATATAATACCTGTTTCATTTCTCTAGATGCTCCCCGACTATGCAAACCAGGGTATTTGACATTTGCACTGACAATAGCAAAACTAGGCACAGATTCAGTAGGGGATCCATCCAATCGCACCGACTTGGGGCTGATGTTGTGCCGTGAGGGGTGATCCAGGCTCCTTTCTGGTGTAAGACGAATTTTTGACAGATGACACATTGATGAAGATGAAATGGCCTTCCTATACAGTGAAAGAAGCAAGTATTTCAGAGAATACCAGGTACTAATCTAACATCAGTCAACATCTACATGATTAAATGATCAGCTTAGCTGTGGTTTGTAAAACTGGTCTGGCTTCATGCTTCAAATGTGATAATAGAATTAATGATTATTTTATTGCTAATTATTTTTTTTTTACTATGCAGATTGCTTTATAGACACAATACTTAAGGTGAAGTGAGTCATTTCTACACTACTAGCAGCACCAAACCAAATAGAAAAACGTAACTAGATTTTCACATTTTCCGAAGAAAACGTGAGTGCTGTCACGATGCTATGGTGTCGAGACAGGGGATTCTATTTTTGAAATAATTTCTATTTCTATTTATTGCGACTGACAACTCAGGTATCGACTGTGTTCTGTATGGTATAAAATGGTTTAATTAAGAGTTTAAATATAATTTTGCATGACTTTAACAGCCATTATAAGAGATCATTATTTACCCCATGAAGTGTATGACAGCATTGCGCTTGCAGAGAGAGCCCACCCAAATGCTCTTCTAATTGACTGTGTTTTTTAATCGATTTTGTCACATCTTGTAGATATGACTTGTCTGTTGTGGTAATACACATTGAATGTCTCAATCTTTTTGCATTGCGTCTGATTAGAACATGGTGTAAGGTGTTCTGGGTGAATGCCTGGGAGTTGCTAGGGTTTTGTAGGTGGCTGCTTACTAGCCCACCCCCAAAAGATCTGTATGTGTAGATTTGGCTCAGTCACTACTCCTATGTTTTATGCGCTGCTGGGTGAAAAACTTGCATTCAATTCTTTAGACCCCATTTACACTAGTGCAAATTCGTTTTAAAATGCATAACTTTTGCTACGGTACGGTGCTACGCCTGTCGTCTATACTACTCCGGTGTTTTCGACCTTCGAAAATGGAGACTTCAAATAATGCTGCAGACCCAGTTCCAGTTTGAAAACACGGAGGTTGCGTTTCAGTGTAAATGGACAAAAATGGAGATTTTTGAAAATGAAGACATGGCTGCCCACATTATGCTACCAGAACACGACGACAACAGACCAGGCTATACGTTTCACAAAAGCATTGAAAGCCTAAGTCGATTGTAGAGACCATTGGTGGCTATTGTTCTTACGATCAGCTTACAATGCTTTTGGGAAACGCATCCCAGAGCCGTCTCTCACAACGGCTCTGTAACATACCAGCCTCAACGACCATAAACAATAACATGGAGATGGAACTAAATGCTTTGCTGACTTTGTTGTCCTTTTCAGCAGCCATTGTGCAGTTAAACTCTACATTTTATAATACTGCAGAAACTGTTTACACTTGTACGCGCATGCCCTGTGTGCATGAACGGTCATGTGACATGCGTTTTCGGTCATCTAGTGTGAACTCAGTTTTAAAACAAAAACGCACTAGTGTAAACAGGGCCATAGAAAAGTAACAGGATAGCTCAAACACACTTAGCTGCACAAGCTTGTCATTCATGTCTGTAGCAAAAATGCATCAACGTTTTGTAAAAGGGTCATTCCGCATCAACTCAACCAGAGGTCCCCGGCTCAAATTTTAGATTTTGTTAATATTCTTTTCTGTACAATGACAGAAAAATAAAGTATCAGCTGTATGCAAAGGGACCCACATTTGGCTTTTGACCACTGAAAAGGTGTACAATTTACTCATGGAGCGGCATTAACATGTCCATATCTCTGGGATTTAAACCTTATAGAGCCTTTAAAATAAAAGATACAAAAAGTTTAAGAACCAGAATCTAAAAGGATAAAGATATATTTAATATCTATTATAGTTACAGGCATGCAATCTTGGGGCAAAAACACAAGTGCTTTTTGCCATTTTTGAACTGTCACCTTTGGCATATAATGAAACAAAGATTGCTAAAGTAAACAGATTTTACTAATAGACCTACTAATTTCTGTGTTAAAATAAATTATGCTGCCATCTTTCTGAAGTCATTTTTACACCCCTGTAAATTGGCTACCAAATTTCATTTTGACCCCTACCACTCCCTACAAAATGGTGGATTACTCAGTCAAGATACACATCCATGACATTTCATATTTTGGCTTTAATCATTATTAATGTTTGTCTTCGTACAGAAAAAATATTAACAAAATCAAAAATTTGAGCCTGGGAAGTTTCCGAAATTTGGTTGATTTGACACGGAATGACCCAGAAGTAGATCTGCCGCAACTTACTCACTCGCAAGGTGCATGGAATGAATCAACTGAGCAACAATGAAAAGGGAATCTGTGTCATCCCTGTTCACTGTTGCATTCCAAACACAGGAAGCCCACAGATAACATAAAATGAGTTTGAAAGAAACATAAGTTTGAAGACAATGCCAGGCCACTGTAGACTTCCACAGGTTTGGAAAGCTTTTTTTGCAATTCGTGTTGCTAGTTGTGCTGAAATGATGCACTTCACCTTCAACCTGAACCATAACTGGTAAGCAAAAACTGATCAGAAAAATGTAAATGATTAGGTAAGCTAAATGGCGAGAGATGCAGGGGGATATGCCCACCGTGCTGAAGCTCTTTTCCTGCTGGGTGTAGCTTCTTGACTGGATCGTCGTGTATAGCTATTAACGAAAGAATGTAGATCAAAACGGGTTGAATTGTAAGTGCAAGCAGCATGCAGGTCAAAACTGACATTCATTTCTGATTATGTTAATCAAACTTTTCTTGCAATCAAAACATGCAAAAGAAACATAACTTTAACAGTTTTAACTTACTGGTGATCGTTGTCTGCGCCTGGTGGGGCTGTGAAGTCAACCAGAGGTCGAAAAGGCTGACTCTTGCACCGCCCCAAAATCCGACTCACAACCGTATGGATACCAGGACGTGACAACTGCGTAAGGGGAAAGTTGAGCCTTCTATGTCGAAACCACAGTCTGAAGGATGTTGGAGAACATAAAGCCAGGACAGTACTAACACCTGCCCCAGAGAAGTTCCCTTTGCTTAAAGTAGACAAAGGCGGAGTGGTAGGCCGAAAAAGTTGAGATAAGCTAGGACAACATGCCGAGTCTTTATCCAGGTTGATCGGTAAAGCATTTGAAGGACAAGCTAGTGTACCAGTCAACAAAGGAGAGACATCAAGTATCGAGTCCTCAAGAATCGGCTGCCAATGGTTGGATATCTCTCCTCCCTGCTCAAGAAAGGACAAAGAAAGGGCTTCTCCAACTTTAAGAGCGGGAAATCCAGGAAGGTGTTTCTTTCCACCACAGTGTTTGAGCTTGGATCCAGTTCTGCTGTAACTAGTCCATTTTTCCAAGTCCTTTGAGGAACATCTGCTGGATACCAAGCGGTGGGCAGTGTTCGAGAGCTGATTCAACAGTTTGTTAGTATCACTGTCTAAAAATGGTTTGGATGAACCATTTCTTGAACCCGAGAGATGGGAACTGGAGTGTGCTTGATGAAATGTCAAAAGTGAACCTAGTGACTTTTGGTTACCTGCACCTTTTACCAATTGGTTTGGTAAAGCAAGTTTACAGTATGGCAGGATTGATGACCCTTGAAAAGAGAGTTTTAAAGGGCTATCCTTTGAGCACGATAACTGACAATCAGTGCTTTGCTCTTGACTACTTATCTTTGTGCTCTCAACAGAATCTCCAGCATTTGTCCCTGTCAGTCCATCTACATCCCTTGACATTGGCATGTGATCCAAGACTGAAGTATTATTACTCAATGAGGTAGTGGTAGAGTGAAAAACACCATTCATTTCAATCTTGTGCAAGATCTCATCTTCTTTCTTGTTAGAAGTCTGAAAGAAAACTGAACAACCCTTGGGTTTATCAGGTTTGGGTAGTGCTCCAAACAGCTTAGTGGAGAAAGGGAAGGTAATTTGACTAAAGGACTGCTGCTGACTATTTTTCCTCTCGTCTTTACTAGAATTTGTCAATGGTTTCCCAGGGGGCTTTGAATTGGTTTCTTTTGAAAGCGAAAACTGAACAGAAGGCACCCGGGGGTGTTCAGGAACATGTAAATGCTGATTTTTCAAGATGTCTTCTCCCTTCTGACCAGATTTATCATTCCCCACACTATCAGAGGACAGGGCTTCCTGTTTACAAGGAAGTCCTCGGCTGTCATTGTCATCGGAGCAGCTAAGCACAGAATCGACCAATAAGCTTAAGGCAACTCTGTCCTTCTCAGCTTCCAGTTCCATTTCCAGGTCTTCAAAATCTGAAACGGGTGAGTAGTTACCCTGCAAACAATTGTCAGTTTGTCCAGAAAAGCACGTTTTTAGGTTTACACATGATGAACTGGAGCCACTGCAATTCCTACCTAGACCCTGACAGCTTGGGTCCTCGGGCTTATGAACAAGAGTTGACATTGCCCATGAACACACAGGGTCCTTTTTTGATTCAGGTGATCTATAAAGAGACTGTGGCCTAGAAGAGGAGACATTTGAGATGATTCCATTGTTGTCTTTTGGCACTTCTGCGTCTACTCCTGCAAACACACAATAATTTAAGTAAAATCAAGATGTAATCCATATATATTTGCTTAGCTTTGAGGTCATGCATATTTCTGAGTACTAAAATTGTTCTTCTTTTATCTATTATCTTTTAGCATAAATTCCAGAAAAATGGACAATAATAATAATGCACTTGGCAGCATATCAAATTTTTTCTCAATAAAATGCTCTCCACCTGACCATGACTAGAAACAGCAAATCATGGTCCGAGAATGTAACAAACTAAATGCTATTGGCTATTTAAAATGGGACAAGCCCTTTAATATGTCCCACCCCAATTTCTTGTTACAACAGAAAATGTCAACACAGGAAAGGAAACTACGTTCATCCCAGCATTTCCTGGGTTATGTCTAAAGAAAACAAAATTATCGCCAATTTATTTCATTATTAATTTAAGCATATCATTATGCAAACATGAACAGACATTTACCAAAACTGCAAGATGATGAAACGCTTGAAGTATTTGGATGGCAAAAGGACAAGTCTCTTCCCAGCTGGCCAACTTTACTGTGCAGCTGAGCTAAACTGCAAGTATGTGCACTGCTTTGTGAACACAGCTGGTCCATCTTCCTCTCCACTGCTTCAAGACGTTGGGTCAGAGATCCAAAGGTATCAGTCAGCAGACGTTTCATCTCCGTTTGATGGGACACAAGAAATCGTTCTAGAACTCCAAGCTGCTCTCCTGATGGTCCAGCTGGTCGTGGATCCCTGAACTTGCCATCTGCAAGAGATGTTGTTCAAAAGCAGTGTTCCGTAAAAGCAATATATTCACTCATTGAAGATGTCAAAACATTGTAATGATTCCTTTGGAACCAAGCCTTGCACATTAGACATCTAAAATGTTCCTTCTAAAATGGAATATGTGCAAACTTCTGAAGTTACTCCTGTGCAGCAGCAGACCAAAAACACCCAGGGGACAAACTTAGTTAGCTAGAGATTTAATGAAAAAGAAAAAAGCTAAATGAATGGGCCTATGGAACAAATTTTCTGTCTTGCTATTCTGTTTTATATTTTCCCAATCCTGGTCCTGGAGAACCCCCATCACTGGACATAAGAGACATAAAAAATGTGCAGTGTTGGGGGTTCTCCAGGAACAGGATTGAGAAACACTGGTCTAAGTTATATATTTTGTTATATCAGGATTGCTATAACAAAAAAAAAAAAAAAAAAACACAAATCTTGACAAAAGTTACTTAAAACAACAATGTGTGGCCTCTGATTATCCTACTATTCAACAACTATTATCCTGCCATATTAACTAAAATATTTGAGGATATTTGAGGAAAGTTTGGGATCAGTACAATGTTTCGTTTTTTTAAGTTAAGAAATTAATACTTTTATTCAAAAGAAATGCATTGAATTGACGAAAAGCACCAGTAAAGACATTTACAATGTTACACTTCATCATTGAATCGTGAAAGAGAATTGCAGCAGAAATATTAAGCAGCACAACTGTTTTAAACATTGATAATAATAAAAAAATGTTTCTTGAGCACCAAATTAACATATTAGAATTACTTCTGATTGATCATGTGACACTGAAGATTACATTTAAAAATATAGTAAATTGTAATAAATCACAATGACCTTTTTACTGTATTTTACATTTATAAACAAATCCAGCCTCAAGGGGAGCAGAAGAGACTGTGCCATTTTTTGAATTCTATAAAATGTAAAGAGTTTCGGCTCAGGTAGCCAAGGGGTCTTCTGTAGAAAATGTAGAGGGAACATTGCAGATTTTACCACATATAAACAACATTACCTTGCTGAGTACACGTCTGTATGCATATTGCACTTGGATTGACTCCAAAGTTACTACTTTTCGGATCAAACATCATCTGTCTCAGAGCGTCTTCATTCCCCGTATGAACTTCATTCATTCCTTTCTCAAAGTCTGAAGGCTGTAGTCCGTCACCAGATTCAATCACCTCCCTGCTGGTTTCTCTGCATCCTTTGGCCAGCTGCTCCTGATACAGCGAAGACTGAGGAGCACGATGGCACGGACCAGCCGCAGACGCAGGCTCTTGCTCTGTCCCTTTCTGCTCAGCCAGAAGATTGGACAACATCTTTCAAGGAACTGATGGGATAAGATGAGATGATAGTAGGGGTGTAACAATATATTGTGTCACAATATAATCACAATACAAAAATGCAACAATATGTATCATGGATAGTGACTATATATATTGTGTTTAGTTAACCCAAAATGAAAACTACTGTGAGAAAAAAATCTAATTTACAGACTTTTAGTGTCAGTACTACATTAAACTACAATATAATGTATAATAATGGAATGGGGGAGTATTTGTGGGTCCTGATAATGCCAAATGTCTTATTTTACCAGTAATTTTAAATATATCTAGTCAGTGACAGAGTGCAAGCATATTCGTGTAAAATAATTCTGTATTTTCAGCTTCAGAATCATGCATATTTTTATTCTGGTGTCACCATTTTCCTGTGCATTGGATTACCAGCACCAGCACAAAGTCAAATGATTAAAGGGGTGGTAAACCACGGTTTCACTTTTCTAACTTTAGCTAGTGTGTGATGTTGCTGTTTGAACACAAACAACATCTGCAAAGTTACAACGTTCAAAGTTTAAAGCAAAGGGAGATATTTGCTTTTAAAGAAATCAATTTCTACAGGACTACAGCAAACGGCCAGTAGAGACTACTAGACATTCCTCCAGGGTTGCTGACATCACCAGCCCCAATATTTACATAAACCCCTCCTCCGAGAATATTAAATAAGGGGGGGCGAGGCCATTTTGTATCGCCGCGTTGTTGTGGTTAGTAGGCTGGAGTGTTGTTGCCGCAATGCAGACGAAACGCTGTTTTTTCATCCGGATTGCAGGTCCACTTTGTTCAGCCTTCCTAGGGATGGGGGTGCGTTGCAGTGCATTTAACATTTAACACGTTATATGCATGTGTGTATGAGACAGAGGGGAACACGGTCGCATTTGCAGCAGATATATGCTGCCCATCATAAATCAAAGCACGAGGCAGACAGGGGTCGGAGGAGAAGACCGGAAAATGTGACATAATGGACAATATTCGTCTGTATTTGCCATACACGAGCCGCGGTCCAGCTGCGTGAGACAAACACTGCCAGTGTGAATGCACGACGGGCGCACGCGGCTCCCGCTGCACATTTCACGGAGGAAAGCTTCCACAATCTTCACGAGTTCAATGAAGGATTCGCACAACGGCTTGTCCTGAAAGATGGATTTAAAAACAGATGCTGTTTACGGGCCACAACCTGTAAGTATGATTTATTTTTCGTCGATGTGTTTTCCTGTAATAGTTTGTGTTGTTAATTGTACGTTGTAGCAAGGAAGTAAACGGATGACAACGCTGATCTGCAAACCAGTTTGTTAAATGCTCATTCATACTTAACGTTAGGTGTTTGTCGGATAACGTTACAAACTCTTTTTTAAATCTCAACAGCAAACTTGGCATTAGTGTAAATTGTTCTTTGATTAGAGCTTTTATGTATTGTTTATCTACGGGCATGCTAAACATGGCTCTGTGTTTGATTTGGCTACTAGTAAAGGCAATGTTCGTTTTGGGTTAATAGTTCTTGTGACAGATATTTGGCTATAATCGTTCTAAAAATACAAAAGTAACAGTGAGTACAATTCCATTCAGTAGCGATCACTATAGATCTGCTAAAAAGCAGTCTTTATTCATGAGGACTGAACAGGTTCTGCTCGATCATCTTCACTAAAATTGTCTGGGTCTGAGTCGGGCTCAAATTGGTATGGTTTTATTCAGGGCCATTTCTAGCCATTCTGACGCCCTAGGCGAAATCCTTATTGGTGCCCCCAGTCAAATTTTAAAAAGCAACATTACTGGTATTAATTAACAAATACATACATACCAAATTATATTTGTATATATTTGTTAATAAGGATTCAAATTAATAGCCAGATGCCTGTATAGCCCTAGGCCTATAATATATAGCCTATATTTGTGCAGTCCCTAGTTGCTAAGAAATTGTTCTCAGACATAACTACATAATTATTGTGTTATTAGTACATTTCGCATTAAAGTAATAAGAATAAATACTGATTCAGTGTGGTTTTTGTTACTCATTGATTCTTGAACTTCCCCTTTAAATAACGCAACACTTTTGCCCTCTGTGTGTACGACACTGCTTGCGTTAAGCACTATTAGAACTGAATGAATCGATTCAGCAGTCAACACCATCCGTAAAGATACGTTATATTCATCAACGTGATTTAATAAAGGATGTATTCATGTTGTGAATTTGCACATTTTATTATACCATTTTTAAATTGGCCGCTAAAGTTTTATATGGGACAATTACAAAACACACCGATTCTTTTAACAATGCATTGGCTCAAAAACATTTTGGAGGTGCAATTAAGAGAAGAAAGCTTTATAGAGTCAAAATATAACTGCACACTCACTTCATCATGAAATGCTGAAGTAAGTGTGCAGTTATATTTTGCCTCTAACATACACACCGAGCAATGATATCTGCCCATTCACAGCGGGATTTCTAGACTGCCACAAATACTGCCCAAACAAAATACAGATTTGTAACGTTACCTGTTATTTTAATTGGCCTTTAGTTTGGATTTAGCTGTATGGTTAAAAAAAGTGTTACCTTGCCAAAATATTGACCGAGTTCATTGATCTAATGGTGTTGTTGAGCGCTCCAAACACAAACTTTTTTGACAGTAGCCTACTCTGATCTGATGGCATATAGGAATCGTCAGATTGACAGTTCTCCAATCCAATAGTGTGGGGGAACTAGGGGGGGCGGCAATAACATTTTAGGGTGGCCATTAGTGATGTATGTCTCGAGACCGGTCTTGGTCTCGAGACCGGTCTCGAGACCACTTTTACGTGGTCTCGGTCTTGTCACGGCCTTGACGGTCTTGGTCTTGGTCTTGTCTTGGTCTCGGACCTCTCGGTCTTGTCTAAGTCTCGCTGTCTCAGAACGATTTAGCAATACAATATCCACAATATATATTTTTTTTTTTACGACAACACAACGTTCAATAATGCACCATTAATATTAATTTAATCTTTAATTTGATGTTACGATTTCATCTACACATTAAGTATAATTTCAATTGGTTGCATATTTCTCACTCTTTAGACAGTTGTTGGAGGAGCAAGATGGTGTTGGAGGTGTTTGATGTTTTGTCTGATGAACCAGCCAGTACCAGTCATGTCAGTCCTCAACAGTACACAAAAGTTAAGGGAGTCTCAATCCTCTAATAGTGCAGTAACAGCCGTCATGCAATTGCTACACATAGTTGATCTCACCCAGTCTGCAAAAAACATTTACAGTGAGCTCACAGACACACACATGACATGGTCTGTCTCTGTATTGTTCTGCCTGTGTAGTTGAAGTAATACCGTCTAATATATGTATGAAATGTAAACTGCGGCTGAACCCTAGTATGCTGCTGTTCTTGAATTCATACAAGTTATTGGTTAGCTTCAACACTAGTCTGTTTTTTTCCCCCTCCGGTCTCGACTTGGTCTCGGTCTTGGTCTCGACTTGGTCTTGGTCTTGAGTTGGTCTGTCTTGGTCTTGGTCTTGTCTTGGTCTCGATACCCTCTGGTCTTGGTAGTGTCTTGGTCTCGGTTTAGGCGGTCTTGACTACAAGTCTAGTGGCCATGACACCCTTTACACACAAACATCTAGTGCCAGATGCGCTTATTGGTGCCCCCCTACTGAAGGCACCCTAGGCGACAGCCTAGTTTGCCTATGCCTAAAAACGGCCCTGGTTTTATTGACGCCATTGTTTCTAATACTACCCAAAGCACAATCTACCGGTAAAGGTAAGGGGCGTGACCTTACCGACAAACGTGCACTAGGCGGGTAGCGAATCACAACCCACTGGGCCAGCTAACCAATCTGAGCCCATTGCGTATTTTTGAGGGACCGGCTTCATAGAACCCGGAAACCATCAGACCGTTTTTACAAGGAGGGACAGAGCAGTGTAGAATAAAGGTAAAATATGAAAAATAATGCAATTTTTTAAAAACGAAGCATGAACACATGTTACAGTGTACCCCACAAACACAATCAAGCCTTCCAAAGAATGCGTTTTACCACCACTTTAATTACCACCCCAATGTAATACCAAATTTAGCATTTAATCAAAAGTAAAAAAAAAAAAAAATGTTGTTAACCTTTTATTACACGTCTTGGAGTATTGCAATAATATCGTATCGTGAATTCAGTATAATGATATGTATAGAATTGTGACATGAGGGTATTGTTACATATACCCTAGGTAATAGATTAAATCAGAAGTCTTCAAATTAATCATACATGGCAAAATTGGAATACTATACTGTCTCCATTCTTTGGTCTAGCCAATCATACCATATTTACATAGAATAATGTCCCAAACATGGCACTGAATAAGCATATTTATATACCATAGTATTTACATGACACTCCAATTCATTAGATAGTAGGCGAATACTACAAATATTCATGCCACCATATAATACAAACAATATACATGGTAGCATGTTTATGCGTTTAGTGAAAGTTTCTAAAATGGTTCCCTGCCATGTCACGCGCAACTTCCGTACGTTACCACTGGAGTGGTTTTATTTCATAAACACGTTTCTAGCAGAATAATATTAAGTGGATGAATACAGGAACCTATCAGAAGCCCCTTTCAGCTGTTTTACTGTAGTAATAGCACGTTCTTCGTCCGAAACTCGGAATAAACGCAAAATCATGAATGGACAGTGAACGGTCTACACAAGCACATACTTTCAATTCATACACATAAAAGTGTGAGTTATTATTAAATCACCAGCTGAAACAATTAGGGCGGAATAAATAAACGAACCTGTGCAGGTTTCATCGAAAATACCATCACACTAATTAAACACGTTACTAGACCGCCTTTCGCGGATAATTCCTGAGAAATTATTCATAATTACTTCTAAACTATCTGTTTTAATTATTATTTGTAGGTGCTATGCATAATGACGTCAATGAACAGGCTACTCATGCATGTCAGGCTTTTAAAGGCCCCCGAGACGAATACAAATAAATCAAGAGCAAGTCAGACACGTTTAACAAAGCAGTACCTATATCGCGTTCCCCCTCACAACGGCCAGTCCCCGCAAAAGCACGTCTCTGGCGGAGCGAGTGTGCGGTTATAACACTAATACTCGCCGATTCATCTCCATGATGATGCACAGGTCGGATGTGATATCTCTAAACTAGTAAAAGTCATTTCCGGCGACCGTCAGACTGATGAGCGGATTACAGTGCAAACTGACTACCCACTGAACCAGCACATTATTACAGTCAGATGAATTAACTGTGCCATACATAGACACAAACAGCTAACTAAATACCTAATCGTCAGTATATTTGCTATTGACGAGCTGTGACGACTTCCGTCATTCGTGCAGCTGTAAAGCGTGTTGCCATTGGCTATTGCATGAACTTAGGTTCATATCTATTGGACTATTTTAATGGGAACACTTTCATTGTTATTTAAAAAAGATCTATTACGCCAAATCTACAGTGTTCCATTATGATTGGTACTAGTTACAACGGTAGCCAATAGCCTATGGCTAGTCAGAATAACTATTAAAAAGTTACCCTAAATATTTCCTTTTATTAAAAAAATCTAAAAACTTTATTAATTCGGTAACACTTTACAATAAGGTTCATTAGTTAACATGAACTAATAATGAACTGCACTTATAAAGCATTTATTTATCTTTGTTCATGTTAATTTCGACATTTACTAATGCATTATTGAAATCTTGTTAACATTAGTTAATGCACTGTGAACTAACATGAAAGAACCATGATCAGCTGTATTTTTATGAACTAACATGAACAAAGATTAACTAATGCTGAACAGAGGTGTTGTTCATGGTTAGTTCATGTTAACTAATGCATTAACTAATGTTAACTAATACAACCTTATTGTAAAGTGTTACCATTAATTCATTAGAAGCTTAATTAAAAAAGGACTGGAAATGAAAATCACCATAGATTGTTTGTATGTTAATGATAGTTTTTATCGCTAGAATGCTAGATCTTATAGGGCCCATTACCTGTTAGATAACGTAATATAATGATGATGAGCTAATTACGAAACTTGAAAGCGCGTTCATTCTTTATTAGTTTAACTTTAAGTGTGTGACAGAATGAGTAGATTTTCCTCAAAGTTTCTCATAGACTTCTATAACAAAATCACTGTTCTGCTATTATGACCAGCAGAGGGCATAACTTCCCATTTAATGATTTAATTTGCATTTCAAAGTAATTCTTCTAAAATAGTTAGTCTAGTTTAACTTCCTAAGGCCCAGGAAAACAAAGTCTTTTGAATTTAGCATTTTTTCATGTCATTACATTGTAGAGCATAAGAAAGAAATGAAAAATAAGAAAAAAATGACAAATTATATTTTATTCGATGCTATGTCCTTGCAAGTGGACACCGGGACTCAGTTGTTTAAAAAATAAAATGACATGAAATGTATTGGCAAAAACAATGGGATTTTTTTTTTCATTCACCAATCAATTTTCAGGATTTTTTAAACCAAACTTTGTTTAAAGATTATTCTCAACTATGTTATGAAAGATATAACGGAATGAATTGATATACCATTTTACATTATGCAATATCTGGGTAAAATGGCCATACATAAGTTTTCCCATTCAATGTAATGTATCTACACTGTATATAATTTGCATATTCTTGGAGCAAATGAAAAAAGAAGTGCAATAATAGGAGTAATAGTTGGCAACATTTTCATAATAATATCTAATATTTTATAGGAACATTGATATTTAATTTATTTCCCTATTCACTGATTGTGTCTTCCAAAATGTCTGATAAACATGCTTTAAGTCCCATTGTCCTCTATTCCCATTGTCCTCTATCAATGCCCTGTTTTGTAACAGAAAGTCATATTTTGATTAGAAGCCCCATAACATTTTCCTGAGATGTTGATTTATAACAAACCATTTGAATTTTAGTCCGATTTAAATGATAATTACAAAGTATTATCATATTTCCATGTGGCAGAGTGCTAAATTTTATCATTCATTCATTTTTAAAGACCAATGAGTTGTTGTCCTGGTGAACCCTCAAAACAAATGGGGCTATCTCTAAAAAGCCCTGAATGTGCTCTTTCCAGGACATACAGACTTAAAGGGAGAGTTCACCCAAAAATGAAAATTCTGTCATCATTTACTCGCCCTCAAGTTGTTCCAAACCTGTATGAGTTTCTTTGTCCGGCTGAGCACAAAACATGATATTTTGAAAAATACCATATATTTTTCAAAATATCTTCTTTTGTGTTCAGCAGAACAAAGAAACTCATACAGGTTTGGAACAACTTGAGGGTGAGTAAATGATGACAGAATTTACATTTTTGGGTGAACTATCCCTTTAAAACTGTAACATTTCAGAGAAATTCACTAAAATATAATGTCCTCGTACGAGGTTAAATTATTTAGGCAGATTTGAGTAATTTTACTCACTTTTTGGAGTCCAATGGGAATATTAAATGCTGATTGAATAGTGATTGGGTCAAGAATTTCCTGTTTTGGTTACAATAAGTGCAATCAGCTTACAAACCTTACATACCTGAAGAGATTTTTGTGATATTTTACTACATAAATTGCATGCAGTCATACCATGACCAACCATATAACAGAGGTTGCCCATGGCTCTGATATTCTTCCAGGTTTTGGAACCACAATCTGAGTAGCTCTATGCCATTGAGTGAGTGGCATGGTAGACACAGCAATGAAATGTTAATATGTTATAGCCTTACTGAAGACCTGGCATGTTTATATTCCATGTGGAATAGATCTCTTGCAGAGATGTAATGTGTACAAAGACCGTGGAATGTCATTAATAAGCATGATCCAATTCTCCTCTGCTGGTAGACACTGTAATGCTTTGTTTTAGGCAACTTGGAAATCAAAATTTCCACCCCGATACTTCAACTGCGCTGAAGGTTGGACATTTCAACTTGTAAAGTTGGAACAGACTGTTAAACACCAACTTCAATGGGGTCATGGAATGTCCAAGATGGCAACATCTTAATGAAACCATAGATATGAATACATAGATATGCTACATTCGACACGTCGGCACGCCCGCCATCTTGGAATGGTCAATGTGTCATCACGCACAGTAAGGCTGCATCCGAAATCGCATACTTCCCTACTCTATAGTGGACGAAAAAACAGCATGTGATAAAAGAAGTACGTCTGAATTCACAGTACTCATAAAAGTGTAGGCAAAATGGACCTACTGCTCTTTAGCGGGATTCTGAAGTGTGCATACGATGGACACTATACTATCCCATTCATCCTATTAATTTATTAATGGAGGTGAAGCAACACAACTGATGCTGGTAGGTCACATGATAATGACAGCATGTAGTACATCTAGATTACATTCACACACACCCATATTATATATAGAACATACTTTTTTAGTGGCTGTGAAGTAATTTCTTGTTCAAAATAAGTACATACTCAAGAAAGTATGCAATTTTGGACCTAAGAATCAATGATGCCACAACAGCTTCTGGTTGTAAAAACCACCAAGATTTAAGTTCCAGAAGAAATGTGATAACTTCACATCTGAGAATGTGTTAGTTTGTGTTTTATATGTTAACTTAATATTACAGGGTTTTAAACTATGGTAACCTTTTAGTGTCGTGTTAGCTGATGTCGTCGTCCTATATTGTGTTAGTTCAGCAAAATCATCTGCTGAAATCTATTGCAGATATAGATATTCATGCGTCTAACTACAGTTGCAGACACACAGTCAACTTGCTCTCGAATGTTCATGGACCGGTTTTGACTGAAACATAGCCGCTAATGAGGGCTCTATGTATATTTAGGCTATCTATGACTGAAACTGTCTTGGTGAGTCATGGCACCATCTTGTTTTCATTTGACCATGACGTATGATTGTCTACAATGCTTTGAGGTCAGAGGTTGGAAATGAAAGGGAACTTTGTCTGGGACAAAACAACTACATCCACAACCCCTTCCAGTCAAAGAAGGCTGGTCATAGTCAGAATACACTGTATGGAAGAGACTTTAGCCAAAATACATTTTGATTTGTAGAAATTATATTACAGGCAATACATTTTAAGCAACACAACCACTTGTTTTTGAAATTGCAGGTTTTTATCCATCATGACATAGAATGTTGCACACTTAAATACCTTGCTCAATGGCACACTACAGCAGGATAAAATGCATAAAAATAAAAAGAAGAAAAGTTTATTCGGGGGTTTTTTTTCATGTCATAACTGCTCGCTTTGAGGGCACATTTTTATTTTGGGAAAACCTCATATTTGGTCTCTGTAGTTCTCCAGGTGGGATGAAAATATCTGCAGGTTCAGCTGAGGTCTGTGTATTTACAGTAGTTGTGAAGTCTATAGTTGCATACTCTGTGTTGTGGTAGTTTGGAATCTGTCTCAGTTTTTCCCTGCTGGTCTCATTTTCAGACTGTAGGACTTGAACGTCTACGTAGTGTAAGCCGTCCTCATTTTGCTTGCGTTTTTTATTCACCTGGGCATACTGTGGTTCAGCTGTCACACAGTCATGAACATCAACACGGGCCTGCTATGAAAAAAAAAGCTGTTGTCACAAAAACATTTACATATATTTGGATAAAAGTAACATTTTGTAGTGACCGGTTTAACCAACACACCTGATGGGGAGGAGCCACAGGTGGACCTGCTGTAAAGATACATAGCACAACATCACAACAACTGGATAATCAAGTCTTGATAGTATCCTTTTAATCTACAACCCCAAATCCAGAAAATTTGGGACATTTTGTAAAAATTAACCTTTATTTAAAGGCCTTGAAATGTGCAGCATTTTTCAATGTGTTGACGCAATTTCCACTGAAACAGGAAGACATAGCGGACAGCTCCTCCCCTTTTAAAAAATAGCCAATAGTGTTTTGTTTATATCCCAGCTCGGCCAGAGCTGTTGAGCTTGGTAAAGCCGCAATTTTCTCCTAATCTCCAACCTTCTCTCCTCCTAATCTCTGCCATATCACTTTAAAGTACAGCATTCTGTGCAGAACTCAAATGGGTCTGATACATTTTCTGGCATACGCCGACTCTCGCATAAGATCTGTGCTATCATGTCTCTGGACTGGAGCAGACTGTGTATGGGAGAAAGTGCAATACCCCATATAAATGGCGAATAAGCCCCGCCTTTTAAATGAAATAGCCAATCTTTGATTAGTAAAGTCATCATGCACATGTGCATTAGCTTTGTCTAGGCTGAAAAACTCAGGGGTTTTTTTCATGATTCGAGCGTTTAGAAACAAAATTTATGAGACAGTTGTTGTCAGATTTCATTGGTCATTTCAAATATGAAATTTAAAGGGTTACTTCAGTGATTTAGCATTAAGCTTTGTATCAGTAGAAAACCGGTAGTATATTCGAATTATGGTACTTTCCCCCCTCATATCCCCCTGAGACGAGAGAATTATGCATTTTATTTCTGGAAAAAAATCCTCCGATGACGCAAATATCATCATTTTTCAACCCGCCCACAGGGGAGGGATCTCACTCACAGAATGTAAATGCGCACGGCCGCTTGGCTCGGGCATTCATAACGGAGCGGTGCGGAGCAAAGTGAGTGTTTCAACTTTTCAATGAATTCCTATGAAAGTTAAGCTTCCATAGGCATGATCTGATAACGTGCCAGACTGGACACGTGCCGAGAATGACAGCCGCGCTTACCTCAGCTCTGCTCAGCTCTTCTCGTGATGAATGAAATCTGAAGCTGCGTTTCTGCCGTGACTTTCGACACATTTAGTTTTTAATTGTAGTGTC
The DNA here is from genome assembly GCA_023566225.1 of Romanogobio albipinnatus. NCBI lineage: Eukaryota > Metazoa > Chordata > Actinopteri > Cypriniformes > Gobionidae > Romanogobio > Romanogobio albipinnatus. The sequence continues at coordinate 56,593,815 of CM042242.1, forward strand.
TGTTCTCTAACTGAACGAAATTATTCATATCAATATCAAAATGACGTTGGGGGCGGTGCCGCGGTGGGCAAGTGATAACCAATAGTCGTGGCTTTGGGAGTGGCCTCGTAGGGAAGCGAAGCAAGTGCATTCTGGGAGTTGTCTTTCATCCACATGAGACAAAAATACATTTTCTGTTTTTTCTCAGTCTAGAAGGCACCAAATTCAAAAATAATTTCAAATTTCTACCACATAAATGACACAGTTTAAATACACATTCATCTTCCCAGCGCTGAAGTGCCCCTATAATCGTAAGCTTGGTTTTAGAGGAGAGGCATTTCAAAGATGGCCGCCGAGTAAAATGACTTGTCGACTAAAAGTGAAAATGGCTGCCCACTGCGCCGAGTGTGTGTTCATGGCATGGTTCACAGTGTGTGTGTTCAATACTCACTGCTGTGTGTGTGCACTTGGATGGTTGAAATGCAGAGCACAAATTTCGAGTATGGGACACCATACTGGGCTACACGTATGTCACTCTCTCTCACTCACTCACTCTAAATGTTTGATAATTGAGGATACTAATTGTTGAAGTTTTGCATGAATAGTTTTTGCCCAATATCCCTGATACAAGACAGCTGCTCAACATTCTCCTTTTCATGATGGGACATATGTAACCCCTCCTGTTCGAACCGCCCGCTCCAAGCAGGACTTGAACCCTGGTCCGCCGGCATGAGAGTCGGACACTCTAACAAGGAGGCTAAAGGCTGTAACCTCTAGTGTCAATCGCTAGAGCATCTCTTGAGATCAGAGGAGGGAAGTTTACTGGCACAGCGACTACTAGCTGGCCTCTGTTACACTCACCCCCCTAAACCCTTCTACGACGTAGAGTTCCCAGAAACCATTCTGTTGTAGGACATTTCCACTGTGTTTTGGATCGTCTGAGATGAGATCGGCCCCAGAGAACTCGCCAGCTCTGCATAGAACTGATGTATAGATTTCTCCTTGCATAACAGAGATTCAATTGGCATTCCTTGATCCAGCAGCAGACTGTTAAGTGACAACGGTTTTCTGAAACCCTGAGCCTATGATGTAGCCGTAGCATGACGGTTTCTAATGCAATGCCTGCCTGAGGGCTCAAAGGTCACGCACATTCAACAGAAGTTTCCTGCCTTGCCCTACATATACTGAGAATTCTCTGGATTCCCTGAATCTTTTCACAACATTATGCATGGTAGAAGGTGAAATACCTACTTTCTTTGCAATCTTGCATTTAGAAATGTGATTTCTGAATTGAATTTGACAATTCTCTCATGATATTTGGCACAAAGTGATGAGCCATGACCCATCTTTGCTTGTAAAAGCCTGAAGGTGATGATACACGGGACAACTTTCTGGGCAATGTTGCCAAGCGATGTTGCTTGGGCACTTTCCCATTGAGAATGGCAACGCATTTCTATCTGGATACTTTAGATTGTCTGTGGGCTCTGTGTCTCATCTGGTTGCCTGTAAACGGCAACATTGCCCAGCAACATTGCTCAAAAAGTTGTCCCGTGTATCATCACCTTGAGATGCTAATCCCAATACCCTCACCTATTACCAATTTACCTACATATTTCGGAGTTTAACTTGAATATTCAATATTGTTTTCACTTTTATTTTGCCTCTGTCCAAACTTTTTTTTGAGTGTTTTGCAGCCTTTAAGTGTTTATATTTACAAAAGACACTTTAGTTGTTCATTGAGAACTATGAAAATCTTTGTTGTACTTTTCTGGATTTGAGGTTGTATCTCATAAATGAAGCTGAGAATTTTTTTTTTTTTTGTTACCTTTTCTTTTTGTCCGTTTTTGTGTAAGTTTTCTTGGATTTATCCCCCATCTAAGGAACGAAAAACATACAACTCAAATACAGAAGTTGGTTTATTTGTTCTGTTTTCTATATCCCTAAATGACAAAGTTGATCATTGATTGACTAATCTCTTGTGAAAATGAAGCACACTTAATTATATTGAATGTGTTCTTCTAGAGTACCTCAAATCTTACATTTGTAAGTATATTTTAATATAATATTAATGAAATTAATGAGACTATGTTTCTTAACAAGTAGCTAAAAAGTACACTCTGTAATGTCAAATAAAAGTAGAGTGCTATTTGATATTACATTTAAAGTTAATATGTATAATTGCAACTTCATCATTACAAATGTGTAATTACAAATATATATAACCACGTGACATACAAGTTTCAGTAAAAATAACATTTTACTAGTATATTTTAAGTTTACCATAAATACTTGTCAGTACACTTAAGCCATATTTTAAAGACAGAAGAAATAATTATGAAATTACATATTAAATACATACGACATATTGACAAATAAGTTTAAAATTATGCTAAAATGTACTTTTTTTAATGCTAATACAATGGATTTCCTCTTTTATGAGCAATGCAAACATGTATTTGTATCTGGTTTGGCTTTTCTAGTGTCAAATCATTTCGATAGCGTTTGTATAAAACTTCCTATCAGTAATGAAATTAGCATTATGTTAAATAGTGGTCAGAACACTATTTAGTTACACAAATGAATCTAGTTTAAAGTAGTTTCCTCCCCATCAAGATCTTACTGCTATTTAACAATCACATGTCATAGAACCCTGTTGCTTTTGAATAGATAAATACTGTAAATCATGCCCGGTATGTTTAAAACAACTCAAAGATACACATTTTTGTCTACTCACTTTTCCACTGTTTTGGTTACACTGCTTCCCATGGCAGAGATCGTCGACAGAGCACAGTTAGCCTAGTGTTGATCATTTGCTCATATTCCATTTCCTTGTTCCTCTGTAACTAGAGTCCTGCAGGTGTTCCTCTTAAAGAAAGCTACCTTTGTACTTCCAACTGCATTGCCCCTATCGTTGAGGCTGACCTTGAGGTCATGAATGTTTGACAATATCTTAAATGTTGTATATTTTAATATCTTTGCAGTCATTCATTTACAAACAGGATGAAAGTAGTTAGGTAATAAGAAACCTCCTTGTGTTTACAGAGAACTTCCTAAGTTTACATTGGACTACTAGCCTATTAGCATTGTATGCAATTGTAATATCCACATACATGTGAATAAGTAAACTGATTGTATTTAAAAAAAAATAATGTGTAATTTTTCAGATGCTATAATCTTTCTGTTTGGGCATCCCAACAAGCTAGGCATTCACCCTATTTTCATAATTTTTAATCAAAATGTTATAACTCAACCTTCCAGTGAAATGACAGACTTCTCTGGTGACGTATGCCAGACTTCGCTAATCATTAAATTTGCTTAAACTTCCTCTTTCTTGCAATCGACTGCAAACTCAGATCCGCTTCCATCCAACCAAAAACAGATGGGTAGAACCAAGCCCGGCGGCCTTACAATGTTTTTCTTTTTTTCTTTTTTTTCTTTTTACTCAGATGTATGTCACAATGCAGAAGAAAATATATGTCACCTCTGTTACATCGTAACTTTAACATAGCAACATTGGCTCAACCAATGGCCAACCAAAGTTTGTGGCGAGACTATCTTTTTGGCCAATCAATAGCAAATGAACTGGGGAAACCGGTTTAAAAATGTCATAATTTTTGCAATACCTGGAAGTCACAAAACTGAGGCAAAACTTGATAGCTATACAGAAACGTTTATTACAAAACAATTTTCATTTAGCAAAAATACACACATCCAGCAAGTTTATCCCATGCATGGGAACTTAATGTGCGTCATAAAATTCCAGTGTGTACTGTTTTACTCTCTGATGTAAAGTGTAAACCCCAACCATAACTGAAGGGACTAACATAAACCAGTCAAAAGTAAGAATCGTTTTTTTTTATGTTTTAAATGAAGTCTCATATGCTCACCAAAGATGCACTTATTTGATAAAAACAGTAATATTGTCATATACTACTGCTATTTTAAATAACTGTTTTCTATTTTCTATTTTAATGTATATATATATATATATATATATATATATATATATATATATATATATATATATATATATATATATATATATATATATATATATAAAAAATTTTTTTTTAAATATTCTTTCAGAAATCATTCTAAAATGCTGATTTGGTGCTCAAGAAACAGCTGTGATACACAACACTCTCAGATGTGCAAACAGCTTGTCACTTGGGGACTTGTTACTACCTAATTTACTCGTAAAAGTACTCCAAGTCTACTGTACTAAAATGCACTTATTAGTAGTAGATAAGGTACACATTCGTTTTAAGGGTATTATCCCAGCTGTTGTACCTCTAAAGGGTTTTGTATATTTTTTTCTGACAAAAGTTTGGGGTAAGTAATATTTAAAGAAAGAAAGAAAGAAAGAAATTGATACTTTTATTCTGCAAGGACAAATTAAATTGATACAAAGTGACAGTAAAGACATTTATAGTGTTACAAAAGTACATAATGCTGTTCTTTTGAACTTCAAATTATCAAAGAATCGTGAAAAAATATTAAGCAGCAAAAACTGCTTTCAGCAATGATAATAATAAGAACCATTATGAATGATTGAGCACCACTAATAAATGATAAAATTAAAGGCAGGTTAGGTGATTTGTTCCAGAAACATTTTTCCTTGTTCTGCTGGTTGAAAGTCTCTTCACATCTTGATAGCAATCACCAAGTTAAGTGTTCTAAACGTATATACTGTATAACGTATATCATCTAAGGTGTAGGACCATAAAATGTTCGTCCAATCATTGCATTTGGCCTGAATGCAATGATATGACGTTCTACCTGCCTGTCAACGTATGTATTTTCATACTTCCGCACACCTGCTCGCACGGACATCACACTTCATCAGCGCGTTTCATGCTATGCAGAGTTAGACAGACGTCAGTCACAGAGCACCGCAAAACAGCAGCCACCTTTTACAGTTCCTCCTAAACCAAAACAACCAGCTTATGCTGCGTTCATGCCATAGCTATTGTAATATGGAAGAGATGGAAACCTGTGACGTTATACACAGAGCATTTTGTGACTCAAATTGATGTGTTTCAATGGCAACACTATCAACACTGAAATGAATCTGCAGCCGTCAGGTGGTACAGGTCAGTGCTCTTTAAGTTATGTTCATTATTATTGTAATGTTATGTGCTTTGAGACATGAAGTTTAATGCTGTCTCTAGTGATACTTTTGATTGCCCTCTGCTCTACGTTTATGTGTTTTGAAGGAGGCGTGGCTTTGGAGACGCTCTGAAGGGAGGGTGGGATCTCATGCTTTCAAATCTAGCTTGCTATATAGCCACTCTGAAAATTGCATACCCTACCTTTAAGCACCAAATCAGCATAGTAGAATGATTTCTGAAGGCTTATGTAACATTGAAGAATGGAGTAATGGCTACTGGAAATTTAGCTTTGCATCACAGGAATAAATTACATTTAAGAAAATTTGTAATATTGTAATTGTAAATAAATTGTAATACATTTCACTATTTGTACTGTAATGCAGCATTATTGAGCATAAGAGACTTATTTCAAAAACATTAAAAACTGTTAATTATTCCAAACTTTTCACCAGTTGTGTATACAGATCCAAAAGTAACCTGCAGACTTTTTCTGCACTAATTTAGCTGGAAACCTGTGGAATGCAAACTATGAGAGAACAGAACTAAGAGAACTTCTAATGATTCAAAATATCCAATTTTTTTTCCCCAATAAATGAACACACAAGTGTTCCAACTCCATAGACTTTTCTATGGGGTCTTTGCCTGCTTAAATCAGTCCACTTCATTAACTTTTGGTTTCTTTCTTGTCCATATTAATCTTGAGCTGGTTGATTTTAGGCTCCAGGTCCTCAGTTTTTCGTGGTGCCTGGATACACAGTATCCCATCATGTGAGATGGACACCTGCACCAGCAGCGGATCCACACCCATTGGCAAGATATACGTGCGGGTAAACTCACGACTCACAAAGCCATGCTGGTCCATTCGCTGAGCGTGACGCCCAGCCACCTCCAACAGATTGTCCACAGTTCGCACACTGATCTCATCCGGTGTGAACTGGCACACGTCCAGCAAAACTCGATACCAGTCATCTTCACTGTCTACCTGAGAGAAGCCCCTCTCGAGCTGCTTGTTGATGCGGGGACGAATGTAGTAACCGTGGTATAGGACAGGGGCCAGCAGGTCCTTGGGACTCAGTGCTGAGAGGGTGAGAATGGAAACAAATAATCATAAATAATCATAATCATACTCTCACAATGCTTCCAGTGACATGTAATTTATCTCTCCACAATGCTACATGTAACAACAAAATCACAGCCAATCTGAACATATTTAATGCCTATCCTGATTTCCATTCAACTTGGTATATTAGAATTTCCTCCTTCCTGCTTGGAAAAGTGAAAGAGAATGGTCTATTAATGTCTGACTTTGAACCTTTGAAACGTCATGCAGGCGTATGATGATACAAAAATCCTTTAAAACACTGTGCTCTAAGAAAGTGTTCATGTTTCATAGCACTTTATTTTAAGGTGACGTAGATACATGTAACTATACATGTACTTATAATAACAGTAAATAATGGATAATTACAAATAACTAACCTAACCTAGAAATAACAAATATCTAACCTCTATAGCTAATCATATTTGCAATATTGTTACCTTCCTAAAATAATTGCCTAAGTCATTTGACATTGATATTACAAATAGTACTTATTTAAGAAAGTACAATGTAACCTCATGTTTTGGAAAACCTTTATATTTTTTTAAATCATTTCCTTGTTACCTAACTACTAGATCTTAATATTTTTAAGTATTTTTAAGTTTTAAAATATATTTTCAAGGTAAATGTATGTTTTTACAAATACAAATGATTCAATCATAATGAATTATTAAATCATAAATAAAAGTTCTGGGGGAGTTCCACCTGCATGATATTTGATCCAACCAACAAATCATACCTTGTCATAAAATAATAAATGATCTGATATTATAAGAGAATTATTGACCTCTCTATCATATCAATTACTGTACTATATTTTTTCTGCATGAAAAGATATCATTTAGCCTACTGTGGGCGGCAAAATTAAATATTTCAAATAATTAAAATAAAAAAGGTTTAAATAGGCCTACAGAAATTCAAAATATGCTCATCATAGCAGGTGTATTTATCTTACCCATATTACCCCTCTATATTTGATTATTTCATGAACATTTTATTTTGTGCTATAACAACTAAATTAGCAAATGTTATTTCCTATAATAACACATTAGCTGATGCATCATCATCCTGCACATGCAAAATTGATATCTAAATAAGGGGGTGAGATCGGTTATAGAATGTGGTTGTCACTCCCGTTAATAACTGAACCGTGTGTGAACGCAACCGTATTAGGGACAAAAAAAAGTAAAAGCAATTTGCTACAGTTTAAGTAAAATAGAAGCTTTGCCTTCTAGATTTTAAATATAAATAGTGTTCTAGAAGACACATGTCAAGTCTATTTAAAATATGTGATGCCAGCGACAGGTCAAGACAAGGTTCCACTTACAGTTTCTATTTTAATCCTATCTTTACGCTGTTCTGTTGTAGCCCAACAGTGGAGTCTTCACAGTTGACTTTCAAGCCTGTTTATGAATTGTTAAGATCAGGTCATAATCAGTCAGATTATTTTGGTCAAGTCATGTGTGGAATTCTAAATATAAGTTGTTGTTGAGGAATCACATTTCATTGTAAGAGGAATACTTTCATAGTATGGCAGTAGCGATTATATATTGGCTACAGATCCACCCTTTTTTCTTACTATCAAAATATTCTGCTTATTATAACTGTTCAAATCAAAGACCTACTGTATGAGAGCTGCTGAAGTTAAAAGTTATTTTAAAGTCATCAATTAAAGCATGCAAGCCAGTAATATCACAATAGAAGAAACTCACACACACAAATGAAATTGTGCGTTAAAATGAGCTTTTAAATGAAAAACTCTGATTTTACTTACCCTCTGCAAAGTTCTGATCATAGATTCGAGCAGGACTACACATCTCGTAATCCATACTCATTGGGTAAGCATGAGGAACGGTGCGGTCGGCCATTTTGATCTCTGTAGCAGGTTGCCAAAATAACTGGAAAAATGACTGGATTAACAGACTTCAATTACCCTAATTTTCGCAGTGTGGTGGAAGCAGGAAGTATAGAAAGGGAGAGGGGCGGAAAGAACAACAGGGGAAAGGAGAAGAGATACTGCGCACTTGCGACAGGAGGGTGATAAATCTTGCTACAAATAGCTTGTAGTAAACTCTGGAGCTGCATAGCCAACATATACACAAATAGATATACACAAACACATGGTGAATGATAGAATCACAAAGCCAAACAGCTGATCTTAAGTTTAAAAAAAAGACTGTTTATGGAAAACACTACGTACAATTTGTATTTCTTTTATTCTACAGTATAATTTACATAATGCATATGATACAATGGTGATGAATGGAAACACGAAAAATAAAGATCTTATTTTAAAATTGCTTTTGCATTACATAAATTGAAGATAAGTTATAAGTTAAAGAGTTACACTCTCATTCAAATGTTTTTATTTTATTTCATAGAATCTAATTCATATTCAGCAAGAATGCATTAAATTGACCAAAGGCGACAATAAAGACATTTATGATCTTATAAAGGATTTCTATTTCAAATAAATTATTTAAAATTTTCTGTTCATTAACCCTTTCATATGAATTACGACCATGTCAGACAGGATTGAGATGTTTTTATTGCTCCTTGCTTTTATTGATCGATGGATGTTTTCAGACACAAAACTAGCGATCAGGTGTTTTTTTTAAATCTGAAATTTGCAGTAATGTGAATTACGTAATCAGAGAAATGTTTTGATGTAACAAGTACAGTAACACATTACAAGTGACATGCATTACGTAATCAGATTACTTTTTGATGTACTAAAGTAACATTACAAGTAACGTGCATTACATCATCAGATTAATTTTTTTTTAATCTAACGGGTAAAGTAACATATTCCAAGTAAGTAACGTACATTACATAATCAGATCATTTAAAAAAAAAGTAACGAGTAAAGTAACACATTACAAGTAACATGCATTATGTAATCAGATTACTTTTTTTAAAGTAACAAGTAAAGTAACACATGACAGGTAACGTGCATTACGTAATCAGATTACTTTTTTAAAATAATGAGTAAAGTAACATTACAAGTAACTTGCATTATGTAATCTGATTATTTTTTTTAAAGTAACTAGTAAAGTAACACATGACAAGTAACGTACATTACGTAATCAGATTACTTTTTTAAAGTAACAAGTAAAGTAACATTACAAGTTACTTGCATTATGTAATCTGATTATCTTTTTAGAAGTAACGAGTAAAGTAACTGTCACGGTTGGTTGCAGGAAGACAGACGAAGATGATAATTAGAAAATTCCAACACAAAGTTTAAGGGCAACACACACTTAACGTAAACGTGACCAAACAGAGAATGAATGTGAGGGTTCAATTTATATAGCAAACACAAACGAGGCTAATTAATTACATACAACTGAAAACCAATGACACACATGTGGAGTGGGAAAACTGAATAAAGGAACCATGTGACAAATGAAAACAAACTGAAAGTCCATGAAAACAGATACTAACAGAACATAACAGTGACAGCAACCCATTACAAGTAACGCATTATGTAATCAGATTACATTTATGATGTAACAAGTAAAGTAACATTTCAAGTAACGTGCGTTATGTAATTACATTACTTTTTTGATGTAACAAGTAAAGAAAAACATTACAAGTTACGTGCATTACGTAATCAGATTACTTTTTAAAATAACAAGTAAAGTAATTATGTAAGTAATTATGAAAGTAACACATTACAACTATAAGTAACGTGCATTATGTAATAAGATAACATTTTTAAAGTAACGAGTGAAGTAACATTCAAAAGTAACATGCATTAATACGTAATCAGATTACTTTTTTAAAGTAGTGAGTAAAGTAACACATTACAAGTAACATGCATAATGTGATCAAATTACTTTTTAAAGTAACGAGTAAAGACATTACAAGTAGGCTAATGTGCATTACGTAATCAGATTACTTTTTTGATGTAATGAGTAAAGTAACACATTACAAGTAGCATACATTATGTAATCAAATTACTTTTTTGATGTAACAAGCAGTGACATTACAAGTAATGTGCATTACGTAATCAGATTACTTTTTGATGTATCAGGTAAAGCATTACAAGTAATGTACATTACATATTCAGATTACTTTTTGATGTATCAAGTAATGCATTACAAGTAACATACATTCACATTACTTTTTTGATGTAAGTGTAAATTACATTCTAATAACACAAACACATTTATTTGCAGCCAAAATTTACCGCAGAAGAAGTATTATATAACAATCACAGTAGGGGTGTAACGGTACACGTATTCGTATTGAACTGTTTCGGTACGGGGCTTTCGGTTTGGTGCAGGCGTGTACCAAACGGTTAAATGCAATCTTTAACAGTTAACAGTCAGCTTGTTTAAAGCGCGGAACACACTTCAATCCGAATTCCCACACGAACATATTGAGTATTCAGTCCATTTTATCACGAGATTCAAACGATAAATGCGGTTTTAATGCTCTATAATGTGACTTGACTGATAGACGCGTCAGTTCAACTTAAAGCGGCGGCGCGCGAGTGAACGCGATCATCTCTTCCTAAAGAATAAACATAAATTAATATCTCTTAAGGTATGTTGAGGATACATTACAACTTACTGAAATGTATCATATGTCGTGTAATCGCTCAATCGGTGTTTCAACCGCGGAAAGACAATAAAACAGCTTGTAAACAATGTCATGTAGAATCCCGTTTACCTCAGAAGTCATTCAGTGTCCACATGTTAGCTCACTAGAGAAATCAACTCTTTCACTAAATTTTTGCACTATATTAGCCTATATATTAATTATATACTACTTAGCCTGTTAGTGATGTCTTGATTATTTAATGTGTGTTTAAATAAACCTGTCATGAAAAGTACAGCAACTATGTATAAATGATTATATTTCAATAACGAATTGGAGAAAAAAATAATAATAATTAGATATAGAAGTTAATGCAAAAACTGCCTTATGTGAAGCTTATGAGTGTGGATTATTATATCTAAAAATAAACAGCAGCTGAATTTAGGCTAATAGTTTGGGCTCTGTTAATCTTTAATAGTAGTAATGTGTAAGTAAGGGCTCCCTATAGTTTACAGCATTATCTTTAAGAAACTTTGTTATAATTGAATTCATTTAAGGACAGACACAATTTTTTTTAATTAAACCACTGTTGAATAAAAATTAATAAAAAGCTATTTTGTAAAACTGCTGTACCGAACCCGTACCGAACCGTGACTTCAAAACCGAGGTGGGTACCGAACCGTCAGTTTTGTGTACCGTTACACCCCTAAATCACAGTAATAGTATGAATGGTAGCTGAAATATAGCTAGTGATGCATGATGTCCAATTTAGTGGACAAATGATTAATAAGAATTTCCTCCCAATCTAAAAACAGTACTTGGAAGATGTAACAATGATATGACTCCTTAGATATTACTTGATGTTACAACATTTTTACCAGCAAGAGTCTCCTAGGATAGAAGAAATGGATGGGTATTCCACAGCAACTTGGCATTTCCGACTGCCCGTCGACCATCTTTGTTTGGAGAAAAAGAATTCCACATACAATGGCTTGCCACTTGGTGGCAGTGAATAGGATGATGCAATAGTGTCCACGGCAGAGGTTGATGTGCAATGCCATAGCAAGAAAATTACTTTTGAATAGCTAATGACCTCTCTGCGTGAAAGGTTTAAAGAATCATGAAGAAAAAAATTAAGCAGCACAACTGTTTTCAACACTGACAATAATAAGAAATGCTTTTTCCATGCTTTTCCACTTAATTATATTAAAAGTACGTCCAAGGAAATTAAAAGGCACCAAATATGCAAAAAATGGGCAGGTGAAACAAAGAAAATGTATAACCCCCATCCCTTGCCTTTGTTAAGAGAATATTCACTGACCGCACAGTTGCTGAGACTGCTTACCCCTCCAAAATGATTGTCCAATCAGTGCGCCAGATCAAGTAATGTTGTCCCTATGTTGTCCAGGCAAGAGGTTGTTCATGGGGATTGACTTTGTATGGTACAAAGATTTTTAGCCTGGCACAGCCGCATTCACTGTCCGATTCTGTAAGGACTAAACCTCCAATGTGGCTCAGATCCTAAATATGCATTGGCACATCACCTCGTGAGCATCCTAATCTTTGCTGGCATTAAATGGGCCAGTGGAGGGCCGAGCAACAAGAGACTTCCCTTGATATTGGCAGGTTCGCTGGACCAGACAGCAGGGCCGTGCACAGACCTTTTGAAGGGCATGTGCTGAAACTGAAAAAGGGCACCCCCTCTGTTCACCCGCCCCTAACACTTTATTATCAAACACACATGACATGCTTTATTTACATTTTTTGAAGATTTTCACTATTTTTATTGGGGGAAAAAATGCCTTTTCGAATTTCTGTGTGATGGGAAAATGAAGTAGAGCAAGTTCGGCAAAACGTGGATTCGAACCGTGATCAATTTGCGTCAAAACTTCAAGCCATGCGCTTTACCCCTGCACTATCATGGATATCATTTACATGGTGTCTTCTGCAATTCTGACTGACCCAACCAGACCTTGTGTGAAAAAGACGGCCTATTTGCACTTAATGTAACGACAACATTACTTTAACCATGTTTTACTACACATGTGAAAACGAGAGAGTATAGAGATTCAAAAATTAGCGAATATGTGCATATATCAACAACGTAAATGAATTAAACATGCGACCATGATATTATTACATGTTAACAAATTAATTGTATTAGCAATCATAAATCAAAGAACAAATTTCTAAGAAATATATTTTACCTAGATGACCTTGATCACTCAGTCACTTTGTGTAAGTTCCAGTAGGAAACGGCGTGGGCGCTCTTGATGGTCTATGGGCGCACCTTTGCGTATTTATGATTTTTCGGTGGCAAAAACAAATTAAATGTGGTTGTATTACTTATCAATATATTATTAACATTTTACAAAAGTCAAACTCAAATGCAGTTACCAAAACTATTGATTTATTGAAGCAGGAACAAAAAACACTACCACCAAAAAAAGGGCACTTCGGAGTGTAAGGGCAAAAAGGGCATGTGCTCTGCACAGGTTGAGCCCTACCTGTGCACGTGCCTGCCAGACAGTGCAGTTTCCAGTGCTCTGAACACATGGTACCATCAGCACTATTGGGGGCTTGCACTGTAATCCAGCTGGTATCTGAGAGAATTGAAATCTGATCAGCTCTTTAGATAACCACAGTGAAAGATAGTTGGAAGAGGGGACGGGGTAGCAAGCAGAGGACAGTGGGAGGGCAGGCAAACAGTTTACATCATTATTCCAGAAAGATCCACAGCTGGCTCGTCTGCCAGGGGCCGTCGGTGTTGCTCTATTTAAGTGCGCAGGCAGAAGAGGCAGCAGTTTTCTGAGTGCTGCTAAGGCCCAGACACAAAATGGACATCGCCATCCAGCATCCCTGGTTCCGTCGCTCCATCTGGCCATCCTTCTTTCCCAGCCGGGTCTTTGACCAGCACTTTGGGGAGCCCATCTCTGAGACCGACGTGATTCCCTCACTTTACTATCCACGACCTTCCCTTATGCGCTGGCCAAGCTGGGTGGACAGTGGCCTTTCTGAGGTGAGCTGTCCATTTTTAGTGACTGTTTAAAACTTTGTGGTGAATCTACATTAATTTGTAACATTAGAATCACTGTAGTTGAAAGAATGTGTCTAATTTGTCACTATCACAAAATAAACTGGGTGACCAGGACCCTGGCGCAAAGTGAAGGGGTCTTGTATCAACCTGAAGGGTTTTAATTTGCGTTAACGGCTGGCTGTATGTTTAATAGCGTATTGCTATTATTTATGGATTATTTTTATTACTAGGGTGAATTCAGGGTGATTGGGACACATTTTCCAAGTCATCTCAATGGCAAAAAGTGTCCCAATCACCCTCAAATCACCCTATATTATATGTATTATTGTTATTTAAGGCATAAAGTTCCTTTCATTTGATATTCTCTGTGTCCTGTTTTATATACAGACAATATTTATTGTTATTTAAGGCATAAAGTTCCTTTCATTTGATATTCTCTGTGTCCTGTTTTATACAGATAATATAGCTGTTTTTTTTCAAGCAGAAACTGAGCTAGCTATTGATTTCTAAACTATGATTGCTATGGATAAATATTTTAAACAATGCTTCCATGATGATAGTCTGGCACTGTATCTTTATAAAGCCACACTGAAGCATAGCTGTTATATTTTGCTGATTAAAAAAAAAATATTACTGGTATATATTACTGGTTATATTTAGGTATATATTGGTTATATTTAATTCATTATTTGTTGAATCTCACAAAAACCGACAATAATTTCTAGGGGTGTGCATTGGCACTGCCCTCACAATTCGATTCGATTACGATTCACCAGGTAACGATTCGATTCAATTCGATTCTACGATGTATTGCGATGCATCAAAATTCTACTGCACACAACAAGGCAAATTTTTAATCAGTCATGAGGCAATACAAGGAGTCAGATATTGAACAACAGATTTTATTGGCTGCTATGTGTGTATTATCACTCTCCTGTATCTTTGACATAAATGTCATTAAATAAAATAAAATTGAATGGTATAGGGTATTGGATATGGCATTTTCAAACCTGAAAAAGAAAACATAAATCACTGCTTTCAGTGCTTTGAATGAGAAATGTTTCTCTTCGCTCTGCTTTAGAACCATTTGAAATTATATAGAGCAATAATAACCAACTAAGCCAACTTTTTCCAGCAGTGAACACAGAGCTTTTTACTGTGTGTAAAAAAAACACTTAAGACAGGGCACTTCATGAACTCCTGTGCAAATATTAATCCGTAATTACAGTCACACTATTGTAACAACAACCACCACCCAGGCACCCAGCAATAAAAATATTCAGTGCAACACACACAGTAACGTTGACACTAGGGACTCGTCAATTCTCGTGCTTGATTTTAGTGTGGCAGGCGCGTTAGCAGGGCGTAAGCAGCGCATATTTTTTTTCGGCGCCCATGTTAACAGATTAGAGCATTCACATCGCACGCAGAGGCGGCGCGGCAGCTCATCGCATCGCAGGAGCAGGAGCAGAAGCAGCAGTGCCGCGATCGTTTCGGCGCCGAGTCTATTTTTGCCGCGCTGCTCACGCTGATTTAAAGCCACAGTGGATTGTTCTTGATCAAAACTGACCAGATTAACATGGAAAATAACAAATTTCACCATGAAATCATGTAGTGAAGTGCCCCGTGTGTTTCACAATCACAGCATATGCTGCCCATCATAAATCAAAGCACGAGACAGGAAAATGTGACATAATGTTCAATATTTGTCTGTATTTGCAATATCTGCGCGAGACAAACGCTGCCAGTGTGAATCCACAATGGGGGCGCGGGCTCCCGCTCTCCACACCCACCGCTCCTGCCCTGCTAACGCGTGCGGTGTGAAGCCGGCGTCAGAATCCGAAATGTGCAGATGTCCGCTTTCCAAGCTTTGGGTGCGTTTTTAATTACCCGTCTATCGCGGTCATCTCCCTCCGCCTCAGCCATCTTGATTGTTGTTGTTATGACCCTGGAAGTAATTGAAACTTCACAACTTTATTGTTCAACTCAAGGCCAGAAAATAAACGGTGACATAATCGATTATGGCACTTTGCCGCATCGATGCTGAATCGTGCATGCCCCGCATTGCGATGCATCGCTGAATCGATTATTGTTGACACCACTAATAATTTCTCAGGTCATATTTCACAATTCAACAAGAAAAATACCAATTTCAGCATAAAGAAAGTGAAGCCTGTCTGTAGAACTATTAAGATTGTTGCTTTGGGATTCTGGATTCTGATCACTTTTTAATTTGAGGTGTTTTTTTTAACTAATTGGGAACCTAAATTATAAAATTTGTGTCTTTAATTGTTTCCTTAGATGAAAATGGAAAAAGACCGTTTCTTACTAAATCTGGATGTCAAACACTTTGCACCAGAGGAGCTGTCAGTGAAAATCAATGGAGATTTCATTGAAATTCACGCTAAACATGAGGATAGTCAGGTAGAAACTTACTATAGTACATAAACATTGAACATTCTCAGAACTTTGGCTAACATTCTGGCAATGTTATGAACAAACGTTCTTCCAGTAAAGTTAAAAGTTTGTTCAAAGTTATCTGGTCTATAAAAATGTAGCTTTAAACATTGTTCATGGAACGTTTTTTTTTTTTTTCCTAAAATGTTTTAGTTTCTACTTGCTTCAGAGAACATTCAAAAGTAACATTCTCATAATGTTTGAAGAATGATCATATAGAATGTTCCCTTGATACACATTTAAGAAAAAATATTTCTAAAGCATTTAAAAACTGGACATTTTGAATGTTCAGGGAACATTCAGAAATAATGTTTTGATAGCTTAATGTGAACATAAGCAAAACGTTCTTAGAACATATTTTTGTTAGCTGGGCTGCAACCCATACCCGTCCTAAACCTGTGCCATGTGACTGGCTTAATTGTTTAAAATCCTTATGTCATCACCAAGATCACTGGCCTTGTGCCACAAGTAAACATTGAGTTAAACAGAGTGAAAGACGGACCATTCGTTCGTTATCACCTGCTCATAACGATGTTGTGCTTTCCTTGCAGGACGATCACGGTTTTGTCTCACGAGAATTTATACGAAAATATCGTGTCCCTGCTGGTGTGGATCCAGCCTCTGTCACTTCTTCCCTGTCTGCCGAAGGTGTTCTGACAGTGACAGCCCCACGAAAGCACTCGGATGGTCCAGAGCGCACCATTCCTATCACCCGTGATGACAAGCCCGCCGTGGCTGGGCCTCAGAAGAAGCAAAGCTGCTAGACTTCCATGTTTCAACTTTATGTCCCTTGTCTTCCCCTGTCCGAAACGCTTTTTAGCCCAATGTTACTGACAGGCCAAATGTTTATGTTGTCTTTGTCTCTATAGCAGCTAGAGAGAAAAAAACTCAATCAGCATCAAAATAATTAAACAGTCTCAAAATGATGAATGTTACCTAAACGATTTTCATAGAAATACAGTTTTACAATAAAGTATTGTCTGCTGCTGATGCCACCAAACAAAGGGGCTTTTGTGTATCTTGCAGCCTTGACTGCAAGACAAAGTATTTGAGAGTAGGAGTATTGTCCTTAGCATTTTTTTATAACAAAGACAAACTGGTAATAATGGGTTATTGTTTTAAAATGAGATGGCAAAAAAAAGATCATTATTAATGGTGTGATTCACTGCTGTCATTGTCCTATTCAAAAGGGTGAGAAAAATGTTTATTCTGTTAATCTCTGTACGTTAAAATGATTTGTTACATCCAGATACACTTTTTTTGTTGTTGAAAAAGTAAAGTTTATTTTTAATTTAATTATGGATTCAGGACCAGAGTATGTATAAGGGGATATGGTGGCAGTATTTAATTATTTTTTACCTGATTTGTGAGTGTTGAGGCTTTTATGATTGGCTGATGGCACATTCACGCCCTGCATTGCTTCACACTTTAAAGGAACACTATGTAACGCTTGGCCACAAAACTTCATGCATTTTGTGGAAGAACATTGTCTTGGAAATGCTTCGGCTCTGCGTGACTGTGTGGATTAATATGACCCTTCACAATAGATAATGCTGTACAACTCTGTTAGAGAGCTACATATGGCAGTTTATCTGTTCAATAAAATACCTTACTCGTCTGTTGAGTAATAAAAAAACACCATCTCCGCGTCACTTTTACAACAATTAAAATCCCTTAGTTTTCGCCATCTCCAACAAAAACCATGTTGATTCTGGTTTTATTACAAGCTCTGTTCTGCGTTACGTGTGAATCTCCGGAGGGTCAAGATTTAGCGTGCTCTATTTCAACCTTTCTTGCTCATTGTAACAACTAACCTCTGCCACTCCCATACCATACACGCATCCAGAGCCGTGTTTCCACCGCAGGAACTTTCCCCAGGAACTAGGGACTTTGGGGTCTTACTCGTGTGTTTCGAGGGTCTAAATTAAGTTCCGGGTAAATATTTCCCTCTCAAAACGGCCCTGCTCACGAGGTAGTACTTTTTCAAAGTTCAGAAACTTTCTAGGGTGGGACTTGGGTGCTGAACATGCTGATTGGTTGAGCTCATGCAGCATTCTGATTGGCTGACTCCACACAGCATTTTATTTCAACAACAATTTTTAAAAGTCGAATCAACAATGGACCAATGGACCGACGACGAGGTTCAGGCCTTATTAAACTTATATGTGGAGGATGAAATCCAAAGCTGCGGGCAGTCCCCAGACTAATCTTCACGGTACTTTAGACCGCGATGGAAACACAGACAGCAACAGGTCTGGGGGGGAAAAAAAGTACCTGGGGAAAATGGTTCTGGGTAATTTCGGTGGAAACGGGGCTAAAGTAGCTGGAGCAACTTATCTCTATTTATGGATATGATGAGACACAAATTTCCCACGAAAACCATCTTGACAGGTCTAAAACAAACACTTAGGCTGCGTGTCCACCAGCTGAAAACACTAGGCGCTCTGCCGAAAACGCCTTGCTGTGGGCGCTTGAGAGCGTTTTTAGCAGTGCAACGCTTTTTCCTTACCATGACACAGAATTTCCACAGAAGTGTTATTAGTATCTCATTTCACAGATAGTTTGTTTAAAAAAAAAAGTGAATACAATGTAAAGTATTTGCTCAGACTATTGTTTTAAATGATTTGGTTCTGTTATTGTGCTTGTTGTCATGTGTTGACGTTGTACAAGCAGAATGTGGTGGTTGGTCTATGGTATTTGCCCCGCCCCTCCTCCACTGTGATTGGACGGCAGGGTAAAAAGTGATAAGCGCAGCATTTTATCGAAAGTTGAACATTCTTCCACTCTTGGCGAACGGTAAAAACGGTGAGCGTTCAGCACTTGAGTGTGAAATAGACGCTCAGCATCTCGTTACGCTCCTGCCGTTTTAAAAACACGCTGCTCCCATTGAAAACAATTGGAAAAATATGCTAGCCGTGTGAAAAAACACAATCTTAATGTATAATAGGCTTACCATAGTGAATCAGAGTGAATAATGTTAAACACCAAAGAATAGGTGTTACTGCAAAAGTTATAGTAAAGCATATACAAGTTTATTAATGCAAAGTTTTGAAAGAATGGTGTCTATAAGGTCAAACGTCTCTTGATTTCCCAAATATTATTTAAATGTAATTTTTGAGAATGAGATGTGAACTGGGTGTTTGTGCATGTGAATAAGTTGAATAAGTGCCAATAATTTATATTGTTTACTGAGACTATTTGGTTTAGCAATGGCTCACTTATTCAACAATGGCAAAGCTGCTAATACCAAACTCTATCAGTCATTTTTTTAATATGGAAAACTAACATAAGCTGGCTCTGACAAAGAAAAAACAAATATCCTTATTTCCTCATACTTATATCACTCCGCCTCACTAAAGCAAATGTATTATTCACTAAACTACTGTATTATTCCCAGTTACATTCTTTATTAATAACAGATGATGCACTGACTTAACTTATTAACATCATGAATAATGATTAATAAATATTGGGGACTTTCAAGACCAGTGTTACCTCACTTTTATTCATTTTTTTACCCCCATAATTAAAATGTACCTACCAATTCTGATAATAATGATAGTACAGCTGATACAGTACAATTCAGTGGTAGCAATGATATATTCAGTGACACATGCACCAAATTGCTGGATTAAACACTTAAAATGGACTGAATCCACTAAAATATGTATAAAGAAAAAGAAAATCCATTGACAAGGATATATTGATAGACTTTGGAACTGATATGCGATAGAAGTAAACATCTTCATGACTGGTCATAAAGTTATTAGTCAATGTCAATAAGCTCAAAATGATCAAATATTGGTGAATTTATCAGTCTGAAGGATATTTGATATATCACTACAAAATACAGTATGTGTTGAAATAGTCAATTTCTCTGAATTTTAAAGATGCTTGTTGAAATGATTGACTTTTCACCAGATTAATTGAGGTGAATAAGCGGTGCAGTAATGTACAATATAATTAAGAAGCAAAATAATCTAACCTCAAAATGACGGAACATCAATCATTATGTATATTTTCACTGGGTTAATACATGATAAAATAGACATGCTTCAGAAAAATACACCACTTTTTTTTTTTTTTTTTGACTATGGATCACTCAGAAGTCAGTGGGAAATCGAAGCTGATTTAATTTTGTAAGCAGAATTCCTCCACCAAAAGGCTTCAGTTTGTCTCTGTTATCCACACCGAGGCTCTGAAGTCTCTTCTGCTATTTCTTCTCTCTGCTGAGTGCCTGTGAAGTCCAGTCTGTAGCTGGAGTTTGGCACACACTTAGTGTGTGGAGCATTCATTTCTGGTTGGTGTCCAGGGAAGCTTCTTGACTCTTTCTTTGGTGCTGATAAAGTGGAAATATCAGGGTCTTTACATAAGCAACTATTTTGTTGAATAAAAAAGGATCTAAATAAAAATAAATAAATAAATAAATAAATAGTAAACTATATTTAAGAAAACCTACTTGTGTAAATCGGCTGAACATCATCTTTCTTATAGCTGGAGTAATATGTGGTTTCAAAATAGTGAGAGAACTGTGAGGGTAACAAATTCAGGATTATTTGACTGCTAAGCACAAAACTGGACACTTAAAGGGATAGTTCACCCAAAAATGAAAATTCTGTCATTAATTATTCACCCACATGTTGTTCCAAACCTGTAAGAGTTTTGCTCATCTTTGGAACACACATGAAGATCTTTTTGATCTTCTGAAATCTGAGAGTTTTCTATCCCTCCGTTGACAGTCTACGCAACTGACACTTAAAGAGATCGTAAAACTAATCCATATGAATTGAACGGTTCAGTCCAAATTTTCTAAAGAGACTCAATCACTTTATATGATAAACAGATTTAATTTAGGCTTTTATTCACATTTAAACATCAATCAGCAAACATAAATAGAAGCTCAATGAACCTGCTTGACGCACGAGAATAAACCTCAAACCTTCTTACAGAAGCTCAAACATGCTGTGTAACACGAGATTGAACCTCATTGGTTCTTACAGAAGCTCAAACATGCTGTGTAACACGAGATTGAACCTCATTGGTTCTTACAGAAGCTCAAACATGCTGAGTAACACGAGATTGAACCTCATTGGTTCTTACAGAAGCTCAAACATGCTGAGTAACACGAGATTGAACCTCATTGGTTCTTACAGAAGCTCAAACATGCTGTGTAACACGAGATTGAACCTCATTGGTTCTTACAGAAGCTCAAACATGCTGTGTAACACGAGATTGAACCTCATTGGTTCTTACAGAAGCTCAAACATGCTGAGTAACACGAGATTAAACCTCATTGGCTCTTACAGAAGCTCAAACATGCTGTGTAACACGAGATTGAACCTCATTGGTTCTTACAGAAGCTCAAACATGCTGAGTAACACGAGAATGAACCTCATTGGCTCTTACAGAAGCTCAAACATGCTGCGTAACACGAGAATTAACCTCATTGGTTCTTACAGAAGCTAAAGCATGCTGTTTAACACGAGATTAAACCTCATTGGCTCTTACAGAAGCTCAAACATGCTGTGTAACACGAGATTAAACCTCATTGGCTCTTACAGAAGCTCAAACATGCTGTGTAACACAAGAATTAACCTCATTGGTTCTTACAGAAGCTCAAACATGCTGTGTAACACAAGAATGAACCTCATTGGTTCTTACAGAAGCTCAAACATGCTGTGTAACACAAGAATGAACCTCATTGGTTCTTACAGAAGCTCAAACATGCTGTGTAACACAAGAATGAACCTCATTGGTTCTTACAGAAGCTCAAACATGCTGTGTAACACAAGAATGAACCTCATTGGTTCTTACAGAAGCTAAAGCATGCTGTTTAACACGAGAATTAACCTCATTGGTTCTTACAGAAGCTCAAACATGCTGTTTAACACGAGAATTAACCTCATTGGTTCTTACAGAAGCTAAAGCATGCTGTTTAACACGAGAATTAACCTCATTGGTTCTTACAGAAGCTCAAACATGCTGTGTTAGTGTAACACGAGAATTTGGACTAAACTGCTCAATTCATATGGATTAGTTTTACAATCTCTTTATGAACTTTTTGAAGCATCAAAGTGGTAGTTGTAGCTGTTAATGGAGGGATAGAAAGCTCTTAGATTTCTGTTCTGAAGAGGAACGAAATTCTTACCGGTTTAGAATGGCATGAGGGTGAGGAATTAATGACAACATTTTCATTTTTAGGTGAACTAACCCTTAAGCAACACCAAATGCATGAATGTCAGATAGCAAACTATCAAACCAAGTGTCATTCATTTTAAATAAAGATCACGTTCATAAACATAATTTTTTTATATGATTAAACAATCGATGTTCAATGTTCAAAATGAAGGCTAAAATGATGAGGCCTTTTTTGTGATTAACAAAAGTGGAACACGTGGTTACTCTGTTGAACAATTTATTTCTGAGAAAAGCACTTGGTTTTATATTTTATCTAATGCAATGAAATCCAAACTGTGATGTTGCACCTAACAAAACCAACCTGGTGCGGAAGG
Source organism: Romanogobio albipinnatus (assembly GCA_023566225.1). Taxonomy (NCBI): domain Eukaryota; kingdom Metazoa; phylum Chordata; class Actinopteri; order Cypriniformes; family Gobionidae; genus Romanogobio; species Romanogobio albipinnatus. The sequence continues at coordinate 56,616,555 of CM042242.1, forward strand.
GGGCGTCGTAACGCCACAGTACGGCGAGTGTCAAACCTCTCTTCTGACCAGTTACCAACGAGGGTGGCATTTGAATAATAGTCTTCATTGGTTGTGCATCGCCAACCATACTGGCGGAATTTCGCCTCATCAGTGAAATCATTCCAGACCTCAGACTGTCCAGACGCCCGAAGCATGTGATGAAAAGCAGGGCCGTTTCTTATCCATGAAACCTCCTTGTTTTTATTGGCCATCGTCTTAGAACAGAGCCGCTTAATTTTGAGTAATAAAAAAGGTAAACATTGTTTTTAACCAACTGCAACCACAACAATATACAAGATGCCTGATAAATAGTTAACTGTTTTGTTCAAATTAACCAGAACGAAATATTTTTCTGCCAAGTGATATTACTTTTATTGTAAGCATTTTACAAATGAGTTTAAGTGTTAAATGTGTTTATAATGTTCTTTCTTTTTGTACTTGTTATCATAAGTAGCCTCCCTTACGAAAATAAACCATGGTTTTACTACAAATAAAACCAAAACACCATGGTTATTGTAGTTAAACCATGGTAACCACAAATTAACCATGGTTTTGCTACTCTAACCATAGTTTAACCATGGTATTTGTGGTAAAACTGTGGTTATATAAATGGTAATCAATTAGCCAAAAAACCATGGTTACTACACTTTTACTATAATAAAACCATGGTTATTTTTCGTAAGGGCTAATCCATTTCTAATACATGCTTTTAAAGTAGCCTAATAATGATACACTTATTCTCATCACTAACTTAACCCTAGAACACCCAAAGTGTAATATGTGTGGTAGTCGCTCAAAAACGTACCAGTATATTTTATTTACCTAGTTTAAAATCATTTGAATTATTTGTGAACGTGCAACTCACCAACGTCAAGCTGTCATTGGTCTCCGTGGAAACGTACATAACGCAACCAGAGACGTTGAAAAAGTTACGACACTCCCATCCATTGGTAATTGATAAATGCGGAAGTAACTCGTGTAGTATATGAGCTCAAAGCGCACTCGCTGGTAAATTGATGAAATTATTGCATTTTTAAATGTATATATTTGTGACATTTTAACGCATTAGTTGACCTCCCACTCCTAGGAATATAGCCATTAAAGCTATTTTATGTAGCGCGTTAGATGTAATGTTTATCGTTTGGTAAATTGCTCCCATAACCAGATGCTAGTTGTCGTATTGTTAGCAGTTTTTAGTCTTTCTGCAATCTTTCTCTCCCTGTAATAGATCAAATGAGTTTCTATGAAGACTGCCCATTCAAGGAATAACTTATCTATCCTTACTGGATAGTAGCTATTATATAATAAAGAGTTTCGTTGAATGCCTCGTTGTTTTTAATAGTATTTTAAACTTTTTTTCTTTGGTTAAATTCAGTATTTGCTTGCATTCATTAATATTCACTTACTGGGTATGCTTATGTGAGTAGCGTAAAATAATAGGAACGACAGCTCTGAACTCAACTAGGATAGAATCCAAAGTCATATCAAGATAATCAAAGGAAAATGCAATCATTTCCTGGTTGAGTAGCAATTGATTTTCTCATTCAGAACTTTCCTTACCAAAACATCACATGATAGCCACTAAGAAACAGCGATCACATGCAAGAGAAGCAGACAAGTAGCAGCAGCTCAGTTTTATTCACACTATTGCATCAATAAGCATTTACAGTCTTACAGTCACTGTTCTGCATGTTTGCCTTATCTGAATAGTTGAGAGTAGCGTAGAGATAATATTAAGTGACACACTATAAAGTGCAGAATGCAATCAAGAATAATGTTTATATTCCAGATGAAGCATCACACAATCCTAATAGCAGTAGAAGTCCCATTTCTGAAAAGAAAAAAGAATATAAATGAATCTTACAGGTCCCTTAATAGTCATATTGCATGTGTTTTTGTTAATCATATAGACAAACGATTCAGATACACACATCAGTCTTGATCTCAAGCTCAGCTGGCATTAGAGCATGCGTCTCTTCAACAACACTGCTGGGGAAGAATCCAAGACGAGCCTCCTGCTCTCCATAATACGACCCTTGGACCTTCACAAACAGTTATCTTCTGTTACACTTTGTGTCTTCATTTTCAGCATTTGTTTTCGCACTTACAAGAAAATCATGGATTTGAAGCTTTAATGAAAATACTGCCATAGCAATTCAGATCAGCCTTGTTATAGGCATTACTGTACTTACACTACCAGCCCAGAAGAGGTTCCCGCGGTCTTTCAGCATGGCATACACATAGACGGACTGGCCTTGCTGGATGGGAATGAAGCGACAGTCTTGCGGGTAGTAATCCTGCAGAGCTCTAGCGATGAGAATGGGATCTGTGAATACACAACCACACAGTTTGGTTGACAGATCATGTCCTTTAGTGTGGCATGCTCCTTTAAAAAAATATTCACTGTAAAAATGATATGATCAAGGCAAATTATGTTTTCTATCCTCCTGGGACCCAGGAATAGACTTTTGTCCACTGTAGTGGACATTCTATTTTAGTGAATTCCTCTGACATCATACATGTCACAGTCTGGATGTCCTTTAAAGAGCACATTCGGGGCTTTGCAGAGATACCAAATGTTTGGAGGTTTCACCAGGACAACAACTTCTTCTTGGTCTTTAAAAACGGCTGACGTTAATGTTTAGCACTCTTATGGAAATATGATCATATTTTTTAATTATAATTTAAATCGGATTCATTTTCAAATTGTTTGTTTTAAATCAACATCTCAGGAAAATGTTATGGGGTTTCTAATCAAAATATGACTTTCTGTTACAAAACAGGACATTGATTTCATACATGTCCACTGTAGTGGACACCAGGACTTAAATCATGTTTATCGGGCATTTTGGAGACACAACCAGTGAATAGGGAAATAAATTACATATCAATATTCCTATGAAATATTAAATATTATTATGAAATTGTTACCAATTATTACTCCCATTATTACACTTCTTTTTTCATTACATGTTGCACCAAGAACACATTAATATGCAAATTAGATGCAGGGTATAGATACATTGCATTGAATGGGAAAATCCATGTATGGTCATTTTACCCACATATTGCATAAAATGGTATATCAATGTATTTCATTGTATCTTTCATAACATAGTTGAGAATCATCTTTAAACAAAGTTTGTTTAAAAAAAAAACCTGAAACCTAAAAATTGATTGGTGAATTAAAAATAAATCCCATTGTTTTTGCCTGCAATTTCATGTCATTTTATTTTTTTAAACAACTGTCCTGGTGTCAAATATAATAACATGAATTAATTTTTTTTTTTTATAAAAAATTATAATATATATATATATATATATATATTATATATATCAGGGTCCCAGGAGGCTATTACTTTAACTCATAAAAATGTAAGCAATTTCATCTTTTTTTCTACAAGTTAAACAAGATTCAACAAAATTTTTCAAGCCAGTTTAATTTAATTTAAGTTAATTATACTTAAAAAAAAGCAACTGAACTCTCGTTTTTATTATTTAACTATATTTACTAATTATTGTTATGCATTCAGTTTCTTACCTCACTTCTTTGATATGCATTTTTAAAAAACTATTTAGGTAAACATAAAAAGCTATGAAACTATAAAAATGATGAATAACTTTAAATGTTGCTCAGTTATATAATAACAATATCTAAAGGAAATAAATATGTCCATATTATTTGTCAACTATAAAATAGTTTGTATTCATTCTTTATTTTAAACAAAACTGTCCTTTTACATACAAATTGAACGGAACATATTCAAAGTTACGGTAACAATTGATTTATTCTTTTTGGTCTCATTTGTTAACATTTGTTAATGTACATATTAACATGAACTAACAATGAGCAATACATTTGTTACAGTATTTATATAACATTTTAATATTAATGCAGGTCATTAATATGTTAACTAAAGTAGTTAACTAATGAAACCTTATTGTAAAGTGTTACCTTATTTTTATATATTATTTATTTTTTGAACAGTATTCATTCATCTTTGTTAAAGTGAGTTAATGAACTGTTCATTTTTAGTGCATGTTAGCAGGTCCATTAAGTGATAAATAAAACATACTCTTGATTTTATCAATAAAGTTCATAATTAGTTCATGTTAACTAATATGTGATGTTAACAAATGCAGCCCTAATGTAAAGTGTTACCAAAATTACTTATTCTGAAACGCAACATAAAAATAAAAAAAAGATTCTAAAATATGTTGGTTAGCATTACTCACGGCTACACTCTGAATCGGCGCATAGCTTCTTGTCCGAGAGTTTTGGCATCTGCCTGCCAGCCTGAGTAGCCAGTGGCAGGAGGCCACACAGCACTAGGAGAAGAGTCCAGTTAGTACAGTGTTTCTCCATCTTTGTGTGTCTGATTCTTAGTTTGTCTGAATAGGACTAAAGTTCAAGTGGGAGGGGCCCAGTTGAGGCTAAGCCCCTCCCATTTTCAGAAAACAGGACAAAATAACACTCTGCTCAGATTAACTTTATTTACATATTACACAAGTGATTCGTGTTTTACGGAACCATTTAAGGACAAAATGGCAATAATTGCAAACATAATTATCTAGTTAACAGGGTTTTCTTGTCTTTGATCTATAAGTCAATTATTCGGAGCAGGGCCCATAGCTGTAACTAGCTTCATTCAGATTCTGTAAGAGAAAAATATGAAGTCTAGAAAACAGGAAGCGTTGCTGTAAGTTTCACAGGCTCTCGCTTGTGTAGATATTACTAATCCTATCTGAATCCACACTCAGTTCATTGTTACCATAGTGAGAGACACAGCCAGGCCACAGGTCCCATAGCACCTAGTTACACAGACTGAGGCCTTTGGTTTGAACAACCCATCCTTTCACAGTGGCAAAAATCAACACTCACTGGGTTCAAAACATTCCTATGGTCTCTCTGAGCCAGTTCCATATTTGGATCACCTTATACCATAATCAGTACAACAAAGCTAAATTTAAATTACCTTTATGTGAAATCTTGATCATCTCTACTCATTCATATCTGGCAGCTGATTTGCCCGAGTCAGTATGAAGCTGCTCCCTCCACAGTAAAGTAGTGGGTGACTTTAACCACAAAAGGGCAGCACTGAGCAGGTTACCTAACAACCACTGAATGGCTTCTTTTATGCTGAGAATGTCTACATCTGACACTGTGGAAATTACGAATACTTACACTGTAAAAAAAGTTAAATTAAGTAAAAAAGTAAGCTACCTGGTTGCCTTAATAGTTCATTTAAATAAAAAATTACATTAATGATCTAAGTTGATTTGACAAAAGATGTGATAACAAATCATGAACATAATATTTTACAGTGTAACTTTCATATAGACTACAACGTTTTAGAAGACTTTTTGTAATGGTTTTGTAATGGCTATAAATTATCTTTGACGACATTAGTTCTAAAATTGTTTACAGATTAATTGAAAGTCATAAAAGTTTTAATACTGAATTCTAATGAGATAATTATCTTTTGATACTTTATATAAAGAGATAAAGACAAAATGTAAAAAGAAAAGAAAAAAAGAAATAGATAAAACAATTGTAAATACAATACAGTTAAAAACTGAAATACCGTAAGTGCAGGGCCAGGACAATACATTTGCGGACATTTCCTTTAAACTCAACACGATCTCTGCATAATACAAAATACGGGTAAAACACCTCTGTAAAAATCAATAGCCAATGGAAAAATTCTTCATAACACACTGTGCCCTATTTTTACAAACTAGTTAAACCCTAACCCTACAGGTGGTAGACTGTAAAAAAAAATGTTGGTTTAACTTAAAAAAGTAAGTAACCTGGTTGCCTTAAAATTTTGAGTTCATTGAAATTAAACATTTAAGTTAATACAATGAAGGAAATTGGTTTAATAAATAGAAACTCAAAATATTATTGTATATGAACCACATAAATTAAAAATTTTTTTTGTGATAAATCATGAAAATAGCACAATTTGGCATGTTTCACTGCATTATTACAAATAAAACACAATTACGTAATATGCTTACAAAATCTTTTAATAATATTTGAATAAAGGGTGATTCTCAAAAATGTTCATTGTATTAACTCAAATGTTTAATTTCAATGAACTCCAGGTAACTTACTTTTTTTTAAAAAAATTTACAGTGTAGAATAAACAGAAAAAAAATACATAAAACCAGAAAATAGAAATGAACCTAAAAGAAGATACATATAAAAACATTAAAATATAGCTTTTATATTTCTCAAACTTAAAGGGATAGTTCACCCAAAAATGAGTTTTGTCATTATTTACTCACCCATGTTGTTCCAAACATGGTTCCAAACCTGTATGTGTTTCTTTCTTCTGTTGAACACAAAAGAAAATATTTTAAACTGTAGCCATTGACTTCCATCCCCCCCCCCCCCCCCCCCCCCCCCCTACAGTGGCTACCATCAATTGTTTGATTACCAACCTGCTTTTAAATATCTTCTTTTGTGGATACAGAAGAAAGAAACTCATGAGTACGTGATTAAGGTGAGTAAGAGATGACATTTTCATTTTTGGGCGAACTATCCCTTTATTTTTTTTAAGGTATATATAAACTATGGTTTATTTCCATCATATTTACATTTCTGAATAAAACGTAGTTTGTGTGTGTGTGTGTGTGTGTGTGTGTGTGTGTGTGTGTGTTTTATTTTTAGTACCAAACTATCTCACCTGAACGTCTGACGTCGGTGACGCCTAGCCTACCCTGTTTGTAAGTACTCGGCTCCTCCCATTTAACCGATGACGCAATGAGAAGGTGTGTCTGAGTTAGCTTTACATCAGCGCTTCCAAGGCGACTGGTAGTACCTCCCTGTCACCTTTCGTGCTAAACTTGGAGCAGGAACTTCCCAGGTAGGAAAAACAAAGCATTACTTGTTCTAAATTGTCGCTAGGGACATTTATACTATCAGCAGCCGCTTTCTGACTTTAAAAACTATTCGGAATATAATAACACATTCTTTCAAGTTCTGAAGAAGACATTTAATTAAGCCTTTACGTGCAGTGAAGTTGATACGAACTGTTTGGGTTGTTTTAATTACATTACAACTACATTCGACTAATGCTGTAGTCGATTCAACCATTTAAATGTCATAAAATAGAGTACGACATCACATTATGTGTATAATCACCACTTTAACCAGAGGTTCTGGTTTACATGACATCCATTGATGCCATCATATGTTTATGCTTCCTCCATTATGATCAACAGACAGGGAAGAAGACAGTTTTTTCCCCCCAGGATAACACTTTTCAGCTGTGTTATATATATATATATATATATATATATATATATATATATATATATATATATATATATATATATATATATATATATATATATATATATATATATATATATATATATATATATATATATATACTGTAATGGTGGTGAAATATCTGCCTTTTAGATTTAAGGAGGTCAGAGTCACCTATGTCTCAGATACCTGTGTTCTTTAAAACCTGTTTAGCCAATTGTAATGGGTGAGTCTTGAATGACTATTGGAATGTGAGAGAAACACTGAAACTTTGTTATGTTGGTCATGTCTACAAAAGAAGCCCCAAGACAACAATAGAAATGCCCAAAGGTAGTTCTGGATAATGTGTTGCTTGTAAGGACAGTAAGGAAGAAACCCAAGCTCTTTACAGTCCAGGGGGATTAGATATTGTAAATTAATACACCTATCTACATCGTGTTATAAATTTCAGGGTGAGTTCCAACACAATTGTCACCTGTTCCAACATGTTTTTGTCCATAGGGAGACTTATTATAAGGGAGATTCAAGATAAAGCAAACAATAAATCAACTGATGATTCCACCCATGGAGGAAGTTCCAACCTCAAATACACCCTACGTGTGACACACTTATTATTTGAAGGATAGACAAGTTCACAAGAAGAACTCAACAGCTGTCAGGTTCTTTGTTACAGAGCGTTTGTGTTAACTTTAAGGAAAATCCAGGCATCTAGACTGGGAAAGATGCAGATAAACAACGTTTGACTATCAGGACGGTCACTAGGAGTCCTGCTCAGCTGTGAACTCAAGGGACGAACCAATGTTTTCATCCAAGAGAGAGAATCTACCCTCTCCCAATCTGGAGGATTCTTTCTTCCCCTTCTCTTCTTCACACTCTTCCTCCAGTCACCGGATCATGGCTCCTACAATAGGACCAGATGATCTTCTTGCCTCACCTCAGGATGACAGCAGCCCTACTCTCCTGGAAAAAGACCTGATTTTGGCGGCTGAGGTGGGCCAAGCTTTGCTGGAGAAAAACGAGGAGCTGGCTGCTCAGATAGAGCAGATGGAAAGAGAGATGGAGGTATGAACGAGGATGACTTTTATTTAAAAGAGATGAAGTTTCTATAAAGGCCCCTATAACAATAACTATACGTTTTAATAATCATTCTAATTCTATAAATATAGAGAGTCCACTTCACAGCTATAACAATAACGACACAGGAATCACTTTCAGAACTATTTTTTCTAGAAAACATTGACAGCCAATCAGAATCCACTTGACTTTAATAAGTTTTAAGCATTTAAAGCAGCAGACAACATATGGTAAATTGATGCACACTTACAAAAAACAGAACGTTATTGCCCACCGGTGTGGATGCTGATATTAATATAGTTGTTAATATAGTTATCTTTATAGTTTTCGTTCTTGTTGTGATCTGACCTTAAGTCTATACAGTTACCTTGTTTATATTTATGTTAACAGTTTTGTTTTTTTTACACCATTTGAGTCTGATTTTTTTTTTTTAATTTGGTTCACAATCTAAACTGTTAAGCTAACTGAATTTTTTTTATTTAATTGAAATATACTTGTTATACTGTATTGAAATTTGTCTCAGTGCTGTACACATACACACGATACATTGTTACTTCTTCAAGTCATTGTATAAATAGGAAGACTAAATAATGGCATACAATCACAAGTATTCACATTTCCACAGCAATTATACTTTGCACAGGTCACTAAGCTATGTCATTACAGGTTGAATGATTCTGGCTAAGAAATAGATAGACTTAGAAAATCTCCACACATGGACTGATAGACAGAAGCATATCTCCATTAATTTATTCGGATGTCACCAAGACCCTGGTTTAGGCATGCAGTGACCCTCCTAGGTCACAGAACTGCGTTTCTAAGTTCCACTTTGTCGGGAAAACAAGTCATTCCATCTCCCCAGGGTGCCAGTTGTTCACCTCACCAATACTGATCTGTAACAAAAAATACTAGAGCACACACACAGATACACAGCTTCTTCTAAGTTGAAGTTGGTCGAGCTCATACTGTTGTGTTGTATTTTTCTCTCAGTGAGAGATTCAAACAATATTCATCATTATTTTCTAGTGATTAAAGATGAAAAGTAAATGCTTTACCTAAGAAGTGGTCACTTAGGCGATAGGCTGAAGTGACCCCAGTGATCTCGGCTGTCTTGGACAGCTAGAAGAATGAATATATGTTTTAAAATGTTGCGTGCCTCTCTCAAAAACATGGAGAGAGCACATTCCAGTAACCAGACATGTAATTCTATAGCTAAGTAAAATCTCATAAACCTGAAGAAATAATTCAAACCATTTAATATGTAGAAGGATAAATATTGATGATAATCACTCATTCCAAATCACCCAGAAGGATATACATTGACGCGGCAGTGTATTCCAGAGTCCACCCCCTTCACAAGAAACATAAAAGATAATCAAATTAAACATTACAAAACATTTAAAATGACTGCAAAATGATGTATAAAACATCTAGCAAATGGATGTATATCCTAAAATGTGTCAATTTTACTTTTACGCTTAATTATTTATTATTGCAATGTAAGAATGATTTAAAAGATTAATACTTTTAGACTGCGTCCAAAACCTGGAAAATGCTGCCTTTGGAGGACACATTTCAAGGCAGGAAGGCACGTCCGAATCTAATATTAGCTTCACTTCCTGTCTCCAGAGATACCGTCATCTGATCGATTTTTGAAGGCAGCATATTTGTATCCTTCGCTGCCTTTGATATCCCACAATCCTGTGCTTTCCATTCTGTGACTGTTGAGCTGGGGAAAAAAAGATGGCATCTGAAAGTTGCGTTTGCTGGTCAGTTTGTGTGTAAATGTATGTTTTTTACCAACATTTTCCACTTCTGATGTAATTTCTAGCGAAAAATTACTAATTTAGTAATTAAATATTTGTTTAGTTCTCACCAAAGCTCTCTCTATTTTGCTGTAGATCATTAAACGGTTACACTGCCTGAGAAGTCTGTCCCAGGGCTTAAAAACGGAAAAAAATATCAATCGGTTCACTCCGAGCAGAATCGATATTATAGCGTTTCGGTTTTTGCGTTCCTCAATAAACATTACTGTTCCAAAAACGGTTTGATATGAAAAAATACCGGTTAATAACGTTATTTTAATTAAGCCTATACTTTAAACAAATATGTATAAATTTTAAACAAATATGTATAAATAGACTTATTTTCACTCAATAATAATATAACACATGGTAATTCAACTTGAATATTTATTTAATAACATTTTTAAAACCAGAAATACATGCATTAATTACAAGGCATAAACAGCGGACCTGTTTTAATGGAGCGTTAGACAATCGAAAGTGGCCTCTAATGCCGAATTATTTTCAGAAGAGTGATAACATTCTTTGTACATAACTTTTTTTCAACACGACTTGTTTTAAAAAATGCATGAATGAAGAATAAATAAACTGGATAACCATTGCTCTTTTAATGCACCGTCAACTGCTAATTTCAAAGCAAACACTGCGCAACCCGTCCTTGCTTCACATAATCAAATTCAGTCAGCTAATAAAGCTTGCATTTAATGCAATATAACATACCATTTAATACGAAGCATCAACCGTCTATATAGAAAACATTGACCTGTCCTGTATTGGCAATCTGAAAGACTATAGGAAAAATGTTTGATAGATGCTATAGCCTACTTGGATAGGCTTAAACGGAATCCATAAACTATCCTAAATCAGTCTATTTGAGCTTAAAGTCCGTACTGCTTATTTAAACGTTCGAAAAGAATGTCCTCCAATACCTGCACATTCATTGTAGACCTCAGTGGGGAAAGAAATGTACTTGAGGCATGAAAATGCGCGCTCACACTGACTTGCGTTACCGGTAGATTCATAGATGATGGTGCGCGGGCATTTCACTCACGCTTGATCCGTCAACGTCACATGCTGTACTACTCATTTCATGATTGGTCACTGCCAAATCAAAATATTAAAGAGAACGATAAAATAACGTTATTAACCGGTTAATGGTCATTTCAAATTAACGTTTCTGTTCAGAACGATTCAAATTGATTTTGATTTCGTTTCCGTTTTTGTTCCTCTTAAAATTTCGTTCGTTTCCGGTATTCGTTTTCGTTCCTTGAACCGGTTCAGAGCCCTGGTCTGTCCGAAATGATTTTCGTGAGGTGCCTTTGTGCACAAACGCTGCCGTAAAAGCCATTGTCTGATAAGGCAGCGAGGCAACGAGTCAGCTGCCTAGGTTTTCGGACGCAGCCTTAGTCAGCAGGGACCCAAACATTTGAACAGTAGCGTAAAGAATTTCTTAAAGCTACGCACTGGAAACAGTCTATTAGAGCAGTGGTTCTCAACTAACTATATAATAGCTGGGTTCTATTAAGTACCAAAAAGGGCTCTGCTGTTGTAACAAGCAAAAAAACAAACACTATTTGGGACCAATCCTCCTTCTGAATGAAAAGCCACCATAAACTATTACTGTTGCTGATTCTTATGTAACATAATTTCACTATGTAGGAAATATAAACACTCAAAATCAATAGAGTTCCCCAAACTCTATTGTAGATAATTTTCCCCAAATATCTTTATTTCTTGTAGTTCTTTTTAGGCAAGTCTTCTAGTACAGTGGTTCTCAAACCTGTCCTGGGACCCCTCACCACTAAACATTTTGTATGTCCCCCTTATCAGACACACCCAGTTAAGGTCTGTCTCTACAAATGAGCTGATGATTTAAATCAGGTGTGTTAGGTGAGGGAGACATGCAAAAGTTGCAGTGGTGAGGGGTCTCCAGGACAGGTTTGAGAACCACTGTACTAGAAGACTTGCCTAAAATGAACTACAAGAAATAAAGATATTTGGGGAAAATACTCGAATACTATTGATTTTGAGTGTTTATATTTCCTACATAGTGAAATTGTTACATTAGAAGCAGCAACAGTAATAGTTTATGGTGGCTTTTCATTCAGAAGGAGTATTGGTCCCAAATAGTGTTTGTTTGTTTGCTTGTTACAACAGCAGAGCCCTTTTTGGTACTTAATAGAACCTAGCTATTATATAGTTGCATTATACCACCTAGTTCAGGTGAAAAAAATACCTTCAAGAACCTCAAAATAAACATTTCAGCATAGAAGGCCATTTAGGTAGATATGATTCTACATCGATCTTATTAACATCAATAATATAATCTTTTTAAGTGTGTGAATTACAAAGTTTGATGTGCAACAGGCTACACAGCAGGAGAAACACGTGCTGCAGCGACGCCTGGAGGTGCGGGACCTCGAGGCAAGTCAGCGGGAAGCAGAACTACAGGCTGACATCACAGCGCTGCGCGCGCAGTTGGAACAAAAACACGTTCAGAGTCGTGACCGGCGCCGCGAGGAGAGCGAGCAACTCACTCAGCTGTCCAACCACAACCAAAAACTTGTGGAACAGCTGGCAGAGGTAACCAATCCTCGTTTTAACAACTTCGTGCAAATCTTTTCAGAGGCATTCAGCTGTTGGGTAATGTGTCTAGTGACGTAATAACACTGACACAATTAGATGCAAGGCTGGAATGTGGATCAGGAGGTTTAGGTATCGGTCCATTGTTGAAGAAGTCAACATCTAAACATTTCCCCCCTCTTTCTTTTTTCCAGGCAGTGTCTTTAGAGCATACTTTGCGCACAGAGCTTCGTGCTTTGAGAGAAGAAATGGAGGATACAAGTTTCAATAAATCCATAAGCTCTGCGAGACTGGATAGTGTGCAAGCAGAGGTATAGGCATGTATAGACACAAAAGATGAATTAATCAGCTGACATTTTGAGATGATCAACTGAAAGTATGTTGATTCACTGTTTCTGTCTATTATTTTTCACTGATCTTGTGCTGTAGAACAGGGTCTTGAAAGAGCGCTGTAATCGTATGGATGAACTATTCAAGTCAACTCAAGAAGACAACGACCGGCTGAGATCTGAGAGGGATGAATTGAGAGAGAGGGTGATTGAGCTACAGACTAGCCTGAAAGATAATGAAACTGAGGTGAGGAGGATGTGCCTGATGATGGTGACAGGAGATCACATAGCAGAGAGTGTAATTGTCAAATAAATATCACATATAATTCAATTTATATCCAACATAAGAACTAAATTGTACAATTTTATGAAGCTGCACCAGGACTTGTCTTCATCTACACACAACCATTACCAGTACTTTTGGGAAGTTCATTTCATGCTTTTAAGAGTCCCCCAAAAAGTATGAAGCACTATTTTAATATGATGAAATATTAGCTATGTATATTCACTACCATTCAAAAGTTTGGGATAAGTATGATTTTGTAAGAAATTTGGGTAACAATAAGGTCTCATTTGTTAACATTAGCTTATGCAATAACTAATATGAACTAACAACGAACAATATATTCTTACAGCATTTCATACCCTTTGATAATGTTAGTTAATAAAAATGTTCATGTTCATGTTAGTTCACAGTGCATTAAATAATGTTAAAGGTTCACCCAAAAATAAAATTCTGTCATTAATTACTCGCCCTCATGTCGTTCCAAACCTGTAAGTCTTTCGTTCATCTTCGGAACACAAATGAAGATCTTTTTCGATGAAATCGGAGGGCTTTCTGTTCCTCTATTGCCAGCTACACAAATACCCACTTTCAGTGCTACCACTTTGACGCAGTTCATAATGAGGTTGTAAAACTAATCCATATGAATTAAGCAAAATTTCTGAAGAGACTTGATCGCTTTATATGATGAACAGACTGAATTTAGGCTTTTATTCACATATAAACATTCATCAACTCACACATCAGTTCTGGTAAACGGAAGCTCAAGCATGTTCGCTTGAAGTGCAAGAACCAATGAGGTTCATTCTCGTGTCAATGCTCATTTGTGTTCTGAAGATGAATGAAAGTCTTACGGGTATGGAATGACATGAGGGTGAGTAATTAATGACAGAATTTTCTGGGTGAACTATCCTTTAGATAAAACTTTTGATCTTAATGTATTAGTAAAGGTTGAAATTAACATTTACTAGTATTAATAAATGCTTCAAATGTTAGTTGATGTTAACTAATATAGCTAACTAATGTTAACAAATTAAACCTTATTGTATAGTGTTACTGAAATTTGATACATTAGATCGATCAAAATTTACATTAAATACTTTTAAAATAAATGTTGTTCTTTTGAACTTTATTCATCACAAAAATCATGAAAAAGTATTAAAGGTCCCATTCTTCGTGATCCCACTGTTCAAACTGTAGTTAGTGTGTAATGTTGCTGTTAGAGCATAAATAATACCTGTAAAATGATAAAGCTCAAAGTTCAATGCCAAGCGAGATATTTTAATTAACAGAAGTTCCCTTTCAAAGCCTACAGCGAACGGCTGGCTTGGACTACATCCTGGTACTTCCTACATAAATGACGTCGGTAGAACAGTAGAACAGACTAACCTCCGCCCACAAGACTACGTGAAAAAAGGGGGCGTGGTCTTGTTGCTGTCCCACGTGGAGAAGAGGACGTGTCGCGTGGAGAAAAGGAAGTGTTGCGTTTGACTGTGTTTGTCGCCATGTCGTCGAGACGCTGTTATTTTCATCCCGGAGTCAAATCACCTTTGTTTGGCTTTCCCAGGGACGCTGTAGAGATCATTAAGCGCATATATATCTCCCGTTAAGAGGCGTGACCTTTCCACGTGCGCTAAGCTGCTGTCGAATCACAACACCGGAACCGGGCCACGTTCGCTAAGCTGCGGTCAAATCACAACACGGGAACCGCTGGCATAATCAGAACTCGTTACGTATTTCTGAAGGAGGGACTTCATAGAATAAAGGAAGTCATCAGCCGTTTTCAGGACAGTGAATACAGCGGTATACAGATAAGTAAATTGTGTTAAAAATACTGTTTTTTTTTTACACTCGAAACATGAACACATGTTATATTGCACACTGTAAACACAATCAAAGCTTCAAAAAGACACGAAGAACGGGACCTTTAAGCAGCACAACTGTCAATTGTTAATAAAAAAACGAATTTACCAAATAACCCAATACAAAGCATTGTAAAACATCACAAAAAAAAATAAATTATAATTTATATATATATATATATAATATACATTTTAACCAATCACATCTAAAATTAAAAACTTTTAGCAAATGGATGTATCTCCCAAAATGTGTAAATCCTTAGATTTACCTTGAGAACCATAGAATCCTTGAGAACCATAGTATACTGTATATTGCTTCGCAGAAGTTTTTATTTGGCTTGCATATACACTCACCTAAAGGATTATTAGGAACACCATACTAATACTGTGTTTGACCCCCTTTTGTCTTCAGAACTGCCTTAATTCTATGTGGCAAGGTGCTGAAAGCATTCTTTAGAAATGTTGGCCTATATTGATAGGATAGCATCTTGCAGTTGATGGAGATTTGTGGGATGCACATCCAGGGCACGAAGCTCCCGTTCCACCACATCCCAAAGATGCTCTATTGGGTTGAGATCTGGTGACTGTGGGGCCCATTTTAGTACAGTGAATTCATTGTCATGTTCAAGAAACCAATTTGAAATGATTCGAGCTTTGTGACATGGTGCATTATCCTGCTGGAAGTAGCCATCAGAGGATGGGTACATGGTGGTCATAAAGGGATGGACATGGTCAGAAACAATGTTCAGGTAGGCCGTGGCATTTAAACAATGCCCAATTGGCACTGAGGGGCCTAAAGTGTGCCAAGAAAACATCCCCCACACCATTACACCACCACCACCAGCCTGCACAGTGGTAACGAGGCATGATGGATCCATGTTCTCATTCTGTTTACGCCAAATTCTGACTGTCTCAACAGAAATCGAGACTCATCAGACCAGGCAACATTTTTCCAGTCTTCAACTGTCCAATTTTGGTGAGCTTGTGCAAATTGTAGCCTCTTTTTCCTATTTGTAGTGGAGATGAGTGGTACCTGGTGGGGTCTTCTGCTGTTGTGGGCCATCTGCCTCAAGGTTGTGCGTGTTGTGGCTTCACAAATGCTTTGCTGCATACCTCGGTTGTAACGAGTGGTTATTTCAGTCAAAGTTGCTCTTCTATCAGCTTGAATCAGTCGGCCCATTCTCCTCTGACCTCTAGCATCAACAAGGCATTTTCGCCCACAGGACTGCTGCATACTGGATGTCTTTCCCTTTTCACACCATTCTTTGTAAACCCTAGAAATGGTTGTGCGTGAAAATCCCAGTAATTGAGCAGATTTTGAAATACTCAGACCGGCCCGCCTGGCACCAACAACCATGCCACGCTCAAAATTGCTTAAATCACCTTTCTTTCCCATTCTGATATTCAGTTTGGAGTTCAGGAGATTGTCTTGACCAGGACCACACCCCTAAATGCATTGAAGCAACTGCCATGTGATTGGTTGATTAGATAATTGCATTAATGAGAAATTGAACAGGTGTTCCTAATAATCCTTTAGGTGAGTGTATATATAATATTTAAATGGGAAAAGATGTTGTAGTTATAACATTTACCAGCAGGGGCTAACTGGACTATACTAACCAGCTAAACCTTGTCCCTTTAATCTTAACAATTATTGGGATGGGAAAAGATGACTATAGATCGGTGGCTTTTGACAACTTCATTCCACAATTAAAATGGCTTAATAAAAAAGAAATATAATTTAAATTTCATTTTAATTTAATTTCAACCAAAACTAATATTATAGTATAAAAATATTAGTACTATTAATATAATCCTGACATACTACATCCGCCATGTTCTTACTGTCATGTGACCTACCAGTGTCAGTTGTGTTATGCTTTTCATTAATCCTCCCCGGTAGCCTCAAGATAATGTGTCCATCGAATGCACACTTCAGAATCTCAGAGGAAGTAGTAGGTCATCTGGGTACTTTTCGCATACTGTTTTTTGATTATATGTATTCGGACATACTACTCTTTTGGCATAATGTGTCCTTGCTGTGATATAGTGTACTAAATGGCCACTTTGACATACAATTATCTGAGTCACACTAAATGTAGACCTGCATACTATTGGTCCTAATTTAATAGAATGGGAATTGGGCATTTTCATGGCAGAGCTTTGACTGCTGGTCAGGTTTCGCTGGTCAGAGTCCATCCACCCTTAGAGAGTTTCAGCCTGGCTGTCTCTGGCTCTTTCACAGCTGGAACAGGAGCACAGCACAGTGTTTCAGCTGCGAACGGTCAACCGTACCCTACAGCAAAGGGTTCAAGCCTTGGGAGAGGAGGCCAGTCTGGGGGAGGCTACCTGCTTTCCTTTGTCACTTCAAAGTGAGATTCAACAGTGCCAGGTAGCTCTCATCCCCTGCTTAGTGAAAAGATAGGTGTGCATGCTTAGCTTGTAGTAAATGTTTACAGCACTGCACGTTATGTGAAGTTTTTTACATTTAAGCATGTAAGTGCTTGTTTCTCTCCTGACACAGCTCTCTCTTTTAATTGGGCAGATCACTTTTTATTTCTGATGACTGATTCTTTTCATTTTGATCTCCAACAGGCGAAAGAAAACATTTTAGCCCATTCAGCCATTCTGCAAGAAAAAGAAGAAGAGATTCATAGGTTACAGGAAGAGGTATCCAAAGCGACATCACAACAGCATGCTTATAGACTGAGTAGGTAGAGTAGTAAGGTGATCTGTGATGTTTTGTTTTTTTCATCAGCTACAGTCCAGAGAAACTGAATTAGAAGGGCTGAGGGAGGAGGTAAAGCCGTTTCGTAACAGTCCTGGCAAACCTACGTATAGGTGAGCACTGGGTCAAAGTACTATTCAATCTATACGGTTTTGTTCTCTGTGTGTCATATTTTAATGCCAGAGATAAAGTGATAAGCTAATGTTCTGTTATGAGAGGGGGAGATTTTGCATAATAGTCTGTGGTCAGCTAGAAACTGACTTTAGTTTTTTTTCCAACTCAATGTTTTTCTTGCCTCTCACCCATAAGTGCCTTGGAAGAGGAGACCATTTTGGCCCGGCAAGAACGTGATGCACTCAACCAGCAGCTTCTGAACACCATCAGGCACAAGGTGGCACTGTCACAGGAAGTTGAGTCTTGGCAGGTTGGTAACTTGTAATTGATTTCTAATTCAATATGAGTCTGATACTGCTCCATTGGGCTGTGATTATGGGGCGTTTCAACAGAACCAGGAAAGAAAATGCCTATGCACTCAATTGGATAGACCAACAACCAATCAGAGCAACGGAGTAAAGCCCAATTTATACTTCTGCGTCGAGTGTACGCCATAGCTACGTCGTACGCTGTGTGTTGCACACGTAGCCTACGACGTACCCTGATGTGCACCTCTCCAAAAATGTAACAACACGTCAATTTTACGCGGACCGCAAGTGCTGTGATTGGTCTGCCAGAAACCCTCCCTCAGGTCAATAAATAAATTTTAAAAATCTGCGATAGGAGTGTGTGTGTGTGTGTGTGTGTCCAGAAATGGGATGCTAGTTTCATCCTTACATCTGCTATATAACACAATATTTTGTGGTCCAGATATTCTTTATGTTAGTGAATAAACACATACTGTAGATCCGCTGTGTTTAGTTTATTTATTTTCTCATTAAAACCAAAGACGTTAATCAGTGATTGTATATCAAGAACAGGGACACATTTGGGTGCATTTCTTTTTGTGATTTCAACGGAACGAATAGTCTCCGCAACAGCAATCGATTGAAGCGCTTGTCTGTGCATGAGCCACCGATACTGAAAACAGCGCCACGAGCACTCTGCCTGATTTCAAAAACGCATTCCAGCGCCAGATCGCCTCTTATTTACTTCTACTAATCAACTAGAGATGCTTAATTTGTATTAGATACAACAACTCAAGGTGCAAGAAAAGTCACTATTGATATCTGCTGCTACCCCGACAATGTACACAAACAAGCTTCTTCTTCTTCGGCTTTTGCCTTGAAACTGTGGGTTACACCATCAACATGCCGGTGGAGACTGCCCACTAGCATGTGTAATTGCAGTCTGCATGTGTAATTGCACATTGACGTGGACAACAACGCAGAAGTATAAATGAAAACCAACGTGTAACTTGCGGAGTAGAGGATACAGCGCAGGTCCGACGCAGAAGTATAAATCCGCCTTAATTGACATATGTTGAGCAACGCAATGAACGCATAGTTGTCAACAGAACTCAACTGCATACACGCTGGAAGAAGTAGAAGAAGAAGATGAGTATAAACGATCTTTGCCGGTGTTGTAAAGAAGAATTTACGGATACACAGTGTTCTTACCAACACGATCATCATTTTTGAGAGAAATGGTAAAGGTGAATGGATATATGAACAAGTTCTCCGTTTAGGATTAGAACGAATTCAACCCATGCTCTCTTTGGTGACGTGGATGATTATGCTACTGTTGATCATCTGTCCATTATCGTATAAAGCCCGCCCTGACAATTTGATTGGTCCCGAACAGCTCTGGTCCAGACCGAACAACAAATGTTGTAGACGGGAATAAGTTTGGCTGGCATCCAGGCTGTATGTCTTCTGGATTTTGTTAGTAAAGTTACACCCTAGAAACCACCCAGAACATTTAGAAAATGGATATCTACTATGCATTGCACAGAGAGCCGTCCTTGACGTTTTTCCCGAATGTAGAAACCGTCTTCTCTGTTCACTGCAATTGTTTGGAGTTCCTCAGGGGTAAGTATTAGGACCTAGCCTGGATGCCAGACGAACATAGCCCCGCCCACAAAAATTTCCACGGGCAGTTCGGTCTGGACTTGATCCATAGAGAAGTAATTATGCCCGAACAGAAACTGTTCGGACCAATGAAATTGTCAGGGCGGGCTTTAGACGATGATGGACAGATGATCAACAGTAACGTAATCATCCACGTCATCAAAGGCGCTTGGGTTGAATTTGTTCTAATCCTAAATGGAGAACTTGTTCGTATATGCATTCACCTTTTACTATTTCTCTCAGAAATGATGATCGTGTTGGTAAGTACTCTGTGTATCCTTAAATTCTTTTTTTACAACACCGGCAAAGATCGTTTACACTCATCTTCTTCTTCTAACGTGACTTATTCCTGCTTGCGTGCAGACAGGGTTGCCAAGGTTTTACAGCAAAACTCGCCCAATTGCTACTCAAAACTAGCTAAAAACAAGCCCAATAGCTTTTCGCGTGGGGGGGGGGTTCTCCGGGAAAATGGCATTTGGGGGGTAAAATATGTGTATTTTGGCTGGACTGCCTGCTAAATTTCACATTCCTGGGTCTGTATATCACATAATTGGGGTCGCTTCAACCCGCGGACTTGGCAACACAGTGCAGTTGAGTTCTGTTGACATTTGACAACTAACGTTATGCGTCGCTCCGTTGCTCTGATTGGTTGTAGGTCTATCCAATTGAGGTCTTTCCTGGTTCGGTTTAAACACGCCCCATAATCACAGCCCAACGGAGCAGTATCAGACTCAAATTCTGACTAGAATTGAGTATGACGACATCAGGCTAATTAGGACCCGTTTAGTTCCTGAAATAACGAACTATAAAGGACACACAAACACTGTATTATTGAAAATCCTGGGCCTGTCTCCCTTATTTAACACCAGATTCAGATCATCAGCTCATTAGGAAAATGTGCAGAGTGGTGGGTCCCCAGGACCAGGATTGAAAGCCACTGTTGTAAATAAAAGTTTGCTATGCATTGCATGTATTTATTAATAAATATTTATTATACTGTACAGTAAGTAGAAAATGTAGTTTTGCTTTTATTTTGCATTCGTTAACTTAGGGTGTGTTCACACTTGTAGTTCAGTTTGTTTGGTCCGGACCAAAAAAATAAAATAAATAAATTTATAAAAATATATATATATAGTTAGTTAGTTAGTCCTGGTCCGCTTAGCCTTCACATTGGCATTTTAACACCGAACCTAAAGACACAAGGATATGTTCAGAACCTGATTGGTCTGCATTTATTACATATATTTAGTGACAGAACTTTCAGAACATCCAAAACAATGGCAATGCTGTGTGCTGGGCTAAATGCACTCGTTGTATGTGTGTAGCCTACATATGATGGCATTTTGACCAGCTGAGAACATGTGAAAATGTGTAAAGGAGTAAAAACAGCGGCAAGAATCCCTCCGTCACACACACAAACGTAAAGATCTGCTGTGAGGAGACACAGTTCTGATGCCTGTGATGGGCAACATTGCGACTATGACGAGGTATACTTGAACATTCTGTCCATTTTAGGGTTGTATTTTCTGACGTAATGTCCCGTTTTTTGGTTAATTTACATGTCTTTATTTCACGTTTAATTCGAACCGTACAAGAGATGGTATGGAAGTGGACCGAGACCCATCTCTTCAGCGGTCTCGGTCTGCTTGTTTAGTGCACACCAGGATTCAGATGGCAGCGTTCACACCTATTCAAATGAACTGCACTAACAGAGCAATCGCACCAGGGTTTGTTTTAATCAAAACAAACATGCCAACTCCCTTACACCCTTACACATTTCTGTTCTAGGAGGACATGCGTATGGTGATCTGTCATCAGGTTCAACTCCAACAAAAAGAGAAGGAAAAGGAAAACAACAAGGAACGGACAGGCCTTCAAAGAGGCACGCGCACCACCAAGTCACTGCGTGTACGTGGGGAAGATGGAAGGAAAGGGTTTTTCTCTTCTCTGTTTGGGGGAGACTGACTGGAGAACAAAAAAAAGGAGACAAATGGAAAAATAAGAGAATACAATAGTGAGATATATTTTCACTTTTGTCTACAAATGGCAGTTGGTAAATTAAAATCACCCACATGTGTAAATAGAAAGAAATCAATTATATTTACTCCATTGTAGCACTATTGCATATTTATGTTTTCAGTATTTATTTGCACCTTCAAAATTATAAACAAAAATAAATGTACAGCATTTATCTGTGTTTTTTCTTGACTCTTTTATCAGAGGGGTTAATTATTCTTCAACCATAAAAGACAGTTGTCTCCTTAGCACCATTAAAGTTGCATTCAATAAGGTATTACGCAGCATTACTGTCGGTAGTATTTCATGTAAACAAAACTTTCACACTCTCAAATTTTTCATTTACAAGAGCTGCACCCAATATGCAAAATGACCAATGATAATAATACCTTTTACATAAACACATTCACATACATATGGAAGGAGATGACATGAAAATAAAGCTGGCACAATAACATTGCATGATTATCCTTTGTGTTAGTGTACCAATAGCCAATATCAATATTTCGATTTACAAACATTACTTTTACAAATAATGAAAAAATTCAGTTAAATATTAGTTTGAACAAAGATTATTACGTCAGAAGGTATGGCCCACACACAAATCTGACCTCACTATTATCGAGTCAGTTTAAAATTACAGGAAGAGACAGAAGAAACAGAGAAGAACTGTGGGAACCACACTACACTTTTTAAGTGCTTGCGAGGTATTGAGGATGTTTAAAAAGTAACACTTTACAGGGTCTCATTAACTAACAACAAGGAGCAATACATTTGTTACAATAATCTTTGAAAACGATAGTCAATAAAAATAAATATTAGTTACTAATTAGTTAATTTTAGCTCAGGTCCATTAAATAATGTTAACATATACAACTGTTGAAATCAACACTAACATTAATAAATGCTTTAGAAGTGTTTTTCATTGTTAGTTCATGTAAACTAATGTAGTCAATTATGAGACCAAAATGTCTTATTTACCAGTTAACTTCTGTTATTTAAATACAATTTTTGGTGTGACCACCCAATTACCACATTTCCCTAGTAATTTGGATTTTGGAGAAGTTTCCACAGAACGTTTTTTTTTCTGTGGAATAAAGACTAAGATCTTATGCCCCCGGTTTCACAGACAAGGCTTAAGCTAGTCCCAGACTAAAATGCATGTTTGAGCTGTTTTAACCGATATATCTTAAAATATGTCAGTGGCATTGTTTTGTCTTAATATGCACACCAGTAATGTTTGTTTCTAAGACACATTTATAAAAGCTACTTAAATGCCCTAATTGAACTAAGGCCTAATCCTGGCTTAATCTAAGCCCTGTCTGTGAAACCAATTGTCTGGCTATCACCAGACCAAGCTCAATTTAAGATTGAACATTGGTCTGGGGAGTCTGCTATGTATTTTCTACTGCACAAGAGGTGTGATAAACGAGCATAAATTAAATGACTCTACGCAATTGGATAGTCCTTCAACCATTCAGACCACAAGAGGCGTGATCAACAGGCAACGGCCCATCGCTTCTCTATCCGTCATCGTGTTAAACCCACCAATAGCACTCCATGTGGATAAGCCAGTCTGTGACTGGTTCCCGTAAAAATGTAACAGAAGCAGTAGAAATGAAAGTACAGGTATTAATGTACAGTTGCAGGGTGAAATCAAATCGCCGGCAGATCAGGCTTGGTTTACCCAGGCTATAGTGTTTTAAAAGTCTAAGACCACATTCAAATATAATTTTGTTCAGCTGGAAATAAAAACATTTTCACCATAGTGGTCTCAGACTTTTGATAGCCACTTTGTGTAAATGTATACACACAATCATTTAAATTATTGTACACATTTCAACACAGAATACGTAATAGATACAATTGTCCAATGGTTCAGGTCAATTAGGTATTGCACTGCATCATACATTTCTTCATGTAGCACCTGGAGTCCATCAACAATGTGTCCAAACAGCGATTTACTGACAAGATGGTTGCAGAATGTGCAGCTCTAGCTTATTTATAAAGTAGGCATGCTTTCCTTAGTCCAAAATCTGTTCAACACGACCCACTCTTAAAAATAAAGGTTCCAAAAGGGGGGTTTCGCAGTGATCAATCATTTTGGTACTACTGAAGTATACCTCAACTCAAAGCTGGTCAATAAGTGGCCATTAATCAAAAGTCAAATATTCCTTCTACTCTACCATAAAGAATTTAGCTGGAGTGTCTAAACAGGTCTCCATGTACAGAGCACGACATATGGAAGTTCCAAGAGTTCCTGATGCAGAAGAGAGTTCAATTGCCATTGAGCGAAAAGGGAATGTTAATGCACAGTTCTCTCCCGGTATAACAGACCCCAGATTCAGTTTCTACGTCAGTGCCGGCTCAAGTGTTATTCCTTGATGTTCTGAATATGCCGATTTTGTATACATCACCAAGTTTTGCATGTCTACTTGGGTTGCTCAGGTGGAAGGTGGATACTTTTTTGTTTGAATTTGGTTGCAGACTCCACCTTTGGAAGTAGGTTCAGGATATGTAGATCCTCTCTGAGAGCCTTCACATAGTCTGTGGAGGTTTGTTATTTTTTTAAAAGTCATCTCCAGTTCTATTAATACTTTATATCATGCCTTGGTTCGTAACTCGCACTCTCTGAGTAGTAATCACCCAACAAGGAGACCTCATCATCTTCTTTCTCTTCAGCAGGCACTTCTCTTTCATAGTCATTGCCAGAAGAACAGGGAGTTTCCTCTGCACAATAACTATCCGTCTCAGAGTTCACAAGCTTGTTCGGAGTAATTACTTGTAGAAATAAGGATGTTTCTGAATGGTTTGACGTACAAGTACATAAAGACACAGAGGCAACTGGATACATATCATCATCATCATCATCATCCTTCTCGGATATTTCACTTTCTTCACTCGGTTCCAAATCAGAATCTAGTGTGATCCTATAACACTGATCCTCGGTGGCCTCAGCTTGCTCTGGTGGGTTAACATTGGCAATGGATGATGGGTTAATTATTACATTTGTAAGGTTTTCCCTCGGATGGTAGAACTGCGAGCCATCATTGGATTCGTCATCTGGTGAAGCATCCCAGTCCTCTGTGATCTTTTTTTGCCAGGTCCATCTAATTGTTTGGAATTTCTCAGGGGTTACTTTTAGGACCCAATTATATCCTGGAAAAATGATCTGTAAAGGACATAAACAAGTTAGTTCATGTTAGTGTAGTTAACCAATGTGGTAGCACTTTAGTATGGGGAACACATATTCACTATTAACTACGACTTTTGCCTCAATAAACTCCTAATTTACTGCTTATTAATAGTTAGTAAGGTAGTTTTTAAGCTTTTAAGTTTAGGTATTGGTAAGATTAAGGGATGTGGAATAAGGTCATGCAGAATAAGGCATTAATATGTGTTTTCTAAGTACTAATAAACAACCAATATCCAAGTAAATGCATGCTAATAAGCAACTAGTTAATAGTGAAAATTGAACCCTAAAATAAAGTGTTACCACTAATGTTAACTAATGAAACCTTATTGTGTTACCGGCTCTTATGGTGTGGTCACAACATTTTGGAGAAGTTTCATGGGCAAATAAAGTCCCAACAATTCCCTTATAGTCAATGGATAAGGGAAGTTATGTACCATCTTAAGCTGGAGAAAATTAAGTATACAGTCAGAGGGTCTACTGTTCTAATTTTATAATATCTGGAAACCTTTTTTAAATTTTGTGTAGGGCGAAGGAAAACAGATAATATGACATTGTAAAAGAAAGAGGGAGGGGAATATTACTCTACTTACTTCATGTTGTTTATTTGTTATTACTATTTCTTTATGGACGCCTGATCATGTATAGTATCTTTATGTTTATGTCTGGTGTTTGGGGGATGGGGAGTTGAGTTTTGTATAAACTGTTGCCTCTGGCTTGGCGTGCTCAGTTGGGGACACTATATTTTTCAACTAAACATCGAAACAAATCTAATTAATAAACTAATTTAACCATGTAAACTAAATTACTGATCTAATTATTGATCTAAAGCCCACACTGTCACCGAATGGAAATTGAAATGAACTGATGACATCAAATGACTATACAGCTGAATAAAATTATGCTGCATTATTTTGCTGTTTAACACTGTAAAGCTGCTTTGAAACAATCTACATTGTTAAAAGCGCTATATAAATAAAGTTGACTTGACTTGACTTGACTTGTATATCTTTGTTCTTTGTTCTTTTTGTATAATTTGAAAACAATAAAAAAACCTTGATCAAAAGTGCATGTTCAAAAAACTTTTTATATCACAATTGATAAATGCAACTTAAAGGTGCAGTGTGTAATATTTATGAGGATCTATTGACAGAAATACAATATAATATAGGCCTACATAACTATGTTTTCAGTGGTGTATAAAGACCTTACATAATGTACCGTTATGTTTTTATTACCTTAGAATGAGGCATTTCTATCTACATACACCGCGGGTCCACTTACAGTTAAGTCGCCATTTTGCACCGTCATGATTCTACAGTAGCCCTAAACGGACAAAATGCTGTACAGAGTGCTAGCTACCCTCTTCTGTCTCAGGTGACAACATCTTTGTCCTGTGTCGGCCACCGTAGCTTCTCTATGTGCTTCGAAAGGGAGGGGTGAGCGGTTGCAATTCACAACCTCACCCCTTGATGCCGCTAAAATTTACACAGTGCACCTTTACATTCTCAAGTCAAAATAAGACACACAAAGCTTAATGAACTTCAAAAGTATTCTAATACATACCAAGGCATCTGGAATGCGGTGATTCATGCTTATAAGCCTCATGTCCCAAAAACAACCAAGAGTCACAATAATCCCAGTTGAAAAGGTAATCAGCAGAATGGCCACGATGCCCAACATTAGCACCAAGCTTCTATTAGAATCTTTAAGAACATAAGACACATTAGCATATAAACAGTAGAAATATACAAAAAATACACTATTGTTCAAAAGTTTGGGGTCAGTAAGATTTAAAAAAAAAAATGTTTTTGAATGACGTCTTTAAAGGGCCGTTCACACCAAGGACGATAACTATAAAGATAATGATAAAGATTTCAAAAAATCGTTCTCAATGTTAAAAATTTGCGGAGTTCACACCACATCTATAACGGTAATGGCACAGAGAAACGATTCCGTTGGAATCACTTTCAGAACGATTTTATTCACCTGATGAACGATAAAAAAAAAATTGACACCCAATCAGAATCCATCCTGCTGTAACGAGCTCGAGCATTTAAAGCGGCAGACAACCACACGCCACACGCAGCGATATCCACTGACGCTAATATAGTTATCTTTATAGTTATCGTTCTTGGTGTGAAACATGCCTTCATGCTCACCAAGGCTGCATTTACTTGATCAAAAAAGTATCGTGAAATATTATTACCATATAAAATAACTATTCTATTTTAACATTTTCCTATTTTAAAGGGGTGATAAATTGAGAAATCAACTTTCCTTTGAGCCTTTGATATATAAAAGTTCATTGTGATATAAGAATATCCTGCAAGTTTCAGAGCTCTCACGATGCGGAATCGATTGTAAACAAGATAGAGGTCGAGACTGGATTTGCAAACATATTGAGATTAAAACACAACGCTGTGCCTTCTATATTGGATCCGACAGGAACGGTGCAACACACTTATGTGAGTAAAACATGTTTTTTTTTTTTTTTACATGTGTTAGTATTGCACTGTTACAGATCGTTTGATATCTATTGATTACATACCTTAGCACGCTGTCACAAGCTGGAGAAGGTGTTATTGGTTCATTCGTGATCAGACTCGGACTTGTAACGCAAGCTCGCAAAGCCCAAAGTCCCGGGGCTATGTGCTTTTCAGACGGGTTTGCACGCGGTTATATTCACTGATGATCGAGCAAATTTGATACAGAAATAACATTCCAATCAATTGTGGGTGGATGAGAGATGAATCATTGTGTTTGTTTGATAAAGACATTTTGCGAGCCCTGGCTGTGGCCTGGGTGCTTCATTCCGGTTGCCGTTTGCCACACGCTGTCACTGACAGGGGAGCAGAAGCTCATTAAATATGCAAATCTTATCCAATCCTAGCCTGGTTTAGCTCCACGAGTCGGTGGGCGGGCTAGAGGTGGTGCTTCTGCGTCCTACTACGTCAGTGGTCGACATATTCTGAGATCTCTCGTTTTCTGGGCCTGGAGTCAATAAAAGTTTTTTTTTTTTGGACTAACAAGGACGTTTTCAGCTTTGAAACTTGCAGGATATTCTTATATCACGATAAACTTTTATATATCAAAGGCTCAAGGGAAAGTTGATTTCTCAATTCATCACCCCTTTAACACACTGTATTTGAAAATGGAATTTATTTCTGTAATATCAGAGCTGAATTTTCATTTATTTGGTCTTCAGTGTCACAAAATCCTTCAGAAATCATTCTAATATGCTGATTTGGTGCTCAAGAAACATTTCTAATTATGTTTGAAAATTATTGTTCCCTTTCAAAAGCTACACTCAATGCTGCATAAGCTTATGCAAATGGGAATGTCTTTGACATAACCAGCTGTGAAAATAGTGTGAAAACACGTCAATGAAATTGACCCGGAGGTATTTATAGCCTCGGCCGGTGACGTCATAGGCGCACCTGCTGCACGAGGCTATAAATAGATGAGCTTCAGCTGGAGCAAACCAGGTCTTTTTGTTTTCAGACCAACTCTGTGTTATGGTGTGTTACAAAGTCTCTGAAAAAAAAAAAAAAAATCTCTCTCTCTCTTTCAAGACTCAACTTGAGATCTTTGTTAGGAGTTAGTTTTCAACATGGCAGTGTGCAGATTTTTCTCTCTCTTTCTCATCTCTGTTACAAAGAAACATTAGTGGAAAGAGTTCTAGTTAAATCTAATCAGTTGGAAACGAGTCAGCAGAGTAAAACGCTGTATATCCATGTTCTCTTTCAAATAGAACTGGATGTGCACGTTTATTGCTGTGTGTGTGTTTGGGGAAGAGCATGTGGTCGCTGCATTGAGTCAGACGAGTGCGAGCATTGCAAGCCTTTACAGTTAGAATGCTGTATGCTCGTCTGGGCTACTTTCAGTCCGCACCAGTTTTCGGAGCTCTCGAATGGGTTTGTTGACGAGCAAGAGACGGGTCCGTCCCTTTCGCTTGCTCGCTCACCAAATGCATGTTTCCCCGCGTGATCCCGAAGCGCGCTCCGGCGTTTCTTCGGCTCGCGCGGGGAATGATGATGAATCTCTGGGTCCGCGGACCTCGAGCAGCCGCCTGCGATCGTTCCTCACATGATGGTGAATCCATACGAGGAATTTATCGAGGTGGTTGTTCGCGCGGTGGCCAGGGCAGTTTGTCTGGTACCGTGAATGAGAGATCCCCGAGCGCAGTGAGCTTGAGGTTTCTGTCTAGAAAGCATTTACTTCACGTGTTTTTGTACCCTTGACTTCGACATTTTCGACTATCATGGGTGCGAAATCGCGTGGATATGTGAATACCCCAGGTGGGAGACGCTCACGAGCTATCTCTCGCCTGGGTCTGCATTTTCATTAAAGAGACATACCTCCCCATAAAGCCATGTAGAAAATAAACGTTGGCTGTCATGGGCAAAGCTTATATATATGAATTATATATTGTATATTATTTTATATGGAATATATGTTGTATATGATTTATATAAGAATAATAAATATAAAGGGACAGGCTGGTGCTGCTCTGCACACTATGGCTGTCTTGCAAGCATATCAGGCTGACCTTCTGAAGGATTTGAGTGGTTCATTTGGTGACTCAGTTAACTCTGTAGTGGCCAGATTTAAAGAAGTGGAAGAAACATGAAGTTTTCACTCAGTTTCTTCCTCAATGCACTCAAGGGGAGGGGCTATCAGCCACACAACCTCTCTTCAGTCCTTCAAGATTTAGGGGGGTAATAAGCAGAGTGTGGCGAGTCGCGCTCTCCCTCGTAAAGACTGGAGACCGGCTCGTCATCCTCAACAACCTCCCAGGGCAGACCTCGGGACTGTCATCAATATAAGAAGTCCGGTGGTCTGGTGCCCAGTCTGCCCCCACGGGACAGGGCGTGTCAAACATTTGCTCGCCCCACCCCGTTATCCTCAAAACTACTCCATCCCCGCCGCCTCTGGTGATTCGGGGGGGCAGTGGTTTCCAGTGAAATGTTAGACGTTCAGTGTTTAAATCCTACTATCATCCAGGACATAGAACGTCTAACATCCCCTCAACAGGAAGTGTTAAAATTGTCACTCTCAGAGTCTCAGGCAGCGTGTGAACTTCTGCCAGGCGTTTCTGCATGGGTGCTAAGCACAGTTAAAATTAGTAAACTAATTTATTTGTCATCCTCCTTGTTTGAACGGCGTGGTCTCCACTTCCGTGAAGGCGGAGTTGGCGTTCGTACTGTCACAAGTGACAGCAGTTACTTCCTGGTCCCCAGTAGGGGGGGGGGGGGGTGTCTAATCTCAGATCTTCGAGTCTTAAACCGTGAAGCAGTTAAAGTACTCAAGGTCAAGATGTTACAGTGAAGGCGGTCGTGTCGCATATTCAACATTGTGATTGGATTCGGCACGATTGATCCGAAGGACGCATGTATTCGCATATAAAGTCTGCCACAACACAGGAAGTTCCTGAGGTTCGCTCTTGGGGGCAAAAGCTTACCAATTTCGGGTCTTCCATTTGGCTAGCCTTGTAACCGCACATAAACAAAATGTATGGATGTATTACCGGCTCCATTGGGATTCCGGGGCATTCAAATTTTGAATTACAAAGGCGATTGCTGAAATTAGCACAATCACATGAGATGGCGCTTCAACACAGTGTGTTGGCTCATCTAGTTTCTCTAGGGTTGAGACTCAACACCAAGAAAAGTGTTCTTTCTCCTGCCCAGAGAACAACTTATCTAGGGTTTGTTCGGTTTTTGGTCACAAGGTGGGCACAATGGTTTCCCGCTTGAATCAAGACCATTCAGTATTCCCTGAGCAAAGTCAGGCTAGACCAAGATCTTACTGATCATCAGCACCAGAGTGTTAGGTCTAATGGCATCAGCATCCACGGGTTTCCCTTTGGGGTTGTTGCACATAAGACCGTTTCAGTTGTGGCTCAAAGCCAGGGGACTTAGGGCCAATCCTCAGGCAAATAAAGTGGCGCGCCATGTGGCTTCGTACACTAACTATGTGGTTCAGACCCCGGTTTTTGCCTTGGGTCCCACTCTAAGCGTACCTTGTCGTCGCAAGTTGCTAACGACGGACGCTTCCCTGACGGGCTGGGGTGCGGCCTTAAGTGGTCGTCCAGCCCAACGGGAATGGGAGGGTCATCAACTCAGTTGGCACATCAACTGCCTCGAGTTGACGGCTGTATTTCTGGCCCTGAAATACTTTCTCCCCCAATTGAGGGGCTGTCATGTCCTAGTGCGGGTGGACAGTACAGCTAAATATCTTGTATATAATCACCAGGGGGGTCTGTGCTCACGCTATCAGAATAGCGAGACAGATTTTTCTCTGGGCTCAGAACAAGTTCCTGTCACTCGAGCAGTGTACATTCAAGGGCGGTTGAATGTGGGAGCAGATTTACTGTCCAGACAGAGTTACAGATGGGGGGGTGGAAACTCCACCCAGAAGTACTCAAGCAGATCTGGATCAGATTTTACAGAGCTGACCACAGGGAGTGGACCTCTTCGCCTCTTCTCAGACAGCGCAATGTCCCTGCTTCTCTCTGTCACCCAGCCCCGCTGGGTCTGGATGTGATGGTTCATACATGGCCCAAAATGTGTCTGTATGCCCTCCTTCCAGTCGCTCTGCTCCTGGGAGTTCTAGCCGGGGTTCGCCAGCAAGGGTCTTGCTTCTTATCGATAGCGCTGCGTTGGTCGAACAGGGTTTGGTTCTCGGAGATAGTGTCTCTCCTCAACGGCTCACCTTGGGCGATTCCGGCGAGGAGGGACCTTCTGTCTCAGGCAGAGGGCACGATATTCCATTCCAGGCCCGACCTGTGGAACCTTCATGTTTGGCCCCTGAAGGGCACCAACTGAGGGACACGGGGCTTTCGCCTGCAGTTATTGAGACCATCCTATGTGCTAGAGCTTCCTCCACTCGGAAAGTTTATAGCTAATAAATGGGGTGTCTTTGAAAGGTGGTGTACGACACAATGTAGATTCAGTCAACTGCCAGGTAACTTCAGTTCTGGATTTTCTGCAAGAAAAGTTGTCATCAGGCACCTGCCCCTCCACTCTCAGGGTTCATGTGGCCGCTCTTTCGGCTTGCCACGCCTTGGTGGATGGGGTGCCGCTTGGGAGACATCCTCTACTCGCTCGCTTCATTCATGGGGTAGGCGGTTGAGGCCACCTGTTAGAACCAAGATCCCTTCATGGGACTTAGCTTTAGTCCTCGAGGGTCTGGTTGAGACCCCCTTTGAAACATTAGCTTGCCCCTCCACTCTCAGGGTTTATGTGGCCGCTCTTTTGGCTTGCCATGCCCTGGTGGATGGGGTGCCGCTTGGGAGGCATCTTCTGCCTGCTCACTTTGTTGTGCCAGGCAGTTGTGGCCTCCATTAAGAGCCAAGATCCCTTCATGGGACTTAGTTTTAGCCCTCGAGGGTCTGGTTGAGACCCCCTTTGAACCTCTAGAATCAGCGTCTGACGAACTTCTGACTCTAAAGATGGTTTTTCTTATGGCTATAACTTCTCTGAAAAGAATTGGGGACATGCAGGCTCTGTCAATATCGCCATCCTGCTCAGACTTTGCCCCAGGTTTGGTGAAAGTGATTTTGCATCCCCACCCTGTCTACCTGCCTAAGGTTCCTTTGTCGACTGTACATCCTGTCACTCTTGAAACCTTCTGCCCTCTGCCGTTCACAACGCCGGATCAGGAGAAACTTCATAGACTGTGTCCAGTCCATGCTCTTCAGGCCTACGTCCACCGCACTAGCCAGTGGCGTAAGTCAGAGCAACTGTTTGTTTGCCATGGGGGCCGTAACAGAGGTTCTGCCACCATCAAACAATGTCACATTGGGTCAGGGATGCTACTGCTCTTGCCTATGAGGTGCGCGGTCAAGCTTCACCTATAGGATTAAGGGCTCACTCCACCAGGGGAGTCGCCTCTTCTACTGCGTTAGCAAGGGGTGCTCCCTTACGAAGTGTTTGTGATGCGGCAGGTTGGTCCTCTCCACACACATTCTTAAGACTTTATAGCTTGGATGCTCATGCCACTCTGGGCTCTCATGTCCTTGAGTCGACATCACAGGCTAATGCCTGAGGCTTCTTGCGTTCTTGTGCACACCTACACAACCGTAAGGGGTCCAGGCACCATCAAGCACGGCGGCGTGGGTATTCTCGTTCCCATTTGCATAAGCTTATGCAGCATTGAGTGTAGCTTTTGAAAGGGAACACTTGGGGTTACTTGACTGTAACCCTGTTCCCTGATAAAGCGGAACGAGATGCTGCATTGCTAGGCCGTGCTGATGATGCTTCAGGACTGGTCTTCAAACAAAGAAGATCTGGTTTGCTCCAGCTGAAGCTCATCTATTTATAGCCTCGTGCAGCAGGTGCGCCTATGACGTCACCGGCCGAGGCTATAAATACCTCCGGGTCAATTTCATTGACGTGTTTTCACACTATTTTCACAGCTGGTTATGTCAAAGACATTCCCATTTGCATAAGCTTATGCAGCATCTCGTTCCGCTTTATCAGGGAACAGGGTTACAGTCAAGTAACCCCAAGTGTTTTTGCAGTTTAACATTTTTGTGGAAAGCGAAATAAATTTTTTCAGGATTCTTTGATAAATAGAAAGTTGAAAAGAACACAATTTATTTTGTAACATTATGAATGCCTTTACTGTCACTTATCCTTGCTGAATAAAAGTATTAATTTAATTTATCCTATATTTATTTTATTAATTTATTTGTTTATATATACATCTTACTCACCCCAGTAAAGCAAAATGATCTTATAACCTACTGTATTTATGTATAAAAAAAAATATTTCCACTACCTAATAGAAAGATACATTTGGTGGTGTTGAAGTTGTTGTTCTTTGAGGCTCCTTGATGGCTGGCAGAAACACTAACACAGTAGTTCTTATCAAGTGGCATATCAGTGAAAGTGTAGGGAGATTTTGAGGTTGATATTGGACCTGCAAGCTTACCAAAAAAAGAAGCAAAAAATTATAAAAGAAATATGGACTATTTTCAAATAGGTAATGCATTCTAAATTGCCAAAATTCTGAAATATAACTATAATAAGTGGTGATAGTACATTGGAACAAATATTCTTCATATGCGATTACCTTTGATTCCCCTTCAGTTGTTTTCTCAAAAAGGTACAGCAGGAATTCCAGTGGTTTGATCTCTGGTTTTAATTCCAGGCAATGACTAAAATTAATATGAATGGACATATTTTGGTCAGTTGAAATCTTCACATCTGGAGAACTCAGACGAGCTACAGAAAGATCCAACAGGGAGTCAAGCACAGCCGTCTCAGAAAAGCATTATTTTAACTCTTCTGACAAAAACAATTTATGACATTTTCATTTTATAATATATTTGAACTTACTGTCTCCATATGGCTGGAACGACCTTGTTGTATTTGTCCAGTTGGAGCTCGTCCCTACAAATGTGGTCTTGACCCTTACAAAATAATTACAAAAGAGCGCATTGGGTTGCCGATCAAAGGTCATCTCGCATTTCAGTACGGTTAAATCAGTGCAGTGTGGAGACCGAATCCACTTTCCTCCAGACCTGCGTGAAAAACACCTTCATGAGTAGCCTACAATAAACACTATTTAAAAAAATCAATTTGACAATAGGTTGAAAAGCTTTTTCTGAGAATAGATGAAGGGCCAGATTTACTAACAGCTTGTGCCAGGGCAAACTTGGGTCTTTTGGACTTAAAAAATATTTGCGCTGCTCTTGGTGAATGTTGGTCATTATGGAAATGATCCGTCTGTGTTCTTTAATTTGCGCGTAATCAGATCACTCCCATCTGCACTTTTGCGTTCTCACGCTAATTTGCCATGCATATTTAGTAAATCTGGCCCTAAAAGAGTAGAAGTCAGTTATGAAAGGTACGTACATGTTTTGTGCAGTTATAAACTCCAAGGTGTATTTGGTGCCAGGAGGGTTTCCTTGTCCAGGAAGCCATTCAGCTGTAGCCTTAAAATCCAATAATCCTACAGTTAGGTTTTTTGGAGGAAAAAGCATTGCTGCAAGAGAAAAAAGTAATTTTAGCAATAGTTACAAAACATGCCACAATGCCAACAAGACAACTTGTATTGACAATTACAGGTTGTTTGCGTGCAACAAAATAGAATTTAGTCATGTGAAAAAAAAGGACACCCTTTAGAACTGTATAGTTTAATGTATCAGAACATAATAAAAATCATCTGGTCTTAAAATGAGGTAAATACAACCTCAGATGAACAACAACACATGACATACACCGTGTCATTATTTATTTAACAAAAATATAGCCAAAATGGAAAAGCCATGGGTGACAAACTAAGGCCTAGTCCACATGTACACGGGTATTTTTATAAACTACGTTTTCCTCCATTAAAAAAAACAAACACTCATCCACACAAGCACGGTTTAAAAAAGATCTCCATCCACATGAAAACGCAAAAACACATCATGAAGTGCTGACAAGAGCATGCCAAACCAACAGGTGGTGATATAACCATAACCGTAAAGCCATGTTGGCCAATCAGAAGCCTGAAAAAGGTTATTACCGGTTCATATATCTGTACACCGATCAGGCATAAAATTATGACCACCTTCCTAATATTGTGTTGGTCCCCCTTTTGCTGCCAAAACTCCACTCGACCCCTGAAGGTGTGCTGTGGTATCTGGCACCAAGATGTTAGCAGAAGATCCTTTAAGTCCTGTAAGTTGCGAGGTGGAGCCTCCATGGATCGGACTTGTTTGTTCAGCACATCCCACAGATACTCGATTGGATTGAGATCTGGGGAATTTGGAGGCCAAGTCAACAGCTCAATCTCGTTGTTGTGCTCCTCAAACCATTCCTGAAGCATTTTTGCTTTGTGGCAGGTGCATTATCAGCTGAAAGAGGCCACAGCCACCAGGGAATATCGTTTCCATGGAAGGGTGTACATGATCTGCAACAATGCTTCCATGTTTCAAAGTAACATCCACATGGATGGCAGGACCCAAGGTTTTACAGCAGAACATTGCCCAAAGCATCACACTGCCTCCGCCGGCTTGCCTCCTTCCCATAGTGCATCCTAGTGCCATGTGTTCCCCAGGTAAGCGACGCACAAGCGTGATTTTGACTGGTGACGTGCATCAATGAACCTTGGCTTCCCCGTCGCCAGTTCACCACTGTTCTTTCCTTGGACCACTTTTGATAGATCCTGACCACTGCAGACTGGGAACACCCCACAAGAGCTGCAGTTTTGGAGATGCTCTGACCCAGTCATCTAGTCATCACAATTTGACCCTTGTAAAACTCGCTCAAATCCTTACGCTTGCCCATTTTTCCGGCAGGAGTTTTCAAAAAGGTTCGGTTTCAGTGACCTGATACTGCGTTTGGACAAACGGCCAAACATAGAAAAAGGCATAGAAAAAGCTGCTGTTTTTAAAATACCCGTGTTCATGTGGACAGGGCCTAAGTACACCCCAATGGCTCAATTGCTTGTAGAGACACTTTTAGCAGCAATAAGTTGAAGGAATCGTTTTCTATTTGACAGTATCAGTCTCTCGCATTGTTCTGGGGGAATTTGGTCAGCTGTTCTTTACAACCTTGCTTTAGTTCATCGAGGTTTGTGGGCATTTGTTTATGCACAGCTCTTTTAAGGTCCCACTGCAACTTTTCAGTTAGGTTGAGGTCTGGACATTGACTAGGCCAGTGCAAAACATTGATTCATTGTAGATTTGCTGGGATGCTTGGGATCATTGTCCTGTTGCATGACTCAATTTCAGCCAAGCTTTAGCTGTAGGACAGATGGCCTTACATTTGACTCTAGAATCCTCTGGTATACAGAGGAGTTCATGGTTGACTCAGTGACTGCAAGATGCCCAGGTCCTGTGGCTGCAAAACAAGCCAAAATTCATCAACCCTCCATAAGCCGGATGGACAGATGGTATGAGGTGTTTGTGCTGATATGCTGTGTTTAGTTTTCACCTAATTTTGGCCAAACATCTCCACTTTTGTCTTGTCTATCCATAGTTAAAAGGGGAGGTTACATTTGGATATTTTACATTACATTTCTGCCCTACATCTCAGTGACATTCAAATCATAATTCAGATGCATAACAAAAAAATACACTACCTTTAGATGGCACCAGACATATCTGGAGCAATGTGAACATGCAGGTTAGAAAGCAGGTCATTGTGTCATTAAAACATGTTTAAAAAACGCTGAAAATGTATCCTCAATCTCCCCTGCAAAAACATTATACAAGACAATTACAACAGATCACTGATAGTATTTTTGGTAACACTTTACAATAAGGTCTCTTTTGTTAACATTAGCTAATGCATTAACTAACATGAAGTAACAATACATTTGTTACAGTATTTATTCATCTTTATTAATGTTAGTTGATAAAAATACAGTCGTTCTTTGTTTGTTCATGCTGTTAGTTCACAGTGCATTAAGAAATACAACTTTTCATTTGAATAATGTATTAGTAAATTAGTATTGAAATTAACATGAACTAAGATTAATAAATGCTATATCGTTCATTCTTAGTTCATGTTAACTTAAGTAGTTAACTGATGAAACCTTATTGTAAAGTGTTACCTTATTTAACATGAGAAAAGAAACAATGTTACATAAATAGATATATGCAAATTGGCATGATTAGTCTGGTGCTATATATATTTGACTTAAAGGGCCAGAACAACTTAAAAAAACAATATTAGATAGAATAATTACAATAAAAACAGGAGGAAAATAATAATACTAAAAACAATGACTGTTCAGTAAAAGCCTCGGTTACTAATTAAAGTCATACTCACCAGTTTTGATTCATCTCTGTTTCTATTCATAAAACACCAGCCCTGAAGATAATAGATCCATCTTAAGCACCAGCAGCTTACTGAGGTTGTTTTTAAACAAATGATCAAAACCAAATATGACAGCTATCAAAGTGTTAGTCTTTCACTACAGGAAATCTGTAGATGTCTATCTCTTGAGGGTACGTCAAGTTTAAGATACGCCTCCAAGCAATTTTAAAAAGATGCATAAAAAAAAAATTAAAAACAACTTTTCTTTGTCTAAACACTACACAACATGGTAGAACAACTATTTTCAGGTTTACACTGACAACATAGCAAACAAGTCCAGACCTCTCTAAATCTAAAGGTGTATTTGGGACTTAAGCCACTCCCCTGTTACTTGAACCACGCAAACAGGTTGTTCCAGTCTCCAGGGTGGAATCTCACCAGTCCTCTTCATCAATCTCCACTCAGCATACCTATGTTACAACCACAATAACTATAAGCAAAATGAGATTATGTTGTTTTGGGTCTGTAAACCCTGACGCTCAAAATAATGAATTGGTTTGAGTAGGGCTGTAAGACTGAAAATACGGGGTCCCCCATACGACCTCACTTCCGCAAACTACTAAGAACTCACACAAGAATA
This sequence comes from Romanogobio albipinnatus, assembly GCA_023566225.1. NCBI lineage: Eukaryota > Metazoa > Chordata > Actinopteri > Cypriniformes > Gobionidae > Romanogobio > Romanogobio albipinnatus. Next base: position 56,655,192 of record CM042242.1, read on the forward strand.
TGGTTTAATGTGAATGTTTATCATTGACTGTTATGTTTTTGGTGTCATTTGAAATGTCTCAAAGTGAGTGGTACAGATATCTCATATCCAGATAGATAAAATAAAAGGTAATAAGGTTTTAAGAGTTTATGGATAACTGACTTAGAAAGGAAGCAAATGGTCAACCACCCCCATGAAGGTGCGACCACTGCATGCAAATTTCTTTTGTTAGCACATGTTTCCATGTGAAAGAGGTCTGACTATTTAATGAGATGCAGCAGAGAGTTCAGGGCCTTTTTCTGTACTTCAGATCGGCCCGTGAGGCTGAGAGAAAGAAATCTCTCAGCCTCACGTATTTCTTACGTAAATCTTTTCTTTATTCCTGAGCATTTGATGTTTTTGTATCGATTATCTTTGAACTGATTATGAAATTGGCATGATACATTTACCTGACATAAATTGTTACATTTGATTATTCTAACTGATTTTGACATTGTTCACTTAATGGTTAAAAGGAATAGTCAAACATTCGCTCACTTTGAGTGAGGCACAGATATTATTAAAACCTTTCATTTATGGAGTCAGATGAAATAAATGAGTAAATATATGATTAATATATTACAAATTTAACCAACCAATACTTTGCATGAGTGAGGACTGAACACGCGAGACCTTCCCCGTGTATTGGCGAACCGGCAGATTGGACCAATTTCACGGGCCCTACAGGGCAAACTTAAATTAAACAAATGAGTTCTATCAAATTAACTGTTTTGAGTTTTATGAACTTGTTTCTTTTAATTTAGACAAAATTAAAGCGATAATTCACCCAAAAATGAAAATGACCCCATGATTTACTCATCCTCAAGCCATCCTAGGTGTATATGACATTCTTCTTTCAGTCGAATACAATCTGAGTTATATTTTAAAAATAATTATATTTTTAAAAATATATATCCTGGCTCTTCCAAGCTTTATAATGGCTGCCCAAAATTTGAAGCCCAAAAAAAGTGCACCCATCCATAATAAAAGTAATGCACATGGCTCCGGGCGGTTAATAAAGGCTTTCTGAAGCGAATCGATGGGTTTGTGTAAGAAAAATATCCATATTTAAAACTTTATCAAGTAAAATATCTAGCTTTCCGTATTCAACTCACAAAGAAAGTGTAGCGCCTCTTGCAGTTTAAAGCACTTACGTTACATCCGACGTCATCATCGCGCCGTTATGCTTTCTTCATAAGTTGAATATGGAAGGCAGTCTGCCGGGAGCTAGATATTTTACTTTATAATGTGTTAAATATTAATATTTTCCCTACAAAAACCCATTGATTCGCTTCAAAAGGCCTTTATTAACCCCCCGAAAGCATGTGGATTACTTTTATAGCCAGGACATTTTTTAATTTAACTCTTGATTGTATTCGTCTGAAAGAAGAAATGGCTTGAGGGTGAGTAAATTATGGCATCATTTTCATTTTGGGGTGAACTATCCCTTTAATTTGAACTGAAACTGGGCTGGGATTTCTATTTCCCAGCATGCTTTGCCATAACACTCAAAAGGGAGAGTAAATGGTCAAATTAAGTATTATATGTTTTTTGTGCAAGATTAATGTTAAGTGGGAGATTTCGTAGTGTATAATGTTTTACGGTGCTAATTTAGAAGAGTTTCTGTAATGATGGTTTTAGGGTTACCATCATGGTGACGAGTGGAGCATGAGCTTGGTTTGAGAACAGGTATGGTGAATGTATAATATTGCTGTACTCATTCAGATATTGCTCGGCTATCAAAGCATTGCATAACCAATTAGCAAGTTAGCATATATTGATTTAGCTAGTTAAAGCTTGCCAAATTACCACTGTGCTACAAAACTTTCAACCTCTGTAGCACCAGTGCTATGTGCAAAAAAAGTTTACGTACAGCCCTGCCTATAGAGTATATCATGCAGTTAACTTGCAATGATCTTGCAACTGTAATTTTGTCACGCCCTCTTCACATTTTTATCACATTTTGTGAATGCAATGTTAAACAACTCTTTCATTAACATGATCCTGTATCTGTGACTCGTGGAACTGACCTGTGTTTCGATATTTTCTCATTACCACTCGGTTTACTGAATTCCTCACAAAAACTACCATCCCTATAGAGTTTCTATATAATATTATTCAGCTGTGAGACAAGCGCTTGAGAATACTGACAGAAACACATCCATTCGCCCAGTTCTTTATTTACAGCAGTTTTTACTATATTAACATTTGACATCTGAAGCCAAAGGTGTTTACAATACTTCTGACAACAGGCTACAGAAGTGCCATTTATTTTAGCAAAAATAAATGATGAGGGCATGGTAAATGTTTTCAAGACTGTTTGAATGTGTCCTTCATATAACAAAAATTAAAAAGTTTAAAATCAACCTCTGGGACTTAAAAGTACCAAAGGTAGACAAAGCACCCAAAACAGTCTACCTTAATCGTACACAGCTAAATTTAATTGTCACTTCACCTTTTAGCGTTTAAACCTGTTCTGTACACACACAGTTCAGTCATTTTTGTGAGTAACCGTATTCTATAAACAAATTAACTCAGTAGTGATAACTGTATGCACAGGAACCGAACTGAATAACTATTTGTTTATGTATATAAGCATGAATCAGATATGTGTCTATCTTCTGTGTGTGTGTTCAGAGCAATAAAATAAGAGGGAAAGAGATATGGGCCTGGACTCATTCACACATTTTAGGTTTGTCCCAGCCCTGTGGTCGAGGGTCTATAAAGAGATAGTGTTGTCAGATCTTTGTATGAAAAAAAAAAAATTAAATCACAAAATAAATTAAAGGGTTAGTTCACCAAAAATTTTAATTCTGTTATTCATTTCTCATCCTCATGTCGTTCCAAATTCTGTAAGAATTTGTGTTCTGAAGATGAACAAAGGGAAGATATTTTTGATGAAATCTGAGTTTTCTTACCCCTCCATATACTGCAACATTATTACCACTTTCAAGTCCCAGAAAGGTGGTAAAGACATCATTAAAATAGTCCATGTGACTACAGTGGTTCAACCTTAATATTATGAAGCGACAAGTTTTTAATACTTTTTAATGCATAATGCAAAGCTAGGATCCATTCTCTCTGCAGGCCGTAAAGGAAGCCCTCCACAGTCCACCGCACTGTTTAGCTCAAACTCCTTCTTGTTAAGGCTCATGTAAAGGCTGACTCCCTCTCCTGTTAATATTTCATACCAGTGAAAATAAAATCAGTTCAAATTGATGCTTCTCTCTGTGGTGTTCTGACCGACACACCTGGTTCACTGCAATCAAAATCAGCCCTTATCATCTTTAAGCGTAACCTTCGTTACATCTATGGTGATTTAGCCTAGTTAAAATTGCCAGACATAAGCCTTTGGTGGTTAATATTACTATGGTTAAAGGTGCTGTATGTACTTTTTTGACTGTACTAAAGCATAAAAATACCATAATATGTTTTCAGATATTTAGGGAACATACTCCTTTCTCTGAAAACCAATGCTGCAGCCAGTTATTTTACTTTGAAATATGCATTCCATGTCGCAATGTGTGTTTTTGTTTTGGTCTGCGTGATTCCGTCTGCTGCCAATTTACCCAATAGTATTTCGACACCACAGGTTGCCAGTTGGCGGAAAACACAGCATATTGTAACCATTGAAGCAAGAAAACAAACCGGGTCAGAGATCAGAGACCTAAAAAGCCTAGGCTTCCATCTAAAAATCTTTATGAATGAGAGTATACTGAAACGCGGATAAATCAACTCATCAACTTACAGTGTGTAAGGCCCCTCGCCTTCCATTGTCAATTGCGCTCGCTCTTGTTGCGTGTCCTCAATCTGGCAACCCGAGTGAGCATCGAGTCTGAGGAGGAGGGGTCGGGGCAAACAACTCTCTCCAATATTTTGAATTTGGACTGCAGTACCCATTTCAACCGCTAGCTGTCGATATTACATACTGCACCTTTAAAAAGGGGCGCCATATGCAAAAACGCTATGGTTAAAGTTGCAGTAAGCAATTTATGAGAAACTATGTTAACATTTGAAATCACCAAAACAAACCCGCCCCTACCCAAAAGGATCACACGCCTATCTTGATAGCTCCCCCCCCAAATTCTCGAACACTCTATGCAACACAGGCTATTCCCCCCTAATGACTGTGGTCACCCCTTGTGGTGCACGGCCCGGTCCAATTTCAACAGCATTTCTCAGAAATCGCTTACTGCACCTTTAACACAGTCAATCTTCGCGACTTTGGGAGTAAATGCCTGTTCACACTAGGTATGATAAGTAATGTACATCCAGCCAGCCGGTTGTTATCATAGAATAAACCCTGACAGCGTGATCAGTAGTCTTGCATCAGCCTGAAGGTGTTTATTCTGCGATAACAACCGGCTGGATGTACATTATCCTGCTTACTACATGGCTACTTGCCACAAAAGTAAATAATTAGACATGAAATTCTGATCTGAGTCAACATATTTTATTAGCTTTTTAAACGCAAAGCTTCTGCGGAGAGATCAGGTGCTAGCAAGCAGCAAGTTCAAACTTGACAGACTTTTAAGGGATACGGTACAGTCATACCACTTATTACATGGTATTTCACCACAAATAATTATGGGGATAAGAGACATTGATTTGAGATTAAACAGTTTTAAAATTGTACCCATTTGTTTTTTTATAATCCATTACGGTGTACAAAACAATCATCGCAAAATGGCAGCAGCTGAGTTTGTATTAAGCAATACCCGATGTCATGAATAAATAACTGGAAAATATTGATTTGAGTTTGAATCATTTGTTAACTCGCCAAACGCAAAACTAGCCTAGCTCCGCCCTCCTACGTACTTCCGCTCAATTTGAATTTCCCTTCAGTACGGTCCAGTCAGCGAATAGAGGGAGTGGTTGAGAATGTGTCGTGCGCTAGTTTGAGACGACATACGCCACGACTGCGATTGGTTATGGCAGATCCAGAATGTTTCTGCGCAGATCCAATAGTTTTAAACTTTTAAACCCGCCTTCAAGGAAGTTAACACTTGTCAATGGAGAGTGGCCAGACTCTCTATACAAATGAAATTTGTCTGGTAAGGTAAAACTTCCACGAGGAAAAAACAGTCCTAGCAAGCGTAAACTGCCGACTTCTGTGACATTTACCCCGATGAACCTGTGTTATCAGTTTTTACCGGTTGTTATCGGGATAACATTTGACCAATCAGAATCAATTCACCTTTTGCCGCAAGTTTGATTGACAGGTGATCTGACCAATCGCATCGCCGAATCTGCCTTTTTGTCCGACAAAGCAGTCAGGAGAGTTAGTAGATTAACGTCGGTGGACTTGAACTTGGAAAAACGGTGTGTACTGACGTCTTTCCGCGGTTGAAACAACATTTCTTTTAGTGTTCATTCATGTTTATTTCGTGCTTATCAATGAACTACAAGGAAGAGATAATCGGTTCACGAGCAGCTTTAACTGAGGCAACAGTAACTAAAGGGGGTGGGTCTTTGCGAACGGTCAATTGACCAATCAGAATAAAGTATTCCACAGAGCCGTGTAATACGATATCTATACAAGTTTCCACACTAACATAAATGTTCTGTTCTGTTTATTATAAGCACACACTGCAATTATGTTGCCTGTCGCTTTAAATGCTCTTTAAGTTGAGTGAATTTTGAACAGTTTTTCAAAATGTTGTATCGTTCATTGGGGAAAATATCATTCTGATTCCAACAACATCACTCCTCTTTGCCATTTTTGTTAAAGCTGTGGTGTGAAAGATATTCTCAATATAACTATTCTCACAGAATTAGAACAAATATTAAAACTTTATAGTTACAGTTATCGTCCTCCATGTGAACGGGCATTAAGTCATGTTAATTTTAGGGGATATACACACGGATTCACACCTGCATTTCTGTGAGCCAATGGCTGTTAGGCTTCATAAGAAAATGCACTACCACTCCACGGCTCCGATTCTAGTCTTTTTTTGTCAAATCAGGAAAAAAAAGTCTTGTAATATCTCATGCATAATCCATCCTTACACAGTTCACACTGTCACCATTTCCCTCCATTGTCATACTAGCCATTATACCAGAGTCCGTAACCTAAGGAGAGACGTAAAGGTTAGCTTAAGAAGGAGAGAAACAGTGTTTTGTTTGAATGGAAGTCAATTGAGGGGATGACACACGCGATACATTATGTGCCTCTTTGCTAATCTTCAATATGTTTGGCTTGACATATTGAGTTTGGTGTCTAAACTATAACTGGAGTTTGCTACAAAAAAATAGATCTTTAATAGAGAAGTCACTGGAACTTTTGTGATACTTATTAACGTCACTACATTTGCATGGTCTCTGCCAACAGATGCTGAGGCTGACACCTTGTTCTTAAATAAATAAATCTGTGAACATACAGTACCTCAGTTATTTACCTCAGGTAACTTAGGGGCCAACATAAGACCAAAACAGCAAAACCTTTGATAAAGGATGAAACCAACATAGAGGGCTTTGTGTTCCTGGTCTTTTTCAGCCCTCATTCCTGCTTGCCATGAACGGCATGATTGTCCAGTATGGCAAACAGGGCTTTGGTTGGCTTGCCTGTTTTGTCCATAGTCTGTGAGAGACCAGTGTCTTTGGGCAGACGTGAAGGTGGTTTTCTGGAGTCCCCAAAGTCTTAAGCGGTGCCTCTATTGAGATAGGATTCGTATCTAACCAACACTGACCCCAAGACCGACCTGCAACTTGTCCGCTCTGTGGTTGACAAAGGCACCCATGATCAAGGTGGCAGGAAGAGGGTAGAGCCGCTTTTCCAGAACCCCACCAATGATACAGCGGCTGTCCAACATTCCTAAAAAAACATCAAAATGATTGACAGATTTATGAGTTAATGTTAATCATAAGTTTAATCACTAGGCATTTAAAAGACTACTGACTCAACGATGGCTGCAAGTGTTATATTCTACAATGTATGCCAACACTACCATTCAAAAGTTTGAGGTTAGTTTTTTCTAAAGAAATTAATACTGTTATCCAGAGAGGATGAATTAAAGGGTTAGTTCACCCAAAAATAAAAAATTCTGTCATTAATTACTCACCCTCATGTCATTCCAAACCCATAAGGCCTTTGTTCATCTTTGGAACACAATTCTAAGATATTTCTGATGAAATCCGAGCGCTTTATGTCCCTCCAATATACTGCAACGCCATTATACCACTTTCAAGGCCAAGAAAGGTCGTAAAGACATCGTTAAAATAGTCCATGTGACTACAGTGGTTCAACCTGAATATTATGAAGCGACAAGAAAACTTTATTCAAAAATTACTTATAATGCTGTAAACACAGTGCAGTGCTTCCGGGTTCTACGTCAGAACGCCGGCTCAGTATTGGCCACTGATTGGCCAGCCCCTGTGTCAACATCACACAAACACATGCGTTGTGGTGCTTGCGTGAACAGAGGAGACTGACACGGAAGAGACAAAATTGTTGAAAAGTAGTTTTTTGGTTTGTTTTTTGAGCACTTAAGTATTCTTGTTGCTTCATAACATTAAGGTTGAACCACTGTAGTCACATGGACTATTTTAACGATGCAATGTATGACGTAACGTGGTAATGGTGTTGCTTTTTATCTTACTTTTGGTTCCGAATTGATCAAAAGTGACATTGAAAGACTTTTATAATGTTACAAAAGATTTTAATTTTAAATAAATGCTCTTATTTTTAACTTTTTCAATTCAAAGAAATAGAAAAGATTTTGTCTATGTAGATTTTGAATAGGATTTTTACTTCCTGAGCACCACTGTTGCAGTCTAGAATGAAGACTATGAAAAGCAAAACACAAATTTTAGTAAATTTTAGTAAATTAAGTATAATTGAGTAAAGTCAAAATGCTTTAACCACATACAGTATTTTGTCAATATTCAGATTGGACTGAAATAGGGTCTTTTATGATCAATTTTATGGCAAAAGGCAGATTGCTTGGCTCAACTATGCAAAGATTCAATAAAACAGAGTGAGAATTGATTTCAAAAAAGTTTTGCCATAGTTACTGCACTTTGTGATATACACAATCAGGCATAACATTAGGACTAACATTGTGTTGGTCCCCCTTTTGCTGCCACAACAGCCCTGACCCGTCAAGGTATGTACTCCACTAGACCCCTGAAGGTGTGCTGTGGTATCTGGCACCAAGATGTTAGCATCAGATCCTTTAAGTCCTGTAAGTTGTGAGGTGGGGCCTCCATGGATCGGACTTGTTTGTTCAGCACATCCCACAGATGCTCGATTGGATTGAGATCCAACACCTCAAACTCGTTGTTGTGCTCCTTAAACCATTCCTGAACCATTTGTGCTTTGTGGAAGGTGCATTATCTGCGCATTATCTGCTGAAAGAGGCCACAGCCAACAGGGAATACCGTTTCCATGAAAGGGTGTACATGGCCTGCAACAATGCTTAGGTAGGTGGTATGTGTCAAAGTAACATCCACATGGATGCCAGGACCCAGCAGAACATTGCCCAAAGCATCACACTGCCTCCGCCGGCTTGCCTTCTTCCCATGGTGCATCCTGGTGCCATGTGTTCCCCAGGTAAGCGACGCAGACGCACCCGGCCATCCATGAGATATCAAAGAAAACCAGGCCACCTTCTTCCATTGCTCCGTGGTCCAGTTCTGATGCTTAAGTTGCCCACTGTTAACGCTTTTGGCGGTGGACAGGGGTCAGCATTGGCACCCTGACTGGTCTGCGGCTATGTCCCCATACAGAAACAAACTGTGATGGACTGTGTATTCTGACACCTTTCTGTCAGAACCAGCATTAACTTTGAGCAATTTGATCTACAGTAGTTCGTCTGTTTGATCGGACCACACGGGCCAGCCTTCGTTCCCCAAGTGCATCAATGAGTCTTGGCCACCCATGACCCTGTCGCCGGTTCACCATTTTTTCTTCCTTAGACCACTTTTGATAGATACTGACCACTGCAGACCGGGAACACCCCACAAGAGCTGCAGTTTTGGAGATGCTCTGACCCAGTCGTCTAACCATCACAATGTGGCCCTTGTCAAACTCGCTCAAATCCTTACGCTTCCCTACTTTTTCCAGCTTCTAACACCTCAATTTTGAGGAAAAAATGTTCACTTGCTGCCTAATACATCCCATCCACTTACAGGTGCTGTGATGAAGAGATAATCAGTGTTATTCACTTCACCTGTCAGTGGTCATAATATTATGCCTGATCGGTGTATATTGCACAGTCAGTATATCTCCCCTTCATACCTCTGAAGACCATTTTAGCTTCAGGAAGTTCCATCTGGTAACCAAAAGAGAAGGTTGTCTCCTGGGTCCTAGTGCTCGCCTCAAACTCCACTCCCACCTGAATCTGCAGAGATTAATTAAGAGCCCGCTGATTTACGGAACTATTGCTGTGTCTAGTTGTCATTGAAAATTACAAATAATAACATATCTATCAGCACTGCCAAACCTGTTTGTTGGCCCTGTGGTAGTAGCTAGCATGTGCACCTCCTTTACCAGCATTCAGTGTTGCAACCCAATTTGGCCCTAAGGCAGAAAAGATATGACATTTAAGCCTTAAAGGTGCTCCAAGCGATCTTGGGTGGAGTAACGTCTTGTTGACGTCGAAGTGTTGTCAAACAAAACAGAGGCTAGCTAGACCCTCCCTCTTCATTATGTTTCATTGTCCAGACTGCCCAAGTTTGTTTTTGTTGCCGTTTGTGGAGCTTGTGCTGACTACAGAGACCGCGTTTTTTTACAGTGTGTTCAGGGTACAGGCAGCTAGCGGACAGCGAGGAGATGTTTGCTGTATGTGACAAAAAAGTTTTGGCCTTAAAAATGCGTGACATCGCTTATAGCACCTTTAAGTATCTTTGAGAAATATTGTACAAACAAATAGGATGAGTTACACTCATGAAGTATCTGTTTAGGACTACTTGTACAACGGTGTATAGCAAATGGATGACCATTGAGCTAAAGCAGAGGACCAATCTAACCTGAGTACTGGCCTGCCAGGGTAAGTATGCCCCCTTCTTCTGCTCGGCCTCGATGGTACACCAGCTCTCCCCCCAGTACCAGCTGCGGGGATACGCTTTGAAGGAAGTGTGCAACCATGATAACTGTCACAAAAAACAAAGGCACAAACAGATAACAACGTTAGCTACAGTTTTACATTTTTTGAAATGTGAGAAGGGCTGCCAGCTCTGTTCTCAGTGAAAAATAGCAGAGCAACGAGGACACTGGCAAAGCACTGACAGACAAGACAGGTAGGTTACTTTAGATATGATGACGTCTCAGCTTCGAATTCTGTTATTTTGAAATTCAAACAATAAATACCATTTTAGGGCGTGACTTTGATGTGGTGACAGATCACTGTAGTGCCTCAGTTTAAGCAGCACATAAACTGATCATCTCTTCCTTTTTACTACTAGCTATAGCATGAAATAAACATGAATGAACACCCGAAAATTTAATCAAGATTGGAATCAAATCAAATCAAATTATGTGAACAAACAAAGTCCTGAAGATTGAATCAAAACTGGAATTAAAATTGTGTGAACACCAGAAGACCTGAAGAATGAATCGCGATTGGAATGAAATTGTGTGAACATACAAAGACCCGAAGATTGAACTGAGATTAGAGTTGAATCGTGTGAACATACAAAGACCTGAAAATGTAATCTAGATTGGAATATAATCGTGGGAATACATGAAGACCTGAAGATTGAACTGAGATTGGAATCAAATTGTGTGGACATGCGAAGTCCTGAAGATTGAATCAAGATGAAAATAAAATCATGTGAACACACAAAGACCTGGCGATTGAATCGTGATTGGAATTGAATCGTGTGAACATGCAAAGACCTGAAGATTGAATCAAGACTGGAATTAAATCATGTGAACACATGAAGACCCGAAGATTGAATCTAGATTGGAATCAAATTGTGTGAACACAGGAATACTCAAAAAGTAAATCGAGATTGAAATCTTGTGTGAAATTTGTGCCAATAGTGTCTCGCTATGAGGTTGCTAAGCTGTTCTGAGTGGTTTTAGTTTGTTGCTTTCTGATTGCTAAGGTGCTTGCAATGGTTGCCAGGATGTTGCTATGCAGTTAATAGGCGTTTTTTTCATTGATATGCAGTTGTAAGGTGTTCTGAGGGGTTGCCAGGGTGTTGCTAAGGTGTTCTAAATGGTTTTAATTTGTTGCTAGGCAATTGCTAAGGTGTTCTGTGTTGTTTTAGTACAGGGGTTGCCAACCCTGCTCCTGGAGAGCTACTGTCCAGCAGAGTAAAGATCCAACCCAAATCAAGCACACCTGATCCAGCTATCAAGGTGTTCAGGGTTACTAAAATTACAGGAAGGGGTGTTGGAGCAGGGTTGCAAACAAAGTCTGTGGGAAGGTAGCAGTTATGCGTTTCTGAACCACTTTGGCCTAAAATATTCACTTGAAGTACCCCCTAAATGGTAATATTTCAATATTTTAACATTCGAATGCGTCACAGTTCTTTGATATCGTTATTTGATATTATATTTCATTTGAATTACAAACAGTAATTTTTTTAGTACGTGTTATTATTTCAACAGGTTCTATTTTAAAATGATTTATACACTTTTTATTTTCAATAAAACTTTATCAATTCACAAACCACCTGCAGCTCTCTCAGGAAACGATGCCTAATGACAAGAAAAAAAAAAGTATATATATATATATATATATATATATATATATATATATATATATATATATATATATATATATATATATATATATATATATATATATATATATATATATATATATATATATATATATATATATATATATATATATATATATATATATATATATATATACTTTTTTTTTTCTTGTCATTAGGCATCGTTTCCTGAGAGAGCTGCAGGTGGTTTGTGAATTGATAAAGTTTTATTGAAAATAAAAAGTGTATAAATCATTTTAAAATAGAACCTGTTGAAATAATAACACGTACTAAAATATATATATTTACTATATATATATAGTATATATATATATATACGTACTATATATATATATTTTTTTTTTTTTTTTTTTTTTTACAGAAACGGGATGACTCTTATGGAGTTTAAAATGAATGCAGTGCTACTCAAGAAGCTTTGAAAATAATCAATTGCAGCATGTAACAATTTTCCTTAATGTGCAAACAGAACAACTCAACAAAATGACGTACAAGGGCAACCGCAGAAAAACCTGTTCTGAATGTTCTGCATTGTGTTGTTCTAACTAATGCGCATTCCTGTGACATCTATAAATCAGTCTGTCTTGTCTTATTGAGGAACTCACATGATCATACCTGATTCCCTGAGAATGTCAGGGTTGGCCATAGTAATCGCTGCTGTGAAGTCGCTGCCTCTATACTCAGTCTCAAACTGCCATGTGACAAACTGTGCCTGCTGAGTCTATAGAAGAATATGAAGTCAGTCCACATTGAGTTAAAAAGTGTTCCATTAAACTAGAGCAATATTGCATACTGCTACTAACCTGAAATACTGCCTTAGCTCTCATTTTCTCACTCAGATGAAACAAAGAGTGTGCGTTTAAGCTGCCAGATGAGTCCATTTCCCCAATAAGCATAGGCGAGTCCTTTATACAAACAGAAGATTGTTGATTGTAAGAGGGAGACATTCATCATGTTGATCTTATCCAATACATTTATACCCAACACACACAGCAATTAGTCCATTATTATTTAAACTTGTTTATTACTGCCCACGAATACACATTGCTTTTGAATTGTGTTCTAACACAATGTACTTGTACTGCAGGTTTCTTATGTATTCAATCATTGCATAACATGCGATAGGAGATAAAAGCTAAAAATAAATAATAATGAGTGTTAAACAAGTTACCTAACCCATACTTTACAATTTGGTATGGCATTTAAGTTAAATTTAAGCCGATTTAAGTCCAATAATGTCAAAAGTCAGCATCAATCAATATCCATGTCTATATAAAGTAGGGAATGTTTTTCTGTTCCTTCTGAAACAACATGCCTATCAAACAATCTTTGGCAGAATATTGGCATCTTTTTCAGGATAGCTTTTATTTTAATTTTATTTTAGTCTCATGCATGAGGCACCATTCTAAATATGCGGCACTCAAGTTAAAATAAGTTCAAAAAGCTCATCTCTAGATTTCACTGCAGTTCTGTTTTGAGGCAAAAACGCAAAAACACATTCTGTAAGAAGAGACTACAGCAGCAAAGTTCCTTGATCATTACGCAGGAATGAGAGTATAGTTCCTAACCATATCGGTCTAGAAAATCACAACTTTTCATTTTCTGTCGGTCTTCAGAAGAGTCAAGTTTTAAATAGGAAAAATATTTAAAGTCTTTGGTCATTTTTTAACGCGATGCTAATGGTCTAATCTGATTAAATGATGTATGCTAAGCTATGCTAAAAGTGGTACCGCCAGATACAGAGATCGGCTGAATGGATTCAAAAACGGTAAAACTCAACTGTATGACTTGATTTATGTAAGTGAGGGTAGCAAAATAAAGTAAACTGTGACATGTTATACCCAAAAATTCTTCATACAGTAAAATTGATAAAAAATTTGAGACCAAAATTATTCAGACACTTTGACCTGACCATGTTTTGCTTAAAGGGTTAATTCACCCAAAAATGAAAATTATGTCATTAATTACTTCCCCTCATGTCGTTCGACACCCGCAAAACCTTTGTTCATCTTCAGAACACAAATTAAGATATTTTGGTTGAAATCCGATGGCTCAGGAATGCTGCCAATGGAGGCCATGACATTTCCTCTCTCAAGACCCATAAAAGGTACTAAAGACGTCGTTAAAAAGTCCATCTCACTACAGTGGTTCTACAATAATGTTATGAAGCGACAACAATAGTTTTTGTGCGCAAAAAAAATCGAAATAACGACTTTATTCAACAAGTTCTTGTCTTCCGTCTGGGCCTCTGACGTGAACTCACGAAGCTCCACGAAGCATGCGCGAGAATATGACGTAGAGCCGGCGTTCGGCATCCAGGAAATGCACACTTTAGCACCATTTTGAGCACTACGCCAAGACCTAAACCACGATCAATGTAGAATTCAACAGCTTAGATACGGAGCGTCTTCCTCTGCTTGTAAACAAAGTTTCTCGCTTCCGGGTAATGTGTCTCGCACATGCGTCGTGGTGCTTCGTGAGTTCACGTCAGAGGCCCAGACAGAAGACAAGAACTTGTTGCATAAAGTCGTTATTTTGATTTTCTTTTTGCGCACAAAAAATATTCTCGTCGCTTGATAAAATTATTGTAGAACCACTGTAGTGTAGTGGACAGCACATTCCAGGGCCCAGTTTATGGCCGGGCCCCTCTCTGTCCATAACAGTGGACAAAGGTTTGCTACATTTTGATTGGATCTTGGTAGACTGACACAAACAAACTGTCCAACGCCATCAGATAAAGATGCTTGGACAACAGCCAGACACCTCTTAGAGGCCAAAAAGACCACCTCTTGTACCAAGCCTAGGAAGGACAAGACATATCATTGGTCCACATGCAGTTTCTGCCCTTCACCCAAATCCCTAGTGTCCTGGTCTATGACTGCCATAAAAATTCCACAGGACCTTAGCAGTAGTGGGTGAAAGAAAGACCACATCCAAATCCATTCATAACTATGTTTGGAAAACTTAAGACTGATGTAAAGTACACACATCCATTTCATACTTATTCAGAGAAATAAGTATTTTCAGTGACAGCTATTTGTAATGCAACATCTTACACAGAGTCAGCTGTTAAAGCTGTAGTCTACGATGTTGAAAATCAGTCGAGAAAGCCTGAATTTTTTAAAAAACTCATCCCACCCCTCCACACACACACCCCTCCCCTCTGTGCTCCCTGATCCCTCCCACCGGGAAACGACCTGAACAACGTCACTCAGTCAAGCAGGAGTAAACATCGGAACAGAGATGTACCATGTGCGATTTGAGTTCACGCCCACAAGATTAGCAACACATGCAATGTTCTATCGGCTCGAACAGAAAACCGCTAACGTTAGGACTATTGAAACAGTCAAGCACTTCAAGAAATATAATTACTTTGACCCGTAATAGGCGATGCTAAACGGCTAACATTCCAATGCCGACCGGCAGCATGATCATGTTGTCAGACTGATAAAAAGCTATTTATGTAATACACCACACCATAAAAGTATAAATAAATGTTTACCGTCTCAACAAAAAGTCAGCCATGTCAGCGTCGGTTTTAAGTCCAAGGTTTCTCTGAAGCTTCCTCCCACGGGCAACGGTGGACCCTATATTGATTCGGCTTTGAGTCCGGCGTTCTTCACATTTATTTTTAATCTCTGCTCTTTCCTCAATTGACTTTCTCTTTATTCCAACCTTGACTGTTGGGGTGAGCAGGGGCCGCTTGCTGCTGTCTGTTTGTTGGTTTTTCTCCATTGCTGAGTTGATGCTGCCTACTTGCCCGCAAAATTTCATGTCGCAGGAGGGGGCGGGGTGGGGTGAGGTGCGGTGCGGTGGGTGGAGACGCGAGTGGAGCAGGGGATTGGATGAGAGCAGTTAACCAATGTAAGCTGTCCGGCCGGACAGCTTACATTGGTCAATTTCTCTGCGGGTGTACACCCAATAGAGTGAATGGATTTTTTTCATTCTTTTTTCTCTTCATATTGTTAGGATTGTACTGTAGAACCATAACCAGCATCTAAACGAGGTTATTAATAATGAACAGTCTTTGAAATCGTAGACCATAGCTTTAATGAACAAATCAATGAATGAACAGTTCAATCTTTTTCCATTATGTTTGGTTTCTATTTGTTTAGAATATTGCCAAGGGTATTCTGATGGTGGTTTGGAAAGTGAGAAATGCATTGGTAAACTTTAAAGACACTTTAAAGACTTCTAACTGTGTACAGTATGCAAATGAGTTCCACAGGAGAAAGGAGGGGGGCCACACGGTGAGCCCCCTCTGATGCCAGCAGCCAATCACAACACTGGAATGGAGAAGCGCCAAATTGCAATCTCCTCCTATTCGGAAAAGGATAAAGGTACCCTTTCAACAGACACACCTTGTTCTGAGTCTCCCTTCAAGAGAGACATAACAGATACACCGTAATGTTCTGAGTTTCTCCTTGAGAGAGACAAACAGTTCGCCAAGTTCTGAGTCTCCCCAGCAAGGATGAGACTGTAACAGTTCACCAAGTTCTGAGTCTGTCCCGCGAAGATAAGACTGTGACAGAGCAACCAAGTTCTGAGCCTCTGGTTCATCACAACAAAAGATCCAAGGATCTGAATCTACAGCTTGTGAGGCAGTAACAGATATGACCACGTTCTGAGCCTCCAGCCTGTGAGGAAAGAGACATTAACAACCACTACGTTCAGAGTTTTAGTCCAGCGAGACTACAGCATGTCCCGAGTCTCCATGCCAGAGAGACCAAAGCGGATTGACCAAGTCCTAAGTGTCTGACCCACAGAGTCAGAAGACACACAGAGACATTTGCAACAAGGTTAAGCTCAGGAGAGCAAACCTTCGTCTTCGTCTGCGTGTTCCAGATTAAGGACCTTCTGCACCTACTTCAGGGCCTCATCAGCGTGTTCCAGATTTTAGGACCCTTTGGTGCTCCAGGAGATCAGCATCCCACAGATCTTCGTGTTCAAGACTGTTGAAACGGATTCCAGCTCCTTTCCCACTGCATTGTCACCCAGCACAACCAGTGGAAGAAGTCACCTCCATCGGACTGCTTACTCAACCAAGTGGAACGTAAATATCACTTAACCAAACCTCTTTCCAGAAACCTTGGCATTGTTGTATATATCAGTATATGATTTTCTAATTTACATTAGAGGTAATTTAACTGATGCTAGTTAATAACAAATAATCTTTCGTTATTTGTTTGATGCATAATAAGGTTCTTCACCTTAGTTTCAGAGAAACAACAGTTTATCTTTCCATAAAATAACGCAACTCTTCCATAGCCACACTCAACTTAATCACATGTATTTTATATATCTTATGCACTTTATTCTTTTAGCATTCATTGTATTCATTTAGTAGTGGTGTTAGTTATTCTTGTTTATCTTTTGTTAATAAAATCTATTTTATTACAATTGTGTCTTACTTGTGCTGATAATACAGAAAAGGCTCTACAAGTTAGAAATCTCTCACCAATCTTTCAGATAAATCAGCTGACCAACTCTCCCCACTTTACATTCAATCTAAAATGATTGAACCGCTTCCCGTTTGGAGCGTTCTCATAGAGCCAAGGTAAAAGACCTTGATTAGTGTCCCAAACTAAGAGAGGGGAAAGGTGGTCATTTGATGTACTCATAACCACACCTTAAGTGACGTGTGATCCAAAAATCACAACGTCTGCGGTGACATGAGTACCAATCACTACCTTACTTAACGTCCTTGGATGGACGAAGGTAAAATCACTACATAATTGGCGTCCCTTGTTTGGGCCCAAAAGTGAAATTATTACAGTAGTGAGATGGACTTTGTAACAATGTCTTTAGTACCTTTTATGGGTCTTGAGAGAGGAAATGTCATTGCTGCCAATGGATGCCTTTCTGAGCCATCGGATTTCAAATAAAATATCTTCATTTGTGTTCCGAAAATGAACAAAGGTCTTACGGGTGTCGACCGACATGAGGGTAAGTAATTAAAGACATAATTTTCATTTTTGGGTGAACTAACCCTTTAAGTGTTTTTTCTTAAATTGCTAATGCGACCTTTTACACCACAGACTGAACCAAATGAAGCAATGCTTGGTAATTGCTTGACCTAAATTAGTATCTTCTAGTTGTGTATTTAAATTTAACAGCTGATTGGTTGATTGTAATCCATTACATACCTTTCTAACAAAGTTATCTGACATTATCAAGATGAATTTGTTCTGACACAGTTTAACTCTGAGTTCTTGTCATATTTTATTACCATTTTCTAAACTATAGCGAATAAACTGTGATAATGTGAGAAAATGTTGAAGGTGTCTGAATAATTGGTTTGACTGTATACATAACCTTGTAATGACATTTGCAGGATAATCCAATCAAATTGTCACGAAGAATAATATTTAATAATACAACATACAAAATAAATATTAACGAACCCTGCCCAAACATACTGTACCTCTTGCCAATGATTTTTGATAAAGGATGTTAAATCCCCTAACCTCAGGTGTAATGCTACAGAAAACCACTTGAACATGAACAGATGCAAGACAAACGAACTGAGCATGATCCAGATCTGCCAGATTCTTACCGTTTCTTTGCTGTCAGTGTCTGATTGTAGGTGCTCAGCGTGAAAGCGATAACTGGACGGAGCAACAGCACTGAGGTGAAACGTGTGACTGACCTGAGGAGAGAAGAAACCCAAGTGCATTCTTTGAGAAGACGTTCTCAAAGTGCTAAATTGTGCTGAAAACAAATGTGCATTAAAATTTGTGAAACTGCCTGAATAGTGTCATAATTGAACCATATGTATGAACAAACCTTGAAAAAACTGCTGAGGGTCTTATTTATCACCAGTTTTACACCTTCAATCTGCTGTGGAAATACATCTAGACACACAAGCAATTAAAGTTACTTTTAATAGACACGTTTTGCTTAAAATGTATGTAGTGAAATTTATGAAAATCAACAGAGATGGAAAAGAATATCTGACCTTTACAGTTGCGGTGCAGACCATCAAAGCTTCCCGGGTTAGGCAGCCGTCCATCTCTCCTATCCCACCGTGACAAGGGTCTATCTTGTGGAAAGGGGGAGTTTTGGCGCCCTGGCCGGGTTGACAAGGCCAGCACACTGCCCATGGGAACCCACAAGCCAAATGAGAGGACCACACACTTTCAACCTGATGAGAGACAACAGCAATGATTTGACATGCTAATATACTACTACTATTAATAATAATAATTGATATTTAATTAATGATATATATATATATATATATATATATATATATATATATATATATATATATATATATATATATATATATATATATATATATAACATTGGATCATGCTTTCTTCATTAATTAAGAAATGACAATATTGGCCACATTCCACAAAAATAATACATGAAAAAAGAATGGGAGGTAAGTATATAATTTTCAACTCTGCAATTACACAAATCAACAATGATAATAACGAATGATCTGCACATTTGTTAATGCATTTGAGCTCGTCAATAATCATGCATTTACTTGCGTTACTTACGCTGAATAAATGTGCGTTGTGCAGTTACAGTATACCAAAATTATATCCTGAAATCATACTAAAATGCAAAGCTTTTGCATGCAGTGACCGCTGGAAGAGAGTAAGGTGAAAGGATGCTGAGGGATGTAGAGACAACTCAACTACAGACTCTAGCGGCGGAACCAGCTGATCAGTGCAGTTATTTAAAGAAGAGCAGCCATGAAACACCTCCGTGCAGAAACATACTGCGGTTCGTTCTGCACACCGCTGAAAACAAGACATTTGAACCATTGATAAAACGTGTTCGCAACGCTCTGTTATTAGCATAACCAATTGTTGTGATATAATACAAAGTAGGCTCTTTTAATAATAAACCACCTTAGATAACAGATTGTGACGTCATGGTGCACGCACATTTGGGTTCCTCCTGCAGGTCCAGATGAGAGGTATGACTCATTTTTGCGACTCGGTTCTTTTGAATAGTTCATTTCAATGAATCGAATCAGTCGTCATCACATGTGACATGGCACATGAAGCGGTGAAAATATTCCAAACCTTGTTTGAAAGACTTGTTTATGACTGATTTTCATTTGTATATTGAGTCTCTCCAATGTATTGATAATAATAAATGCAGAGATACAATTTTATTCGCCAAAGAGTTGAAGTTACTTGAAAATTGCATATGCTGTCTTCTTTATTAATTATTGGTGTATTTGTTTATTCTGTTTACTTCTATTTAAATCAATGTTATTATGTATATATAGCCTATGTTAGTTTTTTTATGTATTGTAAACCCAATCCTTTTAGTTGTATCTTTTTGGATGTATATATATAAAAAATATATATATATAAAAAAGGCATAGTTGTGTAGCGAGATCCACTGAAAAGATCCGATTCAAAAGAACAATTCGCTTACGAATCGGACATCGCAACTGTCAACATGGCAGATGAAGCCACTAGGAAGGCAGTTTCTGCAATTCCGCTTTTAAAAACTAATTCAGGACCAAGGGACAAAGAACTATGGGTTCAGAGACTTCGAGAAGAATATTTAGCTCTCATAAAGGTGAGTTAAGGTATTGTAGCAAAAGCATTAGGGCGTTGCAGTGCTAGCTGTATGAACGAATAACCATACGTGTCATTAAGCTAAAAGTGTTCAGTCTTATTGACTTAGACAGTTCATTGTCATTTATGAGTTACGGTTTGCGTACAAACCATATATAAACTTCATGCTACAAAATATGTGCGCTTCATAAACTAATTGTGTTGCCTTGCAGTATGTTGAAAATAACAAAGCAGCTGACAATGATTGGTTCCGTTTAGAGTCCAACAAAGAGGGCACAAGGTCAGTTTTATTGCCATTTTAGCTAACTAGTTCTTTAATATATATATATATATTTTCATTAACATCTTGCCACCTTTTCTGTGTAGGTGGTTTGGAAAATGCTGGTATATCCACGAGCTTCTAAAATATGAATTTGACATGGAGTTTGATGTAGGACATTTTAAACTCACTTACTATACATTTAACTTCATTTTGTTTGGTTAAAGTCCAGATAACATATTTAACTTCATCCCGATTTCCAGATTCCGGTTACATATCCTGCCACAGCACCTGAAGTGGCCATTCCTGAGTTAGATGGGAAGACAGCGAAGATGTACAGGTTTGCTTCATATGTTTTTCATCACAATTATGTAGTATTGTCTTAAAATGTACCTTTATTATAAACTGATCTTTCAAAACCATCTTTTGGCACAGAGGTGGAAAAATCTGCCTGACAGATCACTTCAAGCCACTCTGGGCAAGAAATGTCCCAAAGTTTGGTCTGGCTCATCTAATGGCTTTGGGAGTAAGTTAGGTTTCATGTCTAAAATGAAATATGTATTATGTCATTCATTTCCTAAACTTATTGTTGCTTTGAAGTCATATTAATAACTATCTCTGTTCTTTTCAAAGCTTGGACCATGGCTTGCAGTTGAGATTCCAGACCTCATTGCAAAAGGCATAATTGAACATAAAGAGCAGCAAAACAGCTGAAAGTAGCAGTAGCACCCTTTGCATTTCACTGTCTTAACAATGCAAACACAAAGTTTTTTTTTTTTAAATCATGGCTACCTTTTCCTGCGGTTTCAAATTTTTGTTTGCAACCTCACAGCAACTGTGTACTTCACATACACATTTGTGTGTACATCTGTTTTCTCTCTCTTTTTTGTTGTAGACCAATACTGTTCAAGTATATAATGCCTGTTCAATGAAATGTGTATGTATTCATCAGTAAAGCCTGGTGTATAATTTTAAACCATTTTAAATTGTGGTCTTGGGGAAACCTCAAGAGGATTTTAAATGTTAAACTGTTAATTTTAAGCCATAGTATGTCAAATTATTTACTTTCTCAGATAGACGGTTTTCTTTGTTATCAGCTTTTTAAATAAGATTTTTTTTTAAAGAATTTTTGTAATAGGTCATCCTATAAAAATGTCTAGATATTTAGTCATTTAAATGACAAGGTGACAGGAGATCACATGGCCTCAGTGCAGTTCCTTCAGGCCGTAATAGTGAACAAAGCAAGATTTTATGATTTCTGTAGTTAAATCAGTCACACTTTAGATTAGGGTTTATTTCTCACTATTATGACTTTTTTCTCAGTAAACTCCTAAATACTGCTTATTAATAGTTAGTAAGGTGGATGTTAAATTTAGGTATTGGGTAGGATTAAGGGATGTCGAATATGGTCATGCAGAATAAGGCATTAATATGTGCTTTATAATTAATAATAAACAGCCAATATCCTAGTATTATACATGCTAATAAGCAACTACACCCTTAATAATAAAGGTGCCAGGAAGAACCAAAAAGGGGTTTTCACGGCGATGCCATAGAAAATACATTTTTGGATCCCTGAAGAACCGTTTTGTGAAAGGTTCTTTAAAATAACAATTTTTTCTAACCACTTTATAGTCTGAATGTTTCTGTGCTACAAAGAACCTTTTGTGCAAAGAAAAGGTTCTTTGGATAAAGGCTCTTCATGGAACCATACACCTGGCCAAAGAACCATTTAAGAACCTTTATTTTTAAGAGTGTAGTTCTCACTAGTAACTGGATCATAAACTAAAGTGTTACCATTAACTCTTACTATATAATGAAATATGATGTCATAAATAAATAAAATAAAAGCATAGAAATTATAAGATATCATTGAAGCCTATGAAATATACACTGCCTTTCAAAAGTTTTTGACCGGTAAGATTTTTTATGTTTTAAGAAGAAGTCTCTTATGGTCACCAAGGCTGCATTTATTTGATTAAAAATGCAGCAACCAAGTTGCAACCAAAAAGACCAAACTATTATCATATTGTGTAATACTATTAAAATGTAAAATAACTTTTCTATTTGAATACATTTTAAAATGTAATTTATTTCTGTAAAGACATTTATAATGTTACAAAATATTCTATTTAAAATAAATGCTGTTTTTTTAAAACTTTCTATTCATCAAAGAATCCTGAATAAATGTTTTACACAACTGTTTTCAACATTGATAATGATAAATGTTTCTTGAGCAGCAAATCATCATATTAGAATGATTTCTGAAGGATCATGTGACACTGAAGACTGGAGTAATGATGCTGAAAATTCAGCTTTGATCACAGAAATAAAATAAATTTTAAAATACATTAAAATAGAAAATAGTTATTTTATATTTTAATAATATTTCACAATATATACACTCACCTAAAGGATTATTAGGAACACCATACTAATACTGTGTTTGACCCCCTTTCGCCTTCAGAACTGCCTTAATTCTACGTGGCATTGATTCAACAAGGTGCTGAAAGCATTCTTTAGAAATGTTGGCCCATATTGATAGGATAGCATCTTGCAGTTGATGGAGATTTGTGGGATGCACATCCAGAGCACGAAGCTCCCGTTCCACCACATCCCAAAGATGCTCTATTGGGTTGAGATCTGGTGACTGGGGGCCATTTTGTACAGTGAACTCATTGTCATGTACAAGAAAACAATTTGAAATTATTCGAGCTTTGTGACATGGTGCGTTATCCTGCTGGAAGTAGCCATCAGAGGATGGGTACATAGTGGTCATAAAGGGATGGACATGGTCAGAAACAATGCTCAGGTAGGCCGTGGCATTTAAATGATGCCCAATTGGCACAAAGGGGTCTAAAGTGTGCCAAGAAAACATCCCCCACACCATTACACCACCACCACCAGCCTGCACAGTGGTAACAAGGCATGATGGATCCATGTTCTCATTCTGTTTACGTCAAATTCTGACTCTACCATCTGAATGTCTCAACAGAAATCGAGACTCATCAGACCAGGCAACATTTTTCCAGTCTTCAACTGTCCAATTTTGGTGAGCTTGTGTAAATTGTAGCCTCTTTTTCCTATTTGTAGTGGAGATGAGTGGTACCCGGTGGGGTCTTCTGCTGTTGTAGCCCATCCGCCTCAAGGTTGTGCGTGTTGTGGCTTCACAAATGCTTTGCTGCATACCTCAGTTGTAAAGAGTGGTTATTTCAGTCAAAGTTGCTCTTCTATCAGCTTGAATCAGTCGGCCCATTCTCCTCTGACCTCTAGCATCAACAAGGCATTTTCGCCCACAGGACTGCCGCATACTGGATGTTTTTCCCTTTTCACAGCATTCTTTGTAAACCCTAGAAATGGTTGTGCGTGATAATCCCAGTAACTGAGCAGATTGTGAAATACTCAGACCGGCCCGTCTGGCACCAACAACCATGCCACGCTCAAAATTGCTTAAATCACCTTTCTTTCCAATTCTGACATTCAGTTTGGAGTTCAGGAGATTGTCTTGACCAGGACCACACCCCTAAATGCATTGAAGCAACTGCCATGTGATTGGTTGATTAGATAATTGCATTAATGAGAAATTGAACAGGTGTTCCTAATAATCCTTTAGGTGAGTGTATGTATATATATATATATATATATTTTTTTTTTTTTAATCAAATAAATGCAGCCTTGGTGACCATAAGAGACTTCTTAAAAACATAAAAAAATCTTACCGATCGAAAACTTTTGAACGACAGTGTAGCCATAACAAACATTCCTACATGTTTTGCAATCCGAATCCTCGTTAATTTTGCATGTGTAATAATAACAAGAATAGTTCTGCTCATCGATTGTCAAACATTTAATATGCAAGTCTGATTGGTCAAAGTGAATGTATTTTGAATCTACAAAATGTATAGATCATTCACAGTAGGCATATGAATATATCATTTAAATTTTCCATATAACATCAAATATGCTGGCACATATAAGCAGGAAAAAGGATTGTCAGAGCATAAATGTAAATGAGGAAAGTCGTATATACACAGATACAGGGGCTTTCAGTTCAACTGTAAACATGCATTGACATATGTCAACAAACTAGCCTAAAACCTGAGCCTCCTGGATGAAGTATCTGCCATGATTTCCTGATCAATTTCTGATTAGCGATTACACTTGTGTGTGGTCATGAGAGCGCAGATAGTCTCTCCACATCCCCAGCATGGCTGTACAGTATGAGCAAGTCCTAGTTTTAACTTGCACACTGCACAATTACCCGAGGTGTTTGAATTTGATGTAGCCTTTTGGTTTTGAGCAATGAGCTGTTTGAGTTCAGTTAAGATGCTCGTGTTGGGTGCAAGAGCAATATCTGTGACCTCGATACGCGTTGGGTCATAGACACAGTCCTCTTCTAGACCGCTTGGCACAGCTTTCATGCCGCAGTTAGGAGGTACCCAGGCAGTGTCATAGCCTTGACTGTGCCAGGTCTTCTGCATGGGATGGTTATCCTTATCAATTCTTTTGACTTTTCCACAGTCAACGCTTAATTTAAGCACTATTCTGTCAGTAGCCGGTGATCTCAGAGGATAGCGCTCTGCTTTCTTTTGGTCCCGGCTCACATAAACTCCAGGTCCCAGCATTCCATCTGCTGATTGCTTGAAACCAGTTTTTATGATCTGACGAGCTAGTTGCACAGAGGTGCCGTGATACATCGTATAGTGTCTGCCTGATTTGGCTTCCTGGTTTGCCTGAAGATGACGATCTTCATCATAGAATGCCTCCCAGCCATAGAATGGGATGGATGCCATTTTTTATATATATTCCCTGTGGATTAAATTGAATATTAATAACAAATTACTTGTCAGTTTGACACTATCAGTCAAATGTTTGGACGCATCTGCTCAATATTTATTACCATTTTCTATAATACTAATAAAGTCAACAAAACAACAATAAAATAAAATAAAAGTAAGGACATTTATGTTAGTTAGAAATGTTAAACAAAGTGTTTAAAATATTATAGCCTAGCTTCTTTAAAGAAACTACCTTGTGCCTAAATGATCACTTCCCGGTCCAACTCATTCGTTAATATAATACATGGAATTTAATCATCATCAGACTTTATTGAGGTCCAAATTTAAAAAGAAAAAAAGAAAGAAATGAATTAAAGTTTTATAAGAAATAAGCATTTCAAATTTCTAGCATTTATTGCAAACAACACAAACATTCAAAATGAAACCAAAATCTTGTTCAAATCTTTCACTCCTAATGTAGGCTACTGTCAGTTCAGTTCTTGTATGCCAGCTTCAAAGTTTTAAATGAATTGTGTGTACATATTTTCAATGGCCTATGTCAGCATTTCCGCCATATAGTTTGTGTAAAATATTAGATTTTGTTTTCTCGACCTATTCATTGATCAAGATAGTTTATATTATTCTAAAAGGAAACAAACGTAGCCTACCTTAAAATACTTCTCGCTAGTGAAGAAGAAATGACGAGTCTAAACTTTCTTATTTGGTTATATAGCCTACTCAGGAATCTTTCACTTTCAATTCTTCTTGGAATACGTCTTCCTGTTTTGCTGGGGGAGTAAAATGTATTTCCTCTAAAAATAATTAAAATATATAAAATAAAAAAATACATATTAAGGTATATCAAACAATGTAGTTCACCATGCATTTGTTTTATTCTTGGAAGTTTTTAAAGCGAAATGAATGTGATACGTCAATCAAACAGCGTAGACCCGCCTTCATTTGATAAAATACTATTTCATTGGCCAGTAGCGCTCTTACGCATAAACGTGGTGACCAGTGGTGTTGCCATGTCCGCTTGTTAAGCGACTTTCATTAAGTTGGTCAATAATAGCAGTTAGTGGAACCCACTCTAATGCCAGAATGCAGCTTTTTACATGGAAAAAAGTGTCACATTCAACCTCATATTACTGTCCAAGAAAACTGATCAGCTTTTTCTTGTTTTAAAATATTTTCTGGGAAAATATGTCAATTATTGGTTGGAGACAAAGATTCATTCACTGCCCACTTTTGATATGAAATGTTTGGAATGTTAGATGATGTTTTTTCTTCCATTAATGTAATGTTGATTCTGGGAACGTTTTTCATTCATAAATGCAAATGTATGAAAACGAAACCTTACTTTTCTGAATTCAAAAAAGAATTTATACTTTCCATCATTGGATTGTATGAAAATTAAAAAGGCCCAGGGACCTTGGTCTCTAGAAGAACAATGAAGAGACCCCTTCTTATTTATTTATTTTTCTTTTCTTCAAACATTTGTATTGTATATTTAACTAATACGTGCCTTGCTTAATATTGTTTTATATGTATTAATCAATGTCTTTGTAGATGTATATTTTCGTTCTGTTTTGTTCTTGGTGAAAATGTGATGTACGTTTGTCTCTTCATGGCCTCTACAAGATAACACAATTATTTCAATTCAACTCAATGTTTCATGTCCATTCATTTGGTAAGAGGTACGATTTCCATACTTATTATGGTATGGACGCTTATTTTTCTAGCAAGATCTGGCAACAACAGCCGCTGCGTGCTAACATATGGGGGTTCTGGAACGTGGACAGTACATGCATATTTTGGTTATAAAATATTGTATTTGTTTTGAAAAATGTACACAAGGCTGGTGGCAGAAATCCTCTCGTCATAATATGTTTATTGTATTTGTTTGTGTTTTTACAGGGCTGTTAACTTTCTCAGGACACATACAATATTTATTTTACTAACGTACATTACGAAGTGGACATGAGTTCGCTGCATATCTCGTAGCAACCAGTGTTCTTGTTTACGGTGGCAGAAGTATCGGGTTGTTTTCCACTATGCGGCATTCCTCGGGGAACGAAACTTCACTGCTGCTGCTACACGCTAGCTTATGACATATTGCACCGTCTTTGTCAGTTACATATCTTACGTAAACGGGACGAAAACCTGCTCCTAAAACCTCCTCTGGTCTTCCGGTGTTGCGTTAGCAACCACCGGCATTAAAAGCTTTGGTATTTTAATTCGATTTCAAGCTGTATCGCGAGAGATGTCAGAGCGTCATGGTGACATGCGGTCTCATGTTAATGCCGCATTGTGTCCTCCTCACTGTCCTGCCAGGCTCTCCACGCTCAGTTCAAGCTCGGTAGTCAACGGGACGCCGTAACGCCTGCTCGGAATGTATCGAAAAGTTTGGTCCTCCTAATGTGACAGCTTGCTGGATTGTTTACTTGAATTTTTCTTCTGGAAATGTCCAAGACACGCGAAGTGCTACTTGTTGGGGAGGGCAACTTCTCTTTCTCGGCAGCTTTGAGCGAGAACGCAGGCGATGAGGTCGGCGTGACCGCCACTTGCTTTCATAGCGAGAATCAAACATGTAGACAGGAGGGAGCCGGATTGAACATACAGCGACTCCGTGAGAGAGGTCGGTGATGTGATTCTTCATCCTGAAAATGTTGTCAAGACTATCTTGTGTACATGTTCTCACTCCTGCAGTGGATTCTTGCGTCTGGTTTGTTGTTTGTATGATTTCTTTAATTTCACTATACCCACCACAGCACAGTTTCGTATCTGCTAATGTTAATGTAAACATTTCCAAGGATAAATGACCTATTCTTCCCACACATCAAGTATTATAGCCCCGAATTTGCATGCCTACAGCCAAGTCCATAAATTTATACTGCCGGTTGCTATGAAACGACTGAGGAGGGTTAAAAGCCTCCTTGAATTCTGTATGATAATTCTGCAGAGGCCTTGAATTAAATACAACCTTTGCCAACAATTGCAATTGCAGGATCACTTGTTCTGTTTGAAGTGGATTGCACATGCCTAAAGGAGCACGAAGCCATTCAGCATCATCTGTTTGACTGTGTGATTTTTAATTTCCCTCACTGTGGGCGTAAAAGTGGCGTGAAGAAGAACCGTATCCTGTTGGTGAAATTTTTCCAAAGGTGAGTGTGACACTCTTGTGGTAACAAAGTCTCTATTAGGGTGTTACATAAGCTTGACTTCAAGCGTTATGTAATGAAAATACTGAGGGGATCAAGAGTTTCGAGGTCTGCATGTTTCACGCATGATGGATGTTTTGTGCTTTTTTTCTAGTGCCGTTACAGTCCTGAAGGACAATGGGGAAGTGCACGTCACCTTGTGCAACGGTCAAGGCGGCACCCCCTGTGACAGTCCAGTGAGAGAATGGCACAATAGTTGGCAGGTGGTTGCCATGGCAGCCGAAGCAGGGCTAATTCTCAATGAAATCCGTCCCTTTGACTGTGAAACGTATCAAGGTTACAGATGTACTGGTTACAGGTAAACAGCTTTGCACTTGGACAAGTGGACACAGTCCACTAAAATGGAGAGGCTGCTCACTGCAGAGCCATGGGTGGAGTGTGAATTTCAGCTCGCCCTCTCTGAATGTAATTTGGGCCTGATGGCTGGAGATAGAATAACCAACCACACCCTAACCCTGTCCATAACTCTATTCCTCCCCCCATTAGATACCCAGAGGTGAGAGGTGGAGCTGGACGTCATTTGTCTCTGCAGTGAGCACCACTTGCTAAAATGTGATTTGGCGTGGTGTATAATTGAACTTTAATAAGTCAAGTCACCTTTATTAATAGAGCCAGTCAGAGCTTTATACAATACAGATCGTTTTAAAGCAGCTTTACAGTGATAACAGGAAAATGATGTGCAGTGTTCTGTTGTAAAGATAATCAATTATTAAATGAGTTCATTTCATCTATAAAGCAGTTCTGCAAAAAATTGTCATCGTCCAGTTCAGTTCTAGAGTAAAGAACTTTTAACAGTCCTGTTACAATTCAGTTTTAAATTGAATAAATTCAATTATTTTCCTAAGGAGTCAAGACAAAGGTTTTCACGTAGAGGGAGCTCTGACCCACATCTTCACTCGGAGTCTCCCGCACAGCATGCCAGAGAAACTGAAAATGGAGAAAACCATCGGGAAAGAGACAGTTTGTTTTGAGCTTCCGGCAGAGTTGATAAACTATATGAACAGGTGAGTGGGGACTTGTTGCTTATTGTATAATAGCAAAACTATTATGTATGTTTAAACACGTTTAAAGGTCCCATGGCATGGATTTTTTAAATTATTTTACAATGTTTCCTGAGGTGTACTTATATTGTTAGTATGGTTTTTACATCAAAAATGACATAATTTAGAAATATAAAGCATTTTTTCTATACTGATATTAGCCCTGTTGTGATTTGCTGACATCCTTGCATTTGAAATGAGCATTAGATTATGTGGCGGAGGGGGCGTGGTTTAGCGAGGTCTGCAGCACTGCCAGAGAGAGAGAGACAGACTGCATGTGGACCAAAGAGACGGAGAGCTGGATAAAGATTGCTGAGAAAGTTTTATTGTACCGAGTTGTTGAGAGCGCAAGTTTATTTTGTTTGTATCTGAGAGTTCTGAATAAACACGAGTCCCAGTCACGCGACCCTGTCCTCTTCCTCCTTATTCTACGAACTTTGTAACATGTGGAACCCCTCTCGAATAGGTTTTTACTACGTTTTTTTTACCATCACAGCCGTCTAGAAGTGTTGATTATAGCATTATTTTTAGATCTTTTCCCATCACATGAAAAGCTGCTGTGTTGAGCATTGAATAGGCTACACAGGCAGTCTGTTGATCGTGTGAATGCAGTGATCTCATCATTGCAGCACGTTTTCTCACAAAATGCTTTCACCACAACTAATGGCAAACACAACATCGACAGGAATACAGTAAGAGCTTTGTGCAGCATAACAGCGTCATTCATTATAACGGCAGTTTGGGCAAGTGTGCAGATACACTCGCGACGTGTGATTGACAGGAACATTATAAAGAGAGTGTTCTTTGATCGCTAATCTAGCGTCTAAATGAATTTGTTTCACGCTACTAACAGAAACGATGTGAAGTTGATCGTTTTAGTCGCTGGCTTGATGCATTACACTTAGGGCATCAAGATGGCCAGCGGCGGGACTGACAGTATTAAACGATTTAGAAAGAAAGTCTGTGTGATCTTGAATGATTAGCTACACATCAGAAATAACTGATCACAGATCAGGCATTAATGAACACTGTTATTCACTGTTTGTGGCGGTGCTGTTGAATCCTTATGGTAAAAGTCTGTTTGTAAAGCCTGCGCTGACATTGCGACCCATCCATTTTCTCCAAATTCTCTGGGCTGGCAAAGCAGAGGAAGGGGAGGTAACCGTTCCCCGTATGACGGCATATAGGGAAGATTCCAGATCGGCTCGTCTGAGCTCTCATTTTCTCAAAGGCAGAGCAGGACACCCAGAACTCCCTAGCCACTTAGGGACCATATACAGGCTAGGGGAACTCATATTAATGTTAATGCCATGGGACCTTTAAACGTTTTTCGTGAACAGACGACATTGTTGTCAATACGATCCCAGCTCTAAAAACACTGTTATGCATGCCAGGCCAGTAGTTGGCAATGTCACTTTGTAAAGAAACACTGTAAAAACGATATAAAATGTTATTAACATTGAACACGCAATATTCAATGTTCAACCCCCCCCCCCACATATACCAGTTAAGCGCAAACTCTCTTTCCCACACGCTGCAGGAGAGCTCGCAGGGGATTCCCGCTTATATAATTGAGTAGGGGTTCAAACTCTGGTCCGAATGCCAATAGGCATATTTAGGCATATTTTATAACTTTTTTTGTTCTAACTAAAAACAATGTTTAAGTTATGAACATTTATTTTTGAAATGTAAGTCAATGACAATTGGATGAAACCAGAGACAATAGCGAAAGTCTTTGCACTTGGAGACCCCGCCCACTTTTGGAGTTCACGCCCCATTTTGGAGATCTCCGGACTGCAGTTATACCTACTTGGAGATTTCCAGCAATCCATGTTTTCACTGTTATACGGTAGGGGGTGCTATTATTAATCTTCTGAAAGAGTACAGAATCTCTGGATCAATACACAGCAGAAGCAGCAGAAACAAGCGATAGAAGCATTGCTTACGCAAATGTAAAATAACGTGATCATCAAATTGAACATCATATAAATCAAAACTGCCTAATGTTACTGAATGAAATGTCAACCCAGGAAGAGGTATAGGACTGCGAAGCTTTGGGGGTGTTGATGGAAGCGATCCACTCCATGTTTGATCATCCTCCTGAATACGATCCAGACGTAGTCTTCGACTTTTTAATTAAATGTAATTAATTAAATTTACTCGCATTCAAGGTTTGGTAAAGTAAAATGTTGTTGTTCAAAAGCAGAGGCTCTGTTCTTTCTTTTAATTTATATTGCATGTTTAGATATTCATACTCTAAAAAATGGTGCTATATGGCACTAAAAGTGGTTATTGGCTTGTAATCACACGGGAACCAATTTTGGTGCTATATAGCACCATATCTTTAAAGGTGCTCTACAGCACCTTTGTCAAATGGTGCTATGTTGAACCCATAAGAGGTGCCATATCACATTTTATTTCTTCATCAAAAATGGTGCTAAACAGCACCAACAGTGATTCTCTGGCTTGTAAAGAACCTTTAAAGGGGCTTAAAAGGTTCTTTGTATGGTAGTGGTGGTATATAGCACCTCAGTCATCCCAAAGAACGGGTGAAGAACCACTGAAGCACCAAGATTTGGTGTTATACAGCACTTAAAGTGGTTCCCCTATGATTATGAGCCAAAGAACCACGTTTAGTATTATATAGCACCTTTTTTTTAGAGTGTACAACAAAATATTCTGAGGGCCATGAAATTTTTGTGAAACTGATAGAAAAAAATGCTGGCACTGGTTGGCAACAAAAAAAAAAAAAAAAAATATATATATATATATATATATAATATATATATATATATATATATATATATATATATATATATATATATATATATATATATATATATATATATATATATATATTCTACGTGACATTGATTCAACAAGGTGCTGAAAGCATTCTTTAGAAATGTTGGCCCATATTGATAGGATAGCGTCTTGCAATTGATGGAGATTTGTGGGATGCACATCCAGGGAACGAAGCTCCCGTTCCACCACATCCCAAAGATGCTCTATTGGGTTGAGATCTGGTGACTCTTTTGGGTTGAGATCTGAGGCCATTTTAGTACAGTGAACTCATTGTCATGTTCAAGAAACCAATTTGAAATGATTCAAGCTTTGTGACATGGTGCATTATCCTGCTGGAAGTAGCCATCAGAGGATGGGTACATGGTGGTCATAAAGGGATGAACATGGTCAGAAACAATGCTCAGGTAGGCCGTGGCATTTAAACGATGCCCAATTGGCACAAAGGGGCCTAAAGTGTGGCAAGAAAACATCCCCCACACCATTACACCACCACCACCAGCCTGCACAGTGGTAACAAGGCATGATGGATCCATGTTCTCATTCTGTTTACGCCAAATTCTGACTCTACCATCTGAATGTCTCAACAGAAATCGAGACTTATCAGACCAGGCAACATTTTTCCAGTCTTCAACTGTCCAATTTTGGTGAGCTTGTGTAAATTGTAGCCTCTTTTTCCTATTTGTAGTGGAGATGAGTGGTACCCGGTGGGGTCTTCTGCTGTTGTAGCCCATCTGCCTCAAGGCTGTGCGTGTTGTGGCTTCACAAATGCTTTGCTGCATACCTCGGTTGTAACGAGTGGTTATTTCAGTCAAAGTTGCTCTTCTATCAGCTTGAATCAGTCGGCCCATTCTCCTCTGACCTCTAGCATCAACAAGGCATTTTCGCCCACAGGACTGCCACATACTGGATGTTTTTCCCTTTTCACATCATTCTTTGTAAACCCTAGAAATGGCTGTGCGTGAAAATCCCAGTAACTGAGCAGATTGTGAAATACTCAGACCGGCCCGTCTGGCACCAACAACCATGCCACGCTCAAAATTGCTTAAATCACCTTTCTTTCCCATTTTGACATTCAGTTTGGAGTTCAGGAGATTGTCTTGACCAGGACCACACCCCTAAATGCATTGAAGCAACTGGTTGGTTGATTAGATAATTGCATTAATGAGAAATTGAACTAATACTTTACCTAATAATCCTTTAGGTGAGATATATATATATATATATATATATATATATATATATATATATATATATATATATATATATATATATATATATATATATATATATATAATATAATATAATATAATTATACCGTGAGGAAAATAAGTATTTGAACACCCATCTATTTTGCAAGTTCTCCCACTTAGAAATCATGGAGGGGTCTGAAATTGTCATCATAGGTGCATGTCCACTGTGAGAGACATAATCTAAAAAAAAAATCCAGAAATCACAATGTATGAGTTTTTAACTATTTATTTGTATGATACAGCTGCAAATAAGTACAGGGAGTGCAGAATTATTAGGCAAGTTGTATTT
Organism: Romanogobio albipinnatus; assembly: GCA_023566225.1. Classification (NCBI taxonomy): domain Eukaryota; kingdom Metazoa; phylum Chordata; class Actinopteri; order Cypriniformes; family Gobionidae; genus Romanogobio; species Romanogobio albipinnatus. Next base: position 56,689,092 of record CM042242.1, read on the forward strand.
TTGAGGATTAATTTTACAACATTAATAATTAAACAACAACCATGTTCTCAATGAACACAAAAAACTCATTAATATCAAAGCTGAATATTTTTGGAAGTAGTTTTTAGTTTTAGCTATTTTAGGGGGATATCTGTGTGTGCAGGTGACTATTACTGTGCATAATTATTAGGCAACTTAACAAAAAACAAATTTATACCCATTTCAATTATTTATTTTTATCAGTGAAACCAATATAACATCTCAACATTCACAAATATACATTTCTGACATTCAAAAACCAAACAAAAACAAATCAGTGACCAATATAGCCACCTTTCTTTGCAAGGACACTCAAAAGCCTTCCATCCATGGATTCTGTCAGTGTTTTGATCTGTTCACCATCAACATTGCGTGCAGCAGCAACCACAGCCTCCCAGACACTGTTCAGAGAGGTGTACTGTTTTCCCTCCTTGTAAATCGCACATTTGATGATGGACCACAGGTTCTCAATGGGGTTCAGATCAGGTGAACAAGGAGGCCATATCATTAGATTTTATTCTTTTATACCCTTTCTTGCCAGCCACGCTGTGGAGTACTTGGATGCGTGTGATGGAGCATTGTCCTGCATGAAAATCATGTTTTTCTTGAAGGATGCAGACTTCTTCCTGTACCACTGCTTGAAGAAGGTGTCTTCCAGAAACTGGCAGTAGGACTGGGAGTTGAGCTTGACTCCATCCTCAACCCGAAAAGGCCCCACAAGCTCATCTTTGATGATACCAGCCCAAACCAGTACTCCACCTCCACCTTGCTGGCGTCTGAGTCGGACTGGAGCTCTCTGCCCTTTACCAATCCAGCCACGGGCCCATCCATTTGGCCCATCAAGACTCACTCTCATTTCATCAGTCCATAAAACCTTAGAAAAATCAGTCTTGAGATATTTCTTGGCCCAGTCTTGACGTTTCAGCTTGTGTGTCTTGTTCAGTGGTGGTCGACTTTCTGCCTTTCTTACCTTGGCCATGTCTCTGAGTATTGCACACCTTGTGCTTTTGGGCACTCCAGTGATGTTGCAGCTCTGAAATATGGCCAAACTGGTGGCAAGTGGCATCTTGGCAGCTGCACGCTTGACTTTTCTCAGTTCACGGGCAGTTATTTTGCGCCTTGGTTTTTCCACACGCTTCTTGCGACCCTGTTGACTATTTTGAATGAAACGCTTGATTGTTCGATGATCACGCTTCAGAAGCTTGCCTATTTTAAGACTGCTGCATCCCTCTGCAATATATCTAACTATTTTTGACTTTTCTGAGCCTGTCAAGTCCTTCTTTTGACCCATTTTGCCAAAGGAAAGGAAGTTGCCTAATAATTATGCACACCTGATATAGGGTGTTGATGTCATTAGACCACACCCCTTCTCATTACAGAGATGCACATCACCTAATATGCTTAATTGGTAGTAGGCTTTCCAGCCTATACAGCTTGGAGTAAGACAACATGCATAACGAGGATGATGTGGTCAAAATACTCATTTGCCTAATAATTCTGCACTCCCTGTATTTGAACACCTGAGAAAATCAATGTTAATATTTGGTACAGTAGCCTTTGTTTGCAATTACAGAGGTCAAACATTTCCTGTAGTTTTTCACCAGGTTTGCACATACTGCAGGAGGGATTTTGGCCCACTCCTCCACACAGATCTTCTCTAGATCAGTCAGGTTTCTGGCCTGTTGCTGAGAAACACAGAGTTTGAGCTCCCTCCAAAGATTCTCTATTGGGTTTTAGGTCTGGAGACTGGCTAGGCCACGCCAGAACCTTGATATGCTTCTTACAGAGCCACTCCTTGGTTATCCTGGCTGTGTGCTTCGGGTCATTGTCATGTTGGAAGACCCAGCCTCGACCCATCTTCAGTGCTCTAACTGAGGGAAGGAGGTTGTTCCCCAAAATCTCGCAATACATGGCCCCGGTCATCCTCTCCTTAATACAGTGCAGTCTCCCTGTCCCATGTGCAGATAAACACCCCCAAAGCATGATGCTACCACCCCCATGCTTCACAGTAGGGATGGTGTTCTTGGGATGGTACTCATCATTCTTCTTCCTTCAAACACGTTTAGTGGAATTATGACCAAAAAGTTCTATTTTGGTCTCATCTGACCACATGACTTTCTCCCATGACTCCTCTGGATCATCCAAATGGTCATTGGCAAACTTAAGACGGGCCTTGACATGTGCTGGTTTAAGCAGGGGAACCTTCCGTGCCATGCATGATTTCAAACCATGACGTCTTGTACTACCAACAGTAACCTTGGAAACGGTGGTCCCAGCTCTTTTCAGGTCATTTACCAGCTCCTCCCGTGTAGTTCTGGGCTGATTTCTCACCTTTCTTAGGATCATTGAGACCCCACGAGGTGAGATCTTGCATGGAGCCCCAGTCCGAGGGAGATTGACAGTCATGTTTAGCTTCTTCCATTTTCTAATGATTGCTCCAACAGTGGACCTTTTTTCACCAAGCTGCTTGGAAATTTCCCCGTAGCCCTTTCCAGCCTTGTGGAGGTGTACAATTTTGTCTCTAGTGTCTTTGGACAGCTCTTTGGTCTTGGCCATGTTAGTAGTTGGATTATTACTGATTGTATGGGGTGGACAGGTGTCTTTATGCAGCTAACGACCTCAAACAGGTGCATCTAATTTAGGATAATAAATGGAGTGGAGGTGGACATTTTAAAGGCAGACTAACAGGTCTTTGAGGGTCAGAATTCTAGCTGATAGACAGGTGTTCAAATACTTATTTGCAGCTTTATCATATAAATAATTAGTTAAAAATCATATATTGTGATTTTTGGATTTTTTGGGGGGATTATGTCTCTCACAGTGGACATGCACCTACGATGACAATTTCAGACCCCTCCATGATTTCCAAGTGGGAGAACTTGCAAAATAGCAGGGTGTTCAAATACTTATTTTCCTCACTGTATATATATATATATATATATATATATATATATATATATAAGATTTGATGAAATGAAGACTAATTGAGTTAATCATTGATACAAAGCTTGATGGCCTGAACTGGAGTAGACAGTTTACAGAGCAGATTGCTGGCAGAGGTGTGTGAGACTTAGTCAGACTTATTTTCAGGAAAATACAGAACTCATCAATATTGCATTCCAAACGGTATATTGAAATAAGATCTCTTTGCCATGAAACATAATAGTTGAATTTTTCATGGATCTTCTACTCGTTCCTTTTCATATCATTGAGGGAATGGGGACTTTCATTACATTTACATTTATGCATTTGGCAGACGCTTTTATCCAAAGCGACTTGCAGTGCCCTTATTACAGGGACAATCCCCCTGGAGCAAAATGGAGTAAAGTGCCTTGCTCAAGGACACACTGGTGGTGACCGCTGGGATCGAACCAGCAACCTTCTGCGTATCAGTTCCATGGTTTAACCCATTGGACCACCATCTCATACAAAATGGCATCAAAATGGCTAAAAAGGCACCATTAACATATCTTAAAAGTGGTTAAATACAAACCTATTAGCATGGGCTACAGAAATATCATGCCAACACCATTAGTTCTTGCATGTCTCTTGACCAAATGTCAAGGGCATCCATCATATTTGATCGAAACTCTACCTCAGAGGGGAAGATAGTGAATAATGACTAAGGGTGATATTGACAAAAAAATGATATCTCAATATTTGCTGGGATTTTCTCGATTCTGATAATTAGACAATATTTTCCTGCGTGTGTTATTGTGCCCGTACCTTGGCAGGTTTAGGACTGACATGGATGGCTGACTCATAAAGTTTTTGATATTCTTCATATTCTGTGTGGTGGTCAGTTCACGAAAGTGACGTTTCAATTAATTGTTTTTATTTTTTCCTTTTTATGGGCATTTTTACATGCATCTTTTGTCAAAATCATAAAAGTAATCTAATTTAATTATAATAATAATAAGCCTGTTAGGGCTGGGTGTGTTAGTATGGATGTCAGAGTGTGATTTGTATGTGTGTAATAAAACAAATTGTGTGCGCTTGTAATATTTGAGAGCGAAAAACTCTACTGCAAATCACAAATCCAAACACTGTGTACCAGTGGAGCTTTGCTGGCATCTGATGGAGAAAATTTGGCACGGCACCCAAACAAAATCTTACTGAAAGCTCATTTTTTGAGATACCAACCTCAAACACAAGCTTTTTTAGATGTATGGCTTTGATTTTCTAGCAGCTTTAGAGTTCATAAAATATATATTTTATATAAAATATTATTCATAAATCATTTTCATAAACTTAAACCTCTATAACTTTTTTGGGGGGTTTCACTTTTTAATCTTTTTTTGACTTCAGTAATAATAATAACAATAATCCCAATGTTAATTTTTTATGACAGTTTTTTGACATGGGCATTTTTGTCCTCTATGGACCTATGTGTAACTTTTTTTTAAACTGATGCACAAGGATTAATATTTGTATTTTTTTGCCATTTAATGGATATCATCAGTAACACGAAAAGGTTGGTGGCCTGGAAACTTTTTTACAGAAGTCATACGGGTTTGGAACAGCATGTGTGAGTAAATAATGACAGAATTTCCTGTTTTGCATGAACTACTCCTTTAAGGTAATGAACATTCAAAATCTAGAGTCAACAGCGTGATCATGGCATTTATTTATCATTTATATGCTCCGCAAACACTTCTGTAAATGGTGACATTGTCAAGCTGAGATCACACACTTTAATCTGTTATCAGTCTTGTCATACAAAAAAAAGATGGGCTGTTCACTGTAAGAAAAAAAGTACAATAATTTTGCCTGTATGCTTCTGCATCATGAATTTAAATTGTTTTCATCAATTTACTGGACTCTTGTGTCTCCTGTCAGGAATTTCCTTGGTCAGCAGTCACATCATCCAGTGAAAACGGTCCAGGAGCAGTTACTTAGAGAGCTAAAGTCAGTCTGGCCTGTATGCACTATAAATGAGGACTTCCCAGAACTGGTAAGCTGCCTGCCAGAAACACCCGAGTCATGTGACTCCACTCTGACCCACTCAGAGGTCTACTGGATTAAACCTACTGATACCTATATATTTGACCAAAGCGAAAACGAGCAAAACGACTGTGAGTCTATGGTTGACCAACAAAGCTTTACTGGCAGCTATGCACTTCGACCGTCTCTGTTGCTGCATGTCCAAGAGATCACCCAGAATGAAGACTTCAGCCCTGGTACGCTTCATGCGGTCAGTGGCCTGGTCTTTCAGAGAGTGCCCATCTCCCCGAGCCGTTCTCCTGCATTCCACCAGCTTCTATTGGTGGGAATGTTCTCTACAGAATCCCATCCTCTCCAGTGCTTCCAAGATTGTTTGGAGTCGCTGCTCGCTTCTTACGGCATCTCCTTTGAAGAGGTGCGAATAGGCCTCGAACGGCAAGTGTGGATGAATTCAAAGATGCTTCCCAAATTTGGGCGGATCGCATCTCTACCCTCTTTTTCTTCAGACCTCGATGAAGGTTTACAGTTTATTGCAGTCTCAATAAACTTGGATCATTTAGCCACTGTGATTTTCGGCATTTCTGACTGGCGCTTGCTTTGGAGTGCCGATCCTCGCTTTCTTAAGCATTTCGAGCTCAGTCCACTCGGACCTTTCAGTCCTTTCTCCCTTTATCCACCAAGCTATTCCCATGATGTCAGTTTCTGGATGGACCCAGAAATCTATGATGAACTGGACTTCTATGCACTTGTGCGAGAGGCTTCTTGCGGTTCTGTTAGAAATGTGGCGTTAGTAGATCGCTTCCGCCACCCACACATGGGTCACGCAAGCCTCTGCTATAGGCTGACATATCAGTCGTCAGATCGCGCCCTCTCACACAGCCAGGTCTTGGGACTACAGAATCAGCTCCGGAGACTGTTACCCCTGCGCCTGCAGGTCACGCTGAGGTGAACAGGTTTCAGCAAAAATAGGATCAAATGGATGTATAATCTCAGATTTTAATTTTTAAAGAACAGTTTTTAAAGAGTCTTTATTTTGACTGATTTTTTTTCCTGTAGATTTTTATAAATACACAAAAGTGAGTGGTTAAATTTAAAATGAGAACAAATACAATTGGGTATTATTTCCATTCATTTAAAACTTGACATATCAAACTATTTGAGCTAAAGAGATTCTTTTGTCGCTGTGTTTAAAATCATATCATATTTAAATATTGCTTATGCTAATTAATCAAAGTTTTACATTATAAATATTGTGGGAGATATCCAAGAAATGTTTACAAATTTGAGTAGTACTGTTACTTGTCCTTGTTTAATATTAATTTAGCATGTTTAGGGATCTCTTTTAATTAAGAAACTTGGAGACATAATTATTGATGCACAACTGCAAATCATTTAATCTGATGCATTTTTGAAAAATGTACTTAAATATTTTTCTAGGTGTTTGTAGGGCACGTGTATGTTTGCAATATCTCTGAAGCTGCATTTGATACTGTGATATTTCTGGAATGTGTATGTTTATGACAATTTGTGACTGTAAATTGTATTGTTATAAGTGTGTCATTTCTATTTGTCTGGCAAATAGCGGCAACTAAACAGAATCTTAAAAATAATGGCTGTTGTCAGATTACTTAAAATAACCTGTTTGTCAAACAGTGTTGGTCTGGTTGGGATGCTTAAGATGCTGGTGCCTGTACCATGATGGAAGTTTAACAAACTCAGGGTTACAGGATTAGTTTCGAGTTGACCAAACCAATCCAATTAGGCTTTGTTGGTGCCATGATGCTGATCATCAGCTTTCTCTGCCTGTTTCTCTGGCTTTGATCCTGAGATTAGGCGTGACATCAGTAGTGAACAGCAGAAGCAGCACAATTCACTTCCCTCTTCTGCAGAATATTACATAATTGAGAAATATTAAGAATTTAAACAAATGTACACAGCAAGAAGAAAAGAGCTGTCTACGAAAGAGGACAACTTAAAAGAAAATCTTACTACGTCAGTCCAAGTAAAAGTTATGAAGTTAGTTTAGTTGATATAGAGAGAATTGAACATTTAAGCTCACATGTAGTCATTTTTATAGCTTTATTTATTGATTTTTTTTAAAGCTTATTTGTATGACCTTTTTATAGGCTATTTATATTCATTTGAACTAAATGCCTATTATTGATTGATTAACTAAAATGATACATGTATAATAATTACATATCTAAATCATTCCAAATTATTATTATAAACAAGCAATGTTAAAAGCCAGACACTTTAAAAAAAACATTTGCTATGTAGTGACCTTTAATTTGGAGTACAAAACGTGAGCCTGAAAGGACTGGCTTGAAATCCAGCCAGGAAAATGTGTTTATTCTTAATTGGCAAAAATCTAACTAATGCTAAAAATGGAAGAAATGTCATAATTCCACATACATTTAGGGCCATTTGCTAATATACAAAGCCACACAAACATGGACATGGTATTATGATACACTGAAAAAATGTATAGTTCCTTCAAATCAAAAATATTGTTTTAAATTACAAAGCCAACCTAAATATAACAAAACTAATTTGTATGGGGTAAATCAGGTATAAATACCTTTTTTTTTTTAATGTTACAGTTGCTGGTTAAGGCTTTTGTTGTGATTTGATTACAGTTACTTCTGATGTAATTGCATTAAATACTGTATAGACTATACAGAACAATTCTATATAAAACAATAGTGGATTTAACATTAAATTTGAACAAATAATGGTAAAATGTATGTTTTTAATGTAACCTCCCTTTAAATACTTAGTTCAAGCATTTATGCAACTGTAATATTTATTTGAAAGAATTAAAAGAGCACTTTCATGTCTATCCTTGAATTGTTCACATGGTCGAGGTTGAAATGGGATTTAGAAAGTAATAAGTAATGCAATACTTTTTAAAGAGTAATAAGTAAGCTATGCTGTTGAAGATGTACTTTTTTAGAGTAACCCAACACTGGTTATTACCATCTGATACCATCATTGTATCATAATACAATGGTATATTACTACTAAGTCGGCCTAATAATAGGCTACTGATACTAATCTAATTAATTGTTCAGTTGGGTTATTTAATATCCAAATGTATTGAATGAGAATAGATGAGAAAAGGTTTATATTAACTGTGTTATGAAATGTATGTTAGTTGTAGGCTGCTTTGGTCATTATACCAAGTCAATGAAAGCATATTAAACTGGTGTTATTATAGTTAACTAAAACTTTCAAATTAAACTGAAAACACACAAATAAAAACTAATTCAAAATATCAAAACAACAACAAAAACATATTGTCTCAATGATACTCAGTCGGCACATCCGCGTACTAATGGTTCTCCCTCGACTTGCGCTTCGGTGTGATGATGACGTCACGTACAGCCAGTAGAAACATGGCGACGAAGAGTCTCCGTCAGCGCAACAGACGGGGAAGCAAACAAGATGCCAACAACGTGAACAACACACCTACAACTGACAGCCGAGCAACAAAAGACGAGAAATATGTTGAGGACAATAAGTCTACTGACCCCCGAAATGAGTAAGTAACCATAAGCCAGTTGCTGCTGACGCGCTGCTGTGTATCATTGTGTAGCGTTGACAGGTCGCTAGCTCGCTAACGTCAGACTGTCTGGATATGCGATTAATACAGATAGTACACACATGAAATGTCCACAGACTGTCCAAATAACACGCTTACAGCTGGAAGAGACAGAAATACTAATCCGGGCGACGCGAATAAGCTCGCTTTATTGTAACATGACGCCTTTCATTCAATCATTCATTCATTCGCTGTTCTTCAGCGCTCCATAGAGCAAATGCTGAAGAAAATAACTAGTGTAGGCTATATAATGATTGTTCTTTTTAAAATAAATGCTTGTGATTAATTAGCTGGAATACTTAAGAGGCACTTTTTAGTGAACATTTTCATATTGCCTGTAAGCATGTTTGACGCTGGATATCTCGGGTGTACATTCACGCATGTCCAATTTCATAATCTTCTTACTTGGTCATTAGCTGAACAGAGCAGGAGGAATAAAATGACACTCCATTGATGATAGCGTTTTTTGGCAATGCAAAAAGCTGGAATTTTTCATGCACATATTGATTATGCTTGTGGATGAGTTTTCATTTATTTGTAGACTGACACTAAATAAATGAACGACAACTTTGTATACCCATGTGCTTTGTTCCCATATTGCTTATTAGTTTGCTCCCAGATAAGCATATTAGCTCCTATACCCCGCCTCTCCATTACAGGTCATCAAGTAAGGCCGGACAGGTGTGGGCCCCTGAGGGCTCCACTGCCTTCAAGTGCCTGGTTTCAGCCCGATTCTGTGCTGCGCTGCTCAGTAACATCTCTGACTGTGATGAAACCTACAACTACTGGGAGCCAGTGAGTTACACATTTTACTGGTTCACAATTATTTTTTTGTTATAAGCTCTCAAGGTTACAGTTATAAAAATGGCCCAGGACCATTTTAGACCAGGTAATGGTCACTTGTCCTTTTGGCCCGGCACTGCATTCTCATTACGTCTTATGTGTTCTTATGCTTTGCTCACTTTGCTTACATTTGTTTTTCTTTGTACACACACACACACACACACACACACACACACACACACACACACACACACACACACACACACACACACACACACACACACACACACACACCCATTATTGTTGTTACAATTCTGGTGAATTTGATGAGTCACCACATTAATATTATTTATCTGACTAACAAAGATTTAGTAAAAATTGTGAGAATGACTTGTGATGGAATAGTAAGAATTGGTCAAAAAAATTATTATTAAAGGTCCCGTTCTTCGTGTTTTTTTTTTGACGCTTTGATTGTGTTTACAGTGTGCAATATAACATGTGTTCATGTTTCGCGTGTAAAAAAACACAGTATTTTTCACACAATGTACTTATCTGTATACCGCTGTTTTCACTGTCCTAAAAACGGCTGATGACTTTCTTTATTCTGTGAAGTCCCTCCTTCAGAAATACGTAACGAGTTCTGATTGTGCCAGCGGTTCCCGTGTTGTGATTTGACAGCAGCTTAGCGCACATGGCACGGTTCCCGTGTTGTGATTTGACAGCAGCTTAGCGCACATGGCACGGTTCCCGTGTTGTGATTCGACAGCAGCTTAGCGCACGTAACTTGCATGGAAAGTTACGCCTCTTAAGGTCACGCCTCTTAACGGGAGATGTATGCGCGCTTAATGATCTCTACAGCGTCCCTGGGAAAGCCAAACAAAGGTGAGTTGACTCCGGGATGAAAATAACAGCGTCTCGACGACATGGCGACAAACACACTCAAACGCACCACTTCCTTTTCTCCATGCGACCGTCCTCTTCTCCACGTGGGACAGCAACAAGACCACGCCCCCTTTTTCGCGTATTCTTGTGGGCGGAGGTTAGTCTGTTCTACTGTTCTACTGACTACGTAATTAATGAAGGAAGTACCAGGATGTAGTCCAAACCGGCCGTTCGCTGTAGGCTTTGAAAGGGAACTTCTGTTAAATAAAATATCTCGCTTGGCATTGAACTTTGAGCTTTATAATTTTACAGGTATTATTTATGCTCTAACAGCAACATTACACACTAACTAAAGTTTGAACAGTGGGATCACGAAGAACGGGACCTTTAATATTAAAGGAGACACACACACACACACACACACATATAACAAAGTAAGGGAAACAAAATGTTTTTAATTGCAATTATTGCTGATTTTCTACAGCTTTTACACAATTATGAAATAATGGTGCAAAACATTTTTGTTTATTTTTAACCCATTTAGCCCATATATTATTATTCGTTTTTTTTTAAACATTTATTATGTATTATAAAGTGTATAATATAATCTATTATAATAATTATTAATGTGTATTTATTTTAATACACAGTCACACACATATGATGTCTATATATATATATATATATATATATATATATATATATATATATATATATATATATTTATTTATTTATTTATTTATTTATTTATTAATTAATGGTGGAACAAGTTAAAGCATGCATTTAATTCAACACTGCATTTAATTCTCTCTCTCTCTCTCTCTCTCTCTCTCTCTCTCTCTCTCTCTCTCTCTCTTTTAAATATATAAAAATGTATTATTTTTATTGTGTGACAGGAAAATATGTACAGGGCAAGTAAAAAGCTAAAATACTGGTCTAACTGGGACAGCAGAAAGCAAATCCTTATTGTTGAGCCCTGATCTGTGTCACTGCTGTGTTCCGTGATGCCCTGGAGTATGTAATAAACCAACCCACTGTCCGGGTGTAGTTCAGATTCAAGAACTATTTTAGTCTTCACTAAAAGGTTATCATGTCTATTCCCAATCACAGACAGACTACAGAGTGGTCTTAAGTAAAAACCTTATGAATGGGCTATATTGCTGAATTTGAACCTTCTTCTGAGAACTACTCACTTTAGTATATCAAATAAAAGTACCTAACATTCTTAAAACATTCTTTTTATTTGTCTCTGTTTGCTGGTCAGACTCACTACCTGCTATATGGAACAGGGATGCAGACATGGGAATATTCCCCGGCCTACGCAATTCGTTCCTATGCGTATCTTTGGCTCCATGCCCTTCCTGCCTGCTTTCATGCCAAAATATTACAAACCAACAAGGTAAACTAGTCACCAGCTCCAAACTATTTACTAGATTGTTACCAGTTTTGATTCTGTACTTGCAGGCATTTGTAATGTAGAAGGATTTTTCTTTGACCAGTGAGGTGGCTACTTAAAGGGTCAGTTCACCCAAAAATGAAAATTCTGTCATTAATTACTTACCCTCATGTCGTTCGACACCCGTAAGATCTCCGTTCATCTTCGGAACACAAATGAAGATATTTTAGTTGAAATCCGATGGCTCAGAAAGGCCTCCATTGGCACAATGCACTGTACACTCTCAAGACCAATAAAAGGTACTAAAGACGTTGTTACAAAGTCCATCTCACTACAGTGGTTCTACAATAACTTCGAAGCGTTATGAATCAGCTAGTCGAATCATGATTCGGATCGGGTGTCAAACCGCCAAACTGCGGAAATCACGTGACTTTGGCGATCCAAACCGCTGAATCGACTCACTGATTCATAACGCTTCGAAGCTTCATGATGCAGTGTTTTGAAATCGGTCATCACTCTATAAGTCGTTATTTAGGGGGTTTTTTGCGCACAAAAACTATTCTCGTCGCTTCATAAAGTTATTGTAGAACCATTGTAGTGAGATGGACTTTGTAACGACGTCTGTAGTACCTTTTTTGGGTCTTGAGAGTGTACAGTGCATTGTGCCAATGGAGGCCTTTCTGAGCCATCGGATTTAAACTAAAATATCTTCATTTATGTTCCGAAGATGAACGGAGGTCTTACGGGTGTCGAACGACATGAGGGTAAGTAATTAATGACAGAATTTTCATTTTGGGGTGAACTAACCCTTTAACCTCCCTGGAATGTAAAAATCAGATCTCAAATCTGAGGAAAATATCCCTGGGAAAGCTGTGGTTATACAGTTATACAAATTTACTCTTTATTTCTAACAATGATGGAAAGGATAACAGTTACTTTTACAGTTTTACTTTTGCTTATTCAACTCTGTCCAGTACATTTAAAATGTATTTTTAAATGGCTCTCAGCTGTAATATAGAGTTTTTCATTAAATGTACATTTACAGTATGCATTTGGGAGACACTTTTATTCATAGCAACTTTTAACATTAAATTCAAAGTATATATTTTATAGAAGCAGTTTTGGTCAAAATTCTTTTAACAAAATGAGAGGGATCATAAAAAACTGCATGTTATTTTTTATTTAATACTGTCCTGAATATGATGTTTTACATATAGTCCACAAGACAAAATAATAGCTGAATTTACAAAAATTACCCCATTCAAAAGTTAACACGCACTTAAGAATTAATACTGTATGCTGTTACCTTGATGATCTATGACAGAACTTTTTTTTAATTTGAAGATCAGTGTAAAATGTACTTATTTTGTCTTATCTTCTGTAGCTTCTGAAGGGCAGTAATGAAAAATATGGTCTTTAAACAAAATAAGAAAAATGTATACATCTTCATCTTGTTCAAAAGTTTTCACACAAACATGCCAAATATTAAAAATTAAAGGATTACAATGTTAAAGAGATTATTATTGTCTACATAAAGATAAAAATGCCTACATGTCATAATGGATAGTCATTGCATGTATCAGAATTACCTATTTGCAGTAATGACGAATGAAATTTCTACTTATTTAACCAATCGTGGCAATAAACTGACTCGTCAGGTTGAGGGTGTCTATATTCCGCCATGTAAATAGCGAGTCCGTCATGGTGCAAGCGCGACTGGCGTTTAAAGGGAATGGGAGATGAGACTCTGATTGGTTTATTGCACGTTACGCCCAAAACACACCCATTACTCATTAAGAGAATAGGGACAACCCTTTTAGACCATGCTCCGGGCGCCCCATCGTTAAACTAGCAAAAGTGGAGAAAAAGCCGTGCGCTTTGGATCATGCGCTTAGATTGTTAAAATAGGGCCCAGAGTCACTGCTGGAAAAGGGTTTCAAATATGCAAAAGATGCTGGAAAACCAAACAATTGGCAGGACTTAGAGGATTTTTCTGAAGAACAGTGTGCAGTTTAACTGTTCAAGACAAACGAGACTCATGAACATCAAGGCAACGACACAGTATTAAGAATCAAGCATATGTAAACAGGGTAATTTTTATAAATTCAGCTATTATTTTCATATGCAAACATATTTTATGGTAAATATCTTTAGGACAGTACTAAATAAAAAATAACATGCATTTTTTTTAATGATCCCTCTTATTTTGTTAAAATGAACATTTAGCAGATTATGTATGTAAACCTTTGACCACAACTGTATATATTGGCCATTTATTATATGCCTGCATTTATAGGATATGTAAACTAATTTGTTGATCTTCAGATTCTTTTGTTCCCATTCAGGTCCTTGTGTTTTATTTCCTGCGCTGCATGTTAGCATTTTCCTGTTGTGTGTGTGAGCTCTACTTCTACAAGTAAGTGCATCAACTACATATGGCACCTCAGCATTGGGCTAAAGTAAGTGAATTTTACAGTGTGACGGGTCTCACACAGGGCGGTGTGTAAGAAGTTTGGCCTGCATGTGGGACGGCTTCTGTTGGCATTCCTCGTCCTGAGTGCAGGGATGTTCTCCTCCTCTGCAGGTGAGTCAAATCAAATGGGTCATTTTTGGCTTATCTGCTTGAGCACATGGAAATTAGATGATAGTTGTTACTGCTTGTCACTAGTGTTTTTTGACATAATTTTGTGTATACACTGCAAGTTAATGTGTTTCTGTATGTGTTATACATAGCTTTCCTCCCCAGTACGTTTTGTATGTACAGTACATTGGTAGCTATGACTGGCTGGTTCCAGGGGCGCCCGAGTCTGGCTGTGCTGGGTATTGCGGCGGGCGCCATAGTGGGCTGGCCCTTCAGTGCCCTTTTGGGGTAAGAAATTGTCAACAATTTATATTTTTGTATATTGACAAGCAGGGTAAAATGCCAATGGCAAATACATTTTTTTTGTCATAGATATTTATAATTAGCCATGAAGCTGTATTTTGCATTATGTATATTAAAAGTTGTATTTTGTCCTTATGAGAAGAAATATTTAGCTGTTTTTTGTTCCTCTCATTTTAATTTTTTGGGGCCCCTATTATGGTAAATATTACCTTCCATGCAGTGTGTAATAGCTGCTTGTAAATGTAAAAGATCTGCAAAGTTTTAAAGGGGTGGTAAAACACATTCTTTCGAAGGCTTGATTGTGTTTGTGGGGTGCACTGTAACGTGTTGAAAAAATGAATTTTTAAAAAATATATTTTACCTTTATTTTACACTGCTCTTTCCCTCCTTGTAAAAACGGTCTGATGGTTTCCGGGTTCTATGAAGCCGGTCCCTCAAAAATACGCAATGGGCTCAGATTGGTTAGCTGGCCCAGTGTGTTGTGATTCGCTACCCGCCTAGTGCACATTTGTCGGAAACGTCAAGCCCCTTACCTTTACCGGTAGACTGTGCTTTGGTAGTATTAGAAACAATGGGGTCAATAAAACCATACCAATTTGAGCCCGAATTGGACCCAGACAATTTTAGTGAAGATGATCGAGCAGAACCTGTTCAAGAACTGCTGTTAAACGACGTTTCAGAATGGTTTGTTTTTTGTTGTTGCTCTATAGCCTACTACAGTCCTCAAAGGGTTTTTTTTTTGTAAAAACTGCGGATCTATAGTTACTTTTGTATTTTTAGAACGATTTTAGCCAAATATCTGTCGCAAGAACTATTAACCCAAAACAAACACTAAACATTGGCTTTACTATAGTAGCCAAATCAAACACAGAACCATGTAGATAAACAAGCATGTAGATAAACAATACATAAAAGCTCTAATCAAAGAATAATTTACACTAATTCCAAGTTTGCTATTGAGATCTAAAAAAAGTTTGTAACGATAGGTGTTTGTCGGATAACGTTAAGTATGAATTAGCATTTAACAAACTGGTTTGCAGAGCCAAACAGCGTTGTCATTTGTTTACTTCCTTGCTACAACGTACAATTAACAATACAAACTATTACAGGAAAACACATAGATGAAAAATAAATCATACTTACAGGTTGTGGCCCGTAAACAGCTTCTGTTTTTAAAGTTGGAATTGCTCCATCTTTCAGTACAAGCCGTTGTGTGAATCCTGCATTGAACTCGCGAAGATTGTGAAAGCTTTCCTCCGTAAAATGTGCAGCACAGAGAGCGAGATAACCATTGATCCCTAACTCCCCCGTCCCTAGAAAGTCTGAACAAAGTGGACGTGCAATCCGGATGAAAATAACAGCGTTTTCGTCGGCATTGCGGCAACAACACTCCAGCCTACTAAACCAGATTCACAGCCCACAGCACAGCAGATAGACTGCATGTTGCAATTCAGTCCTACAAATGGCGCCCGCGCCACTGTGTGACATTACATGTATCCTAAGAATACCACAACAACTCTTCTCCACAGCAATAAAAAATGGCCTTGCCCCCCTTATTCTCGGAGGAGGGGTTTATGTAAATATTGGGGCTGGTGATGTCAGCAACCCTGGAGGAATGTCTGTAGTCCCTACCGGCCGTTTGCTGTTGTCCTTAGAAATGGATTTCTTTAAAAGCAAATATCTCCCTTTGCTTTAAACTTTGAACGTTGTAACTTTGCAGATGTTGTTTATGCTTAAACAGCAACATTACACACTAGCTAAAGTTAGAAAAGTGAAATCGCGTTTTACCACCCCTTTAAAGATCCAAGTGCACGACAAATAAAGTTACTGTATTCTAAAAGAAAGAATAGATTCTGAACTGCCGAAACGAGTCATCAGCAATTCTAATCTTAATTTCTACTACATACCTACGTAACGATGTAACACATTTATATAATTCCAACCTATGACTTTTATTTGCTGACCTTGAACAACGTCTTCTTTGACCCACCCTCAAACACTATAGTTCTATCTTAGGCCTGGAAGAGTTTGGTTTGTGGTGTTGACATTTCTAGAAAACGCTGTTTTCAGCGCTGCAAATCCTTCAAAAGGATGAGGACTCGGGCTTGAATTGATACAGAAAAACTGTCGCCGTCATTAATGTTTGTATCACTGTGTATACAGGAATCCTCAGGAGCTGAAATTCATGGTAATTCATATGGTAATAGGTGTAATTTGTTTCCAACTAGCGCTGTATGCAGAGGAGGGCTTTAGAGCGACTGAATCTTGTATATCATGAGAAGATTCATGTGTTTTGTCCTTTTAATGCATGTAAACCTATTTTAGGAGATCTCCAAAACAAATTAGGAACATTTAAAATGGCATAATAGGAGCACTTTAACACCCAAATTATTTCCAGCACACACATTTTATTTGCCCTGTAACCAGTGGGGAATTTGCAAATGTTGCTAACATATATGATAATATTTTACAATAATTTTGTCTATACACACTAATGTTTAAAAGTTTGGGCCATTAAGTTTTTGTTTTAATGAAATTAATGCTTAGCCTTTAAAGGTCCCATGGCATGAAATTTTCATTTTATGAGGTTTTTCAACATTAATATGAGTTCCCCTAGCCTGAATATTGTCCCCAAGTGGATAGAAATGTTGATCGGTGTAAACCCGAGTTCTGGCTGTCTCTCTCTGCCTTTGAGAAAATGACAGGCCAGACGAGCCAATCCTGAAGTCTCCTGGTTTGACGTCCAAGCAGGAACGGTTACCTCCCTTTCCTCCGCCCAGAGAATCTGGCACGCCCATGCAAACGCTCGAGAGATCATTCCTTGTGAACGAGTGAATGCAGGCAGTTTCTCAGTGTTTGGATGTACAAATGAAAACAGAAGTCTTTTTTCAGTTCCTTCTGATCTGTGATCAGTAATTTCTGATGTGTAGCTAATTATTTATTATTCGTGCACACAATGCGGCTTCTCTCTCTCCAGACAGAACGGTGTTTTCGTGTTTTCTATCTTGTGAGTCAGTGTTTTTGTACGTCCTCGTCGCGTCTACCGGTTCTAAAATGTGCATACAGTCATGAGTTTCTGCTCAACATCGGCCTCACACACGCCGAAGCTCGGGCTGCACTGGCCGTTGGCCTTCAACATCCCCGACCCCCAGTACTGCATCTGGCCCACAGCGGAGGCACCAAACGCGGCGTGAGATTAAGCAGAAGGGGGGTAAGTTAAGCGTGAGCATATTCGGGCTAGCCAGCCTAGCCCCACAATAAACTGGATTACATTCGATTACTGCTGTTGTGTCTTTGTTTGCGCTGTGTACTCAACGCGCGTCACTGACGCTTTTATTTTATTTTAAAACTAATGCTATTATCAACACTTACTTTTAACTCGTTCATCTCGACAGCTGTAATGGTACTTTGCATGTGTTACAAAGTTGGTAATAATGATGAAGACGGACTCGGTGTGACTGGGACTCGTGTTTATTCAGAACTCTCAGATACAAACACAATAAACTCGCGCTGACTGACAGCGCTCTCATAACTCAGTAGGTACTATAAATAACTTTGTTAGCGATCGCTGAGCTCCGTCTCTGGTACGTTAGTGATGTCCGGTTCGCGAACGATCTTTCTTTTGAACCTGTTCTTTTTAGTGAACCGAATCAGTTCACCAAATCGGACTGAATCGTTCTAAACGGTTCGCGTCTCCAGTCAGCGCTGATCCATAATTTACTAAAGTTACTAACTTTCTGACATGAGTGACAGTCCCTCCGACTAGAAATAGACTAATAACCTGCAACAGTTCAGACATGCTGAGAACTGATGTGAAGTGAACTCAGGTCCATCCGTCTCTCTGGCAGCAGCTCGTGCCTGCTCGTGCCTCGTAGACCAAGTTAAACCACGCCCCCTCCGCTCATTTAAAATACAAAGATGTCAGCCAATCACAACAGTGGGCGTTTTTACTGAAGTCTCACAGCAGACACGCCTCTTGAAGCAGGGCATTCAGCCACAGGGCAAACAGCAGTATTGAAAAAATGCCTTTTATTTCTAAATTATGACATTTTATGATGTAAAAGTCATACTAACAATATAAGTACACCTCAGGAAACATTATAAAATAATAGAAAAATGCCATGCCATGGGACCTTTAATTCATGTTTAGCACTGAATTAATCAAACGTGACGGTAATGTTACAAAAAATACTATTTTTGAAATGAATGCGGTTCTTTAAAAAATGTTAAGAATCAAAGAACATGTTCATCAGGTAAATAACCCAGGTTTGACTTTGACCTGGGTCATGTCCTGATCCCACTTCTCTCTCACCACTACTATCCAACCTACTCTATACTTTCCCAACAACAATACAAAGCAAAAAAAGGGACAAAAATAGTAATAAAAAAGTAATCAAACTGTAGTCTTACAGTTTAATCCATGAACTATCCTGCAGTTCCCAACAAAAATGGCTAGTAACTGTTTCATTTACCCACCAAAGTCAATATTTACTCACATTTGGCGAAAAGCCATAGAAATAATCCTGATCATCCAACTAGGTGAATTTAGGATCTATTTATTGATTTTGCAGCATACCTATTGCCTTTGACCTGCTGTTGCTGAAGAAGAAGTGGAAGAGTTTTATCATGTGGACTCTGGTGGCGTTGCTGCTCTTTCTGGTTTGGAAATTTTCTGTCTGTCTTGGGCTGCTGAATTGCTTTTGTGTCCTTAAGATCTGACTTCAGACACTGAGATTTCATCAATGGCAAAATAGAATAATTGTATTATACTGACATGATAACCCTGATAACACTAATCATTGTTATATTTTTCTGTAGGTCCCTATTGTTGTAATAGACAGCTACTATTATGGCAAGCTAGTGATTGCTCCTCTGAACATAATACTATACAATGTGTTCACTCCTCATGGGCCAGATCTCTATGGTAAGCTTCCAATTATTTTTATATACATTTAGAAAATATTGACTCATCCTTAAAGGTGCTGTATGTAATTTTTTTTGACTGTACTAAAGAATAAAAATACTATATGTCTAAGATTTAGGAAACATGCTAAGTTCAAATACTTGTTTCTCCGAAAAACAATGCTGAATGCCACAGCCAGTTGTTCTACTTTGAAATGTGCGTTCAGTGTCAGAATGTCTGTTTTTGTTTTGGTCTGTATGATTCCGCCCACTGCCAATTTACTCATTAGAATTTCGACACCCCAGGTTACCAGTTGGGGGACAACAGCATATTGCAACCATTGAAGTCATCAAACAAACTGGGTCCGAGATCGCAGATTCTACCTGGGGCCTGTACCATGATGGTAGTTGAACAAACTCAGGGTTACAGGATTAGTTTTGAGTTGACAAAACCAAACCAATCCAATCAGGCTTTGTTGGTACCATGACGCTGATTTTCGACTTTCTCTGACAACTCAGGCTTTGATCCTGAGTTTAGGAGATTAGGTGTGACTGTTTTGTCTTTGTGCAACCCCGTGAGAAATTCAGACCGGTCACACCAATACTAACAAAAGTCCAGCAGAACACGTGTTCGCAATGCTCAGAGGATTAATGGACTGAATGAGAGGAGGCGGGTGCGTGTCAACTCGCTGTCGGTCGGAGAGGAGGAGAGCGCAGCTGATATCGATACTGTAGAAAATGAGTATTGTATAGTTTCAGATATTTCAGTATCGATACATAGTGAAATATCGATATTTTTGACAACACTAGTAGGCATACACACAGGTTTGAAGACTCGTTCTCTCGCCCCCTACAGTACAATTCGGCTAGGTGTACATCCGCGCTAAAATATCAAGGTGAAAGTCATCATAGCTTGCGTAGTATAGACCCAGCTCCCAACCCAACTTTGAGAATAGATTAACGGTAATATTTTTTTAAATCGCCCGATAAGAGTCTCACATTAACGCAGACGGCCACCACTAAAATGTATACATTAGCTGATCAATGTACAGTGTACGGCTCCTTGCTTTCCATTGTCAATTAAGTCTAAGGAGGAAGTGGCGGGAAACAACTTTCTTCACTATTTTGAATTTGGACTGCAGTACCCATTTTATCCGCTAGCTGTCAATATTACATATGGCACCTTTAAAACAAACAAAAATTGTTTACAGTAAAGCATGTAAATGATCATTCTTAGTGCTGTCTAATGGCATCAGTCATCAACGTTTAAACCTTCTGATTTCATTATGTAGAATTTTTTAGAACATTATTTTTTTCTCTCTTGCAGGCACAGAACCCTGGCATTACTACTTTTTGAATGGTTTTCTTAATTTCAACCTTGTGTTTGTGTTGGCCCTGTTTTCTCTTCCTCTCACGGCACTTATGGAGGCACTGCTTCAACGATTCAATGGTAAAAGAGAATAATGTGTCTTTGATTTATTTTGTTTATTTAAGCTCTTAAGATGCCAACAAAAGCCCCAACAAAATAATTGTGTCATGCGGGCGACATACTGGGCATACTGTTAATCTCATGTTTCTTATTGTATAAATTGCAGTTCAGAACCTCGGCCGGCCGTACTGGTTGACTCTGTCTCCAATGTACCTATGGATGCTGGTGTTCTTCACCCGTCCACATAAAGAGGAGCGCTTTCTGTTTCCCATCTACCCTCTCATCTGTCTGTGTGGGGCGGTGGCACTATCCTCGCTGCAGGTTAGAATGGCTAGACTGCACTTAAAGGGGTGGTAAAGCACACTCTTTCGAAGGCTTGATTGTGTTTGTGGGGTGCACTGTAACGTGTTCATGCTTCGTTTTTAAAAAAATGCAGTATTTTTCATATATTTGACCTTTACTCTACACTGCTCTGTCCCTCCTTGTAAAAACGGTCTGATGGTTTCCGGTTTTTGTATTTTTAGAACGATTTGCCAAATATCTGTCGCAAGAACGGACACTAAACATTGCTAGTAGCCAAATCAAACACAGAACCATGTTTAGCATGCCTGTAGATAAACAATACATAAAAGCTCTAATCAAAGAATAATTTACACTAATGCCAAGTTCGCTGTTGAGATTTTAAACAGTTTGTAACGTGAGGGGTTTGTCGGATAACGTTAAGTATGAATGAGCATTTAACAAACTGGTTTGCAGAGCCAAACAGCGCTGTCATGTTTACTTCCTTGCTACAACGTAGGCTACAATTAACAACACAAACTATTACAGAAAACACATCGACGAAAAATAAATCACACTTACAGGTTGTAGCCCGTACTCGCGAAGATTGTGGAAGCTTTCCTCCGCGAGATGTGCCGCGGTAGCCGCTCGTGCCCGCCTGTCTCGTGCAGCTGAAGGCTCATGTATTGCAAATACAGATGAATATTGTCCATTATGTCACATTTTCCGATCTTCTCCTCTGACCCCTGTCTGTCTCGTGCTTTGATTTATGATGGGCAGCATATATCCGATGCAAATGCGATCGTGTTCCCCTCATGTCTCTTACACACATGAATATGACGTTGTATGTTAAACGCACTGCAACGCACCCCCGTCCCTAGGAAGGCTGAAGAAAGTGGACCTGCAATCCGGATGAAAATAACAGCGTTTCGTCGGCATTGTCAACAGCACTCCAGCCTACTAACTATACCACAACAACGCTTCCCCGCTGCGATACAAAATGGCCCCCCCTTATTTCATATTCTCGGAGGAGGGGTTTATGTAAATATTGGGCCTGGTGATGTCAGCACACCCTGGAGGAATGTGTAGTAGTCCCTAGCGGCCGTTTGCTGTAGTCCTTAGAAATTGATTTCTTTAAAAGCAAATATCTCCCTTTGCTTTAAACTTTGAACGTTGTAACTTTGAAGATGTTGTTTATGCTCAAACAGCAACATTACACACTAGCTAAAGTTAGAAAAGTGAAATCGTGGTTTACCACCCCTTTAAAGTCTGCATGAAAGAATAGTCTTCCCTATTCTGACGTATATCCGAGTGAAACAGCTTCTCGAACAAGAAAAAATGTAGGGCAACACTTGATTTGGTTAATTGGGAATCTTTGTTGTTTGCTATCGCTGTGATCTCATGTGAGTGACAGGTTGCACACATCATCAGAGATGTCATTGCAAAGTTATTTTGATAAATCATTTATAATAAATAATGCACCATTCTGTAAAAAAAAATTATTTTGATTTAATGGTGACTTTTAATATATGGAACTAAATGATTTGTATGATTAGTATATTAAGCAAAATATTTCTACAATTTTAAATAACTGTTCAATTTTAATATATTTCAAAATGTAATTTATTCCTGCGATGCAAAGCTGAATTTTCAACATCATTACTCCAGTCTTCAGTGTCACACGATCCTTCAGAAATATTTTTTTTAATTATTATTAAAGCAGCACTAGGTAACTTTTGCTCTCGGGGTCCCCCTACAGTTGGGAAACAGTATTGTCCTCTACTACTGTCGTAAACTCTGTCATCCTACATCAGGGGATGCATAGCACGTGCATTTGTTGACATGAGAACTATGATAGCCCTGAACACTGCAGGAGGAGTTCACATGCAGGTGTTCTGCTTGCGTCTCGTGTGAAATGTCTTCATCCTAGGTACAGTGGCATATGTTTCAGCATGTCATATGAATATCATTTCATGGGTTTAATTTTTTTTTTCAAACGCCAAATGATCGCGATGCTCACGTTTACAAGCCAGCGTCATTATAGTAGTCTAGTCTATTGATTACCGTTTTACAGAATCTATATGATACTTCAATTCAATGTTTGAGTGGTAGGTAATAACCATATATCGTCAATATAATATCAATCTTCAAATTTGAAAAGTCGATTTGCATTATAGCTTGAGGCAAGACAAATAAACAAATATCACAGACATGTTAGGTATTGTAACGAGTAGAAAAATAGTGTGGCCCCTTTAAGAGCGTTCGCCCCGGTTGGAGCGCCTGCGTTGTGTGTGTGTGTGTGTGTGTGTGTGTGTGTGTGTGTGTGTGTGTGTGTGTGTGTGTGTGTGTGTGTGTGTGTGTGTGTGTGTGTGTGTGTGTGTGTGTGTGTGTGTGTGTGTGTGTGTGTGTGTGTGTGTGTGTGTGTGTGTGTGTGTGTGTGTGTGTGTGTGTGCACTGCGCCTCGAGCTCCCATGTGTGCGGATTATTTTCTGTCTTCTGTTGCTAACATTCATTTATTTTTGTTTTGTTGGGTAATGCTGTGGACGGAAGTGGAGTTTGTGCCGGACTCTTGTGGGGGTTCCGCGGGGAATAAAGTGCGGGCTGTTTGATGTCAATCGCCTCTGTGTTTGCATCGACTCCAGTTGCGTTGAGTGAGCTATCCGTATTTTTCACCCGGACACACGCGTTACAGTATCCTAAAATATGATTTTGTACGTCTTATGTATTTACTTGCGAGAATGTAGCCCCTACCAAACTTGTACACGCCGTTTAGACATAAACTAACCCTAACCCTCGCACGTCCGAATTTAAGGAAGTGACGTATATGCCGTAAAGCAGTCGAATTTTGTAGTTCTTTTTTTTTCTCGGGTTACTACCTGAAACCCGAAGTTTAAAAGTACGATTATAAACGATACACACCCCGTCAGGCTATGGCAGACGTGTCATTCAACCTATTGTAAGTCGATGTATCATCACAAGAGTCTTGAAAATATATTATGAAGGTTGAAAAGTTACCTAGTGCTGCTTTAATGTTGAAAATAGTTGTGCTTCTTAATATCTTTGTGAAAACCATGATGCAATTGTTCAGGGTACTTTGATTAATAAAAAGTGCAAAAGAACAGCATTTATTTGAAATAGATGTTTTTGTACCATTTTATAAACTTTTTGTACTGTCACTTTTGATCAATTTAATACAACATTGCAAAAAAAAAAAATATTAATTTTATTTGAAAAAAATAAACTGACTGACCCCACATTTTGAACAGTAGTGTACATGCCATGGACCTTCAAGATTGTTTTAAAGAATATCTTTGTATATTTGCTTTAGCACATGTCCAAAAACTACAGAGAACTGCACATCTTTATTAGCATATTTCCCCAGTGTTGTGTGTATGTGTTTGATGGTAAACATTCTCCTTTTTAAACTGTTTTCTGTCTGTTTTATCCATGTAGAAGTGCTATCACTTCATATTCCAGCGCTATCGCCTGGAGCACTACACCATCTCCTCCAACTGGCTGGCTCTCGGCTCTGTGCTGCTGTTTGGAGTGCTCTCACTATCCCGATCTGTGGCCCTCTTCAGAGGTAAGGACAAATCATATAAGGGCTCAACAATAAGGATGTTGAGAGAGATTTAGGCCAATTCTACTGAAATATGCCGCCAAAATGATAAATTATATTCTTAACATTGTGCAGTACAATACTCCCTTTGTGATGTCTCTCTCACTTGGGATGGTTGTTTTGTGTTAAGGCTATCATGCTCCGCTGGATTTGTATCCGGAGTTTCATCGCATTGCTAAAGACCCTGCAATCCACACGGTTCCAGAGGGAAGACTAGTCAATGTTTGTGTGGGGAAAGAGTGGTACCGCTTCCCCAGCAGTTTTCTCCTGCCCAACAAGTGAGTTTGAGTTCTGATTAAATTCTTAAAGACTGTACATAAATATACACTACTGTTTAAAAGTTTGGAGTCATTAAGATATATATTTTTTAAATAAATGAATACTTTTATTCCGCAAGGATGCATTAAATTGCTTAGTAAAGACCTGTATAATGTTACAAAATATTTCAATTTCAAATAAATGCTTTTCTCTTTACCTTTCTATTCATCAAATGATCCTGAAAAAAATGTATGGGGTAATATTATAATATTAAGACATGCAATAATATTAAGCAGCACAACTGTTTTTCAACATTGGTAATAATAAACATTTTAAAATGTTTTCTGAAGGATTGTGTGACACTGAAGATTGGAGTAATGATGCTGAAAATTCAGTTTTGCCAGCACAGGAATAAATTACATTTTAAAGTATATTGAAATATAAAACAGTATTTTAAATGATAATATTTCACAATATTACTTTTAACTGTATTTATGATCAAATAAATGCAGCCTTGGTGAGCATAAGAAACTTCCGAACCCCAAACTTTTGAACGGTAGTATAGGTCTATGATGTATATACTAAATATATCTTATTCATTTACAGCTGGCACTTACAGTTCATCCAGTCAGAGCTCAGAGGTCAGCTACCTAAGCCATATGCCATGGGTCCTGATGCCACCTGGATACTTCCATCAGAAATGAATGATCAGAATCTTGAGGAGACGTCACGATATGTGAGTGACCCAAACACATACACTTCAATGTTGCATTTTACTCATTGCAAGTTTATGAAGCCTTATTAATGAGCTGAATGTGTGAGAGAACACTGTTATTTATTTATAAAGAATCAAGTGATCAGTTAAAGTTAAACAATTTCTTTATTTATTTTCCTGTTTTGTTGTATGAAATACAGAAGCCATCTTGTTGTCTGTGTTGTTACAGCCTTGCTCTATACTGAATGTGAATGGCATTTTACTTCGGAAAATCAATTATAGAGCTCTATACACCCCTTTTTATTAAGTACAATGTAAAAACATGTATGTACGCAATAAGTGCATTGTATCAAATGAATAATTAAAATGTTAGTACATAGTAGTGAAGGCCACCTAATATTAAGTGGGTCCAAGATGACTTATCTACAACCTTTAAATGCCTCTGCATGTGTCAGTTGTGTAGCTGAATGTGAAGTACATGTCATTTTCCTTGTTCTCTGGCTCTCAGGTAGAACTGAAGCAGTGTCATTACCTGGTGGATCTGGCAACAGAAACAGAAGCCCCTCGTGAACCACGATACGCCACTAACAAAGAGGAGTGGAGCATTATTGCTGACAAGCCTTTTCTAGACACTAACAGGCAAGTCTTTATGTGTGGAGTATATGGGCTTTTTTCAAAATGAGTGGAAATTTGTTAGCATACAAGAGACACTTGTGGGTAATTAATTCAGAGTAAATTCATCCTGCTGTAAAGAGTCATTGAAAATTGTAGGGTGTGTGCTTATCCACCAGAGGGCCTGCTTGTCCTTTTAAAGATACTCATGACATCATTCTCAAGCGTTCATCAGGAATCATTGTGACTCTGGATGTCTAATCATCCTAAGAGAGATTATCCATGACCCAATTTATCAGTAATGAGTTCTGCGAGTCTTTATTGCCCAGTTCATGATGGTGAAAATAAATGTAGAAATTGTTTCTTTTTAAAGAAAGTGGATTTTAGAATTATGGCTTTTGCAAACTATTTTGTGTATATTTCTCCCTTTTCGTGATCCTGGTGCTGTTTCCTTTTCGTGTGTCTCCCACGCAGGTCCTCCAGATTCCTCCGGGCCTTTTTTATCCCGTTTCTGTCTGAGCAATACACCACCTACAACAGATATGTCATCCTCAAACCGAAACGACCCAAACACACCCGGAAGAGAACGCAAGCCTGACCTGCCATTTTTTCATAATCACACCTCTCCATAAGTCCTGTCTCCTGCAGTGCTTCTTCATTTGGTCCCAAGATGCTCCTTTGCAACCCTTTCTGGCACGCATGTTTGTGTGTGAGCGTGAATGAATTAATAAATGTATGCCAGCCAGTTTGTTTGAGCAACTTTGCTATCAAGCCATGAAGTGTCGGCCTGTATGTAAACATCAGCGTTGTGGTCCATCCTGTGGACAGTTCCAGCTCAGAGCATGGATGCCTTATCCATCTTCCTGATCATCTCTGCTCCATTTCATGCCTTCTTCATTTATTCCTGCTTGGGCTTCTCTGCATCTTTCTGACCCTTTAAGGACTACAGTCCCTTATTTGTAATGACCTCATCTGATCTGGGACAATGAACTGTACTCCATGAATGCAGACCCAAACCAGATATCATGTGTCTTCATCCAGAGATATGAACTTCTGTTCGTTTGTCCTGTTTCAACAACTGGCCCAGGCCAGCCTCGGTATCTCAGGATGAAAGTTGCACCAAAAACTGAAGTTTTTCTTCAGTTCCATTGTCTGTAAAGTGGACATTGACTGTGAGGTCAGACTGCAGACCAGAACAATTGAGCGTTTACATTCCAAATCATGTTTGTCATCTGAATCATATCAGTGTTAACTGTGATTGAGTCAAATAAAAGAAGACTGTCTTGATGTGTGGCTGTGCCAGAGAGGGTCATTTCTGGAAAGGATGCACTAATATCGGTCTTTGTGAACTACAGGGTTCACTCTTGGAATGATTTCCTAGCCTGAAAAAGTCATTAAATTATGTACAATCTAAAGTTATTCTCTGCTCCAAACAAACAAATATATTATTTATTTATATATATTTCAAAATTGTATGTATTTGTATTTAATTAAAAATATAAGTTGTTTTTCCTGCTTCTGCTCTGCCTCTAAAAATAAAATGAATTATATTATTTAATTTTTTCACTAATAAAATAAAAAAAATTACTTTATGTATAAAAAATATTGTCACATATTTCTATTTAATATTAAATATATAAATATAATTTTTTCAAAAAAAAAAATTCTAATCATTAAATACAAATATTTCGTTTTTACTAATAAAATAAAAAATATTTATTTTATGTATAAAAATATAAACCACATATTTCTATTTTATATATATATATATATATATATATATATATATATATATATATATATATATATAATATATATAAAAATTCCACCCTAGGTTTGCTTTGCTGTAAAATTAATACATATTTATATTTAGTTTTCTTAAAATAACCAAATATTTAAATTTAATATTAAATATGAAAGTATAAGCTATGTTTGTATTTAAACCATTTTAGTAAAAAAAAAAAAATATATATATATAAATATAAAAAAGTTTTTTAAACAATTAGAAATTCACTCCAGCAGTCTCTAACAAATGGTAAAAAAAATAGTGTAAAATTTGAGGTCAGATTTTCTCTTTGTACTGAAAATGGGTAAAGTGATAGGATCAGCATTAAAGGGATCGTTCACCAAAAATGAAAATAATTTACTCACCCTCAAGTTGTTCCAAAACCCAAAAGCCTATTTTGAAGAATATTGGTAACCAGTTGATGGGCCCCATTGACTTCTGTAGTATTTATTTTCCTCCGTATATGGATGTCAATGGGGGCCCATGAAATTTTTGGTCACCCAAATTCAGTAGAAATTCAGTGTTCAGTAGAAGAAAAAATCATACAGGTTTGGAACAATTTGAGGGTGTGTAAATGATGTCATTAATTGATTCATTAAAACTATCCCTTTAACTAACAACTTTCTTGAGCCAAGTAACTTTTTAAAATTATATAACTAAGCTTTATTTAGATATTTGCAGATCTGGAGTCCATAGAGACTCAGATTTATCACTGAACAGCATCACGCAGAAACACGCATCATTTTCCCTATGCGTCATTGTTGGTTCTGTAAGAGAGAACACAGGTACGCTGTGGTGAATAGATTGTGGGTGTATGTAAACATGCTGAGGTCAATGAATGTGTGGCTCGTGGGATTATTAAGCTGTCTACAGTGACGACATGTTAAGCCCCACAACACTACAGGGAACTCTTATCCTTTTTAAATCCTTCCATTGACGCTATAGGCTACACCATGACGCAGAACCCCCTTTAAAACATAGATGAGACATAGTTTGCACTATGCACTGTTCTGTGCTTCATAGTTTAAATGTAATTTACAGTTAAGTGGAGCAATGATCCAGAACTTTAAGTTTACTATGCTTAAGGGAGGCTGTAGTTTTCTATTTCATTTTTATGCCATTATTTTGATGCCTGGAATCCAAATTTGTAGGGGTGTAAAAAGTCTTGATTCATTTGTCTGATAATGTTTGTTAGATTTATTATAATAATAAAATGAAAAAGAACTTTGCCGTGAGTAAAGCGGGGCTTTGAATCACCTTCAGTCTCTTTTATGCATGAGCAATAATTTGCTGGCTGCAGTTCACTCAACGGCCACCGGTGTCACTAATAACAAGAGCTTCTGGATTCTACAGCCCCTTTAAAGGAACAATATGTAGTTTTTCGCCACTAGAGGTCGCCTATTCAAAATAAAGGCATAGCTTGAATGCGCAGAGATTGAGCGCGGATTCATGGGAAATGTGGTCTTCACCTGACAGTCGGTGGAAATAATCGGGATGGGACTCAGGCAGAAATCATGCTCATGGATGAGATTATTAACGTTACTGTAGTGTGAAGCAGAGCAGGTTGTGAGAGTGCAACGTGGCCGCTGGAGCGATTGCCAATGAGAGATGAGCGTGACGTGGCTGGAGAGCAGCGGAACTTTTATTATGCCACAGTAGGGATGGGTGTGTCGATATATCGATACTGATGTGAGTATCAAAAAGTAACGATACCACTGTGTTTTTTTAAACTGTAATTTTGTTTATTTAAAAAGATTGTGTAATGCATACAATACGAATAACCTATGTAAGCAAATAATTGTGTGGTTTAGGACTACTTTCCTGCTCATCTGAATCATGATCTGAACACAGACAGTTGGCACAGGGGTACATTTGAAACACCTCAAATAACTTGCGTGCGCAACAAGTCTGATCTGTGATATTTGCTTCGCACATGTGTATTAGCGCTAGGGTTGGGTACCAAACTCTGTACTTTTAAGGACACCGACCGAATTACTTCGGTACTACCGAGTACCGATTCACATTAAATCAATCGGTACCAAATTTCGGTACCTGAGAACGCATCTGGTGATATAGACTAATGTCTGTGAATATTAAACCGTAAAAAGACTATTTAAATAAGAACCCTGTGTGTCTCTGTGCGAATGAATGCTGTAGAAACATGGTTTACCACACACACACACACACACACACACACACACACTCACTATCGCGCTCACTATCACTATGACGGTCGCGTGTTTCCATCTCTGCAGGACATGAATGCACGAACGTCATGTCCAGAGCCACTGAGAGTCATTTTATGAGCATTTTTCCGTTTCATTTGAGAAAAACTACTGTCATATCATAAACACAGAAACTCAAAAGTCTTTACAGCAACACGTCAAAATAAAAGTCTGGTTTATCTTGACAAATACATCACTGTTGTACAGTAGAATTTAGATACGTCTCAATTAATAATACTAACACTAATGTAATAATAATAATCAAAACTTTATTTTTTTAAGTAATAAATTATTTTATTTTTTACAAATTTTAATGCTTTAATTTTAACCGTGTAAAGCTCAGTTGTGCACTTTGTTTGACAATTTTTTTTTAAATTAAATTAAAAGAGGAATTAAATTAATGTCTTTTGTCTTCTGTAACTAATGTCTATTCTGTAACTAATATTAATATAAATCATGTCAGAATAAAAAGCTTGCATTTTTTGGGTGCTACGGCCTGTCACTTCCAGTCCCTAATGAAAATGAACCATGGTTTTACTACAATGATCGTAATTCATTGTATTTGTTCATTTCCATGGTTACCACTACAAGTAAACATTTTAAACATGTGTAAACAAAAATATAATCGAATAAATTCCAATTCAGGCATATTGAATGTTAAAATGCCTTTCAAACATAATGTTAAGTGGTATCGTTACCCATTTCACTCTTAGTAATTTTAATCATTTTATAAATGTAATGATTTAAAAGTTTGGTTTAGAGGTATCGTATCGTATCGTATCGACGATACTGGCCTTTAAAGTATTGGTATTGTGTCAAAAAAGTGGTTTCGTCTATCCCTATGCCACGCTTCTGCTTCTTCCGGTCAAGCGTATGTGGGGTAACGCAGTTACTGTTGATCATATTAGATACAGTTGAGCATGTTGAAAATGATGTACTATATGTTACTCTGTGCGTTCGCTGGTGGCTACTATGAGACACACTGCAGCAAGCTAGATCGATATTAGGCATGATAAAACGTGGTACTCGCTACACGAGATTCAAACAATAAGACTAACTGTGTTGAGCTATATAACAATGATTCGTTTTCTCTCTATAAATGTATCCAGGCGGTTGTTCCCTTGTCTAATAAAACATATAATATATTAAAGTGTCTTTGGTGTTTCCATGGTTTCTACAAAATAAAACAGAAATCGAGGATAATGCAGGTATGATGTCATTGATAGTCGACGCATGGACACAGTCCGTGTCCTGGTAAAAAAAGGCTTATTTCTCTGGATTTAGACATTCTTGGAAACGTCTGGGATAATGTAAGCACACAATTCAACAAAATATATAATACTGTTCTAGTGGTTTATGGATATTTAAATCCAAAAATCTTATGTATTGTGCCTTTAATTTAGACTGGGTAAACCCAGCCCAATCTGCAAGCGATTTGATTTCGCCCTGCAGCTCAGGCTGGAAACATTTTTATCCTGCTTCTGTTACAAATGTGCGAGGGCCAATCACAACCGGCTTATCCATCTGGCGCGCTATTGGCAGGTTTAACACAATGGCGGATCATTGGTCTGATTGGTTGAAGGACTATCCAATTGCGTATAGAATCATTTGAAGTATGCCCATTGATCAAGCCTCTTGTTTAGTAGAAAATACAAAGCAGACTCCTCAGACCAATGTTCAATCTTAAAGGTGCTCTAAGCGATGTCATGCGTTTTTTTAAGCCAAAACATTTTGTTACAACCCCTTGACTCGAGGAGAAGCAGCATGAACGGAGAGACCATACACACAGTCAAAATAATAAGTATTTAATCAAGAAGACAGACATAACTACATGTAAGGATTATAATGACAAAGTTACAAGACGACAACAACATCAAGCCTTGGACTGGAGAGGAACGCAGAGATCACGCTCCCAGCCTTTGATCCCAACACATCATATCCCACCTCTTGTCAACTCTTCTTAAAAGCAGCATGGTTAATCACCGTCAATTCTCCACACCTGTGTCACAAAGCTCAACCTGAGAACACACACAACATTAACCCAAAATAAAGTACTACACCCCGTGAGTTGTCACAATTTTTTGTCACATACAGCAAACTTCTCTTCGCTGTCCGCTAGCTGCCTGTCCCCTGAACACACTGTAGAAAACACGGCCTCTGTAGTCCGCGTAAGCTCCACAAAATGCAAACAAAACAAACGTGGGCAGTCTGGACAACAAAGCATAACAAACAGTGCTCCAGCCAATAGCCAATAATGATTTCCACCCCCAAATCATTCTTGTCGGTGACAAAAGATAGTTTAGAGCACCTTTAAAGGAACACGCCAACTTTTTGGGACTTTAGCTATTCACCGTATCCCCCAGAGTTAGATAAGTCCATACATACCATTCTCATCTTCGTGCGTGCCATAACTCTGTCTGACGCACCCACCGCTAGCCTAGCTTAGCACAAAGACTGGAGGTAAACAGCTCCAGCTAGCCCACTGCTCAATAAGTGACAAAATAACGCCAACATTTTCCTATTTACATGTTGTGATGTGTATAGTTACATCATGGACTAAGGCAGACGGAAAATTAAAAGTTGCTAAAAAGTTTTCTAGACCGATATGGCTGGGAACTATACTCTCATTCCTGCTTAATAATCGAGGAACTTTGCTGCCGTACCATGGGTTCAGCAGGCGCAGTGATGTTACGCATGAAAATAGTCCCCAGCACGCTCTCTGTGCAAGCAGGTTGTCACGTTGGTTATGTTGATGGAAGTTAGCCTATTTTCAGGCGCTGCGTAATATCACTGCGCCTGCTGCACCCATGATAGGACAGCAAAGTTCCTTGATTATTATACAGGAATGAGAGAATAGTTCAAGCAACTTTTCATTTTCCGTCGGTCTTAGTATACAATGTTACTATACACATCACAACATGTAAATAGGAAAATGTTGGCGTTATTTTGTCACTTATTGAGCAGTGGGCTAGCTGGAGTTGTTTACCTCAAGTCTTTGTGCTAAGCTAGGCTAGCGGTGGGTGCGTCAGACAGAGTTATGGCACACACAGAGATGAGAATGGTATGTATGGACTTATCTAACTCTGGGGGATGTGGTGAATAAGCTAAAGTCCCAAAAAGTCGGCGTGTTCCTTTAAAAGATTGAGCTTGGTCTGTTGTTGCTTAAATGTTGTACATGTCATGTCATGACTACTATGTTGCTCGGAACTGCACCTAAGAATTTCACCTACTGTTGCACTTGTGCATATGGTAGAGTGACAAATAAAGTGATTTGATTTGATTTTGATTTTGATTTGATTTGATAGCCAGACAGCCTTTAATGTATTTTGATATAGATGTATAATATTAAGTCAGATATTAAATTCATACACGTATATTTTCATTTAATGGATCGCACTGGCATTCAAAAGCTGTTCCACTCATTATATGTCAAGTCCACATTTAGGTCAGTGATCCACCATCTGCAAAGCCTCAGATATGATGAAAGCATAGGCTAAGTGTATTGTTCTGACCATTTGCTTCTCCATCCTGGCAGGATCAGCCACCTGCTGCTGTCTGTCGGCAGACAACACGGCAAAACCAGGAATTACTCAGCCTTTTAAAACTGTAAGCTGTTTTTATGCTGTGTGGCTCTGCCCTTGCTCATAAAAGTGCTATTTTGAGAAGCAGCTTCTTGCTACAGATCAGATCATTGCTTGAAAATGCTTCATGCATCCTGTATCTATCCAGGGCTCCAGATTGATGTCATTTCATGCTGATGGTGATCTGCGTTCCCTACCTTTATCCAAACCTGCACAGCAACAAAAGAAGCTACAAGCTTGATCTCAAGTCACATAAATAATGTGAGCTGGATCAATGCTTATGTGAAGATGAACACACAAACTAACAAAAGCAGGCCCAGTATGAATAATGGATGCCAGTGTGTTTTAATTGAA
Organism: Romanogobio albipinnatus; assembly: GCA_023566225.1. Taxonomy (NCBI): domain Eukaryota; kingdom Metazoa; phylum Chordata; class Actinopteri; order Cypriniformes; family Gobionidae; genus Romanogobio; species Romanogobio albipinnatus. The sequence goes on from CM042242.1 coordinate 56,723,363, forward strand.
CACAAATTAGCAACTGAATGCAGAACAGATGGTACAGACACAAGCCCATTGAATCATACAAGAGACTTTTTTCTGTGCATATTAAATCACCATTTTCTCACTTCTCATGACCCTATTACTTCTGCAATGGATTTGATTCTCACTTTATCTTGTTTTATTGTTTATGCGATCAAGTTTTTAAATGATGCATGTGAGGATTGTCATGCACATTCATATTATCTTTAATTGATGTGGTGTTTTGTTTGTGGTGTATGTAAAAGGTTGGTAATATGAGTACTAATATGTATGGAATATAAGCAAACTGTCTTTTGCAGTTGCGAGTATATGCAATAAACATTACAAATGGCAGTACGCTTCATCTCACAATATTGCTTTAATAAATGTATACATTTTCATCCTCCCAAGTTTCTGAGACCTATTATGAAAGACATTGTTATTTTAGAATCAATGACATATTGTTATGTTTTTTGTTAATATTTGGAATTAGATTTTATTTTTCATATTTTTGTTTTAATTTTAATTTAAATGAAACATTAATTTACTAAAAGGTAAAGTTTTTGTAATTCTGTCGTGTGTTGTCATTTTTATTCGTTTAAAAAAATATGTCTAAATTAACTTTTAGTTTGTAGTTTATTTAGTTTTAGTTAATTAAGTACTTTAAACGAAAATGGGAAATGTTGCATTGGCAACTAGCTGAAATAAAATATGTTTTTTTAAATATTTTATTTAATTTTAGTTACTGTTGTTTTAATGGTTTCATTTGTAGTTTTTGTTAACAATAATAAAAAAGAAAGATCTAGAAAAGAAAGGTCAAGTTGTGTGCAGTGCATTGTGGGACATAGTATTTCATACAGTGTGCTGCTCTAGTTGGCTGCATCTGAAATCGCAAACAAACAGTATGTGAAAAGAAAAAAAAAAGGTAAGAGTAGGCAAAAGTACCCGGATGACCTACTTCTTCTGGTGAGATTCTTAAGTGTGCAACGATGGACACTTTACTATCCCATGAGGCCACAGGAGAGGATGTGTAAATGGCAGTGAAGCGATGCAACTGACACTGGTAATAGGTACAACTTGGTGAATGTAGTATGTCCGTATTATATTCAAACTTTATAGAACTTTATAGAACATACTTTTTTAGTGGTCATTAAGTAATTACTTATTCAAAATGAGTACCTACTTAAGAGAATAAACTCAAAAAAAATCCTGGCTTGAGCCTTTTGGGTAATTTTTTGGGGTTCTTTTTTCAGTATCTGGGTAGTTTTTGTGTAACCCAGATCCTGGGTCAGATGTAACAACCAGAGTTTGGGTATTTTTTTATGTAACCCAGATCTTGGGTCAGATGTAACCCCAAGTTACGGTTGTTATGTCTGACCCAAGATCTGGGTTACATAAAAACTACCCAAACACTGGGTTGTTACGTCTGACAAGCCCAGCACAGCGCACAAGCTCTAGATGCGCGGACCCAGTGTGTTGCAAACCATGTTGCAAACATACTGTTATTTAAAACCTGATCCAAGAGATTGTGTGCAATATCAAACAAATGTGATATTATTAAATATGCAACATTTAATATGTTTTAAAATGTTGCATATTCATCCAATATATTTTGAGACAAAACTTGCTTTTCAGTTTTATTGTAGGCTATTAAATGAAGTGTTTTTCAGATATTCTTTAAGTGTAAGACTATAGGCTATTCTATTGGGAGGAAAAATAGGTTCAATGGCTTAAAAAAGATGCACTGTGGTCAAAAAGGCATAGGAAGGAGATGCACAAAATGACGAATAATAATAAGTACCCTAACGATATTCTGTAAATTGTGGTCTATAATTGTGCACAATTATAGACCACAATTTACAGAATATAGTATATAAATTACAACACTGGGTTGTTACGTAGTTTGGTTTTTATGTAACCCAGATCTTGGGTCAGACGTAACAACCCAGTGATTGGGTAGTTTTTATGTAACCCAGATCTTGGGTCAGACGTAACAACCCAGAGTTTGGGTATTTTTTGTGTAACCCAGATCCTGGGTCAGATGTAACAACCAGAGTTTGGGTATTTTTTATGTAACCCAGATCTTGGGTCAGACGTAACAACCCAGTGTTTGGGTAGTTTTTATGTAACCCAGATCTTGGGTCAGACGTAACAACCCAGTGTTTGGGTAGTTTTTATGTAACCCAGATCTTGGGTCAGACGTAACAACCCAGTGATTGGGTAGTTTTTATGTAACCCAGATCTTGGGTCAGACGTAACAACCCAGAGTTTGGGTATTTTTTGTGTAACCCAGATCCTGGGTCAGATGTAACAACCAGAGTTTGGGTATTTTTTATGTAACCCAGATCTTGGGTCAGACGTAACAACCCAGTGTTTGGGTAGTTTTTATGTAACCCAGATCTTGGGTCAGACGTAACAACCCAGTGTTTGGGTAGTTTTTATGTAACCCAGATCTTGGGTCAGACGTAACAACCCCGTGTTTGGGTATTTTTTGTGTAACCCAGATCGTGGGTCAGATGTAACAACCCAGTGTTTGGGTAGTTTTTATGTAACCCAGATCCTGGGTCAGACGTAACAACCCAGTGTTTGGGTAGTTTTATGTAACCCAGATCCTGGGTCAGACGTAACAAGCAGAGTTTGGGTATTTTTTGTGTAACCCAGATCTTGGGTCAGATGTAACAACCAGAGTTTGGGTAGTTTTTATGTAACCCAGATCTTGGGTCAGACGTAACAACCAGAGTTTGTGTATTTTTTGTGTAACCCAGATCTTGGGTCAGACGTAACAACCCAGTGTTTGGGTATTTTTTGTGTAACCCAGATCTTGGCTCAGACGTAACAACCAGAGTTTGGGTATTTTTTGTGTAACCCAGATCTTGGCTCAGACGTAACAACCAGAGTTTGGGTATTTTTTATGTAACCCAGATCTTGGGTCAGACGTAACAACCAGAGTTTGTGTATTTTTTGTGTAACCCAGATCTTGGGTCAGACGTAACAACCCAGTGTTTGGGTATTTTTTGTGTAACCCAGATCTTGGGTCAGACGTAACAACCCAGTGTTTGGGTATTTTTTGTGTAACCCAGATCTTGGGTCAGACGTAACAACCCAGTGTTTGGGTAGTTTTTATGTAACCCAGATCCTAGGTCAGACGTAACAACCCAGTGTTTGGGTAGTTTTTATGTAACCCAGATCCTGGGTCAGACGTAACAACCCAGTGTTTGGGTAGTTTTTATGTAACCCAGATCCTGGGTCAGACGTAACAAGCAGAGTTTGGGTATTTTTTGTTTAACCCAGATCTTGGGTCAGACGTAACAACCAGAGTTTGGGTATTTTTTGTTTAACCCAGATCCTGGGTCAGACGTAACAACCCAGTGTTTGGGTAGTTTTTATGTAACCCAGATCCTGGGTCAGACGTAACAACCCAGTGTTTGGGTAGTTTTTATGTAACCCAGATCCTGGGTCAGATGTAACAAGCAGAGTTTGGGTATTTTTTGTGTAACCCAGATCTTGGGTCAGACGTAACAACCAGAGTTTGGGTATTTTTTGTTTAACCCAGATCTTGGGTCAGACGTAACAACCCAGTGTTTGGGTAGTTTTTATGTAAACCAGATCCTGGGTCAGACGTAACAACCCAGTGTTTGGGTAGTTTTTATGTAACCCAGATCTTGGGTCAGACGTAACAACCAGAGTTTGTGTATTTTTTGTGTAACCCAGATCTTGGGTCAGACGTAACAACCCAGTTTTTGGGTATTTTTGTTTAACCCAGATCTTGGCTCAGACGTAACAACCCAGTGTTTGGGTATTTTTTGTGTAACCCAGATCTTGGGTCAGACGTAACAACCCAGTGTTTGGGTAGTTTTTATGTAACCCAGATCCTAGGTCAGACGTAACAACCCAGTGTTTGGGTAGTTTTTATGTAACCCAGATCCTGGGTCAGACGTAACAACCCAGTGTTTGGGTAGTTTTTATGTAACCCAGATCCTGGGTCAGACGTAACAAGCAGAGTTTGGGTATTTTTTGTGTAACCCAGATCTTGGGTCAGACGTAACAACCAGAGTTTGGGTATTTTTTGTTTAACCCAGATCCTGGGTCAGACGTAACAACCCAGTGTTTGGGTAGTTTTTATGTAACCCAGATCCTGGGTCAGCCGTAACAACCCAGTGTTTGGGTAGTTTTATGTAACCCAGATCCTGGGTCAGACGTAACAAGCAGAGTTTGGGTATTTTTTGTGTAACCCAGATCTTGGGTCAGACGTAACAACCAGAGTTTGGGTATTTTTTGTTTAACCCAGATCTTGGGTCAGACGTAACAACCCAGTGTTTGGGTAGTTTTTATGTAAACCAGATCCTGGGTCAGACGTAACAACCCAGTGTTTGGGTAGTTTTTATGTAACCCAGATCTTGGGTCAGACGTAACAACCAGAGTTTGTGTATTTTTTGTGTAACCCAGATCTTGGGTCAGACGTAACAACCCAGTGTTTGGGTATTTTTTGTGTAACCCAGATCTTGGCTCAGACGTAACAACCCAGTGTTTGGGTATTTTTTGTGTAACCCAGATCTTGGGTCAGACGTAACAACCCAGTGTTTGGGTAGTTTTTATGTAACCCAGATCCTGGGTCAGAAGTAACAACCCAGTGTTTGGGTAGTTTTATGTAACCCAGATCTTGGGTCAGACGTAACAACCCAGTGTTTGGGTAGTTTTTATGTAACCCAGATCCTGGGTCAGAAGTAACAACCCAGTGTTTGGGTAGTTTTTATGTAACCCAGATCCTGGGTCAGAAGTAACAACCCAGTGTTTGGGTAGTTTTATGTAACCCAGATCCTGGGTCAGACGTAACAACCAGAGTTTGGGTAGTTTTTATGTAATCCAGATCTTGCGTCAGACGTAACATCCAGAGTTTGGATATTTTTTGTATAACCAAGATCTTGGGTCAGACGTAACAACCCAGTGTTGTAATTTATATACTATATTCTGTAAATTGTGGTCTATAATTGAGCTTATTATTATTCATCATTTTGTGCATCTCCTTCCTATGCCTTTTTGACCACAGTGCATCTTTTATAAGTCATTGAACCTATTTTTTCCTCCCAATAGAATAGCCTATAGCAGGGATGGGCAACTCCAGTCCTCGAGGGCCACTGTCCTGCAAAGTTTAGCTCCAACCCTGATAAAACTCACCTGCCTGTAGCCTTCTAGTAATCCTGAAGACATTGATTAGCTGGTTCAGGTGTGTTTGATTAGGGTTGGAGCTAAACTCTGCAGGACAGTGGCCCTCGAGGACTGGAGTTGCCCATCCCTGGCCTATAGTCTTACACCTAAAGAATATCTGAAAAACACTTTATTTAATAGCCTTCAATAAAACTGAAAAGCAAGTTGGATTAATATGCAACATTTTAAAACATATTAAATGTTGCATATTTAATAATATCACATTTGTTTGATATTGCACACGATCTCTTGGATCAGGTTTTAAATAACGGTATGTTTGCAACATGGTTTGCAACACTGGGTGCGCGCATCTAGAGCTCGTGCGCTGTTTTTAGTGCGCTGGGCTGGGCTCGTGCACTGTTTCCAGGCAGCAGTGAGAAACCCCGTAGCAGGAACTAGCTAAGCAGCCTTTAGCATCCAAGATGGCGGGAGCAGATAGCGACGACTCTCTTTACCCTATTGCTGTCCTAATTGACGAATTAAGAAATGAAGATGTTCAGGTAAACAAAATACGTAGTTTTACACCAAATTCTACTTTGAGAAATAGATTCGAACGCGTACGTTTGACTCGACACGAACAGTTAAGCAACAGGTAATATGGGCCTGCCCTAGTTTAGCCTACTGGCTAGCAACGAGAAGATAATTCAGGAATTTAGACACTACAATATTACATATCAAATTGACTGACAGCTAAAGCCACCAGTATGTCATTTAGCACAACCAAATGTATTATATCATCTATGTAAAATGACCCAGTTTCGTTTGTAAATAACGCGTGACGCAGAATAGTTTGTGTGATTGCTAACACGGTTAAGTTAGCTGTTCTGTGATTTACCTGTTATGTCATTGACTAGCTTACTTAAATAGAGAACCCCATCATTTCAGTACAAGAGGTTTTGAATTCGCGTTAAATGTTTAATTTAGAGAATAACGTACGTCTGACACGACTGTTGAATTGGTTGGCATTTGAACACATTCACAGTTTGTCATTTCAAAATAAGACAATTCAGTAATTAAGACACTACAAGATGATATATCTAATTTATTGGTTAACTTTTTAGTTAATTAAATATGGAATATGTATTGCACATTTTGTGCATACATTTGAAATAAATGACTGTACTACAAGATGATGATATCGTTGTTGTTTTTAGTTAACGTCACCAATAGGTGAGCTAATTGTCCTCTTATTATAAAGATACAGGACCGAAATAAAGAAAGGAAATAAATGGTGTTTTTGGTCTCAATGTATTGTGAAAGATGTCATCATTCCATAGTCATCTAGCAAGCCATCATTTTAGAGAAGCACAGACTAGTAGTTTGTTTTGGTCCCCTCAGCAAGTCAGCTGTTTCACCATCAAATATATTTAGACTCTCTTCTGACAGGTTTCTGGTCTTTTCTACTTCTAGTTACGATTGAACAGCATTAAGAAACTGTCCACCATCGCCTTAGCTTTGGGGGTCGAAAGGACACGCACTGAACTTCTTCCTTTCCTCACAGGTAAGGTTTTTTAGGACTGCCAGTTTATTTCCTTACCAAAATGACTAACATTTTTATTTTATATGAACTATTACACTCATGGAATGCTTATTGTACATAACTTTTAATTTGTCATTTTGTGATTGATCAGATACCATCTATGATGAGGATGAAGTCCTGCTTGCCCTTGCTGAACAGCTTGGGAACTTCACCATGCTGGTTGGAGGCCCTGAATATGTGCACTGTCTCCTTGTAAGCCTTTTGACTCAAAATAATTGAAGGGTGCTTTCTAGGGATGCGTCGCGATTTTTCGAATATTCGATTAGTTGATTTAATTATAGAATATCGAATAGTTTGTGAGATTTATAGTGCCCAGAGGGAGGCGCTGCCAATAATGCACCTAAAGCTGTCAGTCAGTTCTCAGGGTGTTTTATACTGGACACGTTTGAGCGTGATTCTTGGTTGGTTGGTTTGGTTTCACACTCAACTTGAATTCTGGTGTGTTTGCGTTCATCTTATGTCATCACAAACTTGCATGGGCATGATAGAAAACAGAACGCGGGTCAAATATATGTATATTCACGTTCTCGATCTGTAGGCACGCTGCGTAAACAACACTTGGGTTAACCGTATGTGTGTCGCTTGAAGGTGGCTTTGCTGCTTGCAAACAGACTCTTTTGAGGAGACGGTGAATTGCCATTCATTTGCTGCCCTGATTGCACTCTATGCGCGAATACACTGCAGGCTCGCTCTCGCGATCGTATCTCAGGTAAATCATCAACACTATCATCACTTACATGTATGTTATTGAACTAATGACATTGTAATCGGCTAAAACGCATGCGCTGGTTACTTTTCTTCCAGAACAACTGCGCACCCGATGTGTTGTTTGCTCATTCACGTGAATCGTGGCACAGCTCCGAGAGCAACCGAACTCCGGTTGTGTGTTCTCAGGTTTGGTACCTCAGTGCACACCAAGCTCTGTATGTAAGCTTTCACATTAGCAATTTTTCATGCGAACCTTGCTCCATTTCAAACTAAACTGTCAGAGTAAAAACACCCTGAGACAACAGAAGAAGAACACATCGTCTCACGCACACACTGTAGACACACTGTGGCATTTAACGATTGCGGTAACTTGGGCCAATGTCAAATAACAGTCATATGGTTCAGCTAGGGCTGGGCGAATTATTTAATTTTTTTTTTTTTTTTTCCCCAACATCTTCCTTTACATCCTGGCCATCATCGGTCGCAGGGACTGAGTGCGCCCCCTTTCCTGTGAAATAAGGGAAGTGCAGTCTGCACTACACGGGATGATGCATCACCTCACCTTTCCTCGTATTATTAAATTTCTGCGTTTTTTATTTTATTTTATTTTTTATTAATTTTTTTATTTATTTATAAAACAAAATTTTTGATTCAATTTTTTTTCCCCCGCCCCCCATTTAAAACAAAATAATTGCAAACTGTACATATATTTTAAAAATATGTATTTATTATATTTAATTAAAGTGCATCAACATAAAATGGAGTCCCTCTTCACCATAAAATGTTGTGTTATTGCACTTCTCTCGCGATGAAGATTGATTCCTGCTCTAGCTGCCTTATAACATTATGTTTACGTGTGTCTTGACACAGTTAACTTCTAGACCACGCTGGTAGATCCAGAGAGAGCGTGTTTGAATTTGCAGTATATAGTATATAATTTAACAGGGGGAATGACAGCTACATTCGTGTAGTGTTTACCTGTGTCTCGACAGTTACAAGTAAAGCCGCAAGGGCTGGTTCGAATACCATTTTTTGAAGCTTCGGTAGTAATCAACACCGATATTAGAAGCTTTGGAGGGAGGGGGCTGAACATACTCTTCTCTCTAATAAAGGCAGGAATCTCAAGAAGCTGCACGCCTCACACGGGCAGGGCTTATATGCTCTGAGAACGGACACTGCACTTGTGATACAAAACACACAAGTCTGTTATGTCCCAGTAACAAGCTCCTATATATCGCAGTAGATTCATTTAGATAATAATGGGCAATAGGTTTGCTGCGATAGTCTGTTACCGGTGTTCAGACATAACACTGGTTACTAGTCCATTAGTCGATATGTTCTGGCTTGACCAAAATTCTGATTGGTCGATTTTTTTGCAGCGTTCATTTAATTAGCTGGCCGCGTTCATTTCATCAGTTTTGCCGGATTCATTTCATCAGTTTGGCCGTGTTCAATTCATCAGCAAGGCGGCGTTCATTTCATCAGCTTGCCCGCGTTCATTTCATCAGGTGGAAAGCACTAATTGCTAATGGGGGTGTTTTCAGAGCACCCCTGTTTCACCGATAACAATCTGTCTTCAGAACACCCCCTTGTTTACACTTATTTTGGATTAGCCCAAACCGCTGGAGAAGAGAGACAGATTGAAGCATGCTACTTTGCTGTATAGGCCTGTCAGTCCTCTTCTACCATGTCAAAGACATCGGCAGTGTGGCAGCATTTTAAAAAAATAGAAAATGGGAAAAAAGTCGAATGCCAACTTTGCAAGCAACAGTTTGCATATCACAGCTCGATGACAAACATGTCATATCACATGAAGACGGTAAGCTAACTTGTTTGCGTTAGGTTGCCCCGTCTGTTTTGAGTTGCACTATTTCGTTTCTGCTCTTGATCTGGCTTGTTTAACCTCCTTTTTTATTTTTTATTTTAATATGTAAGTATTTAATGTAAGTGACTCACTTTTTTTTTTTTTTTTTTCACTTATGGAAAACAATCTGAGAATTTAATGTTAAGAGCCTGAAAATAACTTAAATATAAAACTGAATGTCTAATCATGTCAGGATTCAAATATGAGGATGATTCTCTAAGTAATGTAGCTTCTGTAAGCTTTTATGTCAGGAAAAGACTAGGCGTCCTTTCAAAAAGGCCATTTATTTTAGAACACTTGCAATTGTAAAGGGTAGTTTTTCATTCAAATAAATCTGCAATAAACTGCTAATTATAATGGATAAACAGTTACTGAAAAACTAAAGCAACTATTTACAGAAATTACAAAGTGTAAAAAACTCATTTAGTTGATCAGTCAGAGTCCACGCGCTCCACTGCAGTTTCTGCCTAAACACTGGCAGGCGCGTGCCAGTGTGAGATGGTGGTCCAGTGGGTTAAACCATGGAACTGATACGCAGAAGGTTGCTGGTTCGATCCCAGTAGTCACCACCAGTGTGTCCTTGAGCAAGGCACTTTACTCCATGTTGCTCCAGGGGGATTGTCCCTGTAATAAGGGCACTGTAAGTCGCTTTGGATAAAAGCGTCTGCCAAATGCATAAATGTAAAGGTTATGAAAGCCTAAGCACTAGTAGTATTGACTAGTAGTATTCACCAAATCCTACTTACATAAACTGCGCAAGATAAGGCCTTTTGATTGGTTACTAAGTCCATCAATCAAACCTTTGTTGGAAAGGCATTGGCTAGGCACCGAGTGCCTTTATCCAACGAAAACCATGGGCGCAATGATTGACAGCTCACCAAGCCTGTAAGGCGCTTCCTCTTTATGATGCGTCACAGGAGAGACTCTGATTGAAGGAGAGAGACGAGGGAGGGTTTATGTCACGGAGAAGAGACTATTCTTGCAGGGGGTGTTTGCCAGAAACAGATTAGAGTCAATATTTCATTGAAAATGGACATGATTGATTACGCTAACTCAAACTCTCTTGCGAACAACGGAGGATTTTTTGTTTTTTCACTATTTTTGTTGTTGTTTTGGATTAAAAAGTGGGATGCATTTTGAAGAGTGGACCCTTACACGGAGATGTATGCAGGTGTTTATTGGATTCGTCCGATCTGATCTGAACGACAGGAGATGAAAGAGGAGTACAGCTAATATTATGCTAATGTTTACATGGCCGATCCTTTAGCATTTAATTTAACCCTTTCCTCTCTGGTGTATTTATTGCAAAAACAAGTTCAGAACATGAATCTTGAGTGTTTTAGCTTTCAAATGATGCATAGTTTGTGATAGTTGATTGAATATTTTGTATAAAACAAAAGTAAATAAAAGTACAGACACGCCCACTTCCTTCAACCGTCAGTTCCGTCAGAAACCCTATCATCACGAGCGAGAATATATCTTCCATATAAGCTCATGCAGTTGTGCACTCTAGACAGACTACTCAGTTGCAGGGAACACTTAGGCTAAGAAGCAAATATATTTATTAAGTATAACGAGGTTGGATTTCTATTCAACTGTCCATACTATTAAAAGGTCCATCCTAGGTTATAAGATAATATGAAAAAAAGAGTATTGTATTTTGTCAGATTTTATAGTGTAAACATATTCAAGCATTTCAAGGGAGATGGCAGGTGTGCGAGAAAAAAATCGAATACCAACCCACCATACGAATATTTGAATATTCTGGTCCAGCCCTAAACCACAATAAGCTCATGGAGCAAACTTGTCAATCATCTTGATGGATGACAGAGAGGAAACTCTGACCAACAGTTGTACTCGCATGTGACTTGCATTAACACATTTTGGTATGCTATGAAATGTTGCCTTGTGAAAGCGAACCGAGCCATGCAACATTGTAACAAATTAAGTCCCTGTTTCGGAAACAAAACTAACGATCTATAGGTGTGAAAACACCCTAACTGTGGCAAACTGAATTTTAATTTGTTTGCTTGTGACTTTTCTTACTTGTTTTTTTGTTTTTTTTTCAGCCTCCTTTGGAGAGTCTGGCTACAGTTGAAGAGACAGTGGTGCGAGACAAGGCAGTGGAGTCCCTGCGGAAAATCTCCCATGAGCACTCTCCAGTGGACCTGGAAGTGCACTTTGAGCCTCTGGTGAAGCGTTTGGCCAGCGGTGACTGGTTCACGTCCCGTACCTCTGCCTGTGGTCTCTTCAGTGTATGCTACCCACGAGTTTCCAGTACAGTCAAAGCTGAGATCCGCCAGTAAGTTCAACATATTTGTGAGGAGTGCTTCACTTTAATAAAACTTTTTTCAGTTTGGAAACATTGACATATTTAATTCAGGATTGTTCATATCAAGAACATACTGAACAAAAAATAACCAACCCATTTTTACAATACAGATTATATTTACAGTGAGGAAAATAAGTATTTGAACACCCTGCTATTTTGCAAGTTCTCCCACTTGGAAATCATGGAGGGGTCTGAAATTGTCATCGTAGGTGCATGTACACTGTGAGACATAATCTAAAAAAAAAAAATCCAGAAATCACAATATATGATTTTTTTACTATTTATTTGTATGATACAGCTGCAAATAAGTATTTGAACACCTGTCTATCAGCTAGAATTCTGACCCTCAAAGACCTGTTAGTCTGCCTTTAAAATGTCCACCTCCACTCCATTTATTAGCCTAAATTAGATGCACCTGTTTGAGGTCGTTAGCTGCATAAAGACACCTGTCCACCCCATACAATCAGTAAGAATCCAACTACTAACATGGCCAAGACCAAAGAGCTGTCCAAAGACACTAGAGACAAAATTGTACACCTCCACAAGGCTGGAAAGGGCTACGGGGAAATTGCCAAGCAGCTTGGTGAAAAAAGGTCCACTGTTGGAGCAATCATTAGAAAATGGAAGAAGCTAAACATGACTGTCAATCTCCCTCGGACTGGGGTCTCAATGATCCTAAGAAAGGTGAGAAATTAGCCCAGAACTACACGGGAGGAGCTGGTCAATGACCTGAAAAGAGCTGGGACCACCGTTTCCAAGGTTACTGTTGGTAATACACTAACCCCCGGTTTCACAGACAACGCTTAAGCTAGTCCTAGACTAAAATGCATGTTTGTGCTGTTTTAACTGAAAGAATCTTGCACTGACAAATCTTAAAATATGTCAGTGGCATTGTTTTGTCTCAAGATGCACACCAGTAATGTTTTTTTCTTGGGCACGTTTATAAAAGTCACTTATATGTCCTAATTGAACTAAGGCCTAATCCTGGCTTAGTCTAAGCCCTGTCTGTGAAACCGGGCCTAAGACGTCATGGTTTGAAATCATGCATGGCACGGAAGGTTCCCCTGCTTAAACCAGCACATGTCAAGGCCCGTCTTAAGTTTGCCAATGACCATTTGGATGATCCAGAGGAGTCATGGGAGAAAGTCATGTGGTCAGATGAGACCAAAATAGAACTTTTTGGTCATAATTCCACTAAACGTGTTTGGAGGAAGAAGAATGATGAGTACCATCCCAAGAACACCATCCCTACTGTGAAACATGGGGGTGGTAGCATCATGCTTTGGGGGTGTTTTTCTGCACGTGGGACAGGGAGACTGCACTGTATTAAGGAGAGGATGACCGGGGCCATGTATTGCGAGACCTCCTTCCCTCAGTTAAAGCATTGAAGATGGGTCGAGGCTGGGTCTTCCAACATGACAATGACCCGAAGCACACAGCCAGGATAACCAAGGAGTGGCTCTGTAAGAAGCATATCAAGGTTCTGGCGTGGCCTAGCCAGTCTCCAGACCTAAACCCAATAGAGAATCTTTGGAGGGAGCTCAAACTCTGTGTATCTCAGTGACAGGCCAGAAACCTGACTGATCTAGAGAAGATCTGTGTGGAGGAGTGGGCCAAAATCCCTCCTGCAGTGTGTGCAAACCTGGTGAAAAACTACAGGAAATGTTTGACCTCTGTAATTGCAAACAAAGGCTACTGTACCAAATATTAACATTGATTTTCTCAGGTGTTCAAATTCTTATTTGCAGCTTTATCATACAAATAAATAGTTAAAAAAAGATCATACATTGTGATTTCTGGATTTTTTTATTTTTTAGATTATGTCTCTCACAGTGGACATGCACCTATGATGACAATTTCAGATCCCTCCATGATTTCTAAGTGGGAGAACTTGCAAAATAGCAGGGTGTTCAAATACTTATTTTCCTCACTGTATATGTGTATAAATGTGTGTGTGTGTGTGTGTCAGGGATGGAAATTAAATTTTTTGTCCACCGGCCACTGTGGCTGGTGGATTTCAAAATCTACCAGCCACTCAATGTTTTTACCAGCCATTTCTTGTTTTTAACCGACAATGTGTAACTGCATGTGAAAATTAATACTACAAGCTCTACAATACTTCAGCAGTTTATTTAATCTCAAGTCTCAATGAAATACTGGCATTTTCTCTTTCTCTCTTATACACACACAAACCATGAACTGATATTAATTTCATTAAATGAGTAGGGCAGATTAATGAATGTGGCATTTGGATGATTCGTGGTCTTTTATGGCTTCCAGTTTTAGGTTTTTAGTCCCAACAATGAAACTATTAGTTTTGGCATCTTCTGAAGCGTGTTGACGACATACTAGGGTTGCCACCTTCAGTGTGGCAAAATAAGGGACACCCATTCACGACAATGCAACATTTTTATATTATTTTACATTTGATTATTTAATTTATTTCTAAAGCCTATTTGGTGCACTTTAAAGGGATAGTTCACCCAAAACTAAAACATTCTGTCATCATTTACTCTCCCTCATGATGTTCCAAACCTGTATGAGTTTCTTTGTTCTGCTGAACACAAAAGAAGATATTTTGCTGAAAGTTTGTACCCAGGCTGCTTTGGGGGCACCAATGACTTCCATAGAAGGAATGAATCTTCCAATGTGTTCAACATAAAGAAATGTGTACATGTTTGGAACAACTTGAGGGTGAGTAAATGATGACAGAATTTTCATTTTTGGGTGAACTGTCCCTTTAAGCAGTCATTCTGAACCACTAATCACTTTTTTTGACAATTCTGAAATTCAAAATTGTTAAATTTTGTATTAATTTACTTAAATTTTGACTGTTATTATGTAATTATTTGTCCAATTTTTATCTAAATATTATTTTAATAAAGGGCAAACTTTATATGGCAGGATTATTTATTATGTATGATTAAAATTATACATTAATAATAACATTAATTAGGCTATAATCTATTAATTAACCTGTCTAAAAATATATAATAATTCTGTCTGCCAAGCTCTGATAATGTATGGAATATTATATAAATATATTATCCATTTAAAAAAACAATAGACCTATACCTTGTAACAAGTACAATTCGGTGCTGCTCCTTTAAGGGGGAAGGCACTTATTTTACTCACTCGCTGAGTGGGCAGTCCTTAGATGGAGCACGAGCTGTGAGCTGCATGTATGATTTATATATTTCTGTTGCTCTTTATCGTTTATTTTTCTATTCAATAACGCTGTTGTCAGTGAAGTGTTGCAAACTAACGTTACCCCATTAGTGCATGGGAATGGCGCTGATAATAAACCCCATGTGAAACGTCAGATAGCCTGCCTACGTGAGTTTTGCTTGCACTTGGCTGAAGCCATTCGGTCCAGCTATCCGGTCTCTCTCTGTGTCACTGCTGCTGCTTTAAGTCAGTCAGTCTGAGCAACTGAAATGCTTCTCATAAAGTGTGCAGTTCGCCTGAGGTTCATCACGAGTTACTGGACAGACCATTGATACCTTTTTTTCTATTCAGCTCTATATCTGGAGATCCTCTTGCGTTCAAACGGTGGATGCGACGCGAGCTCGATATGTCTTTAAAAAACCGCGCACGTTTCCAGCGCATGTTCTCGAGACTTCGCCGCTATGGCAATAAAGCCGCTTAACGCAACCACGCGCAAATTAACTTCTCTACCGCATATTGTGAATTTGATTTGTAACGGCACATTTCTTTTTGAAGGTGTGACTCCTCTAAAAGTGTCCGCCGTCCAGCTGAAACAGTCGGCTATGCTATTTTTATTTACCCGCCACGGTGGCCGGTAGGTGAAGCGAATCTACCCGCCACAACACAAAATCACCCGCATTTGGCTGGTGGCGGGTGCTAATTTCCATCCCTGGTGTGTGTGTGTGTATATGTATGTATATTATTATTT
The DNA here is from genome assembly GCA_023566225.1 of Romanogobio albipinnatus. NCBI lineage: Eukaryota > Metazoa > Chordata > Actinopteri > Cypriniformes > Gobionidae > Romanogobio > Romanogobio albipinnatus. The sequence goes on from CM042242.1 coordinate 56,738,922, forward strand.
GTATTGTACATTGAATGGTACAATATATATTTCAGTTATTTCTGCGCTAAGCCAAACTTTTATTTTGACAGGTTGCACTAACCAACAATGAGTTTCAGTCAGTGTATTTGATGATTATTCTTTATAAAATTATAAAATGCTCATTAAGTTTTCTCTCAGAGCAGCTCTGAATATATTCATGTGTTCACGTCGTCATATAGTGAGTGAGACGGCTGACGCTTTTAACACCATGAGGGTTCTCAAGTGCACGCGCACTTGAGTATGTACTACTAGACGAAACGGCACTGCTCATTCACAACATATTAGACACGCAGAATATAGATTCACAGTATACAGCAGTCTTTTAGCGCTGTATATTCATAGACAAATGCATATCGCAATCTGATTTATTGTAAGGCTATATTTTTTATTTATTCATCTATCAAATCACGCATACGTGACATCTGCGTGATACCTAAATTCCATTTTCATGACTGGATTTCGGGATTCAACCTGCATCACGGAAATAAAATGGCCTTAAGTTATAAGCAGAACATAGGCTACCTTTATCTTCATAGATGGATGGTGTTCACGAATATGGGAGTACATGTTCGACGTAATTCCTCCTTTTGCAGCCACTCTTCGTCCACATTTCTTTCAAACTGGATAACCATCTACAAGGTCAACCCTGCGTTTGTTTTTCGGATCCCCAAAGTATTCCCATACTGCTGACTTTAACTTTTTTTTCATTCAGCATTCAATCAGCGTGTCAAATTGTTTTTCATAAATGTATTTTATAAGAATACAAATAGTAAATTGTAATTTGTTTATTTACATAACACCATATTTATCACTACACTTAGGCCCTGTTTAAATCCATCTCCTTTTGTCCACTTTTGACATATGAACGCAAAAGGGAGATGACGGAAATAAATATAGAGCTGCAGCTTTCCTTTCTGTTCTGAAAGCCACAAGACCACGCTGAACGCTGTGAATGCATGTTAGAAATCAGGAATGGTGAAAGAACATTATGCTTGGGATGTCCTCAAACCAAGCTTAGGCCTTAAATCTTGTCTGCTAGTGCGGTTTCCATGATTGTTAGTTTACCTATAATGTTTATTAGGTCAGTAGGCAGAGAGTAGGTGGTTTTTTGTGGCTGTTCGAACAGATTTGACCAAGTGAGTACACTACGATAGCATTCCGCTCTAATGCGTGTTCGACTACCTCTGGTAGTATAAAATTACAGTGTACCCAATTTTGTAGAATTACTGTTGCTGAATTATACACTCACCAAGTTTATAATGTTTTTTGTTATAGATGATATATTTTGATTCATTTGTTTTAATGAAGCTATAATGGAGTGTATTTAGTGGATTGTGTTGTGCAACAGTGAGCATCAGTTCCACACATGTACACACAGTGGTAAAGATATTTTGATCAATGATCAAGAAAAGCTTTTTACATTACTTCTTTCTCTTGCTTTGGCATGTTTGTATCAAATATCAACAGCTGTAAAACAGGGCTGCAGACCCAATAGCTCTCTTTTTGATTTTTTTTTTTTTTAACAGAACCTATGAGTTCTGTCATCAGACAGATTTTTATGCCTGTTCTGATGGCATCCATAGGAATGTATGTTGTTTAGTGGTGATTATTCACGGTATGAATTGCCATTTAGACTAAGCATAATTATAGATATAGTAGTGTTAAAGTATTATGAAAAATGACTGCCTCATCGTCTTCATTTTCCATTTATTTGACACATGTTAACACATGTACCGTCTCTCCTCAGGCACTTCCGCACCCTGTGTTCTGATGATACTCCCATGGTGCGCCGTGCAGCTGCCTCCAAGCTGGGTGAATTTGCCAAAGTGTTGGAGTTGGAGTATGTTAAGAGTGACATCATTTCTCTCTTCACTGCATTGGCATCTGATGAACAGGTCTGGTTTCAGTAATACTCAGTAAAATGTAAACACTCTAATTCAGTCATTACTCAAGCCACAGCTAATTGTTTTGAGCACACGTTGCATGACAAGACCAATGCAGTCTTGAAAGGTTTTCATTGTGTTTATGTAACTCAGTGCTGCAGCAGAATTGTATGGTAAATATCAAAAGTGTTTTCTTCTGACATCTGAATGCAAACATTTACATCACTGTAGGACTCTGTTCGTCTCCTGGCTGTGGAGGCTGGCGTCAGCATTGCCACTCTGTTGCCTCAAGAGGATCTGGAAGCTCTGGTGATGCCCACCCTGCGCCAGGCAGCAGAGGACAAGTCCTGGAGGGTTCGCTACATGGTTGCAGACAAATTCTCTGATGTAAGTGTAATTATGTGCAATTAAATTTTATTGGAAAATCCAAGTGCTTACCACAAAATTCAGTTTGCACGCAGTCGGACAACTTCTACCCCAAATGATTCATAATTCTCCATGCAATCATAACTACACTATCGTTCAAAAGTCTGGGGTCTGTTAGATGTTTTGGATAGAAGTTTCTTATACTCAGCAAGGCTGCATATTGTAAAAAATTATTACAATTTAAAAAATATTAAAATGTAATTTATTCCTGTGATGAATTTTCAGCATCATTACTCCAGTTTTCATAGTCAAATGATCCTTCAGAAATCATTCTAATATGCAGATTTTTTTTTTGCTCAAGAAAAATCGCAGTTACCCCTTTTCCACCAAAGCAGTGCTAGAGCTAGATCGGAGCCAGAGCCTAGTTTCAAATCGGTTCTTTGTGTTTCCACACCCAAAGCCCCAGCTCCGAGCCAGGAAAAGTGGTTCTTAAGTAGCATCAAAACATTGCTGGGCTAGAACAGGGCTAGAAGTAAGAACCGATTACGTCAGGCGCTGGGGGCGGGGTCAACAAGACCAACACAGACTTAAGATCCGCCATTGTTGAAATAGCAGCTAATGGAGCTAACAGCTGCTGCTCGTTTGTAATCTCCGTCTATACAAATTACGGCGTACTGCATGAATGCGTTGAATTCGCTGTGTTTTGATGCCGATGTAGGATCGTAAAGCCATGTGAATCAATAGTAACGTAACGTTTGCATTGTTGATGGAAGCGGTGCTGTGCAGAGACTAGGGATGGGCATTTCAAGCAAAAATAATATTCGAAGATCGCTGGGAATTATTCGATATTTATTCGAAAATCGCAACTCCTCCCCCGCATGCACGCATGTAAAGGCTACACGCATATAAACATGATAACAAACTGTTTAATTCATTAGGGAATAGGCTATATCAACTCAAGCCATATAATTAGTGTAACATGCTGATATGACTGTTATTTGACATCGCCCTAAGTTACCGCAACCGTTAAATGCCTAAAGTCTACAGTGTGCGCGTGAGGCGATGTGTTCTTCTTCTGTTGTCCCATGGCGTTTTTACTCTGACAGTTTAGTTCGAAATGGAGCACGGTTCGCATGAAAAATTGCTTATGTGAAAGCTTACATACAGAGCTTGGTGTGCACTGAGGTACCGAACCCGAGAACACACAACCGGAGTTCGGTTGCACTCGATGCTGTGCCGCGATTGACGTGAATGTGAAACAACGCTCGGGTGTGCACTTGTTCAGGAAGAAAAGTAACCAGCGCATGCGTTTTAGCCGATTGCAATGTCATTAGTTCAATAACACACATGTAAGTGATGATAGTGTTGATGATTTACCTGAGATACGATCGCGACAGCGAGCCTGCAGTGTATTCGCGCATAGAGTGCTATCAGGGCAGCAAATGAATGGCAATTCACGTCTTCTCAAAAGAGTCTGTTTGCAAGCAGCAAAGCCGCCTTCAAGCGACACACATACGGTTAACCCAAGTGTTGTTTACTCAGCTGCACATAATAGCACCAAATTAATTTAAAAAAGCCCAATATATTTGACCCGTGTTCTGTTTACTATCATGCCCGTGCACGTTTGTGATGACGTTAGATGAACGCAAACGCACTAGGGTTCAAGTTGAGTGTGAAACCAGACCAACACTGCAGAGGCGGAGGGAAGAATCACGCTCAGACCGCAGCAAACGTGCCCAGTATAAAAATCCCTGAAAACTGACTGTCATCTTTAGGTACGTTATTAGCAGCGCCTCCCTCTGGTCACATGAATGCGTCACCACCACACCGAAAACATGGGGATTTTTTTGAGGATGATAATCGCACAAACTATTCGATATTCTATAATTAAATCAACTATCGAATATTCGAAAATCGCGACCCATCCCTAGCAGAGACCGATCGCCGTATGATAACGAGTCCAAGCGAGAGCACACGACTCCTTATGCTTTTGATTCACTCATGCTTTTTTTAAAATATTTTTTTAATATATTATTTTTTTATATAATAGTGTCGCTTCAACCCGCGGACATGAAAAACAGCCCCCCCCCCACTCAATTCAATATTTGTTTGGAAATTGATCATTTTTGTTTTTCTTTAAAATTCTTTGAATAGAAAATTCAAAAGAACTGCATTTATTTGAAATGGCAATCTTTTGTAACTCTTTTTTTTTTTTTTTTTTGGCTGATGCTCATTGCTGCTCTTTTACTCTGGGAGCAGATTAAAATAAATCTGTAATCTGTTGAAGCGACTGTGACTAATCTGTGTGTGCCTCGTACAAGTGCAACAGGCAAACACATACCCCTTTTCCACCAAGGCAGTGCTAGAGCTAGTTCAGAGCCAGAGCTAGTCCCAGTTCATAGTTGGTTCAACTGAGGAGCCTTCTAAGAACCGTTTGCTTTTCCACATGCTGAGAGCCACAACAGAGCCAGGTCTTACGTCACTGTATACGTCTCATCTTTCTCAGCAACGCTAGCGAGGCAGCGGCAGTGTTGCCAAGTGGGCTACTTCATCACTGTTGCCGCAGGCTGTTTTTCATATTTTACCCCCAAATGTGATTTTTACAACGCGATTAGGCTTGTTTTGAGTAGCAATTGGGCGGGTTTTGTTGTGAAAACCTGGCAACCCTGGGCAGCGGGAAACACAAACACACCAGGCTTGTTCGAGATGCATCGGCGCTGCGCAGACCGATCCACGTAGGATATTAAAAACCGCATGAGTCAATCAAAAGCATAAGGAGTCATGTGCTCTCGCTGGACTCGTTATCGTACGGTGATCGGTCTCTGCACAGCACCGCGGCCAACAAACCTTCCATCAACAATGCAAACGTTGCGTTACTATTGATTCACATGGCTTTACGATCCTACATCAGCATCAAAACACAGCGAATCCAACGCATTCATGCAGTACGCCGTAATTTGTATAGACGGAGATTACAAACGAGCAGCAGCTGTTAGCTCCATTAGCTGCTATTTCAACAATGGCGGATCTTAAGTCTGTGTTGGTCTTGTTGACCCCGCCCCCAGCGCCTGACGTAATCGGTTCTTACTTCTAGCCCTGTTCTAGCCCAGCAATGTTTTGGTACTACTTAAGAACCACTTTTCCTGGCTCGGAGCTGGGGCTTTGGGTGTGGAAACACAAAGAACCGATTTGAAACTAGTTTCTGGCTCCGATCTAGCTCTAGCACTGCTTTGGTGGAAAAGGGGTAACTGCGACCAGCAAATTCTTGATACAGACTGATAGATCAATCTTTTATTGTAAGCTTGGCTTAAGTGAGTCTGATATAAACGGAGTAACCACTCTGACAGTTGATCCAATAAAGGACTCCTCAAACTGATTCAAACCACTAAATCTTGTGAGGTTCAAAATTCAATGTTGATTCAAGAGTGGCAGAGCTCTACCATTGAATACCGATGTAGCAATCATGGTTATATGATCTGTATTTGTGCTCTTTTAAACTTGGTTTTATATTGCTTATGATATTTAAGCTTCCTGGAAACCTTTTCCCTAGTATGTATCAGTGCTAAGGTTTAACAGCTGGTTCCACAGTTTCAGGATGATAAATCCCTATAAAAAGTCTGGGTGTAAAAAGCAATGGCATTTTGACCTGCTTTAGAAATGAGTTCTGTACCTTCTCACACAGTGCTTGAATAGCACTGGAAGTTAATTTGTCCTTCAGTCTGCAGGAAATAGGAAATTACATTCTTTTCTCTGCGAATTTACAGCTGCAGAAAGCTGTGGGTCCAGAAATCACAAAGAATGACCTAGTGCCAGCCTTCCAGAACCTTCTGAAAGACTGTGAGGCTGAGGTTCGCGCCGCTGCTGCAAACAAAGTCAAAGGTGAGAGAAGGCATCAGAGCAACCATGGAATATGTGACTGAAGTAGGAATGGGCAAAAGTACTCGACTACTCGAACGTGACGGCGACAATAGATCATGAAAACGATGATTGACTTAAAAAAAATGTGTCCAATTTTTTTTATTGGTTATTACGGCATTTTAGGCGTAACCTGAAGTCTGATTGGTTAGCGTTAGACAGCATGCCTTCCAGACCGACGAAATAAAGTGAAACTGGATTTGAAAGCGCGCATTGCAATGATGTCTGGAATCACTTTGATCATGAAATACAGTTAAGTGCAGCGCCAATCTGTCATATACATAGCATTAAAATGATTATACCGTTATACCGACTGGTGTTCATTCTCTTCAGTTTCAGCCAAATGCGATGCCCCACATTATCGACTCTGGGTTATTTGAGGCGGTTATATTATTTTAATATAGGCTATTTCTTTTTTCAAAATCATTGATTTTAATAATGCAGCAGTGTTATTTTGTTACCACTCTTTCATTGAAAAAAATCCTATATCCTATAATCCTATACTAACTATGAAGTTGAGTACCTCTCTTATTAGTCACAAATCCAAATTTGCGCGGTTTGTTCATATTTTGTTTGCTTCACATTAATTGCATTAAGGGCAATTCCAGTGTTATGGACGTGACATTTGCAGTCAACTTGAAATATAAATTCTTAGAGAATGCTTTTAATACCAATATATTGAACCGTTTGTTTAATATACTTAATAAAGGTCAACAATTTTAGTCTACACACGTGTTTTATATTTTAGATGAGGCAAATATACATGCGTTATGGACATGACAAGTCTTAGGTGACAACCTATTTTTTAGGAATTCTGTAAATTACACTGCGTAAACCAATAATAATACCCACTGAATGAAGAAGGGTTGGCTCTCCACATAACATAAATTTAAACATTTATTCAACCAAATATTGAAATCTGCGACAACCAGTATGGTAAGATATCACAATTAATCAACTTTATTACAGTAAATCGCACTTTCAAATGGTTATGGATTTTTTTTCTCATGTTGACAAGCACGAACATTGTTCAAGACTCAATTTAGAGACCATGATTTTCCTACTAACAGAATATTAATGTTTATCATGTAGTATTCAAATAGCAGGTTTCCCCCACAGTCAGGTGAACTCTTTGACATTATTGTCCGCAGATGTGAGACGCACTTGCAATCATGTCAGTTTTGTGTCTAAGGCCACATCCACACAAAGCCAGAGCTTTCTCTATCCGATCTTTATTTCCCCCCCTCTCAAGAAATATCTGTGTACACACGAAACCACTGAAACGGACTAAAAATTATGTAGTATACATGCCAGACCAGTATGTGGCGCTGTAATTCTGCCACAGAAATGCACTAAAAAAGGAGAGTTGTGGCTGGAAGGGGTACAGCAACGGTCGGAAGTGAGGCAAAATCCAAAATTGTATTAATGCCTACACCTACCCCAACTCTAAACCTACCCTTACAATAATGCAAATACAATAATTAAATGACGCAATATTTATGTGTGCATGCCCAGTGGCCGTAGCTGTATCCCTTCTAGTCTTTACCATGGGATGTTGTGTAATGACACCACAGTTTCACAAAATATACAGATTGGCTGTATACACGAAAACGCAAGGGTGTCCGTTTCAGATTTATCCACTCTGGGACCCGGTTTCAAATGATACCGGTTTCAGGCTCCTAAAACGCTGGATCCGTTTGGACGGAAAGCTGATACGATACTTTTTTTTTTTTTTAACGTATACAGCGAAACGCGTTTCTGAGTGGACGGGGCCTAAATGATTGCATGGTTTTCGGCCAGTTTATGCAGTTCAAGTCAAAATTATCACATTTTATTTTAAAACATTTAAAAATTATTGCAATATCATTATTATTATTTTGGCAGCTTGATTGTGGGATTATGATGAATATTCATATTTCAACCAAGAGGGAAAATGCGATATCCCAATTGTCCTATGAGACACAATGCTCTTCTGTAAGTTGTACTGTATCATGCCTACCTTCTGACATTCGTATTTCGTTCTGGAACTGGAAAATGGAAGATTGGTTCATGTGTGTGTGATCCACTTGATCTGCGCTACAGTCACGCTTTATTAAAGAGCACATCATCTTTTGTTTGAATTTTGTTATAAAATCGGCTAAACTTGAAAGTTGAGACCTTTTTTTCGTATTAAAACTAACAAAGCACAAAGATTATTGCGATTTATTGGATATGCATGGATATATACTGTATGCCTAAAACAGATCACAGTGATAGTCGTATGCATATGATTTAATATGAAGCGTCCATAACGGACACGTCCGTAACGCATTATTATGGTTGTTCAGAGCAAAGTAGTACGATGAATTGTCGATCGTAATAAGCATTAGTGTTGTCAAAAATTTCGATAAGTATCGATACTGAAATATCTGAAACGATACGATACTCCTTTTCTATAGTATCGATACCAGCCACGCTCTCCTCTCCGACCGATAGCGAGTTGACACGCACCCGCCTCTCATTCAGTCCGGTTAACCCTCTGAACACGGCGAACGCGTGTTCTGCTGGATTTTTCCTCATGACTGTGTGTTAGTATGGGTGTGACTGGTCTGAATTTCACGCGGGATTGCACATAACGTTAATTATTCTATTCTACTCATTCCCACAGATTTCATGCTTGCATCTGAAGCGCACACGCACATACCGTAATAAAGCCGCCTCTGACATACAAGGGCAAAAATGAGCTCCTCCTTCCAGCTTATTAATGGTCAAAAACACTCAAAAAAATATCTCAATGTCCATCTTGGTGAGTATAAACACAGTTGTAAACAGTTCAGGAAGAATGTGTAGCAGGAACAGTGTTTGGGATCCATGCGTGCGTCAGGTCTTAAAGGGACAGCAGTTATTTATTATTCGAACTACAAAAAGACAAACGATCACTTACCGCTGCTCTTGACTGATTAACTTGTGTAACTCTTATGGATTCATCTGCATTTAATTTTTTATAATCAAGATTATCCAATGTTATTTTAAATTTGATTACTTTGTTTAAAAAAAAAAAAATCTGTTTATTTACCTGAATACTGTTAGACCTACCTGAAAAAATAAAGCAGTCTATTTAATTTGTTTCTTTATTCTATTGTATTTATTTGTGCTATTGTTAGTCATTTTGTTTTTGTTCTTATTTTATTACTGTTTACTCGTGTTTCAATTTGAAATCAAGCTTTCTTGTGCTGTATGTAAGCTATTGCAACACAATTAGTTAGCAAATCTTTGTGAGATCATTGTAATGGTATTTGATCAACGTTTGTATATGAGAAAAACCTTAAAAGCTTTATCATATAAAGTGATCTCTTCAGAAGAATTTTAATTGCCTAGACTTAAACGGACAAAATTTTTTACGATATTAAAAAATATCTATTTGTCAGTATGTGCAGCATTTTTTCCCCGTGGTATCAAAAATGGTATCGAATATCGATACTTTTTTTAGGTATCGTATCAAAGTTAGAAATTCCAGTATCGTGACAACACTAAATACAAAGCTAAATTAATGTCTATGCTTATTAAAGTTATTTGTATTTATAATTGTTCTATTATATAAACTTAACCATTAAAACTTATGGGTGTGACAGAGCACTGAAGCGCCGTGACCTCTTAATTATAGCCCTTATATATTTAAAAGGGAGTGCTGTTATGACACAATGAGGGTATTTATTTCTTAGGCATGCCTCCAGCTTTCAGCAAAATGCTTACTGTTTAAATAGTTTAAAAGGGGTGTCTCTGATCCCTCTTTTGAAAGCCTGAAATATGGTTGGTTGAAATTATTTTAGCATTGTTGCTCACCTCATATGTGGTGGATATTTCTGTTAAAGCACATTAAATGGACAACTTAAAAAGGGTTTTGTTCTTCTGGTAATTCGTTTCATGGTAAGGATGACCTTTGCATGGAATTGCTCTTAAATGAAAAAAAAAAGTTGACTTGTATTCCAGAATGTTTGTTTTCTTCATTTAATCTCAAATTTTGAATTTGCTGAAATTTGCCTTTTTTTCAGCTTTCATATGTTCAGTTCCTCACTTAAAGAATAAAATATTTAACTAGGATTTTTGTAATATAATGTAGCTGGCATTGTAACAAACTGGGGTTCAAAGACTGTAGATGACTTAACAAAAGGCCCATCTAGTCTGCAGTTTGTTTGTAAATTTGCTCTCAAGCTGGTCTTTTTGTGAAATTGTACTCGTATTGCCTACCAAAATTTTGTTTATTGTAATGAGCCTAATTGTTTATTTTTCTTATCCTCAGAATTCTGTGAAAATTTGCCAGAGGACAGCAGAGAGACTATCATCATGTCACACATTCTCCCCTGTGTTAAGGTAAAATTCTCAGTCAACCAACTCTCTATGGATACACTGAAGCTTGAGTTGCCTTTGGCTGGTACATTTTTATTTTTACTCCAGAAGTTTTACTAGAACAATGCAAATGAGAGAATTCTATATAAATATAAAATATAAATTTAAAACATTTAAAGACAAATAAAAGTTTCAAATAAGAACAAATAATCAAACTACAAGCAATAGCACAAATAAACTATAAAACACAGATCCAAATGAAATAAGTCCTTTTCAGGTTTTTTAGATAGATCTAGCAGTTAGATAGATTAGGTACAGAAATTGTAATCAAATGTAAACAACAAAACACTGTTTGTTCTTCACTGTATCAATTAAATATAGATGAATCCTTAAAGTTTTAAGGATTTTTTTTTGTTGCAGTAAGTCTTTTGTTGTTTGATTAACATTAATAACACAGACAGCAGCAGGAATGAATGTTTAAATTGGCAAGGCTTAAAAACACGTCCAAATGATAAAATGTCATGGCGATGCAGCACTGGCCCGATCGGGACAGTGGCAGTTCTGTCAATTCTTGGCCATCTGGCAGTCCTTATTGTCGAGCCCTGCATTTAGATTTATTTGACAATTCACAATTTATTTGACAATTGACAATTCTCTTTACGCGGCATGTGTAAGCCTCTCTTTCTCATGTTGAGTGTGTGAGAGAAAGCGGCAGAGGGCTCTCTTAGCCAAGTGACCGTGCATAAAGCAATGAAATGATATCTGCACTAAATGTTTTGCCTCTAACTCAGTCATAGGCGAGTCAAATCATACAATTTACAAGCCATTTGCTAATTAAAAACATGCTTCAGGGGCTGTTTACACCACACCGTTTTTTCAACTAAAAACCTTTTATGCTCTTTGGCCGTTCATTTACACGACAACAGCATTTTGGGAGCTTGAAAATGCTAACTTTTGTGTTTTTGAAAACTATATTGTTATTGTCTCTCTGTAAACTACAAAAACACGAATCTGTGAAAACGGTGATAGCATGCACATGCGTATTGCATGCTTAATCGCAGAATGCATATATGCGCAGGGGCGTATACTTTCTTTTCAAAGTGACATCGCCATCTACTGACCTAGCATGCATAATACAGCGTTTTTAGTCATTTTCATTGTTCCGTGTCAACTGGGATCGTTTGGATGATGTTGTCATCTGTAAGGGTACGTGTAAACGTATTTGAACGTAAATTTGGGCGCATTGTAGAGGTTGGTCAGCACTTCAGTCAACATCATCTCTGCAATCTGTCACTTCAGGCTGATTGCTTGTTCCTTGTTGTTCCAGTGTACATCCTCACATTTAATTTGTATGTAGTTCCAATCCTGGATCAGTTACTGGCAGATAACTCTTGAGTCAGCATCTGTTCTCCAAGCATCTAAGACTTAAACAAGATCAGATTAACAGTGTGTCATTGTGTCTGCACTCTGACCTACTGGCTGTAGCAACACTAGAACACTTTTCTGCACTGGCTCACTTAATGTGTATCAGTGTTTTCTCCTGGATTGTAAAAAGCATTTTGTTCTGGTGAAATATATTTTGGCATAGATTCAAACTGCTGTTGGACAGGTGTTTTAATAGCTAATATATTTTTTGAAAATGTGTCACTTGTTTTATATATGCCCTCCATAATACCTGCCCAAAGCATAGAGCCAAAAAATGTCAAGATTCTTGACAGCACAGCACATTTTATTCCAAACTTTTAGTGTAGCTGAGGTACATTACAATCTTTCTCATAGAGAGAGCTTTGACATCTTTCATTGCCATAGAAACATTCAACATGTTCCAAGTTCCCTCTGCAATGTAATTCTCCTGAGTAAAAACATATTTAACCCTCAGAGCCCGACGGCATCGCCCACGACGTCACACGGCACCTCCGATAAAAATCTATATTATTTCATGAAACTTTTATCAATTTTCTTACCGTTTTCTCCAGCAGAAAGCTAACGAGCTAGCCATCACGGGGGTGTCTTTGGTGTCTTTGTAGCCTTTACAGAAGGTTTTCTATCCAGCCTGGAACATGTGCATCTTTTTGGAGTTGTTCAGCAATAAATCAAAACGCTTACATCCAAGATATATCCACTTGATGTCCATAATTTATACATTTTCCGTCATTTTTGCCGCTAGCGCGATGCTAGCTGCCATTTTGGATGAGGGTTTGACCAATGACAGGCTGATCCGTCATCCACGTTGGTGTGCGTCATTACGCATGAACCACAGCTCTGTTATTGTGGAGAGATAGAGATGCACGCTAGTATTGAGGAGATAGAGAGAGAGACGTGCTGCAGTGTTGAGTAGTTTTGTGGACAAAGTTTGAGGAAAAAGTTTGAGGAGAAAGTTTGAGGAGAAGTTCCTGATAGGAACTGTTTTGAGGCTTGGCACCAGTAAATATCCAAAATCCAAAGAGGCCAAAAGCGCCTGGACTTTTTTTGGAAAAATGTAAATAGTTTTGGTTCTGTATAAGTTATCATGTTTATTCCTGAGTTCCAGGACTCCAAAGACTTGAACAAACAGTTTTCCAGAGGAAATATGCTTAGCTTTTATTTATTTGTGTGTGTTTTCAATAAATATTTGAGGGATTCAATTTCCGTTTTATGTTTTCATTTGTCTTTATGGTCCCATAACTTATTTTACATTCAGGTGACATCAATGCAACACAAATATACTGACAGTGCAACTTGTCTTGAAAAAAAAGAGGTGTGTCAATTGTCTGTGCACAACAGGGTTGATGTTTTACAAGCTTTTTTAGTAAATAACACCAGGCGGAAAATTTATTGTAAAAATACCCTTAGGTCTCTGAGGGTTAAATATTACAAGTTATTAACAATAACTGTTTTCTATCTTAATACATTTTAAAATATAATTTGATAATTTATTGAAATTTTCACAATCATTACTCCAGTTTTCAGTGTCGCATGGTCCTTCCGAAATATTCTCATATGCTGATTTGGTGCTAAAGAAACAATTCTTATCATTATCAATGTTGAAAACAGTTGTGTTGCTTAATTTTTTGTGGAAACCATGAAACATTTTTTTCAGGATATTTAGCTTTTTCTTGTAACATTATAAATGTCTTTACTGTCACTTTTGATAACTATATCTTTTTTTCTTTAGGTCTTATTGACCCCAAACTTTTGAATGTTAGTATACATTAGGGCTGGGCGATATATCGCATTAAGCGCATCTCGTCAGTAAAGCCGGTTCCTCGATTAGTTGTAAATCGCCATCACCTGCTTTCAGATGGAGCGGACATATCGCCTGCAATAATTAATGTGATATGGCTCCGCTTGTCAGTGAACTACGGCTCTGCGTAGTTAATGCTGCTCCATCTGAAAGCAGGTGATGGCGATTTACTACTAATCAAGGAACCGGCTTTACCGACGAGATGCGCATAACAATGTCATGCGATATATCGCCCAGCCGTAGTATACATATATATATATATATATATATATATATATATATATATATCTATCAGAGTTTCCGCTAGAAAAAAATGGTGCCGGTCAAAGTGACCGGCAGAGGTTTCGTTTTCCGGACATTTTGATGATATGCCGGTCAAATATCGCCTCTTAATTATTCAAGTTGAGGAAAACTGAAAGCAGTTTATGTAACTTAAAAAAAATGACATAATCAGGCCGTATATGCAACATGTTTATTAGCCTAACTTTCAAATAGACGGGAAAAAAACATGAACGTCCGATTGGCGTCAATCAACCAATTTTTTTTACTATGGTTTCACATTTCATAGTTTAACAAACCAACCCCCCTTCCCCACATAAAATATCCGAATATAGCATTGTTTTTACTCAAGCAAATTTAATTATAAACTCAGTGTCTCATTTAGTTGGTAACATTTAAATTGGCCACCGTGTGAAATGACTCCTTGTCAAATGAACTTGAACAAACAAATGACTAGGCTTATAACATTGTCTCGCGTCATTTTTGGCTACTTTTTACGCTTTTTTGCAGTGCTGAATTGTGCAGCTGCCAACTTAAAATCAAAAGTTCCCAGTGTCTCTCCACAACTTGCAATGCGCATAAGCCGCGTAACCTTGTTCTCCGCAAGGCGACTTCGCTGCTTTGTCTTGATCCGATTCTGCAGTGAGAACCCCCTCTCTGCAGGAACACTCGAGACAGCCACGGAGCGCTGTCATGACAGCGAGGGCATCACGTCGCAGGCTTACGGTATCGATAAGAGGAGCGGTGTCCGCAGACTCAAGGCTTGTAAAATGGCAAACAATCCTTCTGATCGCTGGTTCTGCATATTCTTGCAGAACCGGCGGGGCCGGTTACTAGGCAGTTTTAATCTGACAATTTGACCGAAAAGATTTAATTTTTTCGGACATTTAATTTTTTTCCCGGCCAATGTCCGGTAATTACCGGACAACGGAAACCCTGATATATATATAATGTATGTATTTATTTATTTTTTCTTTCAAATTTTTCAAATAATTCTCTCTTTGTAAAATAAGGTTGAAGATATACAGTTTATTATTAATTCAACAATAGTATCGGATCAGTATCAGGTATCGACAGATACACAAAGCCCAGGCATTGGTATCGGGACTGAAAAAGTCGGATTGGTGCACCCCTACTGTTTTTACATTCACATGGTATATAACACCCCCAGTAGGGTTGGTAGCAAGATACCAAAGCTCCAATAGATGATGCCGATTCCAGTGAGATTTTCAGTTTATGTAGCTTTCAGGTATTACAAGTGATTGAGGGTCGTATCAAAACATTTATTTCCTTTCATGGCATTGTGGTGTTTGCTCCTCTGTCAACAGGAACTTGTTTCAGACACTAATCAGCATGTGAAGTCTGCACTGGCGTCAGTCATTATGGGCCTCTCTACCATCTTAGGCAAAGACAACACCATTGAGCACCTGCTTCCCCTTTTCCTGGCCCAGCTCAAAGATGAGGTAAGCCTGCTGTGTGTGTGTGTGTGTGTGTGTGAGAGAGAGAGAGGAAGAGGGAGAGCGCGCCAGTACAGGTCTGGCTGAGGTAATTTGCGTCATGTTCCAGTCACAGATGATACTTCTGTGCAACTGCTCACTTTGATCCTGTTGACGTGAGGCATTGCTAATGCTAGCCTTTTAGTGGAAAGCAGAAAGCATTGAAGTGAGAGATGAATGGATGAGTGTGGCACACTATCTCATGTCTCTTTATTTTTCTGGAGCTTTTTGTTGCTTGCTGCTGTCTATTGTGATTGCTCTTCTTTAAGTTGCTTGGGAGTAGTCTTTGAACATCTGTCAGTCACACAGACTGCATGAAATAATTAGAACAAAGCCACCTCCTGGACTGCAGCTTGCATTGATCCATGTTTTAAGACAGGAAGCAGTTTCCTATTCGGTGTTAGTTCTTGCACTGTTTGTTCAGGAGTAGTGCTGTGTAAAAAAAAAAAAAAAAAAGAAATCCTGTCACAGTAATCAACCTGTGAATTGTGATACAATTGACACTGAATGATACCTTGCTGACTGCACGTAGAGATTAACATATAGCGCAACATGCTGTAGTAAGTGCAAAACAAATTGCTTTATTTTAATGAACAGTTTCATGAATCAGACAAACCGTTTGGTAATTTGATTACACACAAGTAAAACATAAAATCTGCACTTTCATGTGTGGTATTTAAAAAAAGCATATTGAGAAAATGGTATCAGTGTTTGTCATCAGTATTTATATGCTATTATCAGGGATGCAAGCTTGTCACCTTTCTGTGAAATCTGCCATTTTGGATCCAAAATAGGTCATTATTGTGATTTTTGTCTAGGACAGTCTTTGGAGAGAAGACGGATCGTGTATTACATCAAAGTAATAAGAGAGCAATTTGAAAGCATACAGAGCCGTCTGCTCTCATCGCTCTTGCTGTATTTTGATGTCATACATTGATTGCTTCAAGTCGAACACACCTAGAGTCTCATGAAATCTAGGCCTGTCGCGATTTGTCGATACAATCGACTGCGTCGACGCTGTTAATTAGTCGACGTCAATATTTTTAGTTGACTGGGTAAGTTGGGTACGAATAGAAATTGTATTAGTACCGGTACTTTAAAAATGACAGCAGTAATTAGCAGTAATAAGAGCAGTATTTCTTCATTTGCGTCGATGTGTGACCGCAGGAGTGAGGACGTGTGTGTGAGCTCTGCTTCCACCGTTCACTACACAATGGAAGCAAAACAGTCAAATATATAAGCACAGCTCAGGAAAAAGAAAGCAACAGAAAAGTGCGGCGCGGCCGGGACGTGCTCGCGCACGCTGTCGGACTCTGACCTGAAGCCCGCACACACCTTTCATTCAGACAGATCACGACGCCAGTGTCGCGGCTTATTGGGTCTGAATGGGAAGAACAATGTAAAAATGCACGTCCTGGCGAGTATTCGGGTAAACACAGTCGCATTTGTCTTTAGTGAACGTATACAGAGTTGAATGAGAAATCGGGTGTTACAATGAATTTGGTCCGTGCAGCTCTTAAAGGGCCAGACCTAATATTCTGTTTGAAGCAGGGCAGGAACATGCCGGCCAAGTGAGGTTTTTAGGGTTTTTTAACTCTAAAACAATGATAAAAGAATGAATAGTAAATTCTGTAATATTATTCAATTACTTTTACAGTTTTTTGCCATGGTATCAATTCAGTTTCGGTATTGAGGTATTTTAGTCTGGTATCATATCGAAGTCATAATGTTGGTATCGTGACAACACTATTCTATATAAAAAGCATTTGCTGATATTCTCTTGTTTTTATGTTGGTTTACAAATTTGTACCTTTTTACATTTTTACTCTTTTAGTTTTACATTTTGTCAAGGGATTGTTTACATTTATACTTTTTATTGTACACTACTGAAGGCCAAAGTTAAATTAAATGTAAAATTGTTGAAAATGATTGCGATAAATTAGTCGATAGATTAATCGATATAAAAATAGTCGTTAGTGGCAGCCCTAATGAAATCATGAGAATATCACAAAAACAACAACTGTCCCTTGCACATGCACGACTGTAGAGAGCCATCTCTAGGAGGTCTGCCCGCATGCCTTAAAATAAGAATCTTGTAAAGTAGCGTTATGATAACCTTAAATTTAATTGGCGATATTGATATGTAAAGCTTGGGACTGTTAATTAGCCTGACATGGCTTTTTGATTTTAACATCGTTAGCGTTATTTCCACCAAATCAGCTAACGTACTTCTAATAAAACTCGTCTAACGCTACTAACATTACCATTTTGCCAACGAATACAACTTTAGTTGAGCTCTACTATAACAGTTTGCTTTTACACACACAATATCTTTGTAATTTTATAATGACATGGTTTGAAATGAACACCCATCAAATGCGGGTAAAAATCAACTGTGGTGGGTGACTGTGAATTAGCCAATTTGGCGAGTGATGTTTCACAAATTGTGTTCACTCAATTTGCTGGTGAAGTTTTTAATCTGTGCAGATTTAGCGCACATGCTCAACTCGTGAGTCAATATGAATATGAAATCTAGCTGATTTGCCCAGAACTTGCACATTTCTGGCTTACTTGGACACAACTGTCACTAAAGAAAGAATAAAGGCATGCTGGTTTGTTTGCTTTGAAGGGAATAGCGCCGACACAAGTGTAAAACCCAGTGTAAAAAGGAAAGTACCACCTAGCAACGAAGCACACCTGACATTGTCATTAGTTTTAATAATTAACTACTACTAAATTTAGTAATTTAAAGTAATTTTTAGCATGTTTTCTGGAATGTTACACATTTTTTTTCATGTCCTTCCTTTAGTGTCCAGAGGTTCGCCTCAACATCATCTCCAACTTGGACTGCGTGAACGAGGTGATTGGAATCCGCCAACTCTCACAGTCTCTGCTTCCGGCTATTGTTGAGCTGGCTGAGGATGCCAAATGGAGAGTGCGACTGGCAATCATCGAATACATGCCCCTTCTGGCTGGACAGCTGGTGAGTCCCGACCGTCAGTGCCCTCAAGTGCTTTAAAAGAGACTGAAGAATAAGAACTGGCCAATGGACCAGTCTTATCTCCATTTCAGGATAAAGCATTTTAACTAATCATCCTATTAATTTATTGCTGCCAAGTCACTTTGGGTCCTGTAAGCTGATCTAACTGAGGAATCCTTTTTTTCTCTCCTCGTTCTGGTGCTTCCAGGGTGTAGAGTTCTTCGATGAGAAACTAAATTCTCTGTGCATGGCTTGGCTCGTCGATCATGGTAGGTTACTTATCTTTTTATTTTCATAATTTCCTTTTCATCTGAAGTGTTAAAAAGTGTTCAATTCTGGCACATAATGTAGCCCATACGATGTTAAATGTTAGACTATTTTTGCAATTCCGTTTGCTTGTAGCGGGAAAACTTAAATATAATGTGTTGGAGTCTGTCAGTAGACTAACACTTTAGTCTCTGTAATCTTTAGTATATGCCATCAGAGAGGCAGCCACCTGTAACCTGATGAAGCTGGTGGAGAAGTTTGGAGCAGAGTGGGCACAGAACACCATTGTGCCCAAAGTGCTGGGAATGGCGAATGACCCCAACTACCTGCACAGGATGACTACCCTCTTCTGCATTAATGTGAGTCAGAGCTTATCAGCATTAACAAACAGCCGCTGAGTCACAGAGAAATGTTTGGGGTTGGTGCTGATGCACTTAGGTGGAAAAGCGCAGTTTGAAGTACGCTTTGACATTAAATATATTACTGTCTGTCTTGTTATATCCATGAAGTGATATTTGGCTGATATCTAAAACTTTTGTTTGGCATAAACAAAAGTTAGGGTTGTCACACTCAGATTTTAAATACACCATTTATTGTTGCCAATATTATTGTGAAATCTCTAGTTTTGAGAAAAAAAAAGCTATCAGTCAAATTAATCTTTAACTTTAATTCACACTGATTTAGTTTCAATATTAAAGGGTTACTTCAGCGATTAGCATTAAGCTTTGTATCAGTAGAATCCTGGTAGTATATTCGAATTATGGTACTTCTACTGCTAACAAATATATAACTATGTATAGGCTACTGTGTGATCAGAAATCTTGTTGAACATTATCGAAAGTCTTACCTCTAGGCGAATGCGTTTAGTATCAGATGGCCCAGGCTGTTCGTCATCTTCTGGGAAGGTGAATATCGAAGGAATCGCAGTGTCCTTCAGAGTGGCTCTCTTCATTCCAAGCACATTCGGTCCATAGTCTTCCTGCTTGAAATGGCGACTGCACACCCTCTGTATTTTCAGGTTTTCCATATCGGTGTCCTCTCCAAAATTTGGGTGGTTGATAGGCTGCAGCCACTGTTTGCACCCCTCCAAATTTCTGAAAGCGTATGTTAAAGCAGCACTAGGTAACTTTTCAACCTTCATAATATATTTTCAAGACTCTTGTGGTGATACATCGACTTACAATAGGTTGAATGACACGTCTGCCATAGCCTGACAGGGTCTGTATCGTTTTTAATCGTACTTTTAAACTTCGGGTTTCAGGTAGTAACCCGAGAAAAAAAGAACTACAAAATTCGACTGCTTTACGGCATATACGTCACTTCCTTAAATTCGGACGTGCGAGGGTTAGGGTTAGCCTATGTCTAAACGGCGTGTACAAATTTGGTAGGGGCTACATTCTCGCAAGTAAATACATAAGACGTACAAAATCATATTTTAGGATACTGTAACGCGTGTGTCCGGGTGAAAAATACGGATAGCTCACTCAACGCAACTGGAGTCGATGCAAACACGGAGGCGATTGACATCAAACAGCTCGCACTTTATTCCCCGCGGAACCCCCACAAGAGTCCGGCACAAACTCCACTTCCGTCCACAGCATTACCCACCAAAACAAAAATAAAATGTTAGCAACAGAAGACAGAAAATAATCCGCACACATGGGAGCTCGAGGCGCAGTGTTCACTCACTCACACACACACACACACACACACACACACACACACACACACACACACACACACACACACACACACACACACACACACACACACACACACACACACACACACACACACACACACACACACACACACACACACACACACACACACACACACACACACACACACACACACACACACACACACACACACACACACACAGAACGCACGCGCTCCAACCGGGGCGAACGCTCTTAAAGGGGCCACACTATTTTCCTACTCGTTACAATACCTAACATGTCTGTGATATTTGTTTATTTGTCTTGCCTCAAGCTATAATGCAAATTGACTTTTCAAATTTGAAGATTCATCTATGGTAGCTTGATATTATATTGACGATATATGGTTATTACCTACCACTCAAACATTGAATTGAAGTATCATATAGATTCTGTAAAACGGTAACCAATAGACTAGACTACTATAATGACGCTGGCTTGTAAACGTGAGCATCGCGATCATTTGGCGTTTGAAAAAAAAAAATTAAACCCATGAAATTATATTCATATGACATGCTGAAACATATGCCACTGTACCTGGGATGAAGATATTTCACACGTGACGCAAGCAGAACACCTGCATGTGAACTCCTCCTGCAGTGTTCAGGGCTATCATAGTTGTCATGTCAACAAATGCACGTGCTATGCATCCCCTGATGTAGGATGACAGAGTTTACGACAGTAGTAGAGGACAATACTGTTTCCCAACTGTAGGGGGACCCCGAGAGCAAAAGTTACCTAGTGCTGCTTTAACTTCACAATAATAATTGGAAAAGGGCTAATTTGGAGTGAGACCATAGACGTTTCTCGAGCTGTCGTGATCTTTTTTTGGCGCTCTAATGTGCCGTGACATTCACTGATCACTGTAGCGCCTCAGTTCAAACAAACGACAGCGCAGCACGGACATGAACCAATCACCTCCGCTTAACAGCACGAAAGAAATCATGAATGAACACAGGGCTCGACCATATACTGTCTGTAAGGGCTTGACGTTAATCTTTGTCTGGGACAAGTGACCGGACAAGTATCTTAAAAGTTAATAAAATAACCAGAAACACGAGAATGATTCTGGTTTTATTACATTTCAATGTAAACCGTGATTGATAAGGGATAGTGTATTTCTGGTAACAAAGTCTGCCTGAGAGAGGCATTTGTGGAGAAATCAAAACAAATGAACATAACGGCACTATAAACTCACAGAAGAAACATAATGGGGTAAAAAGTTGTAGTTTTATTTATAACTTATGATACTGTCAACAACACGAGTCGTCTAAGGGAGCTGTTTTGCTGAAAATCATCATGATTGCAAATGTTATATTGAATTTTGTGACTCAATAAACAAGTAGCCTAGTTAATATCAAGTTACTTACATTTTAGACACAAACAACATAGAACAAAAAAAAACAATTTCACTGACGAAAATGGTTCCAAAGGAAAGCAACACTCAGCGCGGTGTTTTGTTACTGATACCCCTTTTCCACCAAAGCAGAGCTAGAGCTAGATTGGAGCCAGAGCCTAGTTCCAAATCGGTTCTTTGTGTTTCCACACCCAAAGCCCCAGCTCCGAGCCAGGAAAAGTGGTTCTTAAGTAGCACCAAAACATTGCTGGGCTAGAACAGGGCTAGAAGTAAGAACCGATTACGTCATGCGCTGGGGGCGGGGTCAACAAGACGAACACAGACTTGAGATCCGCCATTGTTGAAATAGCAGCTAATGGAGCTAACAGCTGCTGCTCGTTTGTAATCTCCGTCTATGCTAATTACGGCGAACTGCACGAATGCGTTGGATTCGCTGTGTTTTCGTTGTGTTTTAATGCCGATGTAGGATCGTAAAGCCATGTGAATCAATAGTTGTTGATGGAAGGCTTGTTTGCAGCGGTGCTGTGCAGAGACCGATCGTCCTATGATAACGAGTCCAGCGAGAGCACACGACTCCTTATGCTTTTGATTCACTCATGCATTTTTTAAAATATTATACGTGGATCAGTCTGCGCAGCGCCGATGCATCTCAAACAAGTCTGGTGTGTGTGTGTTTCCCGCTAGCGTTGCTGAGAAAGATGAGACGTATACAGTGACGTAAGACCTGGCTCTGTTGTGGCTCTACTAGCCTGTGGAAACGCAAACGGTTCTTAGCAGGCTCCTCAGTTGAACCAACTATGAACTGGGACTAGCTCTGGCTCCGATCTAGCTCTAGCACTGCCTTGGTGGAAAAGGGGTATGAATGATTCAGCGTTTGAATGAACGACTCAATGACTCACTCATTAAGATGGTCACTTGCTGCCACCTACTGGTGGTTTAGTATCATGTTTAAAATGTTTTAAAATCTTATTTGTACATTTAAAGGTCCCATGGCATTTTTTCTATTATTTTATAATATTATTTTAAAGTTTCCTGAGGTGTACTTGTATTGTTAGTATGATTTTTACATCAAAAAATTTCATAATTTGGAAATAAAAGGCATTTTTTCTATACTGTTATTACCCCTCTGACTGAATGCCCTGTTTCAAGGGGCGTGTCTGCTGGGAGACTTCAGTGAAAACTCCCACTGTTGTAATTGGCTGACATCTTTGCATTTGAAATGAGTGTTAGATTATGTTGCGGAGGGGCCGTGGTTTAGTGAGGCACTGCACACACCGCATGCATGAGAGAGATAGATTGACTGGGCACTCGTGAACCACCGAGAGCTGGATGAAGTTTTATTGTACTGAGTTGTTGAGAGCGCTGTGCTAATAGCGCAAGCTTATTTGTAGCTGAGAGTTCTGAATAAACAGTCCCAGTCACGTCGACTCTGTCTTCTTCCACCTTATTCTACGAACTTTGTAACACATGTAATGTACCATTACAGCTGTTGAGATGAACGAATCGTCATAGGAATAGATCATAAAATAATGCTATAATCCACACTATCACATGAAAGGCTGCAGTGATGAGCATTGAGTAGACAGACAGTCTGTTGATCGCGAGAATGCAGTGATCTTGTCATTGCCATTAGTTGTGGTGAAAGCATTTGCAAAATGCATTTGCATTTGGTGTTGCAAACACCACATCGACATGAATACAGTAAGAGCTTCGTTACACGTCAGAAATCACTGATCACAGATCAGGCATAAATGAACACTGTTTGTCGCTGTGCTGTCGAATCCATATCGTAAAGCCTGTGCTGACATAAACTGAATCCATTTTCTCCGCATGCTCTGGGCGGGGAAAGCAGAGATAGGGGAGGTAACCTTTCCTGTTATGACGTCATAACATGGTGCGCTCTACATTTCATGCCATGGGACCTTTTTAAACGTTTAAAACATCAATCTCATAACATTTGTTGTAGTTGTAATTTTTCAGTGTAAATTATTTACTTTGATTGGTAACAGCTCTATAGTGTCTTGACTGAACTGAATTTATTGATCAAATGTAAGAATTTGACATGAAAGATTATACATACATTTAATATGCAAGTATTTAATTCGGAAACATGTCACCTTTTTCACCACTTGTGAGTTTGCAGGTCTGAAAATACACTACTGTTTAAGTTATTTTAGGAACTAGCTCGTCATGGAGACTCACAATATAACAGCGTCTTTTTAGCTTCTAGTCAACTAATGTTAGAACCGGTAGGCGTGGCTTGGGGTTGGCCTGTAGGGCAGCGAAGCAAGTGCATTCTGGGAGTTGTTGTTTTCCATCCACATGAGCCAAAAACACATTTTCTGGCTTTTCTCTAGAACGCCGCACCAGATAAAATGTTACACATTTCTGCTACATAAATTACCCAGTTTAAATACACATTCATCTTCCCAGCGCTTTAACATCAATATTTTATAGTTATTGTCAAAACCGGCATATTGAGGCCCCTAGCATCAATGCTGTTTTGGGTCTCTGAACAGCATCTCCAGTTAGTTCTGAAACATAGTGAGCCATCTTCTCTACATAGGCAATTCCCTTCAAATGCAACATACTAACTGAATTTCAAGGGAGTGATTTTAGAGCACTGTGCATATGCAGCTACAATAATGATCTTCAAACAAAACACATAGGGAACTTGATCTGTTTGAATAGAGTTTAATGTTAGCATGTTGCTAATCTAATTGTGTGATTCTGTAAAGCCGCTTTTCCACCGTCGGGCCGAACGGTTCCAGTTGTGTTTCCACTTGAGCCTGGTACGGCACGATTACAAACTGTTCTCAGTCTGGAATTCTCAGCACGATGATCTAACCGTGCTGAACTGTGCTGGTAGAATCCGTGAAGTGATGTCGCCACTCAGGATTGGCCACTTGTCTGTAGCTGGCTACGTGCTCTATTTGAGCGTCGTAAACACAAAGTAATAATAAAATTAAAAGAAATATCTGATCATCCTCCATAATGCAGTCGTTATTTACATCTCATATAATCAGTAGACCAAGGCAAAGACTGACGCTTTTGTACATTCCAAAGAGCCGCTGTTATCAGCCCCACAGAGGAAAATGAAACCAGAACCATACCAGCTGGCCTGGATCATTACGGAATAGAACGGTTAAGCAATGAGAACCATTCGCTCCGATGGTGGAAAAGCGGCTTAAGTGTAAAACAGATACAAGTTGTTAATTGTATTGTATTCAAATTCCAAAAGAAACCTGTATAATGGACCTTTTGGATCAAGCCTTCATTTCAGGAGTTTGAGAACAGAGCTCATGATCCCTGTAGCAGCACTGATGTGTGAAACTGTCTGTTTTAGGCTCTGTCTGAGGTGTGTGGTCAGGATATTACCACCAAACACATGCTCCCTGTAGTTTTAAAGATGTCCAACGACCAGGTAGCCAATGTACGCTTCAATGTGGCCAAGTCTCTTCAGAAGATTGGACCTGTGCTGGACAGCAGGTATGTGATCATCCACATTTGACCAGAAAAAGAAAATATTTCTCTTAATTTGACTCGCTTCAGCATCATGTTCCCCTGATGTTTTGATTCCAGCTCTCTGCAGACAGATGTGAAACCAGTGCTGGAGAAACTGGCAACAGATCAAGATATGGATGTCAAATATTTTGCCCAAGAGGCCATCAGTGGTGAGTTCCGCAACTTCTGCTTTTGAGTGTTGTGCAACCAAAAACACAAACCAAAAAGCTACAATGATTATTAAATACAACCTGAATCAGTGTAAAATTACTCAACATTATATAACACTTGAGTTAAAAACAAAATATCAAAACTGTTTAATTAGTAATATTGTTTAACTGTTTAGTTTTATAATAATATTTTAAAATGGATAGTTCTAAAGGCACTGATTTGTTCAGGGTGAAGTTATTTATTTTCTTCTTCGCTTGGGAGTAAAAAGTTCAAAATACCTGACCAGTGATATACAGGAACAAACATCCTGATGCTGCCCATGCTGTTTAGAGGAATGTTAATGTGCTGCATGCTTTCCTCTCAATAACAAAATAATCAGCAAAAATGTCAGCAGTGAGAAAACGGGGTAACACTTTACTTGAAAGGGTGTGCATAAGACTGACATGACACCTTCATAATAATAATATGAAGGATTTTGTATGCATGTTTATGACAACTGTCATTTTAAGGGTCATTCGCTCAATTATGTAATTTTTAATGCAAAGATGACATTATTTGTTATGACAAATTGACATAAACCAATACATCATAACCTGTCAATGTCTTTGTCATGACAACTTTACATTACCAAGACGACATAACCTGTCATAATTCTGTCATAAACATGACACAGCAGATCAATTATCGAATTTAAGAAACTACTTGGCTTTATAGGGTTAACATCTAACTGTCATGTGGTTGGTTTTGATGTTGACTGAGGCCATTATAATGTCATAAATTTTTTTCAGTGGTACAAGTTGAATTTGTCATTAAAATGGCATTAAGTGTTAATACTATGTCAAATAATTTTATAACGGTGTCATGAATATTTTTCAGTTCAGTGTTTTTAAAAAAAGGTTTCCTCCACCACCTCCAGCAGAAGGTCAGATAATAGACAATTTCAAATGTCTTAAAAATATGAATAGGTGTTAAAGAAATAAAATCAATCATCCAATAATAATAATAACAAGAACTGCAAGCAGTTGTACGGGGCCAAGCCCCAGAAGGGGCTGTAGCGCAATGCAGAGCCAATTTTATAAAGTTGTCCCCCACTGGATATAAAAAAATATATAATTTTTGGTCCCCACCATATAATACGTCTCTACAAGGGATGCAACAATACAGTTAGTCCACGTTTCAATACATAAATCATTTTTTTTAACCACGGTGTTTGGTTCTGATGGCTTGTCAAAGAACATCAGTTTTTTGCTATTCTATTCTTAGGCGACAAAGAGGTTGAGAATTTTTTGCAATACTCTTTCTTTATTTTACTTTAAAGACTTGGAAAACCTTACTTAAATTTTACTTTTAAAAAAACCCTTGTACACATTCCTAGTGTATAGTATAATATTATTTATATATATATATATATATATATATATATATATATATATATATATATATATATATATATATATATATATATATAAATATATATATATATATATATAGCAGCATTTAAGTATGAAATTGAACGAATAAATGTAAAAATAAAACACGACATAGACTTCACTATAAAATATACATTGGTTCTTATTAAAGCTACTGTATTAAAGTTTTTCAGTCAAGAGCAGTGAGTCATTTTTCTCGTTGTCTTTTTTTGTTTTATTAATAGTCATCGATTACTCACGCTCAAGTTGTTTTACATCTGAATAAAGTTTGTTCTTCTGTTGGACATAAAATATATTTTGAAGAATGTTGGAAACCAAACAGATCTGGTCCCCATTGTAGGAAATAATATGGATGTCAATGGCTACCATTAGCTGTCTGGTATTCAACTGTCTGTGTTCAACAGAAGAAATGAATACAGGTTTGGAACAACATTAGAGTGAGTAAATAATGGCATAATATTAGAGGTGTACTGTCCCTTTAAGGACAGCATGTTCACTAGGCTGCGCTCAGTGCGTTGCTGTCTATTTAAGACCTGCCCGCATCTAATATACAGACATGCCGATTTTACTTTCACTTAACGCATGCAAATAATGAACTTCCGTGATGGCGAATATCTATAGTGTTCCGTGAGTATAACTCTACCACTAACGTGTGATATGAATGCATGTCATGTTGATCAGTATATTGGGATGTAGGCAAATGTGTAGAAAAATGATTAATTAAATGCAAAACCGGAAAAAAAAAACGCAATTCACAAGCGCGTATTGAACCGTGAATGCCGTACCGAACGGTTGAATATTATATTGAGAATTGTGGCATCCCTAGTCTCTACTAATAATAATAATAATTATGCCTAGATGGTTGATTATTTTTCACTTGATCTTTTTTTATAAACAGTGTTTACTTTTAAACCGCATACAGCCTTTAAATGTTTATGTATTATTTACTTATAATGATAATCATCATTAATAAACTTAATACATTTAGTTATTTTTTATTATTATAAATGGTTAAATAAAAAAAATATTACAAATATTTAGCTGTGGTACCGAAATTGGTACAGAGTACCGTAAAATTTGTATGGTATTGGTACCGACTACTGGAATTTTGGAACCGTGACATCCCTAGCTGACAACATTTATTACCCAATTACTGAACTATTATTTGGAGGAGTATTGTACACTTCAGAATAGCTCTTTTGACTTTTGTAAGACAAGTAAAAAAAGAGAAAAAGGTCAATTTATAATGTTTTGTTTCATAAAGCAACTGATTTTCAGTTGTTATTTGTTATTTCTACTTCTTTCCAGGCACAGAACACTTACTTTTTGAGAGTTGTTTAAGTGAGAGAAGATCCTGTTGTAATGTTTAATTTATTTTATAGTAAAAATAAAATTTTGCTTTGAAGAAAAAGTGGATTTTTGTTTGTATATGCTGTCAATTATAGTTCGTAGAAAGAAAATCAGAATCGGCAAAAATCTGTATCGGCCGATCTCATTAACAAAAAACAAAAAAACCCCAGGAAATTGCAATCGGTGCATTGTGTGTAGTTAGGACACGGTGTTATGGTATTGAACTTAAATTAACTTTGTCACTTTCAGTTAGAATTATATAAAGCAGCTCTCCAGTGTATCTGATAAATCGGTTGGACACGTAAACAGTGACGTGTGACGTCATGGAAATTTAGCTTTGGCATGCTGTTTTAAACTCCCAAATGAACTTCCTTTTGGCCTCATTTTGTTTTCGCTTGCATTATATCAGGTCCTTAATATTTCTTTTTATTCTCTTCCTACAGTTCTTTCTCTGGCCTAAAGTACCTTCTTGCTGAACGTAAGACCCATCTCAAGCTGACCTCCATTGTATTTATTGACATCCAAGATCATCCACTGGACTGTTTATGGAGAAACAATGTGTTCTGTTCCCTCTCAGTGAGAAATGTTATAGGGGAAACTTGGCTTCTCAGTTTTTTTTTTTACTTTTCACCACACACCATCTTGCTCTTCGTTCCTACCACGCAATAGGCCCGCTGAGCCCCTCTTGCTAATCCGTCACTTGCTAACCTTCAGCCTGGGGACATACACTTAGATGGTGTTTTACTATCCACCTAACAATGTAATGAAGCATCATAGGTTTAGAGAAAAACATAGATGTTTTGAGGCATCAGTTGTCTAGATTTAACAGTCATCTGTTCTGATGGGCTGAACCATGTTTGCTCTTAGTGCTGATTTTAGGCTCGAGTTGACCCGTGCATGCGCACAGCATGACCAAGGGCCGAATCACTACCGCAACTTGCAACTCTCATTTGAACACTGTTCCTGCGCCCCGTCGTACACCGATTGTTGTTAAACCAAGACCCAATAAAGCACTAGCCGCTTGTCTGTTCTTTCAGTGGCGTGCTCTCATACTGTTCTCAAAGTGCTTATCTTCTTAAAGGGACCATGACAAATTTCCATCTCCTTCCTGTAACTGTTATAACAGAGGATGGGCATTCCTAAACGGCCCTTTTTATCTTCAGAAGGCAAGCTTCTCCATTCTGTGCCATTTGACCATATTGCACATTTTCTTTTTTTCTTTTTTTTAAAAAGATGTTTAACTTTTGTCCTTTATATGAATGCATCTGCATGCCTCTTGCACACAGGTTCCTTAGGCTGTCTGTATATTGAGAAGCTTAATCGCAGGGCATCCTAAACTCTCTCCTTCAACTCATTGCTTTTGCCTTTGATGTTGACTGTCCGATTCTTCAGCTTCAGAGTGCAGTCAGTATAGTAGTATATTCTATGTAATGAGTCTTTAGAATGTGCTTTGGGTTTTATATGAATATGGTCACATTGCCCTTGATAGAAGGGAACTCAATAAAGAACGTTATATAACCCCATTTCACTGTGTGGATCTTCTGTAATCCGGCAAGTCATATACAGTAAAATGCAATATAGCGTGAGGATATCTAAGCTGGGAGTGGATTGCAGCAGAGCTGTTTTATTGAAGAAGGCATATCATGAGAAATCAAATTTTCCTTTATCTTTTGAAGACAACACAGATCGCTTCAAAGCAGCTTTACAGTGATGATAGGAAATGAATTTTGTTTTAGATGAAAAGCTAAAGTAAGTTTTTGATTTAATTTCTGTTGTAAAACTGATTTCAAAATGTAAAAAAAAGCGCATTAAAAAAATAACAAGCATGATTTCATCTCTTATGTCTTGTGTTTTGGTCATAATTTAGACTTAAAAAAAAAAAAAAAATCAAATTTCAGCTTTTTATCTCATAATTAGGACTTTTAATCATAATTTCCAAAAATAAATCCAAAATTTTGAATTCTTAAGCATGTCACGTTTTTGACTTGATATAATGATGAGGACATTTAAAATCATATTTTCAACATTTTATATCTTAATTATGACTGTGATAATTGAAATGAGCTGATCAGTAATATAGTTGAATATTTAGTGTCCCCAACTGAGCAAGCCAAAGCCAAAGGCGACGGTGGCAAGGAACCAAAACTCCATCAGGTGACAGAATGGAGAAAAAAACCTTGGGAGAAACCAGGCTCAGTCGGGGTGCCGGTTCTCCTCTGGCCAACGAACGAACGGTGTATGATTATGATTCTGGCAACATTACAGGTCAGAAGTCATATTAGATTGGAATATTCGAAGGATCTGAGTCATAGAACACTCTGAAGGATTGTAGTCAATAGTTCACTGAACTTTCAGAACTCAAAAAAAAAAAAAATCCTGAGAATTTAAGAAACGCTTGTGAATTTTCGTTAGAAACTTGCATGTCCAGTCACAGTGAGGTAATGGCAGGAGTGATTAAAATAATCCATAAATACAAATAAAACAACATTTTAACAAGTTTATTTTCCATTGTGTGATTTGTATGTATGTAGCCTACTCTCTCTGTTATGTACACTATACTATTCAACCTTGTGGGGTCAATTATTATTATTATTTTTTTGTGGAACTTTTGTTTAGCAAGGATGCATTGACAGTAAAGACGTTAATAAAGCTTTTGAATGGCATAAGTATGCAGTTATTAGTATTGCAGTTATATAAATATTAGTAATTAGTATAAATATTAGTTATTAGTATTGCAGTTATATAAATAAATTTGTGTTAAGGGGCCTATACATATATATTTTTTTTAAGTCTTTTTTTTCTCTCCTTTTAATTATACTCTTGCCGTTGTTTTTTTTTATCAAAATTGTTCAATTTCTTTGCAGACAATGAATGGAACATCTCTCTTAGTGTTGTGTTGGATCTAATAAAACCCCAAAATAACTAAATGAAAATAATTCAGTCAGCCCCAGCAGCTCTGAAGGATCCTGTCATTGAGTAAGAGTGCTTGGTTTATTTTTAACTCGCGTAATTGGTATTCTCAGTTAACTAAAGAGGAACTAATAAACTCAGTCCTGACTCGTGATAGAATAATTCGATTTTGTTTTTATTCATTTAGAAAACTTAATTC
Source organism: Romanogobio albipinnatus (assembly GCA_023566225.1). Taxonomy (NCBI): domain Eukaryota; kingdom Metazoa; phylum Chordata; class Actinopteri; order Cypriniformes; family Gobionidae; genus Romanogobio; species Romanogobio albipinnatus. Next base: position 56,770,320 of record CM042242.1, read on the forward strand.
AAATCAATATCTCATCGCTAAAGTCTTTGTAGCTTTTAAAAATTGCTCATATTTTCACCGATACATGCAAGGTCTAACAGCCTGTGAGAGCTTTGAGCGTTTGTTCTGACAAGGCTGTTGTCTGTCTGAATTGTGAAGCTGCTGCTGTCGTGCTTGCTGATGAACAGTTTACAGCTGGAACATCACGACTCACCTTTTGAGTGTTAGTGCCATTCTGCCCAGATTAATCATCAGGGTAAATTAATCAGCATTATGCAGCACTCCTGTTCATTCAACAGCTATCTATAAAGCTATCATTTTACACACGATGGCTGTTCTCAGTTTTTTGCAACGTTTCTCCAATTTGTATTAGTATCTAGACAAGTGACAAATTGCCTGAATCATAGGGCTAATTTAAGCATTAAAGGAGGAAAAGAAGGCCCTAAGGCCTCAAAAAGCTTTAAAAAAAAAAAGATGTAATATAGTGAAATATAAAAATGTAAAATAACTTTTCTATTTGAATAAATTTTAAAATGTAATTTATTCCGGTGATGCAAAGCTGAATTTTCAGCATCATTACTCCAGTTTTTAGTGTCACATGATCCTTCAGAAATCATTCTAATATGCTGATTTGCTGCTCAAGAAACATTTAGGATTATTATCAATGTTGAAAACAGTGTAAAACATTTTTTTTTAGGATTCTTTGATGAATAGAAAGTTCAAAAGAACAGTATTTATCTGAAATAGAAAGCTTTTGGGTCGGTAAGAATTTAAAATTTTTTGGGGGGAAAGAACTTAAAGAAATGAATACATTTATTCAGCAAGGATGCATGAAATTTATCAAGTGACAGTATAAACAATTATAATGTTGCAAAAGCTTTATATTTCAGGTAAATGCTGTTCTTTTAAACTCTATTCATTAAATAACCCTGAAAAAAATGTACACAACTGTTTTCAACATTTGATAATACTAAATGTTTCTTGAGCACCAAATCAGCATATTTCTGAAGCATCATGTGACACTGAAGACTGGAGTAATGATGCTGAAAATTCAGCTTTGCATCACAGAAATACATTACATTTGAAAATATATTCAAATAGAAAAAAGTTATTTTAAATTGTAAAAATATTTCGCAATAATACTGTTTTTGCTGTATTTGGCCAAGTGAACACCTCAAACTCGTTGTGCTCAGACCATCTCTGAAGCATTTTTGCTTTGTGGCAGGGCGCATTATCAGCTGAAAGAGGCCACAGCCACCAGGGAATAATGTTTCCATGGAAGGGTGTACATGATCTGCAACAATGCTTAGGTAGGTGGTACGTGTCAAAGTAACATCCACATGGATGGCAGGACCCAAGGTTTCCCGGCAGAACATTGCCCAAAGCATCACACTGCCTCCGCCGGCTTGCCTTCTTCCCATAGTGCATCCTGTGCCATGTGTTCCCCGGGTAAGCGACACACACGCACCCGGCCAGCCACGTGATGTAAAAGAAAACGTGATCCATCAGACCAGGCCACTTTCTTCCATTGCTCTGCGGTCCAGTTCTGATGCTCACTGTTGGCGCTTTCAGCGGTGGACAGGGGTCAGCATGGGCACCCTGACTGTTCTGCGGCTATGCTGCCCCATACGGAACAAACTGTGATGCACTGTGTATTCTGACACCTTTTTATCAGAACCAGCATTAACTTCTTAACCAATTTGAGCTACAGTAGCTCATATGTTTGATGGGACCACAGTGGCCAGCCTTCGCTCCCCACGTGCACCACTGTTCCTTCCTTGGACCACTTTTGATAGATACTGACCACTGTAGACCGGGAACACTCCACAAGAGCTGCAGCTTTGGAGATGCTCTGACCCAGTTGTCTAGCCATCACAATTTGGCCCTTGTCAAACTCGCTCAAATCCTTACGCTTGCCCATTTTTTCCTGCTTCTAACACGAGGACAAAATGTTCACTTGCTGCCTAACATATCTCACCCACTAACAAGTGCCGTGATGAAGAGATAATCAGTGTTATTCGCTTCATCTGTCATAATGTTATGGCTGATTGGTGTATATATAAATATACACATTACAAGTACAAGTACAAAGAGTTTGTCACGAAGTTGCGTTTCGATACTCATGTTGAAGCAGTGTGCAAAAAACGGCCAGCAACGTTTACACTTTTAGGAAGCTCTCTACTTTTAATATCAGTAGAAGTCTTATGACCATGTACTATAAATCTTATATTGAATTTGTTCTTTGTTTCTCTATATGCTGTTGGTATGGTAATGTAAATGTTAAACATTGAAACTCATTGAATGGCATTGTCAACCAAGGTAGTAAGATCATGGCATTAAGCAGACTGGGTTTTGAACGGTTTGTCTTACAGAAAGCTAGAGCTATTCTTGCAGACTGTACTCGTGCACTGTTCCATGAATTAAAAAATATAGATATACAGGTCCTTCTCAATAAATTAGCATATTGTGATAAAGTTCATTATTTTCCATAATGTAATGATAAAAATGAAACTTTCATATATTTTAGATTCATTGCACACCAACTGAAATATTTCAGGTCTTTTATTGTTTTAATACTGATGATTTTGGCATACAGCTCATGAAAACCCAAAATTCCTATCTCAATAAATTAGCATATTTCATCCGACCAATAAAAGAAAAGTGTTTTTAATACAAAAAAAGTCAACCTTCAAATAATTATGTTCAGTTATGCACTCAATACTTGGTCGGGAATCCTTTTGCAGAAATGACTGCTTCAATGCGGCGTGGCATGGAGGCAATCAGCCTGTGGCACTGCTGAGGTGTTATGGAGGCCCAGGATGCTTCGATAGCGGCCTTAAGCTCATCCAGAGTGTTGGGTCTTGCGTCTCTCAACTTTCTCTTCACAATATCCCACAGATTCTCTATGGGGTTTAGGTCAGGAGAGTTGGCAGGCCAATTGAGCACAGTAATACCATGGTCAGTAAACCATTTACCAGTGGTTTTGGCACTGTGAGCAGGTGCCAGGTCGTGCTGAAAAATGAAATCATCTCCATAAAGCTTTTCAGCAGATGGAAGCTAGCTGCATTGACCCTGCCCTTGATAAAACACAGTGGACCAACACCAGCAGCTGACACGGCACCCCAGACCATCACTGACTGTGGGTACTTGACACTGGACTTCAGGCATTTTGGCATTTCCTTCTCCCCAGTCTTCCTCCAGACTCTGACACCTTGATTTCCGAATGACATGCAAAATTTGCTTTCATCCGAAAAAAGTACTTTGGACCACTGAGCAACAGTCCACTGCTGCTTCTCTGTAGCCAAGGTCAGGCGCTTCTGCCGCTGTTTCTGGGTCAAAAGTGGCTTGACCTGGGGAATGCGGCACCTGTAGCTCATTTCCTTCACACGCCTGTGCACGGTGGCTCTGGATGTTTCTACTCCAGACTCAGTCCACTGCTTCCGCAGGTCCCCCAAGGTCTGGAATCGGTCCTTCTCCACAATCTTCCTCAGGGTCCGGTCACCTCTTCTCGTTGTGCAGCGTTTTTTGCCACACTTTTCCCTTCCCACAGACTTCCCACTGAGGTGCCTTGATACAGCACTCTGGGAACAGCCTATTCATTCAGAAATTTCTTTCTGTGTCTTACCCTCTTGCTTGAGGGTGTCAATGATGGCCTTCTGGACAGCAGTCAGGTCGGCAGTCTTACCCATGATTGCGGTTTTGAGTAATGAACCAGGCTGGGAGTTTTTAAAAGCCTCAGGAATCTTTTGCAGGTGTAATTAGTTGATTCAGATTAGGTTAATAGCTCGTTTAGAGAACCTTTTCATGATATGCTAATTTATTGAGATCATCAGTATTAAAACAATAAAAGACCTGAAATATTTCAGTTGGTGTGCAATGAATCTAAAATATATGAAAGTTTAATTTTTATCATTACATTATGGAAAATAATGAACTTTATCACAATATGCTAATTTATTGAGAAGGACCTGTATATATAAACAGTATATATGTATTGTATTGAAGAGTGTGATGAATGTGGTATGAACAAAAACGTCACTCGCACAAATGTTTTCAGTCAAGGACCTTTATTTCCCCTTGTGCAAGAAACTCAGCATTTTCAATTGAATATAACAAAATTCATATTGTGATTACATATTGGGAAACATTTTATCACTGAAAAACGACTATAACAAAACAGTTCACTTTTCAATGTCAGTATTAATATCAACACTAGTCAAAGATCTGACTACAAGTTCTAAATCGTCACGAAAAGATCTTTTTCCTTCAAAGGCATAAATGACAACACAACCAACACCCATATTTTGAACATCAGAACTATTTCTCTAGATATTGCTATACTTTTGAATATACTGTAGGACCATGACAAGTATCTCATGTAGCTGGCTCCAAAAAAATCCACATAGTGGACTTCAAAATAGAACCTAAATGGAGACTTTGGTTCAAGGTATCTTTTAAAAGAGGGTACTTCATACTGCATTTTCAAACAGGAAGTTTTACTTGAAGAATTACATAAAAAAAAAGGAAGGCTCTTTGAAATGAACAACAAGAATGGAAAGGCACAACACTTAAGTTTCTAAAAAAAATCAGTTTGAGTAGTAGTGCACGCTGTGAGAGATCATTGTATGTTGATTGTGATTGGTCTAATCCATGTATCTCAAGTCTGAATGTTTACAGTGGCTCTAAAAGCAAACATACTGGTGGAAAATACATGTATTGTAACCTTGTTCTTTTCTACTTTCCCAGTCCAATTTGAAGAGTCAGTAGGTAGTCTAATTTTGAAGTCAACAGGAAATCATATTTACTTTAACACATGTTGTTTGGTCTTGCTGTGCACAACCATCAGTGCATATTATTCCACAGGTGATTTGTTTTTGTAATCTTTTATCATTGCTCTGCCCCATAACTTTTTTTGCTTTCTGCTCACCTAGGTTATGCATGCTTATTGTTAACCAGCAGTTAAAGGAACACGCCGACTTTTTGGGACTTTAGCTTATTCACCGTATCCCCCAGAGTTAGATAAGTCCATACATACAATTCTCATCTCTGTGTGTGCCATAATCTCTGTGTGATGCACCCACCGCTAGCCTAGCTTAGCACAAAGACTGGAGGTAAACTGGTAAGACCGACGGAAAATGAAAAGTTGCTTGAACTATTCTCTCATTCAAGTTAGCCTGTTTTCAGGCGATGTGTAATATCATTGCACCTCTGCACCCATGGTACAGCAGCAAAGTTCCTTGATTATTACGCAGGAATGAGAGAATAGTTCCTAGTCATATCGGTCTAGAAAATCGCTACTTTTTATTTTCCGTCGGTCTTAGTATACGATGTAACTATACACATCACAGCATGTAAATAGCAAAATGTTGGCATTATTTTGTCACTTATTGAGCAGTGGGCTAGCTAGAGCCGTTTACCTCCAGTCTTTGTGCTAAGCTAGGCTAGCGGTGGGTGCGTCAGACAGAGTTATGGCACGCACGGAGATGAGAATGGTATGTATGGACATATCTAACTCTGGGGGATACGGTGAATAAGCTAAAGTCCCAAAAAGACGGTGTGTTCCTTTAACCAGCTGTTTAGGCAATGTGGTAATACTTACAATGAGTTTGAATGAAAATCAAGGCAGAGCAGGCTAATTTTAGTATGAAACAAAGCTTTCAAATTTTGTCCTTTTTTTGTAAGAATTTACTGTTTTGTGGCTCTTTGTGACATGACCGTTTGCTGTAGCACCTCGGTTCAAGCGGCACGTGAACCGATCATCTCTCCCTAGTAGTTATAGCATGAATTAAGCCTGAATGAAAATTAAAAGGTATGTTGTTTCAACCGCTGAAAGATGCCAATACACACCATTTTTGAAGTTCAAGTCCCCCAACATTAAAGGTGCTGTAGGTGATTCTCTGCAGAATTCTTTTTTGTTATGCTGGTTGAAAGTCTCCTCATATCCTGATTGCAATCACTCTGTTAAGCGGTCTAAATGTATTTTTATAAATATATATCGTCTGTGGAAGGTGTAGGACCATAACATTTTCATTCAATCCTTGTGTTCGGTCTGAACGACCCTATAGCATGTGTTCCCTGTCGGTCAATGTGTGTTCGCATACCACTGCGCAGCCAGTTCACGCAGACATTACACGTCATCAGCACGTTCCCGTACGTTGTACAGACAGAGCAAGAATGGCAGACAAGCAGCAACAACAACCTGACCTTCCTTCAGAACTGACAACAAGTGGCCTTCTAACAAGTTAATAAACAACTCTACATTTACCTGCTCATCTGCAATTCGTCTAGTGTACAGATGTACCCTTTGGGGTAGCTGCCCCCTAGCACAACCCCGCCGGCATGTGTCCACTCAAGTCGGACAAGGTGCTTGTCTCCATAGAGACATCATCGGAGCGAAGCTCTCATCGTGGAAGCCCTGGCATGCAAGTAATATTATTACTCACTGACAAGTTCTGCTAGCTAAACAAACCGAAAACTTGCTGCATCTAATTCATTTAAATTTTTACTTTGGTATGTTGTACCATTACTAACTGTACTACAGTTAGTAATACTTACTGTTTTCTCACCGATGAATGACACATGATGTATTGCAGTAGTACGTTTTCTCTGGTCTTCTAGGCTGTGCACGCTCATGCTTTCAGGAGGCGTGGCTTTGGACAGCGATTTGCAGGGAGGGTGGGATTGTACGCTTTCAGTGCTATCAGGCTAAAGTTAGCATTTACCCAGATCTCCTACAGCACTTTTAATCTGCTAAATTTCCTGTCTGGGTTGTTTGTCGGACGAAATGGCGGATTCTGCATTATGATTGGTCAGATCGTTTGTCAATCTGTTGGCGAAGGGTGAATTGAACTAAGGCCTAATCCTGGTTTAGTCTAAGCCCTGTCTGTAAAACCAGGCCATAGTTTGTTCATTTATTTGTAGTTAACAAATGTTTACAAATTGAATCTGGAATCAAATCCAAATCCATTATTTATGTAAACGTGTTAGATGCAGTTCTGGAAATATGGTGAGACTTAGAGAAAAAGTCATTTTTTTTCTCTGAATTGGACATTATAACTCATAATTGTGAGTTTATATCTCACAATTCTGAGACAAGTAGTCAGAATTGCAAGATATAAACTTGCAATTGTAAGAAAAAAAGTCAGTATTGCGAGATATAAACTCGTAATTCTGGCTTTATTTCTCACATTTTTGACTGTTTCTCACAATTGCAAGCTTATATCCCGCAATTCTGATTTACAAACTTGCAAATGTGGCTATATCATGCAATTCTGAAAAAACAAACAAACAAACATGTGAATTGTGAGATGTAAACTCACAACTGTGAGAATTGTTTTTGTTTTGGAGCTTAGTGGATCTCGAGTCTCGCTCTATATTTTGTTTGCATTTAATACCCGTTTCACTCACAAGTACATCATTTTACTAAGGAAAAAATGCTGAATTGGGTTTCATGATGTCTTCTTTTTTTATCCCTTAGATACGTCCTTATATTTACACATTTCTCTGTTAATGATCTATTATTTAAAAATCACAATACTAATGAAAACTTGAGCAGCTACTGGTCATTTAAGGATGAAACAAACTACTTATAAAACACTGAAACTTGTAGAACTCTAGAGTATTATATAGGAAAATTAATATTGCTTTAATACTGTTTTTTAAACTCTATGGTAGCTGCACTACATTTTCATATGTGCTTACCAGAAAAAAACATTTCAAAACAAAGGGCGCATTTCACAAACATCTTTGAAAATGAAGGTCTGTAAGGGTCTACCACAGGATCAAGTGCGCATCTGTAAGATGTGACCCAAACCATGGCATTTTGTTCGTCCCTGAGGGCGCTTTTTCAGTCTGAGAGCCAGCCTCAGAGTGCTTTATTTCACATTTAGTTTACGAGTACACACCCTTGTGGGGCCTCTACGCTCTCGTTCATCTCGCAGTCCAGGAAAGAAGCTTCAGGTGCGGGTTGCACCGAAGGGGTCTCTGCTTTGCCTGGGGGGAGAGGAGGCTGGGCAGGACTCCATGCATACAAAGGCTCTGTAGGGAGGGACGGGGTGTAGTTTGTTTGATTGTCTGGAGGAGGAGGCCAGTCTGGGAAGCGGGCTGACTTGGGCCCATACGTCAGGGAAGAGGTGCCGGGCTCCAGAAAAGGGGTTAGGGTTTGGGTCCGTGTGAAGGGAGGGCTAGACAGGGGACTCCTGCTGTTTTGGGGGTCCTGGAGAGGGGAGTGACCATCCTCTGCCAGCTGCATCTGGTGGAAGTAGGCCTGTACCTGAGACTGCTTCTGGAGATAGAGCCTTTTCTGCTGCAGTCTGCACATTACAAATGGAAAGGAGTCATAACTGAAAGTCTTTAGGACAACTTCAGGACATGATGAATGCAGTTGTTTTTCACCTGTGCTCCTGGAGTTGTTGCTCTAAAGAGCGTGGTGAAACCTCTTTACAAAACATCTGCCCACTTCCACTTGCCAACTGACTGGCCCTCTGAAAAAAAGCAAAACAAGCCATAATACATTAATAATAATAAAAAAATAATAATAATAAATAAATATATATTTAATATATTAATGAATAATATTCATTAAACTATAAACTCTGTCAAATGTACTTTATAGTTTTTATCATACTTAGTCAACCTTGTCCTGTTTTTGTTTTTTCACGTTTTAGTCAATTAAATGTCAGAGAATTTAAGTCGATGAAAACTTTTCACATTTTGTCATGCTGCATAATGGTTAAATTGATAATCCTGATTATTTTGCTCAAAATGATAAAATCACAACGATTGTTGCCATTCGAGAAATATATTTTTTAAAATTCATCAGAATTACTTTCGCCTATAAGCACAAATCAAGAAAATGCTAACCCATACGCATGGTTTATTTGAAATGATCTAATTTCCTGAATTGTTATAGGCTATATCATATAGGTGTCACACGTCTGTCTTGTCTTGTTTTGCACATGTGGTGTTTTGGTTTATTTCTGGGCCATGTGCTCTTGTCTTCCGTCTGGACCCCACCCTTCTTATTATCTGATTATTGTTTAATTGGCCCCACCTGTTTCCCTCCTGATTTGTGCCCTTTATAGTCTCCTTGTGTTTCCAGTCTTGTGTTGGATCGTTGTCATGTGTCTCCTGGTTCCCCGTTGTGCTTCATGTTCTGTTCCCCTCATGGGTTTTTGTTTATTTTGTTAAATAAATCCACCTTCTCTGCAACTTAGTCCTCACTCCCATTTTTCCCTTGCGCAACGGGACATAACGATCCGACCACCTAGAGGACTCAGCAGAGTATGGGGATCTTCCTTTTCCCATCTCCCTGTCCTTCCACTGCACAGATGGCAGCCCAACGTAGCAAGCTCCTCTCTCTTCGGCAGGAGGGAGCCAGTGTGAGGGAGTTTGCTTACCAGTTCGTCTTTGCAGCGGAAGGGCTCAACATCAGTGAGGCAGTGCGCAAGGACATTTTTAACAACAGCCTTAATGAGCCTGTCAGCGCCTGGGAGATGGGAATGTTGGGGATACTATCATTTTGGCAGTTTGTGTGGTATGTATACCATTGTAGATGGGAGGGTGGTCTTCCACCTCTTGGCCCTCCCCCACTTCTCCTCACAGACTGCCAGGTCCCCAGTCCACAGACGACCCTTTCGGGGAGAGGGAGGAGAAAGAACGGGGGTCGCCATATCTGCCATCTACCCGGAGGTGGTTAAAGGGGCAGCAGCTTCCCCTGAAGTGGTTGACTCCATATCACCTCGCCCTCGTAGGCGCAGGAAAGGGAGGGCTCCTGGAGTTCACCCAGTTGCAGTGGTCCCAGTTGCGGTGGTCCCAGTTCCGGTGGTCCTGAAACGGAGGAGGAGAAGAGAGGCTCCATCTGTGACAGTTCCGGTGGTCCCAGTTCTGGTGGTCCCGAGTCCGGTGGTCCCAGCTCCGGTGGTCCCGAGTCGGTGGTTCCAAGCCCAGAGATCATCCCGGAGGTTGCTGCCATCCCAGATGCGCCGCCCAGGCGTCTAGCCCTGCCTGCACCACCCTGGCGTCTAGCTCTGTTCGCACCGCCCAGACACCTGGCTCAGTTCCGTTTCAGGAACTGGTCTGTCCCTCCCGTTCCACCCTGGTCTGTCCCTATTGTCTGGTAGCCGCTCCGTAGGGAGGGTGTAATGTCACGTCTGTCTTGTTTTGCACACAATAGGACAAAATGACAATTTGCACACAACGTGACAATAGGCCTACTGGTAAAACAAGATAATTTGAAACAGTGAAATTCTAAATTACTTATTACTTTTTTACAAATATTATTTTTTACTAAAAGCAAAAAAGACTTTGCATTGTCACACAGAGTTGCATAAGTGCATTTATCCAGCAACGACAATTGCAAATATAGTAGAGAAATCCATGTTTGGATTTATTACAGTTCATCACCGAGGTGGTTTGATCGCAGTCACACAAACAGCGCAAGCGGCTCGTGACAGAACACATACTGACTGAAATGACACTTTCATTTAAGCAAAAAATCTCAAATGGAGATAAACTGCAGCTTACTTGTTTGTCAGTGTTTTCAGATCTACCGCACTTCTTCTGTAGTGTTGGGTGAGTGCGTGGTTGCCAGATTGCAAAGAATTAAGTAAAACACAGGGTAGAAAACATGTTCTTTTAAATTCTTGAAATCAACCGCAAGCATGAAAGCTCATACCGGCTTGTTAAAAATAGTCTGTAATTTTTGTTGTGTCTTTTTTTCCCGCAAGTAATTTTGGTCAAGGTTTTTAATTTTTGACCACTTTTTGTCATACTTTCGTCTTTTTTCGTCAACGATATTGCATGTTGATATAGTCACATTTATCGTTTAAGGATGTCAGTGTTGTCTTGTCATCGTCTCGTCTTAGTCGTGGGAAAAAGGTAAACAACAAACCTTTTTCATCAGATTTCCTTGACACTATCTAGATGGCACAGGCTGATAGGTCCTTTACATGCAGACTGCTAGCAATCACATCGTTTACTACATGACAAGCGGATTGGCCTGCTAATTCTACAGCCAGTGAGATTGCTTGCTCAACTCTTAAAGGTGCAGTGTGTATTATTTATGAGGATCTATTGACAGAAATGCAATATAATATACATAACTATGTTTTCAGTAGTGTATAATGACCTTATTACCTTAGAATTAGCCATTTCTATCTACATACACCACGGGTCCCCTTACAGTGAAGTCCAAATTTTGCGCCACCATGTTTCTACAGTAGCCCTAAACGGACAAACTGCTCTACAGAGCGTTAGCTTCTGTCTCAGATGATGACATCTTTGTCCAGTGTCGGCCACCGTAGCTTCTCTGTGTGCTTCTAAAGGGAGGAGTGAACAGTGGCCGGTTGCAATTCACAACCTTTAAATAGTCCGGTTCAGTGTTTACTGTAATCTGTTCCTGCAGCGTGCTATCAGAATTCCTCCACCTCCCCCAGCTCCACCTACCTAGATCTGCTATGTGATTTATCTATGCTTATTAATGCAGCAGAAGCATATCGTATGTTTACATGCATACCAATAACCGATAACTACCACTGTAATTTTAACAGTAAAAGACTGTAAAAAATGCTACGGTTTCCGTACTATATACGGTGAATAACTATAATAGGTCTAACCTTACATTTAATGCCATTTTACAGTCAAATACAGTTTTTGGAAGTAAAAAAGAACAAATCATTGTATAATTTACAGTGAAAACCCATAAATTGACATTCCCAGAATGCCATGTGACGCCTCACATTTGATGCATTTCCTTTGAAATAACTGTTTCTTCATGTTACATCTAATGTTGTTCATTTAATGTTTATTGAATTTTTTAAATGTCATGTTTGTTACCATGATGGAGTTTAGTATTTGTGTGAATGACACTGTGCACCTTCTATATATTATTATTTACCTTTTCAGCTTGTGGAAAAGCTGCTTGTTCTGAGCTTTGATTCATCATGTGACTTTCTCATCACCACCTGTTTGGTGGTTGTCAGTGTATTACAAAGGTACAAAACAGATATTAGTACTTCAATAGGCTGGTAAATGAACATTATATCAGTTAATGAAATACGTTTTTTTTCCAGGCATTTTAAGTTAAATCTGTAAAACCTAAAACGTTGCTACTTTTTTTTTTCTGGCAACCACAGGTGCTGTTTTTTTTTTACCATAAATGTTTTTTTTTAACAATTTTTACAGCGTACCAAAAATCACGTTTATAAAAATAACCAGTTTTAACAGTTTACAAAAAAATTAAATAAAAAATAAATAAATAAAGAATTAAATTCTTAAAAAAGTAATTTGACCTTCATATATTATCATTTCTTAGAAAAATAATATTTTAACAAAACCGCTTCATTGCTTATTGCTATTTGAAAAATGTTTGCCTGCATGGCCAAAGTCATGCAGAATCAAGGGAATAAACAAAGCAGATCATTTGAGCTTTTTATAAGGCAAGGTTAGTTCCGGTATTAAAATGTCATGTGGTGCAACTCCTAACAAACTTAATACATACTTAAAGGGTCATGAACTGCATTGTTTTTAAAGTTTCCTAGTGTGCACTTATAATGTTAGTATGATTTTTACATCAAAAATTGATTTGAACATTCTGTTTGAAGGGGCGTGTCTGCTGATATACTTCAATGTAAACGAGCACTGCTGTGATTTGCTAACATCTTTGCAAATGAAATAGCTTTACAGGTGTACTCTCTCAAAAACTTTTAGCACGTTTTTACTATTTTAGCTCTCAAGGTTAACTAATAGTGAAAAGTGTTGATTATAGCATTATATTTAGGTCGTGGCATGAAAGGTTGCAGTGATGAGCATGTAGCCGATCACAGACATTTTGAGTGCATGAATGCAGCTATCTTGTCATTGCAACTTGATTTCTGCACACTAATGAATGTAGGCTAAATAAGAGATTTGTTGATTATTATGGGAGTTTTGGAGCGAGTCCAGAACTCAGTCACTTTTTAACTTGCGCTGTTTGATTGACAGCTCCAGCGATTGTCAAGGGAGCATTCTTTGATCGCTTTCTATATATAATTAAAATTAACACAGTTACTTGCATGTTGTCTCATTACTGTCGAGTCCATGTAGTAAAAGAATCCACAGTGAAATGTAACGAACAAACTAATAATGCTCAACTGAGACATTCACATTGTTGAAAATAAATAACACAATTTCTAGCATTAGGATCCTTTGGAAGGTAATGTTTGTTTTAGTCCAGTGATCCTGTATCGCTCTTCTCTCCTCGTCATCTCACTAACACACCAGTGGGCGGAGCCAAAGTTGCAATGACGTAGTAGGCATTGATGTTCTTCTGCAGAGGCAGATCTATTGGCACATTCCACAATGAGTCGTTCTCTGGGCTTGATTACAATAAAAGCTGTTTTTGGACTAACAAAAACAGAAACGAAACGGTGGTTTAGTCCCACCACCGAAAGTTCCTGAACTTTGAAAAAGTACTACCTCGCGAGCAGGGCCGTTTTGAGGGGGATTTTTTTACCCGGAACTTAATTTAGACCCCGGTTCTTGCGGTCGAAACACACCGAGTACCACAACTTCCTGGGGACAGTTCCTGTGGTGGAAACGTGGCTTATGATGACCTCTTATGTCAAAATCTCAAAGAAAATGTGATTTCTCAGTTCATGACCCCTTTAAAAATACTCTTTATCTTGAAAAATATAACTTTAAAATAAAATGATGATTACGATAAGGTGAGGAAAATAAGTATTTGAACAACATGCTATTTTGCAAGTTCTCCCACTTAGAAATCATGGAGGGGTCTGAAATTGTCATCGTAGGTGCATGTCCACTGTGAGAGACATAATCTAAAAAAAAAAAAATCCAGAAATCACAATATTATTTTTTTTAACTATTTATTTGTATGATACGAAGAATATTTGGTACAGTAGCCTTTGTTTGCAATTACAGAGGTCAAACGTTTCCTGTAGTTTTTCACCAGGTTTGCACACACTGCAGGAGGGATTTTGGCCCACTCCTCCACACAGATCTTCTCTAGATCAGTCAGGTTTCTGGCCTGTCGCTGAGAAACACGGAGTTTGAGCTCCCTCCAAAGATTCTCTATTGGGTTTAGGTCTGGAGACTGGCTAGGCCACGCCAGAACCTTGATATGCTTCTTACAGAGCCACTCCTTGGTTATCCTGGCTGTCTGCTTCGGGTCTTTGTCATGTTGGAAGACCCAGCCTCGACCCATCTTCAATGCTCTAACTGAGGGAAGGAGGTTGTTCCCCAAAATCTCGCAATACATGGCCCTGGTCATCCTCTCCTTAATACAGTGCAGTCGCCCTGTCCCATGTGCAGAAAAACACCCCCATAGCATGGTGCTAGCACCCCCATGCTTCACAGTAGGGATGGTGTTCTTGGGATGGTACTCATCATTCTTCTTCCTCCAAACACGTTTAGTGGAATTATGACCAAAAAGTTCTATTTTGCTCTCATCTGACCACATGACTTTCTCCCATGACTCCTCTGGATCATCCAAATGGTCATTGGCAAAATTAAGACGGGCCTTGACATGTGCTGGTTTAAGCAGGGAAACCTTCCGTGCCATGCATGATTTCAAACCATGACGTCTTAGTGTACTACCAACAGTAACCTTGGAAACAGTGGTCCCAGCTCTTTCCCCAGGTCATTGACCAGCTCCTACCGTGTAGTTCTGGGCTGATTTCTCACCTTTCTTAGGATCATTGAGACCCCACGAGGTGAGATCTTGCATGGAGCCCCAGTCTGAGGGAGATTGACAGTCATGTTTAGCTTCTTCCATTTTCTAATGATTGCTCCAACAGTGGACCTTTTTTCACCAAGCTGCTTGGCGAATTTCCCCGTAGCCCTTTCCAGCCTTGTGGAGGTGTACAATTTTGTCTCTAGTGTCTTTTGACAGCTCTTTAGTCTTGCCATGTTAGTAGTTGGATTCTTACTGATTGTATGGGGTGGACAGGTGTCTTTATGCAGCTAACGACCTCAAACAGGTGCATCTAATTTAGGATAATAAATGGAGTGGAGGTGGACATTTTAAAGGCAGACTAACAGGTCTTTGAGGGTCAGAATTCTAGCTGATAGACAGGTGTTCAAATACTTATTTGCAGCTGTATAATACAAATAAATAGTTAAAAAATCATATATTGTGATTTCTGGATTTTTTTTTTAGATTATGTCTCTTACAGTGGACATGCACCTACGATGACAATTTCAGACCCCTCCATGATTTCCAAGTGGGAGAACTTGCAAAATAGCAGGGTGTTCAAATACTTATTTTCCTCACTGTATGTATGTTCACATGTATTCATAGGGTATGGAAAATATGCTATTACATTTCACATGATGGTTACACCACATGACAGAGAATTAAATTTCAACGTATAAAAGTTTCAAAACCATAAGAAACCAACATTAACACAAATATTACATTTCTAAAAGCTTGGCTTGTTTGATTTAAACCAGATTTATTTCCCCTTTTTGTTTAATGTGGACACTAGCATATACAATTGACCCACCTGAAGTCGCTGAGCGAGGTACTGCGTCTCCAAACTCTGTCTCCTGGATAGCAAATAAGGGTGCATTTTACCAGTGAATGTCAATGTATCTTTTCCGCTTAGACATTGGCGTCCTTCTCCCTGAAAATATTAAACAATATGTTTTATGTTAGCAGAAAATCCCTTAGTCATCTGTCATCTTCCAAGACAAAATACTTATTTCAGTATTCTCCCAGCTATTTTATAAGTTCAAAGGCAAAATACTGACCTGGTGACTGAACGGATAGTCCTGTGGACTGATGGTGGGTTTGCTGCTTCCAACGCCTCCACCTCCACCATCTCCTAACACTATCTGGACTTTGTTCAGCTCCAGGAAGCCCTTGGTCCTGGCCAGGTTTTGAAGGTGCTGTCTGAATGCCACTAAACCTGTTAGACCATGGGTTCAATAAATACAGCATACTTTAGAGTCGGATGAACTGGTGGTGATATTCCTGTGACTGCTGCAGAGGTGGTCTGACTCATAGTCTTGACTACTGCTATAATTAGTACAGAAGTGAATCACTGAGATTATATTCTGCTTTTAAAAGTAGACATTATTCATAGAAGGTCAGATATCAGTCAGAATGAGGGTTATTTTATCCACTTACAAGAAATATTCCAAAACACTGATTATGACATGCAAATACATGCCAACATACAGTAAAGTGGTGGGCGTGCTAGATTTTGTGCTTCCTTCATACACATAGAAGAACAGAAGCTGTAGCAGCTTTTGTGTCTTTTGCTGCATAATATAGATTAAGTTTGGTGAATTCTGAACTGTGCATTTCTATAGTGCATTAATAGGCATTTAACCAATAAAAGGTTTGTAACAGAATAACCTCTTGGCTGAAAATCACATGTGAATATATCCTTGAGAAAAATAATTGCACTTTAGTTCTTATAACGAAAATAATATGATTTAAAAGAATTCTTAAGTGCTAACTGAATGAAATGTTTCCTGACACTTAATTGCATGTTAATTGCAACTGAATGCAAATATATAGTAGTTTACATTTATTGTATTAAATGCAAAGAGTGAGTTTTTGACCCACTTGAGTACATATTTATATGTATTTTTATAATTCTATTAAAATCTAGCCATTAATTATAGTCATTCAGCATTGTTGTAGTTGGCATCCGTCTGTCTCGGGAGACAATGGAACTCTGTGCCATGTTTCAGTCTGTTATTGAGTTGCAGCGCCTGCTGTGGCTGAACAGTCCAATCCTGGATCGGCAGGCTCTGTTGCACTTGAGCAACTATTGTTTTTGACCCATGTAACCTTGTAAACAGTGTTTTAAGATTGTAGACTATACAGAAATTGAATTACAAACACTTCACAGTATTCACTGCATACATTATACATAAATAAATAAAATTATTATATATATATATATATATATATATATATATATATATATATATATATATATATATATATATATATATATATATATATATATATATATATATATATATATATATACATATTAATCCATATTAAAACTACAAAAGTTATTCAGTCAAGAGAAGTGAGTGATTTTCTCTTTTTCTTTTGTTCTTTGTTTATCCTTAGTGACAAACAGCAGTGGGTTTATTAGGCTGCTGTCACTTTAAGACCTGACACACATGACGCGGATCCCATTTTCTCACAACTCTTTATGTTAATTTTAGACTTCCATTTAACTCATTTAAGATGAGTATACTCGACAAAACAGGCATTTTGGCATAATTTTGTGTTTTTGTCTGTTCAAGCACTGTCTGTACTATCTTTCGGTGCACACGTGTGTGTGTGTGTGTGTGTGTGTGTATCAGGAGATTCACAGACACTGCACTGCGTTCTCTTTTGTGTCTTATCATGCTTGAATGGTTTAAAAGCATTTGCATGAAGAAGAGCGTGATCATATAATGTAATACTAGCCAAAGGATGACAGAAAAAAACAGATGCTGCGTTAATTGCGTTAAATATTTTTAACGTGTTAAACCGAAAAGATTTATTGCATGAGTTAGCGTGTTCATTTTTACAGCAATAATTTATAATTATGAAGATGCAAATTTAGAACATTTTAAATATATTAAATGGTAGTATTGAATAACACTAGTTAAAATTATAATCAAGCATAAGTTAGCACCTCAAAATAAGTGTAACTTACAATTACACGACCAACAATTATTAAAACATGACTTAAAATGTACTTTAAAGTAAAAAAATTTAATTTGAAAATATAGCTGCGAGCAGCCATTAACGGGGCCAAGCGCAAAGAAGCCAATAAAACATGCCAACATGGCTGAGTGTTAGAACTGCAACAATGAGCAATTAAAGGCATTTTAAGATGATTTTAGGCAAAATGGCTGAAAAGTCATGTATACAGTCACTAATAATATGATTTATCACTTTTGACCAATAGGTGGCCCAGTTACGAAATTGATGTGGTGTAGTCAGAGTGAGGTGACAACGAAGTTTTGCAGAGATACAGCCTCAAGAGTCATTGTGGCATCATGCCTCAACTTCGTCGCTGCGATATATGAAAACGGTTTTGTCTTTTGACACGAAATTAATAACATTTTGCTGTCATGGTCTGAAGATGTTACGATTCGATTTTGGTGAATATCAGACAAATAGTCTAGGAGGAGTTAAAAAAAAGTAGGTTTGTAAAGTAAATCAAAATGGCCAAATATGGTAAAATTGGAATCTATGTTCTTGGCATGACCCAAGAAATCTATTAAAACCAGTTTTATGTCAATAGTCAAATTTAATTTAAGTCAGTTTAATCAACAGCCTTTTTGGAAAATTCATTATAACTTTTGTCCACAAGGTGGCACTTCCCCGAAACGTTTTGAGTACTGTCAGGGCTTGGTGTCAAAGACACCTACCGAGTTTCGTAATGATACGCCAATGCATTCGTAAGATATAGCACTTTTTGACAAAATTAAAAATGGTGACGCCCAAAATGGTTGATAAGGGAAAATTGGGTATGGTATGGCTCAGTGTGATGCCCCGATTCTAAAGAGACCAGTTGTGATTTTTTGGCTAAAGCATTCTGAAGTTATAATTAAAAATATCATTTTTTGTATCTCTGGACCACTGCGCCGAAACACTCAAGTCATGATTGGCATAACACACACCAAGTATGGTTAGAATATGCTAAAGCGTAGCGGAGATATAGTCTGACATTCATTTTTGTGGGCACTTTGTCGAATTCATTTGTGAGTTATTTGAGAACAGTTTGACTAATCGTCTTGAATCTAATATCGTTTTGTCAGCATAGTCTGAAGATTATCTGTTTCAATTTAGTGAAAATTGGGGCAATGGTCTAGGAGGAGTTAGAAAAAGTAGGTTTTTTGGAAAATTAAAAATGGCAGAAAATTTTTCATGATGGAAAATGACGTCATACGGTGCAATCGAATCGGCTTGAGCCAAATTTTTGTTGTTTCTAACCCTTATGTTTAAAAAGTTATTAGCATAAACATGAGTGAAACTTTGGACTGGTGGTGGCGCTAGAGACTTCAAATTTGCTATGGTGACAGATCAGACTGTCCTCTATGAGTGTGCCCAATTTCACAACTTTCCTGCAAGCGGATCTATGGGCTGCCATAGACTTCAATAATAATAATAATAATAATAATAATAATAATAATAATAATAATAATACGAAATCTAACGATTTCAATAGGTGCCTCCGCACCTTCGGTGCTTAGCCCTTAAATATTACAAAGTTCTTTAAGTACACTTAGGGCCCTTTCACACCTACCTTGTTTGGTCCGGATTTTCAGACTTTTCAGTTTGGTCCGAATCAAAATTACAGGTGTGAAACCTCCCCCGGTACACGGTCCGGACCAAACAGACGAAATTTGGTCAGACAAAAAAAGGTAGTCTCAGTCCGGATCAAAATGAACAAAGGTTCGGTTCGTTTCTAGTGCGAAAGCATTTTCTGTATGGTTCGGACTTTTAGAACATTTACATGAAGTTCCTGTTTATGTTTGAATAATATAATTTAATTTTTTAATTTCATCTAGGCTATATTGATTATGAAAAGTGAAAAGATGCGCAATATGTCAGATGTCACAAGGTCGATGAAGCTCCAAAAAATTATTTTGACCACTTCATTAAGTTTTGTTTTTTAGAAAGCCTTTCTTTTATGTGAATTTCGTTTTATATATTTATTCGGATTTAATACATAAGAAGCAAATAGGCTATAGCAGACAACAATCGTGACATGGAGGCGCCGTAGCGATCACTTGCATTGCTCTTGAATATGTCTCATAAATAAACCGAAACTCAACAGGCTACTTGCCTCACAGACATGACAAATATGTGTATAGAAAGCTTGAAATGTCCATTTTTAAACGAAACAATTCAAAATGAAAAGAAATAGTCAAGCAATGCACACTGTTCACTAGTGGCAACGATATGCATCTGTTCATTCATTCTTGTCAAAGACGCTGACGTCAGATGCACGTCCGTTTACAAACCAATCAATGTCAAGATGCATCCCACATAGATGATGACAGGACGCAAGTATGTCATGTAAAGTTATTTAGTGCGCCTGTATAATTGCAATGTGAAAGCAAACCAAAACTAACCAAATGTATAAAATGTCTCAAAACATGAACTTTGGTTCGGACCTTGGTGCGGACTTTCAGGTGTGCAAACGCCCTTAATTGGCTTTTTATTTCATTAATATTATTAGCTGTAAGTACAGTTACTGTATATACTATTAAGTTCATATCCTGTTGCCTATATATGTTGTTCAAAGTAATTTGGCAAGCAGAAATGTAGTGTATCCACACCTTGATGCAACGTTTGAGAGAAAAGTGATGGATGAAAAAGCAAAATGAAAAATGATGTGCACAAGAGAACACAAATTCCCCTGACCTTGTGTGAGAGACGTGTCAGAAGCCCTTCGCCCCTCTCTGAAACTGACTAGTGAGTGATTATGAGCGTCCCGCCCCTCTGTGTTGAGTGGTTGCAGGGTGGGTTCAGGGGGCTTCATGCTGAGGAAGACTGGAGCTGTGGAGCTGGCAGGTGTAGTGCTTAATGCGTCCTTTAGAGCTGCATTCTCTTCAGGCAAGCTGAAGTCACTTTGTGTTGAACCCATGCTGTACTCTGAGTCCATACTGCCTAGAGACGGGTTCAGACCTGTGGAGAGGAACTCAAGTTCATTCAAGTATATGGATGTAACAGTACTTATTCAGGGTCCAAAATGGAAGTTCGAAGAGTCCATAAATCTTAGTTACCGAGAACTTTAAGAACTTCAACATAATGCATGGTTTACATTACAATGTAAAAAAATAAAAGATAATCCAAGCCTCACTGACCACATTC
This sequence comes from Romanogobio albipinnatus, assembly GCA_023566225.1. Taxonomy (NCBI): domain Eukaryota; kingdom Metazoa; phylum Chordata; class Actinopteri; order Cypriniformes; family Gobionidae; genus Romanogobio; species Romanogobio albipinnatus. Next base: position 56,791,144 of record CM042242.1, read on the forward strand.
CAGTCCAGACATAAACACATCTGTTCACATCTGTTTTTTTCCCCCTTTATTTTAATATTTAAATTAAGCTTTAATACAATTCTTTTAAATTCTATAACAAAATCTCTTTATTATGTAAAGTACTTGGAATTTCCACTGTGTAGTAAATGTGCTGTATAAATAAATGTGTCTTGCATTGACATAAGTGACATGAGCAAAATCCAACTGTCTACTAAAAAAGGGTTCACTGTCTGTTAATGTCAGTAGTAGTTTAGCTAGAATGCCAGGTTTCTCTCCAGAACTACATGTAAAATATTCCTCACATTAAAATAACATGAGACCAATATGAGTGCAGATGATCCTGTTTGAATTCTCTTTCTAAATATATAGCCTATATATTAGCCTATATATTCATTATATTCTACTTAACTTGTTACTGATGTCTTGATTATTTAATGTATGTTTAAATTAATCTGTCATGAAAATGACAGACACTGTGTACAAATTATCATATTTCAATAAGGAATTGAATTAAAAACATAATTTTATAATTTGATTTGCAAGCTAATGCAAAAACAGAAGTTTACATGTTTGCAATGTGCTATTTGAGTGTTGATTATTATATCTAAAAATAAATAGCAACTGAATTTAAGCTAAATTGGCTTCTGTTGTTATATTATAGTAATGTGCAAGTAAGGGCTCCCTATAAAGTTTACTTTACAGCATTAGCAGAGATTCATTTTTTAATCTTTAAGAAACTTTTAGTTTTGAATTAATTTAAGGACAGACGCAATTTGTTCAGTAAACCACTGTTTAATAAAATAAAATAAAAGGTATTTTATATTTATTTTTCTCTCCTCTGCTGTACCGAACCGTCAGTTTTGTGTATCCATTACCCCTAGTTATTTTAAATTGTAATATTTTTTCACAATACTACCGTTTTTAATATTCTTGATAAAATAAGTCTTGGTGAGCAGAAGATATAAACTTATTACGGACCCCAAACTTCTGAACGGTAATGTATATCTTTAAAACACACATATATATATATATATATATAATGTGTGTGTGTGTGTGTGTTGACTATAATTGCTTCACCTCTACATACAGTATAAAATGCAGTACTAACCTGTGATGGGCAGCACAGCGGGTTGGTTGGAGACCTCAGACAGTGTATGTCGACGCTGACTGAAGCGAGCTGTATGAAAGGCGGCAAGGGGCACAGTGTGCTCCTCCTCTGCCTCAATGCCCTCATCAATGGACGTCTCCATGACGTTGCTAGGCAGCGAGCCACTGACTTTGCGGACAACGACTGGAGGGAGTGGGTCCAGTAAGCAGCCATCCACCTGAGATATAAATACACACACACACACACACTGTTGGCAAAACTATTTTGGGCTGAAACAGCTCAGCACTCTGGGACATTTTCACTTTGCTGTTTTCAGATCTGACAACTGAAATCAAAGCTGAAACGCAGTGGATGTGACTACTAGCTGTTTTCCAAGAGGCAAACGAGAATGCTTTAATATTGATATGAAGTGAAGATGATCATTGAATAACAATTTAAAATCGACATGAAACGGAAATTCATCTATTTTCTAAATGCATGTTATAGATCTGATTATGGACAATACATCCATTCATTCGGATGCATGTCACAATACAGAAGAAAATATCTGTTGCTACTTCCATTACATCTCAACCTTAAAAGTCACACAAAGCTATCATATGATTCCTGAAGACTGTATGTTTACACGTTTTTAAAAATGCAGGTGCTGGTGTTTCGTATGGCCTGCCTTCGGCCAATCAATGTACACTTACATCATGGTTAGTCCCTACTCTAAAGTAGAAAGCCATTCCTATAACTACAATCATTCCCAGTTCCTGCAGTGCGAACATGCCAAAAAGCTGGTACTTCTGACAGTAGTTATAGGAACTATGAAAACTTTGGGAAAAATCCCTAAAGCTCCAGTAAAATTGACTACTTTTTGATACATTTGGTACTTTTTTGAGTTTGAAAACCATGGTCACTTTCATTCAATTAACTGCATAAAGATTCAAAAGTCCACTTTTGTGTTTAATGGACGACATAACAGAAAACAGGTTTGGAACAACATTATACATTTTCAACCAGTGTCAGTGAGTTAACTGGGTATTTCTGTCACTGGCCAGTATTGTTTAAAATCAGTTTCTTAATACAATATATATATTTAGAGCAGATAGACATAATTTATTCTACTATACCTCCTCTTTTGCTTGTAACATTGATCCTCTTTTCTGTTAGACCAGGGTTTTTTTCAAATACTGTATTTGCTTGAAGTTTTTCCTGAGATATTTAGTTGATATTTTCATAATATAACAACACATTTGCATGTTCATGTAAGATAAAATTTGTTTTATTTTGATTGTTTTTATTTTAAAAATAAAACTTATATATATATATATATATATATACACACTATATAAATAGTTTTAACTCTAATTCTAAAAATGAATAAAAAAATGTACTTCTGTATTTTATGCACTGCCGATTTTGCAGGTTTTCCTACTTACAAAGCATGTAGAGGTCTATAATTTTTATCATAGGTACTCTTCAACTGTGAGAGACGGAATCTAAAACAAAAATCCAGAAAATCACATTGTATGATCTTTAAATAATTAATTTGCATTTTATTGCATGACATAAGTATTTGGTCACCTACCAGCCAGTGAGAATTCCAGCTCTCACAGACCTGTTATTTTTTCTTTAAGAAGCCCTCCTGTTTTCCACTCATTACCTGTATTAACTGCACCTGTTTGAACTCGTTACGTGTATAAAAGACAGAATGGAGACTCCAACCTCTCCACAATGGCCAAGACCAGAGAGCTGTGTAAGGACATCAGGGATAAAATTGTAGACCTGCACAAGGCTGGGATGAGCTACAGGACAATAGGCAACCAGCTTGGTGAGAAGGCAACAACTGTTGGCGCAATTATTACAAAATGGAAGAAGTTGAAGATGACAGTCAATCTCCCTCGGTCTGGGGCACCATGCAAGAGCTCACCACGTGGGGCATCAATGATCATGAGGAAGGTGAGGGATCAGCCCAAAACTACATGGCAGGACCTGGTCAATGACCTGAAGAGAGCTGGGACCACAGTCTCAAAGAAAACCATTATTAACACACTACGCCGTCATGGATTAAAATCCTGCAGCACACGCAAGGTCCCCCTGCTCAAGCCAGGGCATGTCCAGGCCCGTCTGAAGTTTGCCAAAGACCATCTAGATGATCCAGAGGAGGAATGGGAGAAGGTCATTTGGTCTGATGAGACAAAAATAGAGCTTTTTGGTCTAAACTCCACTTGCCGTGTTTGGAGGAAGAAGAAGGATGAGTACAACCCCAAGAACACCACCCCAACCGTGAAGCATGGAGGTGGAAACATCATTCTTTGGGATTGCTTTTCTGCAAAGGGGACAGGACGACTGCACCGTATTGAAGGGAGGATGGATGGGGCCATGTATCGCAAGATCTTGGCCAACAACCTCCTTCCCTCAGTAAGAGCATTGAAGATGGGTCGTGGCTGGGTCTTCCAGCATGACATCGACCTGAAACACACAGCCAGGGCAACTAAGGAGTGGCTCCGTAAGAAGCATCTCAAGGTCCTGGAGTGGCCTAGTCTCCAGACCAGAACCCAATAGAAAATCTTTGGAGGGAGCTGAAAGTCCGTATTGCCCAGCGACAGCCCCGAAACCTGAAGGATCTGGAGAAGGTCTGTATGGAGGAGTGGGCCCAAATCCCTGCTGCAGTGTGTGCAAACCTGGTCAAGAACTACAGGAAACGTACGATCTCTGTAATTGCAAACAAAGGTTTCTGTACCAAATATTAAAGGGGTGGTAAAACACATTCTTTCGAAGGCTTGATTGTGTTTGTGGAGTACACTGTAACATGTGTTCATGCTTCGTTTTTAAAAAAATGCATTATTTTTCAGATATTTTACCTTTATTCTACACTGCTCTGTCCCTCCTTGTAAAAACGGTCTGATGGTTTCCGGGTTGTATGAAGCCAGTCCCTCAAAAATACACAATGGGCTCAGAATGGTTAGCTGGCCCAGTGGTTTGTGATTCGCTAACCACCTAGTGCACGTTTGTCGGAAACGTCACGCCCCTTACCTTTACCGGTAGCCTGTGCTTTGGGTAGTACAATGGCGTCAATAAAACCATACCAATTTGAGCCCGAATCAGACCCAGACAATTTTAGTGAAGATGATCGAGCAGAACCTGTTCAGTCCTCAAGAGTAAAGACTGCGGATCTATAGTGATCGCTACTGAATGGCACCGTTACTTTTGTATTTTTAGAGCGATTTGACAAATATCTGTTGCAAGAACTATTAACCCAAAGCGAACACTTTACTATAGTATCCAAATCAAACACAGAATCATGTTTAGCATGCCTGTAGATAAACAATACATAAAAGCTCTAATCAAAGAATAATTTACACTAATGCCAAGTTCACTGTTGAGATTTGACAAATAATGAGCATTTAACAATCTGGTTTGCAGAGCCAAATGAGCGTTGTCATCCGTTTACTTCCTTGCTACAACGTACAATTAACAATACAAACTATTACAGGAAAACACATAGACGAAAAATAAATCAGACTTACAGGTTGTGGCCCATAAACAGCTTCTGTTTTTAAATCCATCTTTCAAAACAAGCCGTTTTAAGAATCCTGCATTGAACTCGTGAAGATTGTGGAAGGTTTCCTCCGTGAAATATGCAGCGGGAGCCGCACGTGCCCGTCTCACACTGGCAGTGTTTGTCTCACGCAGCTGAACCACGGCTCGTGTATTGCACAGACGAATATTGTCCATTATGTCACATTTTCCGGTCTTCTCCTCCGACCCCTGTCTGTCTCGTGCTTTGATTTATGATGGGCATTTGCAGCATATATCTGCTGCAAATGCGACCGTGTTCCCCTCTGTCTCATACACGCATGCATATAACGTTGTATGTTAAACGCACTGCAACGCACCCGTCCCTAGGAAGGCTGAACAAAGTGGACCTGTTGAGTCAAGATGGCGCCGAGGATGGCTGCTACGTCGCGAGCTCCGCTGAAACATTGTAGTTTTTTGTTTGTTCTGTTTATAGTTTTTGTGTTTTTCGTCTTGGATGTTGTCTGCCTTACTACGTACGACAGACAGACACTTTTGGACATTGGTTCGGCAATCGCACACCGAAAACCGGACTTTAAATTCTTCAGTGACGACCAGCTGTTTACAAACACAGCAGCGGATCCCTTTGTCTGGGCGGTCCGACCGCGCAAACGCGGCCGGAGAAGAGGGAAGAGAGCCGGCGTACTCATCAGAGTAAGACGCCGCGCAAACCGACCCCCGCTTCCCAGTATTTTACTGGCTAATGTTCAGTCTCTGGACAATAAACTCTGCGAGCTGAGAGCGCGGATCTCTTTCCAACGAGAGACGAGGGACTGCTGCATTATCTGCCTTACAGAAACTTGGATGTCCGCTGAGATTCCAGATTCGGCCATCGAAACCACGGGGTTCTCCGTGCATCGAATGGACAGAGAAAAAGATCTCTCCGGGAAAAGCAAAGGCGGGGGTGTGTGTTTTATGATCAACCGATCCTGGTGTGATCAGAGGAACGTACATTCTATCAAGTCTTTCTGTTCTCCTGATCTGGAATTTCTCACGGTTCTGTGCCGACCATTCTGGCTACCGAGGGAATTCACAGCGGTCATCATCACAGCTGTGTATATTCCCCCACAAGCCGACACAGACCGGGCACTAAAGGAACTGTATAGGACAGTGAGTGAGCAGGAAACCGCGCATCCTGAGGCTGCGTTTATTGTGACCGGGGACTTTAACAAAGCCAACTTCAAGCGCATTGCACCCAAATACCACCAACATGTAAACTTCAACACGCGAGGGAACCGAGTTCTGGATCATTGTTACTCTCCCTTCAAGGATGGATACAAATCACTCCCGCGCCCACCATTTGGCAAATCGGATCACGCGTCCATCCTACTTTTGCCCGCATACAGGCAGAGACTGAAACAGGAAGCACCCGCCCTCAGAACCATCCAGTGCTGGTCGGACCAATCAGACTCTATGCTACAAGACTGTTTTGATCACGCGGACTGGGAGATGTTCTGGTCGGCCTCTGATGACGACATCGAGGTCTACGCTGATAGCGTAACGTGTTTCATCAGGAAGTGCGTAGATGACGTTGTTCCGACCAAAACAATTCGGCTGTACCCTAACCAGAAGCCGTGGCTAAATGGGGATGTTCGCGCGGCACTCAATGCGCGGTCCTTCACTTTTAACTCCGGTAATGCGGAGGAGCATAAACAAGCAAGTTATGCCCTCTGGAAAACCATCAGAGCAGCAAAACGGCAGTACAGGGACAAGATTGAAGGACAGTTCAACACCACCGACTCCAGAAGCATGTGGAGGGGAATTAACACCATCACGGACTATAAAGGGAACACAAACTCCACCGTGAACACCGCTGCCTCTCTCCCGGACGAGCTCAACATGTCAGGACTCCTGGGTGATCATGTGTGTGTGTATGTTGTCTTACCTGTTGGTGGTGGTTCCTCACGGGTTCACTGGCTCCTCCCGCTCGTTTCAGTAATTGTTCACCTGTCGTGTCTCATCAGCTGTTCCCTTTTTATAGCACTCTGTCCTGTCTCTCGTCGCGTGCTCATTGTCTTGGTTGGTCTCAGTCTCGCTGTCCTAGTCCAGTCGTTAGTTCCTGCTGTTTCGTCAGGTTCGGTCGCAGGCATCTGGAGGCTCATCTTAGCCCGGAGTTTTCTCGCCTGTGGATCGTGAACTTGAACTTGAGTGATCTGTGCTCTGTTTTCTGGGATTACTGGTGCGCTTTGTTTTCAGGCGAGATCCAGTATCTTCCAGGTTCCAAAGAGCTGCTCTTTTCTGTCGGACGTTGTTCTGCCTTCTGTCCAGTGTTCTGAGGTTCGTGAGTCTCCTGCCGTGTGAGGATTTCTTCCCGGTCACCGACCAGAGTGGATTACTTCGTGGGACGCCGCGTGTGGTCTCTGTGCCGTGGACTGTGACTTTGGTGCTTCATCTGATTCTCTCTTTACTTTTCTAATAAACCTTGTGAACTTGCATCTGGCTCCGAGACTTATTCTGACAGAATGAGCACGCCAACAATGGAGTCAGCGAGTTCGGAGGGTTCGGATTCGGTGTACGCCGCACTTCATCAGCAGGAAGCCATTGAACAGCATACATCTCTGTTGAGTAAAGCTTCCAGAGATTTTCGTGTCCTGTCTGAACGATTCACAGAGCTCAGCACCCGGGTAGACCAGATTGGTTCCCAGGTCGATGAGCGTTTTCCGTCTGCACCTGTTGATAATGCACCTGCAGACTGTGAGCCACACGCGGCGACACCTCCGTCCTTCGACGGCGATCCCAACTCATGCCTGGCCTTCTTGCAGCAGTGTTCCCTTGTCTTTGCACTTCAACCACGGCGGTTCGCCGCTTCATCATCCAAGGTGGCGTATGTTTTGACACTACTCACCGGAAAGGCGAGACAGTGGGGAATGGCTGTATGGGGAGCCAGGGCTCCGTGCACGGCTTCGTTTGAGGCTTTTGAAATGGAGATGTTGAGTTTGTTTGATCGCTCGGTTCGTGGGGACATGGCAGCAGCCGAGCTAGTGAGACTACTGCAACGGACCTCTTCCGTCACGGATTACGCCATCGCGTTCAAGACGCTAGCCATCACCTGCGGCTGGAATGACGCCGCATTACGGGCTCAGTTTCTCGAGGGTCTCAACCCTGAGATTCAGGATGAGATCGCTGCACGGGATCCGCCGACATCGCTAGAGACGGCGATCGACCTGGCGTTGAGGATAGAGACCCGCCACCGTCAACGTGACATCCGCCGGTCGTTTCGTCATCTCGCCGTCTCTGAACCGGAGGAATTCACCGCATCTTCTCTCCAGACGGAGGAGCCCAAAGAACTGGGAAAGCTCCGTCTGACCGCCACCGAAAGACATCGTCGTCTGGCCTGTGGTTTGTGTTTGTATTGCGGTAAGGCGGGGCATATTGCCGTCGCGTGTCCGATAAAGAGAGACTGCCCGCCTATGACTTTGAGAGTTTCGGTGGGCGTGTCGTCATTGAAGTCTTCCGTGAGCTGTACTACACTCCCAGTAATCATAAACTATAAACAGTCTTTCCATTCACAGGCGTTGCTGGATTCTGGTGCGGAGGCGAGTTTTCTGGATGCCGGTGTGGCCGAATCATGGAATATTCCTTTTATTCCTTTGTCTTCTTCCCTCTCCGCCTGGACTTTAAAGGGACAGCACATGGCTGTTATCACCCATCGCACTCCCCCTGTGAGTTTGTTTGTTTCTGGCAATCATCGTGAGGAGATCGAATTCTATCTATTAGAACATTCCCAATCGCCGGTCATTTTAGGGCATGATTGGTTGACCAAACATAATCCTCACGTTGATTGGCAGAACGGTGTTGTGTTATCGTGGAAGTCTTCGTGTCATGTTTCATGTCTCGGTCCTGCTCCTTCTCCTGTTGTGTGTTCTACTTTTCAGGTTCCGGATGTTGATCTCTCGGGAGTTCCGGCGGAGTACTCTGATCTGTGTCGGGTGTTCAGTAGGGCCCGGGCTACTTCCCTGCCTCCTCACCGGTCGTATGATTGTGAAATCAAACTTCTCTCAGACACTTCTCCGCCTAAGGGTCGCATATTTTCCCTTTCTAAACCAGAGAGAGAGGCTATGGATAAGTACATTAATGAGTCTCTTAATGCCGGTCTCATTCGCCGCTCCTCGTCTCCAGCTGGCGCTGGATTTTTCTTTGTTAAGAAGAAAGACGGGTCCCTTCGTCCGTGCATTGATTACAGAGGGCTGAATGACATTACTGTTAAGAATAAATACCCCTTGCCTTTAATGTCGTCAGCGTTCGAGTTACTTCAGGGAGCGCACGTGTTTACCAAGTTAGATCTGCGCAACGCTTATCACTTGGTACGTATCAAGGAGGGCGATGAGTGGAAGACAGCCTTTAATACACCATCAGGGCACTGGGAATACTGCGTTCTTCCGTTCGGTCTTTGTAACGCACCGGCTGTCTTCCAAACCATGGTCAATGAAGTGCTGGGTGACATGATTAACAAATTTGTCTTTGTGTATCTCGATGACATTCTCATCTTTTCTCCCTCTATGCAGATACACACCCAGCATGTTCGCCAGGTTTTACAACGGCTGTTAGAGAATCAGCTCTTTGTTAAGGCGGAGAAGTGTGAGTTCCACAGGGAGTCGGTTTCGTTTCTGGGTTTTGTCATAGCTGAGGGAGAGATTCGTCCCGATCCTGCTAAAGTTAAAGCGGTCGCCGAATGGCCAGTGCCCGACACTCGTAAAGAGCTTCAGCGATTTCTGGGCTTCGCCAACTTTTATCGGCGTTTCATCAGAAACTTTGGTCAGATCGCTAAACCTCTTACCGCTCTTACTTCCTCTAAAGTGTGTTTCCGTTGGAATACTGAGGCTCAGGAGGCCTTTGATGAATTAAAGTCCCGTTTCATCTCTGCACCTGTTCTTTCTATTCCCGATGCGGCGAAACAATTTATAGTGGAGGTGGATGCATCTGATGTCGGGGTTGGCGCCGTTTTATCTCAGTGATCCTCTGTTGACGGGAAAGTGCATCCGTGCGCTTTTTTCTCTCATCGGTTAAACCCAGCGGAGCGAAATTACGACATAGGTAATCGGGAGCTGCTGGCGGTTAGACTCGCTCTGGGTGAGTGGCGTCACTGGTTGGAGGGAACCTCGGAACCCTTTCTGGTCTGGACGGATCATAAGAATTTGGAATATATCCGTTCAGCCAGAAGATTAACATCTAGACAGGCTCGCTGGGCACTTTTCTTCGAGCGTTTTGACTTCACCCTCTCGTACCGGCCAGGGTCTAAAAACACTAAGCCTGACGCTCTCTCCCGTTTGTTCGAGGGTTCTGGCTCGGAGCGGACCGAGACCATTCTCCCGGAGGGGAGGGTGGTCGGTGCCCTCGTGTGGGGAATCGAGCAGCGGGTGAGAGAGGCCGGCCGAGAGGGGGAGGTCCCGGAGGGGTGTCCGGCGGGTCGTCTATGGGTTCCTGAGCGTCTACGTTCCGATGTCATCCGGTGGGGTCACGAATCCAAGTTTGTCGGCCATCCAGGAATTCGGAGAACGTTGGCTGCCATCCGTCAACGTTTTTGGTGGTCTTCTATGACTTCGGACGTCAGACAGTTCGTATTAGCCTGTTCAGTCTGTGCTTGTAATAAAGCATCTAATCAACCTCCCGCTGGTCTGCTTAAATCTTTGCCCGTCCCCTCCCGCCCCTGGTCTCATATAGCCCTTGATTTTGTCACCGGCTTACCGGCGTCGAATGGTAACACTGTCGTATTGACTGTGGTGGATCGTTTTTCTAAAGCGGTTCATTTTATTCCCCTGCCTAAACTTCCTTCTGCCAAGGAGATGGCTCAGGTTTTGATTAATCACGTCTTTCGGTTACACGGCATTCCGACTGATGTAGTTTCAGATAGGGGTCCTCAGTTCATCTCTCGTTTTTGGCAGGAGTTTTGTAGACAGATCGGCGCTACAGCCAGCCTGTCTTCTGGTTATCATCCGCAGACCAATGGGCAATGCGAACGGGCTAATCAGGATCTTGGTCGAACACTTCGCTGTCTGTCGTCTAAATATCCGAATTCTTGGTGCCAACAGCTTCCTTGGGTTGAGTATTCTCATAATTCTCTTCCCGTCGCATCCACTAATTTGTCTCCGTTCGAATTATCTGTCGGATATCAACCTCCCCTTTTCCCATCACAGGAGCCCGACGCAGCGGTTCCGTCTGCTTTAGCTTTCGTGCGCAGGTGCAGACGCACTTGGAAGAAAGCTAAATCACTCTTGTTACAAAACTCCAGACGAACCAAAGCTGCGGCTGACCGTCACCGGCGACCTCCACCCCGTTATGTGTGTGGACAAAAGGTATGGCTTTCCACCAAGGATCTGCCTCTCCGTGAGCCTTCTCGTAAGCTGGCTCCTCGTTTCATTGGGCCATACAGTATATCTAAGGTCATTAATCCGGTAGCGGTCAAGCTTAAGTTACCTCCTATTCTTGGTCGGGTTCACCCAGTTTTTCATGTATCCAGGGTTAAACCTGTGATTTTTGCCCAGAACAATCCCCCTGTCTCTGCCCCTAAACCCCCCGCCCCTCGTCTAGTGGATGGTGCTCCTGCCTATACTGTTAGGAGATTACTAGATTCTCGTCGCAGGGGCAGAGGTTTTCAGTATTTAGTGGACTGGGAGGGTTACGGTCCGGAGGAGAGGTCCTGGGTTCCGGCCCGGGATATACTGGATCCTGACCTGATCGAGGATCTCCGTCGGCGACAGGGTGAGTCTCCTCCATGCCCGTCCGGTGCCGGTCATGGGGGGGGGGATACTGTCAGGACTCCTGGGTGATCATGTGTGTGTGTATGTTGTCTTACCTGTTGGTGGTGGTTCCTCACGGGTTCACTGGCTCCTCCCGCTCGTTTCAGTAATTGTTCACCTGTCGTGTCTCATCAGCTGTTCCCTTTTTATAGCACTCTGTCCTGTCTCTCGTCGCGTGCTCATTGTCTTGGTTGGTCTCAGTCTCGCTGTCCTAGTCCAGTCGTTAGTTCCTGCTGTTTCGTCAGGTTCGGTCGCAGGCATCTGGAGGCTCGTCTTAGCCCGGAGTTTTCTCGCCTGTGGATCGTGAACTTGAACTTGAGTGATCTGTGCTCTGTTTTCTGGGATTACTGGTGCGCTTTGTTTTCAGGCGAGATCCAGTATCTTCCAGGTTCCAAAGAGCTGCTCTTTTCTGTCGGACGTTGTTCTGCCTTCTGTCCAGTGTTCTGAGGTTCGTGAGTCTCCTGCCGTGTGAGGATTTCTTCCCGGTCACCGACCAGAGTGGATTACTTCGTGGGACGCCGCGTGTGGTCTCTGTGCCGTGGACTGTGACTTTGGTGCTTCATCTGATTCTCTCTTTACTTTTCTAATAAACCTTGTGAACTTGCATCTGGCTCCGAGACTTATTCTGACACAACACCTTCTATGCTCGCTTTGAGGGAACTAACACCGCCCTCGCGGAGAGAGAGCTCGCGGCTGGAGATACAGAGGTTAGTGCACTCTCCGTATCTTTAGCGGATGTAACCCGATCCTTCCGGCGGGTGAACGTCCGTAAAGCCGCGGGTCCAGACGGGATTCCCGGCCGCGTGATCAGAGCGTGCGCGCACCAACTGGCTGGAGTTTTCACGGACATTTTTAACCTGTCCCTCTCCCTGTCTGTGGTCCCCACATGCTTTAAAACGTCCACCATTGTTCCTGTACCTAAGCAGTCAAAAACCACCTGCTTAAACGTCTGGCGTCCTGTTGCTCTGACCCCAATTATCAGTAAATGCTTTGAGAGACTAGTCAGAAACCACATCTGCTCTGTTCTCCCCCCCTCACTGGTCCCACTGCAGTTTGCATACCGCACAAACCGCTCCACTGATGATGCCATTTCATCCACTATACACACTGCTCTCTCCCACCTGGAAAAGAGGAACACGTATGTGAGAATGCTGTTTGTGGACTACAGCTCAGCATTCAACACCATTGTGCCCTCCATACTTGACGGGAAACTCCGGGCTCTAGGCTTAAACAGCTTGTTATGCAGCTGGATCCTGGACTTCCTGTCAAACAGACGCCAGGTGGTCAGAATGGGCAGTAACATCTCCTCATCACTGACTCTCAACACTGGAGCCCCTCAGGGCTGTGTTCTCAGCCCACTCCTGTACTCCCTGTACACACATGACTGTGTGGCAATCCACAGCTCCAACACCATCATCAAGTTTGCTGACGATACGACGGTGGTAGGTCTCATCACTGACAATGATGAAACTGCCTACAGAGAGGAGGTGCACACTCTGACACGGTGGTGTCAGGAGCACAACCTCTCCCTCAACGTCAGCAAGACCAAGGAGCTGGTGGTCGACTTCAGGAGGAACGAGAGAGAACACCGCCCCATCACCATCGATGGAGCACCGGTGGAGAGAGTCAGCAGCTTCAAGTTCCTCGGTGTCCACATCACAGAGGAACTCTCTGTGATGAATTTCACCTGCTGTTGCACTTGTGCATATAGCTGTGTGACAATAAAGTGATTTGATTTGATTTGATTGATCCGGATGAAAATAACAGTGTTTCGTCGGCATTGGCAACAACACTCCAGCCTACTACAACAACTATTCCCCGTAGCGATACAAAATGGCCTCGCTCCCCCTTATTTTATATTCTCGGAGGAGGGGTTTATGTAAATATTGGGGCTGGTGATGTCAGCAACCCTGGAGGAATGTGTAGTAGTCCCTAGCCGCCGTTTGCTGTAGTCCTTAGAAATTGATTTCTTTAAAAGCAAATATCTCCCTTTGCTTTAAACTTTGAACGTTGTAACTTTGCAGATGTTGTTTATGCTCAAACAGCAACATTACACACTAGCTAAAGTTAGAAAAGTGAAATCGTGGTTTACCACCCCTTTAAGCTCTGCTTTTCTGATCTATCAAATACTTATGTCATGCAATAAAATGCAAATTAATTACCTAAAAATCATACAATGTGATTTTTTTTTTACACTGCAAGTTACAATACTAATATTTATGTATTAAATTCTTCTCTTTCAAACGTTCAAATCCTCTAGCTTTTATTTTGGAAGAATATTGGTGAAATGCAGTGAACAGAAATGTTGGAAATGACGCGAAGGTGTAAATAAAGTGAACCTACTGCACAATGTGTAAACCCATTTGTAAACCCTGTGTTAGACTATGTCTCCAACTCCATATCTGTCATCTGTTTCATTTTTCCAGAGTTATGTAATGCTGCTTTGTCAAATTCCCACAGGCGACCAGCAGCTTTCCTGAATTACAATAAGCTAGTTGAAATAAGTTTGTGAGAGCGTGACCTCAGTGTGTTTGAAGCGATCCCTAGATTGCCATCTGTTCAACTCCACAGGTGCTGAGGCTAAATTAATGACTTATCACGCGTCCCCTTCTTCATAAACAAACATTTACATTTATTCATTTGGCATTCGTTTTAACTACAACTCACACTCCATTCAAGCACTACTTTTATCAGTGTGTTTGTTGCTTGGGAATTAAACTCTTGACCTTATCATTGCAAGCACTGGTTGAGGTACAGGAGCAAACAGGAAAAGACCTTTTGGAGGCCAAATTGGTATGTATATGGCAGAGTCCCCACAGGATGAGTCAACGTTGCACGTCAATTAAAGGAACAGTAGCTATGGAGATTGCCTTGCGACAGCCAAGGTGACACATGTTGTAGTCACGCTTCTCACGAATGGAGTGAGCACCCAGCACTGATCACATGGGTGGCCCATCACTGGCACACCAGGGGCATTTACAAAGACAGGGTTGAGGTGTTGTGTAACAGCAGGCTGCAAAACTGACAGTCGTTACTGTAACAACAGCCTGCAAATAGAGGGACATACAGCTGAAATGCAGGCGAAATGTTTTCCCATGATCAATAAGGATAGGCAGCATGATCAAGATCTTATACCATGGTATGAATGCATAATAGTTATTTTTGCTGGAAATGTATTGAAAATGGTTTATATTTTAAATAATAATAACAATAATTAAATAATAATATGTTTGAAAATGCAGTGAATTCAAATTTTATGATTAAAAAAATCTAATTTTTCCAAAACTCTTGATTAAAATAGTTTAAACGGGTAAAGTTAGGGACAGTAAGTAAGGATTGCATACACTTTTGCATTGTTAGGTTGCATTGTATCAAATTATTAATTTAAATGTTAGTACATAGTAGTTCAGACCACCTAATATAAAGTGGTTCCAAAATGGTTATGTATTAAATAATAATAATAATAATAATAATAATTTTGGACAATGCAGTGAATATTTTTATTTAAAGACAAGTACTTCACCTCCTTTTATTTAAAAATAGTTTATTTATATTATGATTTTTTTTTAATTATATTACACAACATTACACGTATTAATAACTAAATTAATTAATTAAAATATAATCATAAAATAATATTATAAAAAAAGCCAATAGGCTTAGTTGCATCACAGCCACAAACCATGATTTGGTACTCTGCGTCAGGTGATATTAAGGGGAGGGGCATTCCCTTTATAGAGAGCATTTGATTGGACGAAAATCTATGAAGATGGTAACACTTTAGAATAAGGTTGTATTAGTTAACATTAGTTAATGCATTAGTAAACATGAACTAACCATTAACAACACCTCTGTTCAGCCTTAGTTAATCTTTGTTAACATTAGTTCAGAAAAATCCAGCTATTCATGGTTTGTTCATATTAGTTCACAGTGCATTAACTAATGTTAGCAAGATTTGAATAATCCATTAGTAAATGATGGAATTAACATTAACAAAGATAAATAAATGGTTTATAAGTGCAGTTCATTATTAGTTCATGTTAACTAATGAACCTTATTGTAAAGTGTTACTATATTATATATATCATTTAACACACATATTCACACATATACATATACATATATACACATACACACACACTCACCTAAAGGATTATTAGGAACACCATACTACTGTGTTTGACCCCCTTTCGCCTTCAGAACTGCCTTAATTCTACGTGGCACTGATTCAACAAGGTGCATTCTTTAGAAATGTTGGCCCATATTGATAGGATAGCATCTTGCAGTTGATGGAGATTTGTGGGATGCACATCCAGGGCACGAAGCTCCCGTTCCACCACATCCCAAAGATTCTCTATTGGGTTGAGATCTGAGGCCATTTTAGTACAGTGAACTCATTGTCATGTTCAAAAAACCAATTTGAAATGATTCAAGCTTTGTGACATGGTGCATTATCCTGCTGGAAGTAGCCATCAGAGGATGGGTACATGGTGGTCATAAAGGGATGGACATGGTCAGAAACAATGCTCAGGTAAGCCGTGGTATTTAAACAATGCCCAATTGGCACTAAGGGGCCTAAAGTGTGCCAAGAAAACATCCCCCACACCATTACACCACCACCACCAGCCTGTACAGTGGTAACAAGGCATGATGGATCCATGTTCTCATTCTGTTTATGCCAAATTCTGACTCTACCATCTGAATGTCTCAACAGAAATCGAGACTCATCAGAACATTTTTCCAGTCTTCAACTGTCCAATTTTGGTGAGCTTGTGCAAATTGTAGCCTCTTTTTCCTATTTGTAGTGGAGATGAGTGGTACCCGGTGGGGTCTTCTGCTGTTGTAGCCCATCCGCCTCAAGGTTGTGCGTGTTGTGGCTTGACAAATGCTTTGCTGCATACCTCGGTTGTAACGAGTGATTATTTCAGTCAAAGTTGCTCTTCTATCAGCTTGAATCAGTCGGCCCATTCTCCTCTGACCTCTAGCATCAACAAGCCATTTTCACCCACCGGACTGCCGCATACTGGATGTTTTTCCCTTTTCACACCATTCTTTGTAAACCATAGAAATGGTTGTGCGTGAAAATCCCAGTAACTGAGCAGATTGTGAAATACTCAGACCGGCCCGTCTGGCACCAACAACCTTGCCACGCTCAAAATTGCTTAAATCACCTTTCTTTCCCATTCTGACATTCAGTTTGGAGTTCAGGAGATTGTCTTGACCAGGACCACACCCCTAAATGCATTGAAGCAACTGCCATATGATTGGTTGATTAGATAATTGCATTAATGAGAAATTGAACAGGTGTTCCTAATAATCCTTTAGGTGAGTGTATAATATTAATATATATAAATATACACACCCCTCTCTATATTTTCACATTTCTCCATTGTGTAAAGCACTCTGATCAATAAATCTACCATGTAACGGTGGGCATTATGCTCTTATTTCAAAACTCTTATTTCACGATATGAGAACATTTATTTCATTATAACTACTCACACTATATCGCCAAAAGTTTTGGGACGCCTGCCTTTACATTCACATGAACATCCCATTCTTAATCTGTAGGGTTTAATATGGAGTTGGACCACCCTTTACAGCTATAACAGCTTCAACTCTTCTGGGAACTCTTCTTTTCCACAAGGTTTAGGAGTGTGTTTATGGGAATTTTGACCATTCTTCTAGAAGCGCATTTGTGAGGTCAGACACTGATGTTGGATGAGAAGGCCTGGCTTGTAGTCTCCACTCCAATTCATCCCAAGGGTGTTCTATCAGGTTGAGGTCAGGAGTCAGGACTCTGTGCAGACCAGTCAAGTTCATCCACACCAAACTTGCTCATCCATGTCTTTTTGGACATTGCTTTGTGCACTGGTGCGCAGTCATGTTGGAACAGGAAGGGGCCATCCCCAAACTGTTCCTACAAAGTTTGGAGTATGAATTGTCCAAAATGTCTTGGTATGCTGAAGCATTAAGAGTTCATTTCACTGGAGCTAAGGGGCCAAGCCCACACCATAATCCCCTCTCAAGTCATTTCGTTAATTTCAGCAGTATATAATTAAAATGTCACATGTTAAATTCCCCAACACATCTAGTATGTATGCAAACGTTGATCACATTTGGAATAAATTCTAAGCTAATGCAGCCAAAGCCAGACTTTAAGAAAGAAATGATTAATTAATTGCATAGCTGGGTCTTCAGGCTATGCAGTCTGTTAGTTCACCTCAGCTCCGGATCCGAGTCGTTCTTTCTTTTTGTCACATCACATTTAATCACATCTGTTCCCTGGAAAGATTAGTTTGCCTCTCGAGTCTTCAGGTTCGAGTCATTCTTTCACCAACTCACAGCCCCATAGGCTGAATGCAGATGATCCTGAACAGCACCGATGGCATGTAGTGCATGCGCGACATAAAATGAACGAATCACTCTCTCATATTAAAGATTAGTTCAAAAAGAATGAATCGACACATCACTAACGCATAGTTGTCGTTTACATGTCTATCTTTATTGCTTTAATACTGTGGTGTTTTGTAATGTTTAATACAATTTTTAAAAAAAACGCATAGTTGTCAACAGAACTCAAATGCACACACGCCGGAAGAAGTAGAAGTGTTGCCAGTGTTTTAAAAATAATTTAAGAATACACGGAGTGCTTTAGCCTGACGTCGTCATACTCAGATTCAAACTAATTCAACCCAAGCGCTCTTTGGTTATTACGTTACTGTCCATCATCGTATAAAGCCCGCCCTGACAATTTGATTGGTTCGAACAGCTTTGGTTCGAGCATAGTTGCTCCACAATGGATCAAGTCCAGACCGACCTCAAATGTTGTGGACTGGGAAAAGTTTGGCTGGCATCCGGGCTAAAGATCTGCTGCAAGGAGACAGTGTTTTCAACGCCTCTACCGATCTGTAATGTGCAATGTAGGTTCCATTACAAGAAAAACCAGGAATGCTTGAGAATTCTGTCCTTTTTAGTCTCAACTTGTGACATCACATCCTGTGTTTGGTTTGTTTAGATGCCTTTGGTTCGTGTTGCATTCATGTTTCAGTCAAATCTCAGCTGTCTCGGTCCACTTGTTTGGTGCGCACCAGGATTCGGATGGCAGCGTTCACACTTATTCACATGAATTGCACTAACAGAGCAATCCCACCAGAGTGTGAACACCCTAAAGTGTCAATAACCTTTGACTGTGCTACACAAATATATTTACATTCCGCAATATAAACGATATAGTAAAATCAATGCCACAATATATATCATCATACCACCCAGCCCTGCTACCACGGTATAAATGGTACAGCTAAATCTCTGCTGGTTGACATATTCCAGGTGTCACAAAGTGCATACTGTCATATCGCCTTGTCCCAGATATCATATAAATTCCCTTGCCTCTGTCTGAGTCATTCCTTTATGAATGAGTAGTAATGAGTGCTTGAGATACCTACACTGACGCAAAGCCCCAGTGGTGACACCATCCTCGGAAATCATAAAGAGCGTTTTTTATTATTTAATATATATATATATATATATATATATACGCAGGTGTTATTTTAAGAGGATGAAATGCAGCTGAGATACTGTGGGTGAGTAATGAGGAAGAGATCAGGCTGACACGCAGGCAGAGGAACTTCACACGCTGCAGACAAAAGCTCTTATTGCCGTCATACAGCAGCGCCAATGAGTAACGCTGCTATTTAAAACATGCAGGCAGAGCTTACGAAATATAGCCTCAAGCCCGAAAGGAGGATGAGAGATTTCTCTCTGTGCAAGAGGAATCCATTTAATCACCTTTTTTCACTCTTTGTTTTGGTACTCACTTAAGTTGAAACATAACTGACCTTGGGAGTGGCCACGTCTTCCTCCATGAGCATCTGATCTGGGGAAGCAGGGGTTTGTGGGAAGGTAAATGTGTCTGTGGTGGACTGCAACAGAACAGGTGAACGCAGGTGACGTGCTGCCTGCAGAGGGACGCACGCTTGGGAGGGAACTGCCATGGTCTGTAAAATACCAATAAATATCACGGTTGTACTTTTCAAAGTAATCTTAGACTCTGTATATGTCAAAGTACATTAGTATTACCATCTGATACTGCATGAATATGTAATGAATATGCTGACGAATCCATAAAAAAGGATCCCAAAAGGTCTCAACATTTACAAGCAACACACCAAACCTTAAAAGCTTAAAGAGGTTCAACTGAAAGAAGGATGGCTGGATTACAGGTTTCGTTTCTTATGATTCCAATATTTACATTTTTTATACCAACACCATTTCAATATGTCTGGGAAGACTTCACAGATGGGGTTACCTTGACAACAGTCTGCTCAGCGACGGTGCTAGGGCGGCGCTGGCTGGCGTGCAAACGCTGTTCCACAGGGAAACTGCTGCGATGCGCTTTCAACCGCTCCACAAGCAGGTAGTAGATAGCAGCAAAGTGGTTGTAGCTTTTGTTCTGGAGAGACTGTGACAGGAAAGGCAAAAAGAGAAAGACAGAAAAGGGAAGAGAACACTGGAAATGTCACATTTCTATCAGCACGGTTTGAAAACATTCTGAAAAGCTCTTCTTTGGAGAAATCAAATTTGCTATTGAGAGGGAAATTTATTTTTAGAAAGAACTACTAGAGTTCAGATTTGAAGGATTGGCGCAGGATTGTGAATTAAATTAAACTGGCTTCACCCACAGGAATTTGAATTGGAAAGACAGAAATGTAATTTAAGTGACAAAACATACTGTACAGTAAATAATAACAGTACTACAGTTTATTAAATATACTGAAATGTATATAAATCAAACATCATTTAAAGTTTCTAATAATAGAACATAAGTTTTTTGCATGAAAATTCTTGGAATTTCATTCCAATTCAATTCGAAATGTATTTGAATTGAATATTCAATGTAATTGACTGTTCACAAAGACCCACCCCCTTTAATTACTGTTAATTATGACGTCCGACAAGCCATGGCGCTCTAACGTCACACATCATGCTCTCACTCAGTGAAAAATACATTGTGGAGCAAAGAGGACACTGACAACATGTCGACAGGCAAGACACAGCAGGTTCCTTTTGATATGAAACCAAGTCTCAACTTTTAAAATTTTTAATTTTTAAATAATTTTAAATATTGTTTTGTGGTTCTTTAAAGTGCTGTGACAGATCGCTATAGCGCCTCTTTCCAAGCAGCTTGTGAACCGACCATCTCTTCCCATTACATAAACATGAATGAACATCAGAAGGAATGTTGTTTCAATCGCGGAAAGACGTCAGTACACACCATTTTTCAGGTTCAAGTCCACCGACATTAATCTACTAACTTTCCTGACTGCTTTGTCGGACAAAATGGCAGATTCGGTGTTATGATTGGTTAGATCACCTGTCAATCAAATTCCCAGCGAAGGGTGAATAGTACTTGCTTAGAGTCCTGTTTGCAACCTTTAATTCAAATGCAGTTTGACCTCAGGAATAGACCTTATTCAGAGCAGTGCCATGACAGGTATGAAAGCGAGACTTTGAGGAATCTGCTGTAAAAAGCTGTATAAAAAGGTCCCTGATTATTACCTATAATTTTCCACAGATAATTTTGCAGTGTTTCATCAGCAGAACAATCCAAACACACATTAAATAACAGTAGAACTCACTGAAGAGCGTGCGCGCACCAACTGGCTGGAGTCTTCACGGACATTTTTAACCTGTCCCTCTCCCTGTCTGTGGTCCCCACATGCTTTAAAACGTCCACTATTGTTCCTGTACCTAAGCAGTCAAAAACCACCTGCTTAAACGACTGGCGTCCTGTTGCTCTGACCCCCATCATCAGCAAATGCTTTGAAAGACTAGTCAGAAACCACATCTGCTCTGTTCTCCCCCCCTCACTGGACCCACTACAGTTTGCATACCGCACAAACCGTTCCACTGATGATGCCATTTCATCCACTATACACACTGCTCTCTCCCACCTGGAAAAGAGGAACACGTATGTGAGAATGCTGTTTGTGGACTACAGCTCAGCATTCAACACCATTGTGCCCTCCATACTTGACGGGAAACTCCGGGCTCTAGGCTTAAACAGCCTGTTATGCAGCTGGATCCTGGACTTCCTGTCAAACAGACGCCAGGTGGTCAGAATGGGCAGTAACATCTCATCACTGACTCTCAACACTGGAGCCCCTCAGGGCTGCGTTCTCAGCCCACTCCTGTACTCTTTGTACACACATGACTGTGTGGCAACCCACAGCTCCAACACCATCATCAAGTTTGCTGACGATACGACGGTGGTAGGTCTTATCACCGACAATGATGAAACGGCCTACAGAGAGGAGGTGCACACTCTGACACGGTGGTGTCAGGAGCACAACCTCTCCCTCAACGTCAGCAAGACCAAGGAGCTGGTGGTCGACTTCAGGAGGAATGAGAGAGAACACCGCCCCATCACCATCGATGGAGCACCGGTGGAGAGAGTCAGCAGCTTCAAGTTCCTCGGTGTCCACATCACAGAGGAACTCTCATGGTCCGTCCACACTGAGGCCGTTGTGAAGAAGGCTCATCAGCGCCTTTTCTTCCTGCGACGGCTGAGGAGGTTTGGAATGAACCGCCACATCCTCACACGTTTCTACACCTGCACCATAGAGAGTCTGCTGACTGGCTGCATCACCACCTGGTACGGCAACAGTACCGCCCGCAGCCGCAAGGCCCTGCAAAGGGTAGTGCGCACGGCCAGCTGCATCATCGGAGGTGAGCTTCCCTCCCTCCAGGACATTTACGCCAGGCGGTGTGTGAAGAGAGCTCAGAGGATCTTCAGAGACTCTAGCCACCCGAACCATGGGCTGCTCTCACTGCTGCCATCAGGCAGACGGTACCGCAGCATCAGAACACGCACCAGCCGACTCCAGAACAGCTTCTTCCCACAAGCAATCAGACTACTTAACTCCTGATCCATCAGTATCATAACACACACTGGACAGAATATCACTCCGCACAACCCACTGTAGATACACACACATTATATACACATTTATTTATCATACAGCATCTATTGCACTTTGGATTTAAATTTTTCAATCTGTGAATAATATTTATACTATACATTGTATATTATTATTACTATTATAGCGTAATGTATATTGTTTAGTGTATGTTTAGTGTATATTGTTTAAAGTATATGTATATTGTAAGTATGTGTATATTGTTTAAAGCTGTGAGAACTACACTCACATTGTGTAAATTATTTATTGTTTATTGTAGAGTTTACTGTGCTGTGAGTAATTGTGTGCGCATCAGATGTGTAATCTGATGCTGCTTTAAATGTTGTACATGTCATGTCGTGACTACTATGTTGCTCGGAACTGCACCTAAGAATTTCACCTACTGTTGCACTTGTGCATATGTAGAGTGACAAATAAAGTGATTTGATTTGATTTTGATTTGAAGAGATGTAGGTCTGTCCCTCACAGCCTCGCTTTAATTCCTGCTGATGGCGCTGCTGTGAATAAGATCTCTTGCACTTGAACTTAAACATTCCAAACCCTGGGCAAGTAAAAAGCTGATCAACTGACCTCAATAGTCTTCTGCTGGTCGATGCCCAGGCTGTGCATGAGTCGAAGCACCTGCTCACTGTGCTCACCCAAGCCTGATTTGCTCTCGCAGGGCAAACCCTGTCTGTAGAGCACAGGCCGCTGGGACGGGACCTCCTGCACCATCCAGCGATGTTCTTTGATCTGACTCAGGGACAAACGCCTGGCTGGATCTAGAACCAACATCTTCCTGATCA
The DNA here is from genome assembly GCA_023566225.1 of Romanogobio albipinnatus. Taxonomy (NCBI): domain Eukaryota; kingdom Metazoa; phylum Chordata; class Actinopteri; order Cypriniformes; family Gobionidae; genus Romanogobio; species Romanogobio albipinnatus. The sequence continues at coordinate 56,814,320 of CM042242.1, forward strand.
GGTGCTCACAGTCTGAAAGAGTATTGAATACAATGAGTTCAAAAGAGACGCTGCCTCTTTCCGAAGCTTTATTTTCTGGTGTAAGCAGCAATGTACTAATTACATAGCCTATAACCCCTTTCAGTATTAATTCTCGATAATATAGAGATTGGGGTGGTTAATAAATATCTACTGTATTCATGCCAACTCGTACATGCATGAACAGTCGTATAGTTGTATTTCTGTGACTTCCTCACCCTCACTCATGAAGTAGGGGATGCGGAAACGACCCTCCAGGACCCTCTGTCTGAGAACAGGAAGGCTAGGACCGTCAAACGGAAGAGCGCCACACACCAACACGTACAAAACCACCCCCATACTCTGCATGACACACACATACACAGAAAATCAATAAATAAACATAAAACTCTGCCTAGGAACTAGCACAAAGGACCACCCACACACAATGCAGGAAATAATAATTATGTTTTCAATCAATTAAATTACCATTAGTTGTTGACGCAATTCTCTGTACTGACTGAGATGACCCAAATCAACAAATGGGAAGAATTTCGTCAGCTGTCTAATGCATACATATTAGTTTAACGCTTCCGACTCTGGTATTAACATGCTTTTTTTGAACAGGGAACCATGGTAATACCATGGTTTTGTGGACACGATATTTCCATGCTATTAATTGGAGAACCATATCAAGCCAAGTCAAATTTATTTAGATAGCGGTTTTAACACTACACACTGTAAAGCAGCTTGATGTTGATGTTTATAATATCTTAATATTTTCGTGCCCTATCGTTGCATTTATCAGATTAGAGCTGGGCGATACATTTTGCGGAAATACAAGCAATAAAGCAGTTGAGATTTGCTATATCAGCCCTACACAAGTATACTGTGTATGTGAATAAAGTTGGACATACTTGTATATCCAATTTTATACAAAGAGCTGGGTGATAATATAGTTACATTTTATTACTGAATAAATCATGCCTTTGAAATTGGTATATCACTTTACATGAGTGTACTGCATGTATGTGGATAAATATACAGTTATCCATCTTTATATAGAGCTGTGTGATAATAAACTTTACATTTTGAAACAATATAAATAATCACACAGCTGAGATTTGCTATAGAGCCTAAGCTTGTTGGTTGATCTACCAGCCTGGTCAAAACTGGTTTAACCTGCTGGTTTTAGAGGGGTTTTGACCATTTTTTTTAGATCAGGGTTTTCAAACTGGGGTCCTCCAGAAGGTTCTAAGGGGTCCCCAGAAAATTTCAGAGAATTAAAAGACAAAGCAAAAATGGATAAAATCTACCGAACATTCTAACGGTTTCATTTCTAAATGAATTTTCCCCAGTAGGAGCTTTACGTGATTATACTGTAAATAGCATGGTACCATACTCAATCCTACTATGGTATACAGTATATCAAGTTACTATAGTATTTCCATCTGATACAGTCAGTGTACTGCCAAGCTCTTACCCAGATGTCCAGTTGCGGACCCTCATACTGTTGTCCCTCAAACACCTCTGGAGCTGCATATGGAGGGCTTCCACACCAAGTGGTCAGGGGTTCCCCGGGACGGAAGAAGTTTCCAAAGCCAAAATCTGTTGCAGATTTGAAAGGAAAAGAAAAAGTCAATGTCAGTGTATATAGTATAGTATACATTAAGGTACATAAGCAACATTTTACAGGTTAAAAAGGTCTGTTGTCAATTGTGAATAGTGTAGCGATGTATGAATCACAGCTCACACATAAGTCACTTTCAAACCAAGCAGCTTTCTGTTGGTCAACACATCAAATCTGTGTGACCAATTTAAAAAAAAAAGTGTTGCAATTATTATGCAAGTCAATATTCTGATCATATATTTTTCAGCACATTTTACTTTTTCCAAACATCATCACTCTAAATAACTACTATTCATTTTGTATACAATAATTAATGTGATATATAATTGAACACCATATATTCAGATGTGCATAATTATTTGTATAGGTATTTTACAACACTTCAGCTTGTGATAATTATCAAGTGTTTCCATGTTTCATGATTCTTTACCTTAGCATAATCTCTGAGAATCTGACATCTTGTACTTCTGGAGACTCCAAGTACATTGCAGTTCTGGAAAATGGTGGCACTGGAGACTAAATGATGGTTTCACACCTCATTTTTCACCTTAATTCTTAAAGTCGTTGATGTTAATATCTTCTCAAACAGTTTTTTGTCCCCCTGATGCCTCATTGAGCATTTCTTGTCCAATGGTCACAAACCAAACTCCTTTATTTTGCAATTTCTATAGCATTGCATCCTTATCATGGGCATTTAATAACTTGTCAGTGTGAATAAAATCTTGTTTTTGGCCCATTTTTCCTGTAAAAGAAAACCTGCTTAATAATTATGCATACCTGAATATTAGGCGTTTTCAATTCCAGCCATCTTTAACAATTATACATCACTTATAAATGATTATAGTAGTTATTTGGATTGATGTGGGTTGGAATTGTTCAAATGTGCTTGGGAAAAAAAAATTTGATCAGAATATCATAATAATTTGCATAACTTGCATAATAATTATGCATGCACTGTATGTGAGTAAATCTTTCGTCCTCACAAGAAATTGTATTGTATTCTATTGAAATGACTGGCTTTCACCAAGGAAAATTCACAGAACAGTAGTAAATATGATTGCACCTTGAAAACAGAACAGAAAAGAGAATGCATCCCTTTTTTCAATCATAGAAACTGTCATTCGCCTTGTTGAACAGCACAAATAGTTTAAGACCCTGCCTAAGCCACAATGAAACTACACCTAAGGAGTATGCGTCTTTGTCAAATTTTTAATCTGAGTGGTTCTTGCCCATTTTGGTATCATTAATGTGGCCGATTTAGCTCAAATCAATTGAAATACCAAAGCTGATAGGCAGCTGACTTGTTGCCTTGCTGCTGTATAAGCCAGTGCCTTCTTCCGGGGCGTTTGAAGGTACCTCACAAAATTGATTTAGTTCAGGTTTCAGACTTATCAGTCTGATACTCTACCACAAAATAGAGAGAGCTTTTGTGATAACCAAGCACATATTTAATTATCACAATACTAATTTCTAGCTAGAAATTAAGTTAGTTGGTTGGTTTGAGTTTGGCTTGGGGTTAGGGGTCTCTTCAATTCCCTAGTGCTATACAAGCAATAGTCAATATGGAAACTAATTGCAGGGCTCTCAAGTGTCACGCATTGAGCGTGATAGTCACTCATTTCGGCCTTTTGTCACGCACTCCCGCCGCACATTGTATTTCTCATGTAGAAAAACTCCATCCATCCATCCATCCATCTTCTTCCGCTTATCCGGGGCCGGGTCGCGGGGGCAGCAGTCTAAGCAGAGATGCCCAGACTTCCCTCTCCCTAGACACTTCCTCTAGCTCTTCCGGGGGGACACCGAGGCGTTCCAAGGCCAGCCGGGAGACATAGTCCCTCCAGCGTGTCCTTGGTCTTCCCCGGGGCCTCCTCCCGGTTGGACATGCCCGAAACACCTTCCCGGGAAGGCGTTCAGGAGGCATCCGGAACAGATGCCCGAGCCACCTCAGCTGTCCCCTCTCGATGTGGAGGAGCAGCGGCTCTACTCCGAGTTCCTCCCGAGTGACTGAGCTTCTCTAAGGGAGCGCCCAGCCACCCTGCGGAGAAAGCTCATTTCGGCCGCCTGTATCCGGGATCTTGTCCTTTCGGTCATGACCCAAAGCTCATGACCATAGGTGAGAGTAGGAACGTAGATTGACCGGTAAATCGAGAGCTTCGCCTTACGGCTTAGCTCTTTCTTCACCACGACAGACCGGTACATTGACCGCATTACTGCAGAAGCTGCACCGATCCGCCTGTCAATCTCCCGTTCCATCCTCCCCTCACTCGTGAACAAGACCCCTAGATACTTGAACTCCTCCACTTGGGGCAGGAACTCTCCACCAACCTGAAGTGGGCAAGCCACCCTTTTCCGACTGAGGACCATGGCCTCGGATTTGGAGGTGCTGATCCCCATCCCAGCCGCTTCACACTCGGCTGCAAACCGTCCCAGTGCATGCTGAAGGTCCTGGTTAGAAGGGGCCAACACGACAACGTCATCCGCAAAGAGCAGAGACGAAACCGTGTGGTCCCCAAACCTGACACCCTCCGGCCCTTGGCTGCGCCTAGAAATTCTGTCCATAAAGATTATGAACAGAACCGGCGACAAAGGGCAGCCCTGCCGGAGTCCAACATGCACCGGGAACAAGTCTGACTTACTGCCGGCAATGCGGACCAAACTCCTGCTTCGGTCATACAGGGACCGGACAGCCTTCAGCAAAGGACCCCGGACCCCATATTCCCCCAGCACCCTCCACAGGACGCTGCGAGGGACACAGTCGAATGCCTTCTCCAAATCCACAAAACAAATGTGGACTGGTTGGGCAAACTCCCATGAACCCTCCAGCACCCTGTAGAGGGTATAGAGCTGGTCCAGTGTTCCACGACCAGGACGAAAACCACACTGTTCCTCCTGAATCCGAGGTTCCACTATCGGCCGAATTCTCCTCTCCAGTACCCTGGCATAGACTTTCCCGGGGAGGCTGAGAAGTGTGATCCCCCTATAGTTGGAACACACCCTCCGGTCCCCCTTTTTAAAAAGAGGAACCACCACCCCGGTCTGCCATCCCAGAGGCACTGTCCCCGACCGCCACACGATGCTGCAGAGGCGTGTCAGCCAAGACAGCCCCACAACATCCAGAGACTTGAGGTACTTAGGGCGGATCTCATCCACCCCCGGTGCCTTGCCACCAAGGAGTTTCTTGACCACCTCAGTGACTTCAGCTTGGGTGATGGACGAGTCCTCCTCTGAGCCCCCAGCCTCTGCTTCCTCAATGGAAGACGTGACGGCGGGATTGAGGAGATCCTCAAAGTATTCCTTCCACCGTCCGACAACATCCCCAGTTGAGGTCAACAGCCGCCCATCGCCACTGTAAACAGTGTTGGTAGGGCACTGCTTCCCCCTCCTGAGGCGCCGGACGGTTTGCCAGAATCTCTTCGAGGCCAGCCGATAGTCCTTTTCCATGGCCTCACCGAACTCCTCCCAGGCCCGAGTTTTTGCCTCCACAACCACCCGGGCTGCAGTCCGTTTAGCCTGCCGGTACCTGTCAGCTGCCTCCGGAGTCCCACAAGCCAGCCAGGCCCGATAGGACTCCTTCTTCAGCTTGACGGCATCCCTTACTTCCGGTGTCAACCACCGGGTTCGGGGATTGCCGCCTCGACAGGCACCTGAGACCTTGCGTCCACAGCTCCGAGCAGCCGCTTTGATAATGGAGGTGGAGAACATGGTCCACTCGGACTCAATATCTCCAGCCTCCCTCGGGATCCGGTCGAAGCTCTGCCGGAGGCAGGAGTTGAAGATCTCTCTGACAGGAGACTCGGCCAAACGTTCCCAGCAGACCCTCACAGTACGTTTGGGTCTACCGAGTCTATCCAGCTTCCTCCCCCGCCATCGGATCCAACTCACCACCAGGTGGTGATCAGTTGACAGCTCCGCCCCTCTCTTCACCCGAGTGTCCAAGACATACGGCCGCAGGTCAGATGAAACGACCACAAAGTCGATCATTGACCTACGACCTAGGGTGTCCTGGTGCCATGTGCACTGATGGACACCCTTATGCTTGAACATGGTGTTCGTTATGGACAAACTGTAACTAGCACAGAAGTCCAATAACTGAACACCACTCGGGTTCAGATCAGGGGGGCCGTTCCTCCCAATCACGCCCCTCCAGGTTTCACTTTCATTGCCCACGTGGGTGTTGAAGTCCCCCAGTAGAACGACGGAGTCCCCAGTCGGAGCACTCTCCAGCACCCCTCCCAGGGACACCAAGAAGGTCGGGTACTCTGCACTGCTGTTTGGCCCGTAGGCACACACAACAGTGAGAGACCTATCCCCGAGCCGAAGCCGCAGGGAAACGACCCTCTCGTTCACCGGGGTAAACTCCAACACATGGCGGCAGAGCTGGGGGGCTATAAGCAAACCCACACCAGCCCGCCGCCTCTCACCATGGGCAACTCCAGAGTGGTGAAGAGTCCATCCCCTCTCGAGAAGTGTGGTTCCAGAGCCCAAGCCGTGCGTGGAGGTGATTCCGACTATCTCTAGTCGGAACCTCTCAACCTCACGCACAAGCTCAGGCTCTTTCCCCGCCAGCGAGGTGACATTCCATGTCCCAAGAGCTAGTTTCCGTGTCCAGGGATCGGGTCGTCTAGGCCCCCGCCTGCGACTGCTGCCCGATTCGCTTTGCACCGGCCCCTTACGGTCCCTCCCGTGAGTGGTGGGCCCACGGGAAGATGCCGAAAAAAATAAATAAATAAAAAATGCAGAAAAACTATTTATCATATATTTAATATGGCACGCCGGTCTCTCTATGGAACCGGGCAGGAAAGCGCGTCTCCCCTGCCACTTATCAGCCAATCAAAAAAAAGAAGAGGCTGCACAATAGCCAATCAGAAAATAGCACTAATGTATCTGGGTAAGATTTAACGCAATAACCGATGAACAAAAAAGCATATCCTGGAATTGTTCACCATCATCCTCAGTCACAGAGGAAACCACTGGAGCTCTGAGCATCACTTTGAGCACAGAGTAATTCATGATCTGTTTTAATGTTACAACAAATTGACACAAACAATGACAATTTGAATGCTGCTAGAGAATGTTTCCCAGATAATCAGCATCAGTTTTTCATGAGTATCTGTAACTTAGCCAACAGTTTTATAGCCTGTTCACTGACAACACCTGCTCAGAACAAGTCTAGGCCTATAATAAGCTACATACAATATTGCTTCAGAATAAATTATATTTACAACACACACAAAAAATGTATATATAGTTTTTTTCTGGAAAAGCAAATGTTTTACTCGGCAGATTTACAGAGTGACAGATTTACTTGTTCGAAGGACAAGCACGTGAACAGGCTTAATATCGAGCCCTGACAGTAAGTCATCTCATATTTGCTGGGGAATACATGTGTCCAGGCAGCTGGTAGGTTAGCCAACAGTTTGACCAGAGTATGTGAATTTCAGCAGCTAATTCTGACAATTGATTTAGTTCTGATTTAGAAGAAAAGAAAAAGGAAAGAAAAAACTACATATTCCAAATTATAAAATATTAATTTTCCATTTGCCTCCTCTCTGACATCTTTGAAATAGACACATGCAATAATTAATAGCCTTCTATGCATTGTCTCAATAAAATATAATGAAATAGCCTAGGCCAAATGTTCACATTTCTCTCTCTCTCTCTCACACACACAAACACACAGATCTGGTCACTGGTGCAAACTAATGTATGACATAAGAAATTGTACATATAAACTATCCAGATGGCTAAATAGATTTCTGGCAGTGTGTCAACTTGGGGAGGGTCTGCCTCTACCCATAGACAACCAGCAGTGACGCATTTCCCTTGATCTGTGTAATGTAATCTATATGATTTAAAGATTAATTGATGTACGTCATCACTGATTGACGTAGAGCAATGATTGCATGGGGGCGGGAAGAATTAACTCATATGCTGTGAGGGCAGACATAAAGATTGTGTTCCATGTCCATGAGCACGTAATACAGTAATCAAATTCTAAAAGTAAAGAAGACAAAAGCCTTGATTAGTCTGCGACTGCGCAATGTGCTATACAAATAAACATGGGCTCACATACCTCTTTCATTCAACACAAATCCAAATGAATCCGCTTTATGCATGTTTTGCATGCTTGATATTAATTGCATAATATCACTTTTGAAATATAAGTCGCAGCAACAAAAAAAAAAAAAGTGACTAATTCTAGAAAATACGGTAGCAAAATTTGTCATGTTCATCCTGCCCTTGTGCCTTTGCTTTGTAATGTGGACTTTTAGTTTGTAGTTTTGTCTAGTTCCTGTAGTTTTGTCTAGTAGACCCAGGCCGTTTCTCAATATGCATTCTTGTCTGTACTTGTGTTCTCATGGACTTGTGAATCGCCATCAGTCATTGCCCAAGTACAGTTCAAATCCCCAGATGTGTCCTTGATCCGCCCCTTTTATCGAGGATGCATCGAGAGGTAACTTGTGTAGACTTCAGACAGACTGGTATCCCAGAATGCATCTCGCATCAACCAACAAGCGCCAGTAGCGGATGAGAAAACCTAACTTAATAATACTACTGTTATTGTGTCACGAAATGTAGTTTTAAGACTTTTTCAGGCGAGAATGTACTTGTTTAAAGCTCAAATCTGTGAATTATTTATAAAGAGAGCACCTATTTGAAATTTTGATCTGCCGTTTTCGGAGTTGTGAGATCAAGTCGACCACCGGGCGCTCAGCCCTCAATAACCTCAAAATGATGGTGAGAGCCTTTCCTTGGCTAGACATTCTGACGTTTGCCGCTGGCACTGATGTCCTGTGGTGGTTACAGTCGAGATATAATTCCTCTTGTGTAGATCTAATGGCCGATCTTTGGTCTCATGAATCTATCATTTGTTCCTTGGCTATTCGTTTTGGCTGAGGGCAAAGTGAAGTTTCATTTATTTCTTTGATCATTAAAACTGACATTTAACAAAAAGAGACTGGGTTGTGTTTTATTTCATATTTAATTTTATTACAGTGAAGATAATCATATATGCACACTTATTGCATGAACCACATATTAATATGTTATTTAAAAAAAATTATGTAAACGAAAAGAGGCAGGGTTGGGTTTTATATTTTTTGTTAGAAATATATGCAGTGGAGATAATCAATGTACTGATCGTTGTCTGAACTACATTTGTGTGGCTATTAAAGATTTTTTTAAATGAAAACCAAACCCTTAGTAATCACTGTTGACTTTGCTTACATGATGGAATATCATACATATTGCAAGTTATTTCGGCAAAAACCAAATTCAAGGTTATTTTGGCTAGAAGTGGGTTACTCATAGCCAGACTATATCAGGTCTATAGTTAAGATGTGAAATGACGGCTATTGCTTGCTGGGAATGGATCTTTGTTAGCCTGACGTTGTCATACTCAATTCTAGTCAGAATATGAGTCTGATACTGCTCAGTTGGGCTGCGATTATGGGGCGTGTTTCAACTGAACCAGGAAAGACCTCAATTGGATAGACCTACAACCAATCAGAGCAACGGAGAAACGCCTAACATTAGTTGTCAAATATCAACAGAACTCAACTGCGCACAGTGTTGCCAATTCCCCCGGTTTTGCCGCGGGTTGAAGCGACCCCAATTATGTGATATTTAGACCCAGGCAACCCTGCCAAAAAACCCCACATATTTTACCCTCCAAACGCCATTTTTTCCCCACTGAAAGCTATTGGGCTTGTTTTGGGCTAGTTTTGAGTAGCAATTGGGCGGGTTTTGTTGTGAAAACTTGGCAACCCTGCACGCTGGAAGAAGTGAGTGTAAACAAGAATTTAAGGATACACAGAGTACTTACCAACACGATCATCATTTCTGAGAGAAATAGTGAAGGTGAATCCATATACAAACAAGTTCTCTGTTTAGGATTAGAACAAATTCAACCCATGTGCTCTTTGGTGATGTGGATGATTACGTTACTGTTTATCATCTGTCCATCATCGTCTAAAGCCCGCCCTGACAATTTCATTGGTCCGAACAGCTTCTGTTTGGGCATAGTTGCTCCACAACGGATCAAGTCCAGACCGAACTTCCCGAAATAAATGTTGTGGGCGGGGCTAAGTTCGGCTAGATCCAGGCTAGATCTTTGTGTTTCCTAGTGTTTTAGTTTTGTTTGTTGGTTTTTGTTTTAAGTTCTTAATAAACTGCTTGCACATAGATCCTTGCCTAAATTACACTCGTCATCTCCAGCAAAACATTACAGTTCCTTTAAAGCTATACTGTGTGATATTTTCCTCCATCTAGCGGTGAAAAGGTATATGACCATCCAGTAAATATTAGTTTCTGTTCCTCCCAATTCCGATTTCATTTTAACTCCTACGGTGGCCGATTTAGTCCAAGATTAACATGGCTTCCAGTTCAATCCAGCAATCCCCCTCTTCACATTCGACACGGTGCCATCGAGTGTTAAAACACGAAAGGCGAAGCTTGAATTTACGGGTATGTCCCTCTTTGGCTAATGTACTTTCAAGATGGAGGGGCAACATGGCGACCCCCATTCGAACCCCTTACCCGTATGTATATTCAATGGCATATTATAAACTTACGAGAATACTTTATTACTTGAAAGAAGTAAATATACATTAATGAGCACATATATTTTTGAAAGAACTAAGTGTTTTTAGCTAAGAATAAACTAAAAAAGTTACACAGTGTAGCTTTAAGGCACACTCGCATGCCATTTGGTAATGTCCCCAGGCAGCCATTTTCTATGCAGTCCTATCCCAAATAGAGCCCTAAGCCCTCACGCTCTTCATCAAAGTCCAAACTTTCGTGACGTAATGCCGCTTTGCCTGTCAGGTATAGCCCGCCTCTGAGCTTGTGGGCTCAGCAGAAGTGCGCATCGAGGGCGTATATTGGCCACAAACTGGGGCACTCGCGAGCACACTTCTAAACCTAAAATGACATGAGACAACCTACGGTCTTGTGGACTTAACGGACATGCGCACACTGTGGCCATTGAAAGACCACAAGACCGTAAGCACACATGAAGTGTGCCATTTGGGACAGGGCCATAGTCATTAGTGACGGGACAAACTTAGCTCTTCGAAACTTACTGAACTAGTTGCTTCGCAAAATGATTGAGTGAGTTCTCTGTTTAGTAAACAAATTCAACCCAAGCACTCTTTGGTGACGTGAATGATAACGTTACTGTTGATCATCTGTCCATCATCGTATAAAGCCCGCCCTGACAATTTGATTGGTCCAAACAGCTCTGGTTCGAGCATAGTTGCTCCACAATGGCTGGCATCCAGGCTACATATTCATAACATTAGCAATAAAATCTGACAATCATGGTAACACTTTTGTTTCCATTTTAGCTCAAATTGATATAAAAACTGTATATCAAGCGGTCTCCATCGATTTACAGATGATGACTCTGTAATGACTCTTATAAGTAAGGTTTTAGAAGATGAATGAAAAGTTGGGTTTCAAAATCCATCCATCCATCCATCTTCTTCCGCTTTATCTGGGGCCGGGTCGCGGGGGCAGCAGTCTAAGCAGAGATGCCCAGACTTCCCTCTCCCTAGACACTTCTTCTAGCTCGTCCGGGGGGACACCGAGGCGTTCCCAGGCCAGCCGGGAGACATAGTCCCTCCAGCGTGTCCTAGGTCTTCCCCGGGGCCTCCTCCCGGTTGGACATGCCCGAAACACCTTCCCGGGAAGGCGTTCAGGAGGCATCCGGAACAGATGCCCGAGCCACCTCAGCTGTCCCCTCTCGATGTGGAGGAGCAGTGGCTCTACTCCAAGTTCCCCCCGAGTGACTGAGCTTCTCACCCTATCTCTAAGGGAGCGCCCAGCCACCCTGCGGAGAAAGCTCAATTCGGCCGCCTGTATCCGGGATCTTGTCCTTTCGGTCATGACCCACAGCTCATTACCATAGGTGAGAGTAGGAACGTAGATTGACCGGTAAATCGAGAGCTTCGACTTACGGCTTAGCTCTTTCTTCACCACGACAGACCGGTACATTGACTGCATTACTGCAGAAGCTGCACCGATCCGTCTGTCAATCTCCCGTTCCATCCTCCCCTCACTCGTGAACAAGACCCCTAGATACTTAAACTCCTCCACTTGAGGCAGGAACTCTCCACCAACCTGAAGTGGGCAAGCCACCCTTTTCCGACTGAGGACCATGGCCTCGGATTTGGAGGTGCTGATCCCCATCCCAGCCGCTTCACACTCGGCTGCAAACCATCCCAGTGCATGCTGAAGGTCCTGGTTAGAAGGGGCCAACACGACAACGTCATCCGCAAAGAGCAGAGACGAAACCGTGTGGTCCATGTCAGCCAAGACAGCCCCACAACATCCAGAGACTTGAGGTACTCAGGGCAGATCTCATCCACCCCCGGTGCCTTGCCACCGAGGAGTTTCTTGACCAGCTCGGTGACTTCAGCTTGGGTGATGGACGAGTCCTCCTCTGAGCCCCCAGCCTCTGCTTCCTCAACGGAAGACGTGACGGCGGGATTGAGGAGATCAAAATTGAGGAGTTTCAAAATTATGAACTCAAACATTTCCTATTAACTTCTTCCCAGACCAAATGATCTGAGCTGCTGTTCACATTCATTTTATATCTCTGCTCTTATTATGTTAATGATTGTCTCCATTTCTAAGAAACTATTGGAGAGACATCAGAGAAAAAAGTTGATACGCCAATGAAACATAACTGTGAACTCCAACAACATCTGTAATACAATTTCCCTTTTAATTAGAAATTAATATGAAAGATGGAGGTGTGTTTTAAAAAGCCTCTGCTGTGATGAGAAGCGCTTCACATCTGTTGTCTAAGTGCATGTGACACAATGGCAACGCCCTATTAATGCATTTTCTGTGTCTCTCTCTCAGCTTAGTATGACATAAATACAGACAAACGGTCTGGCACAAGGATCCATTCTCTGCAGTGACTGGTACTTATGGAGCACAGCATGTTAGAAGCCTCTCTGTCATCCTCCACCCAGCCCTCATTTACCTCCCGCCCATATCTCAACACCACGAATGCACGCTTGAAAAGGACAAAACAAAAGTTCACTGTTTGCATTGCATACATACAGTTGTGGTCATAATTATTGGCACCCCTGGTAAATATGATCAAATATGGCTGTAAAAATATATATATTTTTTATCTTTTATTAAAAAAATTCACAAAAATCTAACCTTTCATTTAAGTAAAAGAAAAGTGGGTTGTAAATCACATTATGAAATATAAATGCTTTTCTCCGAAAAAACATTGACCATAATTATTGACACCCTTTTATTAAATACTTTTTGCTAAGATAACCGCTCTGAGTCTTCTCCTATAATGTAAAGTTTGGAGAACACCTGACAAGAGATCAGAGTCCATTCCTCCATACAGAATCTCTCCAGATCCTTCAGATCTCCAGCTTCATGTTGGTGCTTCTTCTCTTCAGTTCAGCCCACTCATTTTCTATAGGGTTCATGTCAGGGAACTGGGATGGTCATGGCAGAAGCTTCATTTTGTGCTCAGTGACACATTTGTGTGTTGATTTTGATGGGTTTTTTTTGGATTGTTGTCTTGATGGAATATCCAACCATGGCCCATTATAAGATTTCTAGAAGAGGCCGTCAGGTTTTTGAGTTTTTATCTGTTGGTATTTGATAGAATCCATGATACCATGTATCTGAACAAGATGTCCAGGACCTCCAACAAAAAATAGGCCCACAACATTAAAGATCCAGTGGTATTTTTAACCGTGGACATGGGGTACGTTTTATCCCTGTTTGCACCAAACCCATTTGATGGGTTTGCTGCCAAAAAGCTCTTTTTATAGTTTCATCGGACCATAGAACCAGGTCCCTTTTGAATTTCCAGTCGTGTCTGAAAACTGAATATGCTGGAGTTTGTTTCTGGATGAGCAAGAAGGATTGTTTGGAATCCATCCCAAACAACATGGTGATGTAGGGGTTGTTTGATTTTTTTTTTTAGGCTTTCTGACCCCAAGACTCAATTAATCTATGCAATTCTCCATCTGTGATCCTCGGAGAGTCTTTGGCCACTCAAATTCTCCTCATCTCTGTGCATTAGGACAATATAGACACACATCCTCTTCCAGGCCGATTCGTAACATCTTTAGTTGATTGAAAAATTCTTAATTATTGCCCTGATGGTGGAAAAGGGGATTTTCAATGCTTTAGCTATTTTCTTACAGCCACTTTCTATTTTGTGAAGCTCAACAATCATCAGAACTATATTCTTTGGTTTTACTCATTGTGTTAAATTATTAAGGGAATTTTCCTCATATTATACTCCTGTGAAACAAGACGTCATAGCTAGACAATTTAATGTTCTTAATCACCCTGGTGTGCTAAAGATTTTAATTTTTATGGGAATTTACTTCAGAAACATTTCACTCATAAAAAATTCTAGGGGTGCCAATAATTGTGGCCAACATTTATTTCATAATGTGATTTCCCCCCGAATTTCCATTCTTTTACTTCAATGAAAGCTAGTTTTTTTGCGATTTTTTAAATTGACAGATCAAAGGGATAAACAATGCAGATTTTTTTACAGCCATCTTTGATCATACCTGTATTTATGCCAATAATTCTGACCACAACTGTGTGTCAGATCAGACGCAGGTATTTCAATAGCCTAAGTTATTTTGTTTGATTGTTAATTGTTCTTAATGAATTTCATAATGTAGGCCTATGCATCAGTGGTGAACCAATATGTGGTTGTTAAATGACTTATGAACTAGCAAGTAAAGGCCTATTGCAGATTTATATGGTATAATTCACCCAAACACAAATGTAGGCTACCACAAACGTAAACTCTGTCATCATATACTAACCATCATGTCGTTTTTTGTTTAACTTCCAAACACAAATTAAAATAGGTCCTATTCTTTATGAAACCGGAGGGATTTATTTCCCTCCATTTAAAGTCATTCCTTTCAAACTTAAAAGATCCAATAAATGTCATAAAGGCATCGTAAAATTACTATTCGAGTGGTCTCGAATAGTAATTTTACGATGCAGAAGACTTGGATATATCCAAGTCTTCTGAAGAGACACGAACGATGGTTCCCCTTCGAGGGAACTCGAACTGCGTCATCGTGACGACACTTTGGGGAACGCCCCTCGCGTTACGCGTCTGAAGAAACAGTAGAATCAGCCCAATCCGATTGGTGTTGCGTGATGACGTCGTATGTGACGGCACACCCGGAAGATACAAAGAGACGTCTGAACGAAACAGAGATAGCTTTTTTGCTCTTCAGCGTTAGCGCTCTGTGTTACCAGTCTGAGAGTATTTGGTGTTGTTATCTACTAACGTTGTTTTCACAAGCATACAGGGCTCGCGAATTCCATGGCCGGTCCCGTGCTGTTGAGGCAGCACGGTTGATCTATCATGGACTCGCAGATGGGTCTGTCAGGGGAACTTGAGAGTGCTTATGCATTTTCTCCTTCCCGGTGACAGCTCCATTGTTCTCCTTCCCCGCGTGGAAGCCCGCGGCCCCGCGCTGCGGCTTCTTCCCCCGGGGTGGAGGACCCGATGCGTGAGCTGTCTGATTCTGAGGAATTAGATGGGCTCCGTATCGAGGCTCGCCTTTCCTAATGCAGATTCAACCTCGAGTTGCCGAGGCGGCGCGCAGGTTTGGGTCTGTTATTAGAGTGATACAACGTGACACGGTGAGTAGGGATACTGTGGGTGCGAGGCATGCAGTCAGCTCCTGAGGGGGCGGGCTGTTTTCATTCAGAAATATCGCGACGCGTACTGCCGTGCGCCTTCGGGTGTTTCAGCCTCGCGCCCGTTTGGCTTTTTTCTCGAGGGATGAAAGCCAGTTGTATTATAACAGCTTGAACCGCGTTGCTGAGGCAACGTGTGGTTTACGAGCCGTATATAATACAATTAAGCAGTATTGTCTGATAATTGTGGCTGCGTTTTATTCTGAGGAATTAAATGAAATATGATCTGACTTTGAGGAGTTAGATATTCAGCCTATTATTCAGACCATGTTCACCGTATTTGTGAAATGTGATACTGTTTGGCTTTCTTCTCGAGGGAGGAAGGCCAATTGTATTATAACTGCTTGAGCCGCGTTGCTGAGGCAACGTGTGATTTTCGAGCCGTATATAATATAATCGAACAGTATTCGCTTTCACCTTACTATGGCTGCATTTAATTCCGAGGAATTAAATTAAAATATTATCTGACTATAAGAGTTAGATGTATTTTTTACTCAGCCTATCATTCAGACCAGGTTGCACGGTTGGGTGATTATGATGACATTTAATTCTGAGGAATTGAGTGTCATGTTATCTGACTTTGTTAAGTTAGATACTTAATCAGTCTGTCGCCCAAGCGTGTTTGACTTGTCTGGATATCCATCTAAGATTGGAGGTTGCGGCCCTGTCGAGCTGCTCCCTTAGATGAGGCCCCTGCTGGCCGGCCCCCTCTCCCGGGTGGGAGCGATCGAGGTCGCCTCCCCTGAGGAGCTTTTGGGAATCGATGTTGTGCTCCCGCCGTCTAGTACATTTCGGGCCACATCGTTTCTCAGCGCACGCGCGCTGCACCAGCCGCCTCTAGCAAGACCTGCGGCGGTCCAGCAAACGCGTACGCTCACCGAAAATCTTCCTCGATTTCGCCCTGCCGGTTAGCCGCTTCAGGGGGTCGGGGAGGAGGCTCGGTTGACACCCGAGGCCGGCCTCGAGAGGCTGGTTCCCTTAGCAGATTATCTCGGCGCATGGTTATGCCTCCGAATATATCTGCATGGGCCCTGCGTACTGTAGAACGGGTTACAGGCCGCAGTTCAGTTCCCTCCCCCGAAGTCTAACGGGGTGGTCTGGATTGTGGTCGGCCCAGAGCAGGTGCGGGTAATGGAACAGGAAGTACACTCCCTGTCGGTTAAGGAGGCTTTGAACATATTCCTCCGCCAGTCAGGGAGTCCGGGTCCTACAGCCGGTACTTCATAGTTCCTAAGAAGGATGGCCAGTTGCGTCCAACTTTAGATCGGAGGTACTTGGATCGTTCTCCGAGGAGATTCAGATTCAAGGTGCTTGAGTGTCGTGGTTCAGATCCAGTCTGAGGACTGGTCTGTCACGGTGGATCTAAAGAGGACACATACTTCCATGTTCCATCCTTCTGTGTCACGGGGGATTCCTGAGGTTCGCTTTCGGGGGCGAAGCGTATCATTATCAGGTTCCTCCATTCGGGCATCACTGTACAGCAGTTTAGGACTGCTGGGACTTGCGGCAGCTGCGTCCAACAGAATTTCTCTTGGCCTGCTGCACGAGACCCCTACAGTGGTGGCTGGGAACCAGGGAGGTTTTCCTTGAGGGGAAGACCATTCTGTATGATCAGGGTAACGCGCAGATGCCTTCGTTCCCTCGTCATATGGAAGAGACCTTGGTTCCTGTCCCGGGGGCCAGTGCTGGGAGCATCATGTTGCCGGGAAACCGTTTCAACAGACGCATCCCTCACTGGTTGGGACACGGTCATGGAAGGCCGCTTTTTCAGAGGTCTGTGGGAGACCCGGCATTCTTCCTGGCACATCTACTGCCTGGAAATGCTGGCGGTCTACGAAGCTCTGAGGAGCTTCCTCCCGGACCTCCGCGGCCACCATGTCCTGATGCGTAAGTGAACCAGGGGGCTTTCCTTGAGGGGAAGACCATTCTGTATGATCAGGGTAACGCGCAGATGCCTTCGTTCCCTCGTCATATGGAAGAGACCTTGGTTCCTGTCCCGGGGGCCAGTGCTGGGAGCATCATGTTGCCGGGAAACCGTTTCAACAGACGCATCCCTCACTGGTTGGGACACGGCCATGGAAGGCCGCTTTTTCAGAGGTCTGTGGGAGACCCGGCATTCTTCCTGGCACATCTACTGCCTGGAAATGCTGGCGGTCTATGAAGCTCTGAGGAGCTTCCTCCCGGGCCTCCGCGGCCACCATGTCCTGATGCGTAAGTGAACCAGGGGGCTTTCCTTGAGGGGAAATTCATTCTGTATGATCAGGGTAACGCGCAGATGCCTTCGTTCCCTTGTCATATGGAACAGACCTTGGTTCCTGTCCCGGGGGCCGGTGCTGGGAGCGTCAGGTTGTCGGGAAACCGTTTCAACAGACGCATCCCTCACTGGTTGGGACACGGTCATGGAAGGCCGCTTTTTCAGAGGTCTGTGGGAGACCCGGCATTTTCCTGGCACATCAACTGCCTGGAAATGCTGGTGGTCTACAAAGCTCGGAGGAGCTTTCTCCCGGACCTCCGCGGCCACCATGTCCTGATACGATCCGACAATATGTCGCAGTGTCGTATCTAAACCACCAGGGGGGCCTGAGGTCGCGCCCTCTTTGCAGACTGGCGCATCAGGTCCTTCTGTGGTCCCAGGGGAAGTTGTCATCCCTCAGGGCGATGTACATTCCCGGGGACCAAAATCAGGGAGCAGACATCCTGTCGAGGCAGGGGCTGAGGCCCGGGGAATGGCGGCTCCACCCCGAGGTGGTGGAGGCTATGTGCGAGCGGCTGGGCCCGGTGGAAGTGGATCTATTTGCGTCTCGAGAGACGTCCCACTGCCCGCTGTGGTTCTCCCTCACTCATCCGGCCCCTCTGGGGCTGGATGCCATGGCGCAGACGTGGCCGAGGCTGCGTCTGTACGCTTTTCCCCCGATTGCTCTGCTCCCGGGAGTTCTGGAACGTGTCCGCCGGGAGGGCGTCAGCCTTCTCTTAGTAGCACCCCGGTGGCCCACTCGGGTATGGTTCTCCGACATCTTCGACCTGCTGGACGGTCCCCCATGGCAGGTCCCTCTGAGGAGGGATCTGCTGTCTCAGGCCGGGGGTACGATTTTCTACCCACGGCCAGAGGTATGGGATCTCTGGGTCTGGCCCCTGAGGGGGCTCAGTTCCTAGCAGAGGGCCTGTCGGCAGGTGTCGTGGAGACCCTACTCAGTTCCAGAGCTCCATCCACCAGGAGGTTGTACAGCCTAAAGTGGAATGTATTTTCCACTTGGTGTAGAGAGCGGCAGGTGAACCCAGTTAACTGCCCAGTGGCTTCAGTGCTGGAGTTCCTTCAAGACCGCTTCTCCGCCGGTCTTTCCCCGTCCACACTTAAGGTGTATGTGGCTGCCATTGGGGCTTTCCACGCACCTTTAGGTGATGCGACGTTGGGAAGGCACCATCTGGTTGTACGTTTCCTCCGTGGGGCTCGGAGGATGAGGCCTGCGGCTCATTCCAGGGTCCCAACCTGGGACCTGGCAGTGGTGCTCGAAGGGCTGGCTGAGGCCCCCTTTGAGCCGCTGGAGTCGGCTGAGGCGAGAATACTGACCTTCAAGGTGGCTTTTCTCCTTGCCATCACTTCTCTGAGGAGAGTGGGGGACCTCCAGGCCTTGGCGGTCACGCCGACTTGCCTGGAGTTTGCCCCTGGCATGGTTAAAGCCATCTTGCATCCCAGCCAGGGCTACGTGCCCAAGGTGCCATCTAACAGGGCAAGGTCAGTGGTTCTCCAGGCATTCCATCCTCCACCTCACGTGACGGCGGAAGAGAGCAGACTTCACCTCCTCTGCCCCGTGCGGGCATTGAGGATTTATCTGGAGAAGTCTGCTCAGTGGAGAAAGTCAGACCAGCTGTTGGTGTGTTTTGGTTCACCCAAGAAAGGGCTGCCTGCGTCAAAACAGACGATTAGTAACTGGATTGTCCAGGCTATAGCCATGGCTTATCGGGTGCGCAACCTGCCTTCACCCTTAGCCGTGAGGGCCCATTCTACCAGGAGCATGGCCTCCTCGGTAGCCCTCCTTTCTGGGGCCTCTATGCTAGACATCTGCGAGGCAGCGGGGTGGGCCACGCCTCACACCTTCATTCGTTTTTATAGTCTGCATCTCCCTGAGACGCCTGGCGCGAGAGTGCTCGCCCCCTAGTTGTGCCTGGTTTCAGCTTCACACTGGGGTGGGTATGATTGGTGCGGGATAGTTGGTACTCGTTCCCCAAAGTGTCGTCACGATGACGCAGTTCGAGTTCCCTCGAAGGGGAACGTCTCGGGTTATGACTATAACCCTTGTTCCCCGAGAAGGGGAACGAGACACTGCGTCTCGTGTCCACCCAATCATCAGAGCGCTCGCTTCATCGCAAAGAACGCTATCTCTGTTTCGTTCAGACGTCTCTTTGTATCTTCCGGGTGTGCCGTCACATACGACGTCATCACGCAACACCAATCGGATTGGGCTGATTCTACTGTTTCTTCAGACGCGTAATGCGAGGGGCGTTCCCCAAAGTGTCGTCACGATGACGCAGTGTCTCGTTCCCCTTCTCGGGGAACAAGGGTTATAGTCATAACCCGAGACGTTTATGATGAACAGATTCTCAACGACGAGCATACTGTAGTAAACACGGACGTTCAAATGATTGCGTGACGCACGAAAACAACATGAGAGGGAGTAAACGCAGAATAAAAATTATTGGATGAGCTAAACATTTACAGTTTGAGAGTGGTCATTTTGACACATTTACAGTTTGAGAGTGCACGTCATCTGAAGTGCATCTGAAGTGCACGCGCTGCCGGAACAGCACTCTTCAAAGCAAACATTATTTAAGAGGCACTCCTTAGTGAAAGCGCAAACATTATTTAATTCACCAGATCACATTTAGTTTTAATAGTATGATTATTCAAAGCATTTTAGATGGTTCATTCTTATATGTGTAGTGCATTAATAGCGGGAGAGGCGGGACATATAGCGAGCACCTGTTGCCTGCATGGGGAGAGAATGCTGCCTGCATTGAAAGCACAAGTAATGCATGAGGGGAAAACATTTAAGTTTACAGAGTTTCAGTGACATTATTACATTAAACGACTATACATAATGTTGAATATAATGTATAATAATGCAATATTTGTGGGTCCCGATAATAATAAACTAATAATAATAATAATAATATTTTAATAATAATACAAAAGTAAAAATAAAAAACCCTCTTCTTTATTTTGGCTTAAAATATCGGGATACATATCATATCGTGAGTTCAGTATCGCGATTCGTATCGAATCGTGACACAAGTGTATCGTTACACCTCTAAATACTATATTATACTGCTGAGCCAAAACAGACCAGTCAGAGGTGAAGTGAATATTGTTGATCATTTCCTAACAAGGCCACAGATTAAGGACTGGGTAGATTAGATGGTATGCAAACAATCAGTTCTTGTAATCGGTGTTTTGGATGCTGGAGAAATGTGCTTGGGCTTTGAATTTGACAAGGGCCAAATTGTAATGGCAAGGCGACTGGGTCAGAGTATTTCTGAAATGGTAAGACTTGTGGGTTGATCCCAGTCAGCAGTGGTGAGAATTTACCAGCAATGGTCCGAGGAGGGACAAATCACGAACCAGCGACAAGAGTGTTGGATGCCCAAGGCTCATTGATGCACAAAGGCAGTAAAGGCTATCCCGTCTTGTCCAAGCCAACACACTCTACAGGTCTACGGTGGCACAAGTCACATAACATTTTAATGATGTTTATGGGAGAAATATCACAACACAGTGCATCACACTCTGCTGCGTATGGGGCTGTGTAGCTTCAGACCAATCAGAGTGCCTAAATTTCCCTTGTCAGTCATCGAAATCGCCTACAATTGCCGCACAAGCTTTGGAACTGGACCTTGGAGCAGTAGAAGAAGGTCGCCTGGTCCGATGAGTCATGTTTTCTTTTACATCACGTAGACGGCCGTGTGCACCGTTTAACTGGGGAAGGGATGTCACCAGGATGCACAATGGGACGATGACAAGCCAGTGAAGGGAGTGAGATGCTCTGGGCAATGTTCTGTTGGGAAACCCTGGGTCCGGCCATTTATGTGGATGTAAATGTTGACTTGTGCCACCTACCTAAAAATTGATGCAGACCAGGTACACCCCTTCATGACAACTCCCTGGTGGCTGTGGCCTCTTTCAGAAGGATAATGGTTTGAGGAACATGAAGTGTTCAAGGTGTTGCCTTGGCCTTCAAATTCCTCAGATCTCAGTCCAATTGAGCATCTGTTGGATGTGCTGTACCAACAAGTTCAATCCCCCTCTCAACCTACAGGACTTAAAGGATATGCTGCTAACATCTTGGTGCCAGATACCACAGCACACCTTCAGGGGTCTTGAAGAGTCCATGCCTGTGTCTCTGTGCTGTTTTGGCAGCACATTAGGCAGGTGGTCTTAATGTTTTTGGCTCATCATCTGTGTATATATGAATGCACATGCAATGTACACAACATTGTTGACACTTAATTCATATTTTGGACAAAATTGACTCAAAACGTGACACACTTTTGTCAATGGGTCAATCATTCACAATTAATGGGTGATAAAGATAATGAAAATGGCTAACTACTGGCCATTCAATCATCTGGTCGATATATCTCCCACTACTATGCATCACACTTTCCATTCTCAAAACATCTAATAGTATTCACAAAAATTAACATAATAGATGTATCTAAGGCAAGTTCACCATAGCTTTGCAGTGTACAAACAGTACATTGGTTGTGGTCATTCTAACTTAGGAATACGGTGGTGTTCGAGGAATGAACTGTGCAACTAAATCCAGTTTGAACTGATGTCACTGAGTAAATATGTGATCCTTTGATAGACTTTGGCTGGTATTATGTGTGTGTGTGTGTGTGTGTGTGTGTGTGTGTGTGTGTGTGTGTGTGTGTGTGTGTGTGTGTGTGTACTGTGAGAAAATATTCTGATTTGACTTGTGGAATGCACAAGAGCCAGCGAGGATCAGGCAATTACACCTTTTTATCCTTAGATAAAGCAGACAATATTCAGGAAATTGAAGTAGCTGTATTCAGTTTCAAGCACAAATGAAACAGAAGTAATTAGACATTTATTTTTTATGCTTTTACATTTAAGTATTTAATGAATATGAAAAGGGGTTATTAACATTAACAGAAATAAAATATTGAATTTTATTTCAGCTAGTTGCCAAGGCAACATTTCCCCTTTTCATTTAGCTTAACTTGTTGCACTAAAATAATAACTATAACTGAAATAAAAATGAATAAAAACTATATTAAAAAGCAAAACACAAATGGTAACACTTTACAATAAGGCCCCAGTTAACATTAGTTAATGCAGTGATGAACATTAAATGCCAATGAGCAATGCATTTGTTACATTAATACAAATAAATTGTTAGTTCATGTTAGCTAAGGCCAATAAAAAAAATATTAACAAAAAGTAGAACTTTTTGTTTTAATAATGTATTAATAAATGTTGAAATTAAAACTAAAATTGATAAATGCTTTAGAAGTATAATCTAAATGGAACCTTATTGTAAAGTGTTACCACAAAAAAATAATATAAATGCAAAAACACACAACAATAAAACTAAAACTTAAAATGGATAAAAAATATTAATAAAAACTATGATAGTTTCACTTATATGACAGGGTATAGTATATGAATACAGGTATAGTATACAGTGGATTTAATTTTCATTCACACATCATTCTTTTTGCCCAATCTAACTTTCTCATCTTGCACTCCATGTGCTTAATCATTGCTAATGTTTGCCCTTGAAAATCAAGGTAAAACCTGAAAAGTGATATTTCTGCGCCCCTATTTTGCCACAATTTCCTATCCAAAACACTCCAACCGCCCCCACAGCTAATCCCACCCCAAACTCATGCTATTGGATGAGCCAGATGTTGACATTTCAAACTGCTCAAACAAACAGAGCAATGTTTTGACAGACTGAGCTTACACTCTTCATAGAAGTCAACAAATGACTTGTTTGTAGTTGTTTCAGCATATTAAACAGGGATAGAGTAAAGAACTTCGACATCGAGAAACATTTAAAGGTGCAGTATGCGATTTCTGAGAAACATTGTTGAAAGAGGATAGGACTGAGCAGCACAACACACTTGTAGCCAATCAGCAGTAGGGGGAGTGTCCACTCCTGATGGGGGAGGAGAGAAAGTGAGCAAAAGGGAGATTTGAAGAAAGACTGTAGAAAGAGAGATGGCTGAGAGACATTACAAAAGAGAAAAGTTCAGAGGAATTTCAGTGGAAAAAGAATGGTTATGATCAGGCAAGAGCTTTAGGACCTGTGTTAATATTAGAGAAGCTTTCCAGCGTTGGAGAGACCCAAGCGTGAAGGCTTGAAAACGGGCGTTGTGTTGGTTCTGCTCCATCCATGAGTTACATTGGTTTTGCTATCTTTCACAAAACCAAGATATGCTCTTATTGTAATGTTAGCTATAGTAACAGGACAGTTTTGAGTGTCATTAGCTATGTTTCCATCCAAAGTCATGAATTTAACTTATGCGCAAAATGGGAATATCGCATAAAACACTTGCGAATGAAGCACTGTTTCCAGTGAGCCAGAACTAAATAGTAAACTGGCGCTAAACATCAATAAGAAATATGGAAGTTGCTGCAGTAGGAGAATCCACTATATATACTAATTTTCATATATAATAAATTACACTCTAAAAAAAAAGGTTCTATATGGCACCAAAAATGGTTCTTGGCTCGTAATCATAGGGGAACCTTTTTTAGTGCTATATAGCACCAATTTTGGTGCTTCAGTGGTTCTTCAGAGGTTCTTCACCGGTTCTTTGACTAAGGTGCTATATAGCACCGCTAACTATGGTGCTATGTAGCACTGCTACCGTATACAGAACATGTTAAGATATGGTGCTATATAGCACCAAAAGTGGTTCCTCTATGATTACGACAAAGAACCATTTTTGGTGCCATATAGAACCTTTTTTTTTAGAGTGTACTTGCACCTCAGAGCACGCAGATGAAATGCAATAAACACGATCATGCTATCTTGCTTTCGGAGGTGGTTTCCTGCTGTTTGGGAACGCAGTTGTGTAAGACAGTTCTAAATAGGTCTGCACAATTAATCGATTATTTTATGCGCTGCTTCTCAGTGAAGCACGACACTGTGATCAGTGGTAAATGCTGTTCTATCTGCAAGCCAGAGGGCGCTCTCGTGCAGGGAACTCCAAATATGCGCCGCAGAAGTACAATAGCACACGTCATTCCAGGAAATCCCTATGAACATCATACTATCGGTGAGCTAAATAAACAGAAGATTGAAACGCTTTGATTGATTAAACATGACTTCAAATGCACGTTATAAGCGACTCAAACTCACAGTGATTTCAGATGGAGCAGCATTTACTACTGATCACAGAGCCGTCCTGCACTGACAAACTGCACATAAAAATAATCGCAGCCTTTTAGGGATGCACGGTATACCGGTACTGGGAAAATACCCTTATATATTTTATTTCAAACGGTACAATATCATGATTTTGCTTATTTTTTCCGTAATTGCTGTTGTTCCGAAGTTCACCGCTATGTGGCAGTGCGCTACCCAATCTGACGTGAAACCGGCAAATGTGGCAATATAGAACAAAACTAATACAGCAATTGAATCTCACTCCACACGCCCAAAAATAATGAATAAAGACAGGAGTAGATGCGAAATTTGGCATTACCTATAAAACTGCCGAAGAACCATCAAACCATCAAAGCCATTTCATAACATTTGCAGGCATATTACTGCACTATTTACATTCGCAAAATACATAACCAACTGTGTTTATGTGACTACTCACTAAAGGTGGACATTTTTGACATCATTTTGTGTGTATTTGACAAGGGGGAAAACAACTTAGTTTGGAATGCGCAAGCTCTTTAGGCTTGTGTGTTTGTTGTTGGTATGAACGCAAAGAAAACTCCCTCAAAGAGCTCCCATCCCAAGTATTACGAAATGCTATAAAATCGCTTGCATGTTCAAATTGGCAAGGTTTAAAAAGACGTGGGTAAGTGATTTCCGTCAGCTCTCCCGAAACATCAGCGAAAGTGTTGAATCTGAGGGCGTAGATTGGTTTTATAGTGCATGTGCGATGTCTTTTGAAGCCAGAAGCAATTTGCAAATTTTGAGAGCTACACTCTAAAAAAAAAAGGTTCTATATGGCACCAAAAATGATTCTTCGTCGTAATCATAGGGGAACCACTTTTGGTGCTATATAGCACCATATCTTAACATGTTCTGTATATAGTAGCGGTGCTATATAGCACCTTAGTCAAAGAACCGGTGAAGAACCTCTGAAGAACCGCTGAAGAACCACTGAAGCACCAAAATTGGTGCTATATAGCACTTAAAAAGGTTCCCCTATGATTACGAGCCAAGAACCATCTTTGGTGCCATATAGAACCTTTTTTTTTTTGAGTGTAGAGAGAGGAGACGTGCAGTATTGCTGAAATCACTTCTCACAAGAAAGTTTCCAAATGCCTGATTTGATGTGATAATCTTTGTTGATTAATTTAATAATAAACATTTGCAGTAAATTTCCCACTTCATAAACCCCAAACTTGCGAGAGAGAGTAAAATTATGCGCCAAAATTCAGACCATGTATGGTATCGATTTAATATCGGTTCTTCGGTATTAGATTGTGATACCGTACCGAAGCCAAAATTGTGGTATCGAGCAATCCCTACAGCCTTTGCGATTTCATAATTGCGATAGGCCAAATTGGTTTAAGCGGGATTTCATGTTAATTGCGATTAATCGTGCAGCCCAAGTTCTAGGAGGTAATTATACCGAATCACTTTGATGACAGACTTTGTGTAGACATTTCAGATGCTTTGCAAGATTGGTCAGCTGGTTAGTCCAATTATACCGTCCCATCGCTAAAAGTCCCGACTTTTTTTTATGCGTAAGAAGGAAGTTTCCATCCAAATACATTTCCATCGTAGTTCATGCTTATGTTTCTTATTGGATAAAAAATTGTATCAGACTCGATTGAGTGCATACGTTTTTTATGAGCATTTTTTTTTTATTTATGGGCATCCTGGCAGTTCCATCCAGCTTACTTTTTATGTGCTATACCAAAATACGCATAACAATGGGTAGATGGAAAAATAGCTATTGTTTGTCTGGAGCTGGTGTGCGGCTGGTCACTAACAACCAACTCTTGCTTGTACTCTTGAGTACTGTTTGTTCAATTTTTGTTCTTCCTCGTCTTCACTTTATTTTGCTTTGCCTTAGCTATGATAAAGAGACATCCACTCTTGCATTTCATGTTTGTGCATTTTGGGGGCGGAGCAATGAAGGGAGGGTGCTTCTCAGAAATCGCTTACTGCACCTTTAAAGCCTGTTGGTGTCACGGACAACAATCTCACAACACTATGTTTTCACTCAATGTCCCCAGACCGTAAGAAGGAAAGGTACATCTCTTACCTGCTATCTTCATATTCATGTGAGCATCCAGTAACAAGTTCTCAGCCTTCAGGTCTCTGTGAACAATATTGCGTTCGTGGCAGTACTCCACCGCTGAGAGGATCTGCCAGAACTTCCTCCTCGCATCCATCTCGCTGAGCCGCCCGCGGCTGGCCAGGTAGTCTGTGTTGCCAGACAGGGATCAGGTGTTATTGGGTCGTCATCTGCACATGTCACAGTCATGAATTTTTCATGAAAATGGTATGCAGATTGTGACGATGAGCAGGGAAAGGGCAGGGGAACATCTGTTTAACAGTACTGGTCATAGTGGTCCTAATTAAATATTATATTGGACTTGACAAAAAGACAGCAGCGAACAAAATCAGTTTGAAGCTGAACAGCTGGGGTTCATCACACTCATTTGAAAACAATTGAAATGTATAAGTAATTTACTTCAAATTACATTATTATTATTATCTGCTTATAATGTTAGTTAAATTTGTTGTGCCAAAATCAACTAATGTTCAGTTTCAAAAAATGTTTTTATAAATTTTTGAAAAAAGTTTAACTCTATTAAGAATTTGTAGCTATAGACTACTGTTTAACATTTTGGAGTCTGTAAGAATTTTTCAATGTTTTTGAAAGACGTATAATGCTCAGCAAGGCTGTATTTCTTTTTTTTTTTTATTATTATTATTTAAAAAAAATCGGATCAAAAAATACAATAGCCAAGTCAAACATTTCATCTGTCATAATAGATAACAGCTCTGTTCCTCTGTCTAATCAAGTTAAAAGTTTGGGTGTCATCCTTTTTGAAGCCCATATTAACAGTGTTGCCCGTTCTGCATTCCATCATATTAGGAATATCAATCAGTTGCGTCCTGTTCTTTCACTCAAGAGTACTGCTACTCTTGTGCATGCTCTTGTAACATCACGACTATTGCAATGCTTTGTTTTATGGGCTTCCTTTCAAATCTCTTCATAAATTACAGTCGTTACAAAATGCAGCTGCTCGAGTTATTACCACTTCCATTTCTGAACATATTTCTCTTGTTTTACAAAATTTGCATTGGCTTCCAGTTAAATTTCATGTACACTTCAAAATGTGACTTTTAACTTATAAAGCACTTAATAATTTGGCTCCTTTGTATCTTCTAGATCTTCTTAATATATACACTCCTTCTCTAAGATCGGCTTCTGCACTTACACTTGGTCTTCCACACACTCAGACAACTTCCATGGTGTCACGAGCTTTTAGTTATGCGGCTCCTCGTTTATGGAACTCGCTTCCTGTAGAACTTCGCAACAGTTCAAGTTTTCCGGTTTTTAAATCTCGTCTTAAAGCTCATTTGTTTAGGCAGGCTTTTATGTGTTTGTTGTCGTCTGTTGCTGTATTGTCTTTATTGTTTGATGTAATTATTATTTTTTTTTTTAAATGGACTTTGTAAGGTCCTTGAGAGCCAAGAAAGGTGCCTATAAAAATATATATATATAGTCATATTATTACAATTTTTAATAAGTGTTTTCTATTTTAATATATTTTAAAATTTAATTTATTCCTGTAAATGCAAAGCTGGATTTTCAGCATCATTACTCCATTATTCAGTGTCATAATCCTCCAGAAATCATTCTAATATGCTGATTTGGTGCTCAAGAATTTTTTTTATTTATTATCAATTTTGAAAATGTTTATTTTCACGATTCTATGATGAATAAAAAGTAATAAAAAATAAAAAAAAACATTTGCCATGCAATCAATTGAACGCATCCTTTCTGAAAAAAAGTATTTAAAAATTTGGCCCCCCCATTTTGTGTCTTCAATAAAGTGGGGCCAAATATTTAAATACTTTTTTTAGTATCAAATGAGTAATTTAAATGTTAGTAGATAAAGACACTTAATATTAAATGGGCCCAAAATTTCTGACCCTATCTTTTTCAAAATACAATGTATCTTGATAGAAATCATTAATTAATTCATAAATATCATTACATTTTTCAGGAGTCACAGCACATGACATTTTACATTATGCCTTCAAATGATCTGATATTTTAAGCAACGTATTGACCTTGACTCACAGTCATGAGGGTCAGGGGTCATCTCTATGATTTCATTTTTGTTTGTCATACAAAATGACATTGACTTGGCGAACAAATGTTTCTGAAATATTAATACGCCATTTTTATATAGCAGTTGTATCACCCTAAAAAAAAATCTCAAGATTAATTTTCATTCAGAAAAATAAAACATGCTCATCACAGAGCAAGTGTATAAGTAAATATATGTCTGAATTGCAATTTGTTTTGTTGAGTAAATTAAAATAAATAAAAAATGTAGTGATCTGAAGAATGATGTGCTTTTGTCAATTTTATTAGCATTTTTAAAATATTTCTATTTAGATTTAATTTATTTTTGTTTCTGTTTTAGTAATTGTAGTGCTTCAACTTCAACTTATTTTGCCAAGGAAACATTTATAAATTTTGTTTAGGTTTTTCCATCTAATATTTGTATTTTATTTTATTTCACAGCTTTATTTCAGTGAATGCAAACTATTTTGAACATTTAACAATAGCAACACTGGTTCAGATATATTTTTGATGATTTCAATGTTTTCTAGTATTATTGATTTTTTTCTCCTCAAAAAGACATGCAAAGACCCCTTTAATAACATGTTATTTTCTCATGTCCTCTTTCATGCATCACAGGTGTTTATGTAATGATACCTTTTGCTGTCAGAGTGACGTGAATATGCAACCACCAGCTTTTCATGAATTTCAAATCCAATGAAAACAACCTGAAGCAAGCAGCATATATTCATTCCCTCTTTAAATGAAAGGCCAGCCTGTCATCCACAGCCGACCACACACATTCAAAACAGGACCTGACTGTCAGCCATGCCTGCTTTAGATGCGAGCCGAGTGCTGATAAAACAGCAGTCCTCTGAGTTAATCAGTTGACAAGGGCATGGAGATGCCAGTTGCATGCGTATGCATGTGTGCGTCATACGGCCCATGTGTTAGGGATATGTAGGAGACTTCAAAGGGTGCGCTGTGCATGCGAATGCGAGGCAGTGTGCAGCACGAGTGGGATGGTATGATATTGAGTTGACAGATGGCTTCACATCCCTATGGATTGACTATATGACAACGTGTCATTTGCACCCAGCAGGTAGGATAAGGAAATTGAATCTAATCTATACCATGACCACACATGATATTTAAACCCTTCTTGCAACAAAAATGGAAAATAACTAGTAAGCAGATCAAACATTAAAAAGCTTAGATAAAGTGAAAAAATATAGATATGATTCAAGTGAAAAGGAGGCGGGCAAACAGCTGACAAAAGTTCACTTCATTAAATGAACCCGTGATGTTAATCACTACATTTCTGTAGAATTTTATGTAAAAGAGCAACTTGATGGTCATTAACCTCCTCTCATGTACAAACCCTCAAAAGCAGCAGATATAAAAAGATCTCTACAATCACAGTACAATACCCTTATTCAAGTAAAGTTTCATGAGGTCCTATGAGATGATTTTAGACTCAAATTGATTAATAAATGCACACACAATTATCCATGAACTTGATAAATGTTGCAGACACGTTTTACTATCCACAAACAAATGCCTTTAAACTTGTGTGAGCAAAATACAGAATTATACAAATGTGCAGCGATTTGCACAAATAGAGACATAGTTGTGAATACAAAACTTCGATTTTGTATTAATGTAGGAATTTGTGCGTGCAAGAGTAAGATGTGCATTTGTGGATCCGGTGACGCTCATGTATTCATTGACCCGTTTGTGAGTCGATCCTATTTGCTTCATTTGGATTTGGAGACTTTCATTTCGCCGGTTTGGCCTTGCACGATCCACACACACAGCTGTCTAAGAAAACCTGCTGCCACTAGATGACAGTATTCTGCCAAAACAGACACTGTTATTCTGCTTATAAAACGCTTTGTGTCCTCGTTATAAAGACGAGGAAAACGCTTAACAGTAGGCTAGCATTAAAAAGGTATTAATAACGCATAGGCTACTTTATAGGCATGTGCCTGTATCAAATTTTCATGTTGCGATTAATTGCTGAAGCTTTTATCACGGTATACGGTATTATCACGATACTGAAATAAGTTGCAAAAAAAGTGTTGTCATACTATAACAGGTTTAATAACTTTCTTATAACAAAAGAACCAAACATTTAAATACAATAAAGCAATACACAAATATACAATACACAATAAAGTAAACAAATATTTAAAACAGATTAAGTGCAAAAGAATTATAAAGAACAATAGGTAACACTTTACAATAATGTCTCACCAGTTAATGCATTAACATTAACTTTTGATTTTAATAATGTATTATTAAATGCTGAAATGTACATTTAACTAAGATTAATAAATGCTTTAGAAGTATTTTTCATTGTCAGTTTGTTAATGAATGAACTAATGTTAAATAATGGAGCCTTGTTGTAAAGTGTGTGATTGAACAACAGTCAGAACATATTCAAACAATATCTAGGGCATGTAATTTACGGTATATTGAAGTGTTCACGATAACAATATTGTGCATGTTCATTATGGCAGTATCTTGTATTACCGTTTACCGGCACATGTCTACTACTTTGTATAGGCAAGCAGATTAAATCAGGTTATGAACACAACATTGTTCATCACAACATTTTTCTCCCATAGAAAACCATTATAAAATGCTTAATATGCAATATAGCGCATGTTCAATAATACACTCACCTAAAGGATTATTAGGAACACCTGTTCAATTTCTCATTAATGCAATTATCTAATCAACCAATCACATGGAAGTTGCTTCAATGCATTTAGGAGTGTGGTCCTGGTCAAGACAATCTCCTGAACTCCAAACTGAATGTCAGAATGGGAAAGAAAGGTGATTTAAGCAATTTTGAGCGTGGCATGGTTGTTGGTGCCAGACAGGCCGGTCTGAGTATTTCACAATCTGCTCAGTTTACTGGGATTTTCACGCACAACCATTTCTAGGGTTTACAAAGAATGGTGTGAAAAGGGAAAAACATCCAGTATGTGGCAGTCCTGTGGGTGAAAATGCCTTGTTGATGCTAGAGGTCAGAGGAGAATGGGCCTACTGATTCAAGCTGATAGAAGAGCAACTTTGACTGAAATAACCCCTCGTTACAACCGAGGTATGCAGCAAAGCATTTGTGAAGCCACAACACGCACAACCTTGAGGCGGATGGGCTACAACAGCAGAAGACCCCACCGGGTACCACTCATCTCCACTACAAATAGGAAAAAGAGGCTACAATTTGCACAAGCTCACCAAAATTGGACAGTTGAAGACTGGAAAAATGTTGCCTGGTCTGATGAGTCTCAATTTCTGTTGAGACATTCAGATGGTAGAGTCAGAATTTGGCGTAACAGAATGAAAACTTGGATCCATCATGCCTTGTTACCACTGTGCAGGCTGCTGGTGGTGGTGTAATGGTGTGGGGGATGTTTTCTTGGCACACTTTAGGCCCCTTAGTGCCAATTGGGCATCGTTTAAATGCCACGGCCTACCTGAGCATTGTTTCTGACCATGTCCATCCCGTCAAAGAATGCTTTCAGCACCTTGTTGAATCAATGCCATGTAGAATTAAGGCAGTTCTGAAGGCGAAAGGGGGTCAAACACAGTATTAGTATGGTGTTCCTAATAATCCTTTAGGTGAGTGATACGCCGCTATTGCTATCCGGCGGGAAGAGCACCACTCGACGAACAGGTTCCACTTCAGGGAACAGAGGCGCCTCGTAGAGGCTGAAGTGAAGGTGTCTACCAATGCTTGTGGCAGGTTGTGCTTGTGGCAGGCCACCTAGAACCTCCGCGTCCCGTCCAGGGACCAGACATGGAGTTTCCAGAGGTCTGGACGCGGGTGCCATAGAGTGCCCCGCCCCTGAGAAAGAAGGTCCTTCCTCAGGGGGATCGGCCAGGGAGGGGCTGTCGCGAGGAGTGTGAGTTCGGGGAACCAGGTCCGGTTGGGCCAATAGGGCGCAACTAACAAGACCTGCTCCTCGTCCTTCCTGACCTTGCACAGAGTCTGTGCTAGAAGGCTCACTGGGGGAAACGCATATTTGCGTAGGTCCCGGGGCCAGCTGTGCGCCAGTGCATCTGTGCCTAAGGTACCTCCGGTCAGGGCCATGGCATGCAAGGACGAGGCAGATCCCTGCAGGCTGTGTAGGCTCTGCCCGTTAGACTGGACGAGAACCTACACGCCCGGGAGGGGAGACGTGGGTGACCCCGCCAGTCGGCAGCAGTCTTAGGACACAGTTGCATCGCAACCGACCGCTCCACTGGGGGGACCTCCACGTAACCCTTAGCTGCGCCACCATCGAGGGTAGTGAGGACGGAGGGGTCAGTCGATCGTGCACGAGCGCTGTAGGGCGCCGTCCACGACTTCGTGAGCCCCTGATGCACTTCCGGAAAGAATGGTACTGGGGCGGGGTGCTGAGAACCAGCACAGTCCGCCCCGAGATACCAATCGTCCAGCCGCGAGGGTTCGGGACACGGTGGAGGGTTCCACTCGAGCCCGACACTCGCGGCGGCCCAGGAAAGCATAGCCGTGAGCTCTGGATCAGATGCGGACAATGCTACCACACCCAAAGGGGGTAACGCAGCCGGATCTTCATCTCCAGAGTCCATTAGCTCGTCCCCCAATGCAGCTATCGATAACGTCCTCAGTCGGAGCCCCAAAAGAAACGGCTGGTCCCCCATGGGAAGGACCAGCGCTCTCTTCCGGAAGCTCTACCGGCGCAGCGGAGGGGGGAGGGGCCCGAGGAGTCTGTTGACCCGGCGGGAGTGTCCTCACTGTAACCCTCAGGTCTCCACCAAAGGCATCAGCCAAAGTAGCAGCCCTCTGATTTGCAGTGGGAGGACCACTAGATCGGGGGATGCACGATGGGACTCCACCCCTTTTGAGGTATTGGAGCCTAGACCGTAAAACTGCGATGGTCATGTTCGCGCAGTGCGAACATGAGTCATCCACAAAAGCCGTCTCAGCGTGCTGAACACCCAAACACGAGAGACAGCGATCGTGCCCGTCAACTGGAGACAGATACCGACGGCATCCAGAAACACACGGTTTGAATGACATCTTGAAAAAGACGCAGGGTCAAACCGTGTTGCTCTTTTAGAGAGAGAGAGAAGAGAAAACCGCTCCAACAAGTGCCGAGGCACACAGGGGAAATGGCCGCGGCTCACAGCAGTACAAAGGTGCAAGCCCGCTGTGAGCACTCAAAAGGAAACGCCCAGCGAACCGACGGTTTTCCTCTGCTCGCGACCACCGCTGTAAGGCACCGTCACACCGACACTGGAAGTAGGTAAGCAGTTTTCTCGTCGTTGACTCGTAGTCTCTTGAAAACACTCTTCG
Source organism: Romanogobio albipinnatus (assembly GCA_023566225.1). NCBI lineage: Eukaryota > Metazoa > Chordata > Actinopteri > Cypriniformes > Gobionidae > Romanogobio > Romanogobio albipinnatus. The sequence goes on from CM042242.1 coordinate 56,848,534, forward strand.
TAGGAACATGTAATGCTCGGCTCCGAAGTTGAAAGCGATATGCGGTACTTCCACTTCCGTATTTATACCTGCAACGCGGGGCGGCGCGTGGAATGCGTGAACCACATGCCAATGTTCATTGGCTCGTTTCTAATACACTCAAAGTAGATTGGTCTCTGAAACTGATCCCAATTCGTCGGTCAGTTCCGACGTACATTGAACGTGACCGACTGAAAGGGAACCAAACTCTTATTAATAAATGAGAGATGAGACCAGAATATGAATGCAACGCGTTTATAATTACAGGTTTAAAGCATTTTCCTGCACGCTTAACGTGGCTTAATTACAGACAGCGATATTAAAAGAACAAATTCTGTACATACCTCACTAATAAAGAATAGGAGAGTAGCTATGTAGTAGCCTATATGTACATAAAAACAGATGAGCCCATTAGTTTTACTTTATAACGGGTTTCCTAGATGTTGTTCAAAACAGTGATATTAAAAGTAGGCTATACACTTTATTTAACATGCGCTATATATTAAGCATTTTATAATGGTTTTCTATGGGAGAAAAATTTTGTGTTTATAACCTGATTTAATCTGCTAGCCTATACAAAGTAGCCTATGCGTTATTAATACCTTTTTAATGCTAGCCTACTGTTAAGCGTTTTCCTCGTCTTTATAATGAGGACACATAAAGCGTCTTATATAGAATAACGCTCACGGTGCCGGTGTCTGTTTTGGCAGAATACTGCCAAAACTATATCTCTACTTGTACAAATCGCTGCACATTCATGTAATTCTGTATTTTGCACACGCAAGTTAAAAGGCATTTGTTTGTGGATAGTAAAACATGCCTGCAACATTTATCCAGTTCATCGATAATTGTGTGTGCATTTATTAATCATTTTGAGTCTAAAATCATCCCATAAGGTCCAGGCTCTAAATGTCCATCCAAGTAAAGGCCCCAAAAAAATCATATAGTTCCAAAAAATCTAATAAATTAAGACGTGCATTAACGTGCAATTCAGGACAATTAACTGTAAATCTTCAGGTTGGCAGCAATAAGACCTTGCAAAGCAAAAAAGCAAATAAACAGAGACAAGCCTTCAAGATTCCAAATTACAACTGTAAAATGCACCTTTTCTTTGTACAGTATATTATGTATCCACATAGAGAAAAAGAACATGTTAGCAATTGCATTCATTTATGATAAACGATTCATGGTCAGCGTGGAACCAATCTTGTGTTAAGAACTGAAGAGCAATCCTAGTGACCTTTGATCTAAATACTAAATATTTAGCATTCAAATCAACTTGCAGTTGACCTTTAATGGACAGCACAATGTTTGACTGCAGCATTCACGCTCTTTATATGGGAAAATAAAACACACTTTAAATTGTACAAAGTTGCATCGTTGTCACACGATCTTATTATTTTGTCACATGAGCTCATCCTGTGTACTTTTGGTCTATTTTTACATGCAATTATCTTGTGGAAGTCTGAAATAAAGAGTCAAGAAAGAGATGTTAAACGCTGCATCTGATATTACTTCTGGTTCATTGGAAGAACACTGGGAATGGAAGGTTAAGCTTAGTGCAACTTTAACTTAAAGCTGCAGTCCGTAAACAGAACTGCATGCGTCTTGCGGAAGAACATTGCAGCCGGAGCTACTTCTCTCTGTTTATGTCTATGGCGAGTCACGCAGGGACTGTGCTCCTCCACAGCGGTTCCTACCACACCGGTCTGAAAAAGTCCCAATATAAACACTTATTATAAGTGTACCATAATAATGATTCAGGGTAAGACAAAAACACGGTTTGGAAAATGTACACGTTGTACATTTTCATTATATAATTTTTGTAAATCTTGAACACAAAAAAAAGTTACGGACAGCAGCTTTAATGTTAAACTGAATGTGTGAAACAAACTTTTCTGCTGAAATATCCACAAAATGAAAAACAAACCTGAAATAAGAGCGTGAGATTTAGCTGTCAAACAGATACATTTGTGTTTGTTACTTTAGCAACAGGTCTCATTTTCTTTTTGACTCATCATTGGTTCAATTTATTTAAATTTTTTTTTAATTTTTAATAAAGCATGGGCAGCGCTCCGACATATAGTGCGGTTGCGCTTCAGGCGACCGGAGTTTGAGTCCCGGCTCAGGGACCTTTCCCTAAAAATACTATGGAAGTCAGTGGGGTCCATCAACTGTTTGGTTACCCATATTCTTCAAAATATCTTCTTTTGTGTTCAGCAGAAGAAATAAATTCATATAGGCTTGCAACAACTTAAGGGTGAGTAAATGATGTCAGAATTTCCATTTTTGGGTGAACTATCCCTTTAAGTCTCTGTTAAACTGCCTCATCGTAAACATGTCTAAAAACCAGACGCGAACTGGTAGATTGCGTTGTTCATTATGGAAATGATCCGGCTGTGTCGGTGTTCTTCAATTTGTCAGTAGAGCACGCGCAGGACTTTCCACTCCCATCTGCGTTTTTTTTTTGGAATTGCGCTCTCAAGCTAAATTGCCCTGTTTAGTATATCTGATATTATATAGAAAGACTGATATTATACAGAGATCATACTATCCTTATTAATAGTGATATTGAAAACCCATTTTAGGCTTAACATTAAGAAATGTGCATTGTGCAATAAAGAAGTATTACAAATAAAGTTGAATTATAATATTTGTATCAGTAAGTCTCAAGCGATATGTCAGTAAATATGTTAATGGAATTGTAGTATACTTAGTATGAAATACATTCATTTTAAATACATTTTGGTATAGATTTTTTTCATTACGATTGACATAAACTGTAAACTTGTCCCTCAAATCTTACTGGTTAATTGAAATGTTGTTCCAGGATCAACAAAGATGTCGATCAAGGAACTTGCACTTGATTTCACCATCTATAAATAAAGGCTATAGATGACATCATTATCATTAAAAAATGCTTATGCTTTTATGCTTATATGTCCCTAACGTTAAAATCAAACCTATGCACTTGCTAATTTGTTACTGTTCGATTGGATTCACATCCTTTGTCGTCAACTAAAGATAGCCGAAAGTCCTAGTTATTTTGCTATCTTGAATACGGTTATATATTTAGTTGACTCAGAACAGATCTGTGATCACGACCCACTAGTTATTCCACAGTATTCCACACCACAGACAGCAAATTATGTTTCAGCTGGTGGGTGCCCAAATTCCACACAATTTATAGTTTTCACGTGACGTCACTCGCTTAGGAATGCCCACAAGGCTTTCCTCCATTGCCCACCAGTCATTTTTACCAGGTTTGTAGTCAGTATTAAAGGGTTAGTTCGCCCAAAAATGAAAATTAGCCCATGATTTACTTACCCTCAAGTCATCCTAGGTGTATATGACATTCTTCTTTCAGACAAATAAATTCAGAGTTATATTAAAAAAGTCCTGGCTAATCCAAGCTTTATAATTGTTTTATAATTGGCAGTGAATTGTTGTTTCGTTTTTGAAGTCCATTTTGAAGTGCATCTATCCATCATATACAGTGGGGAGAACAAGTTTCTGATACACTGCCGATTTTGCAGGTTTTCCTACTTACAAAGCATGTAGAGGTCTGTTATTTTTATCATAGGTACACTTCAACTGTGACTGTGAGAGACGGAATCTAAAAAAATCCAGAAAACCAAATTGTATGATTTTTAAATAATTAATTTGCATTTTATTGCATGACATAAGTATTTGGTCACCTACCAACCAGTAAGAATTCCGGCTCTCACAGACCTGTTAGTTTTTATTTAGGAAGCCCTCCTGTTTTCCACTCATTACCTGTATAAAAGACACCTGACCACACACTCAATCCAACCTCTCCACAATGGCCAAGACCAGAGAGCTGTGTAAGGACATCAGGGATAACATTGTAGACCTGTACAAGGCTGGGATGGGCTACAGGACAATCGGCAAGCAGCTTGGTGAGAAGGCAACAACTGTTGGCGCAATTATTACAAAATGGAAGAAGTTCAAGATGACAGTCAATCTCCCAAGGTCTGGGGCACCATGCAAGATCTCACCTCGTGGGGCATCAATGATCATGAGGAAGGTGAGGGATCAGCCCAGAACTACACGACAGGACCTGGTCAATGACCTGAAGAATTGGGACCACAGTCTCAAAGAAAACCATTATTAACACACTACGACGACATGGATTAAAATCCTGCAGCGCACGCAAGGTCCCCCTGCTCAAGTCAGCGCATGTCCAGGCCCGTCTGAAGTTTGCCAATGACCATCTGGATGATCCAGAGGAGGAATGGGAGAAGGTCATGTGGTCTGATGAGACAAAAATAGAGCTTTTTGATCTAAACTCCAGTTGCCATGTTTGGAGGAAGAAGAAGGATGAGTACAACCCCAAGAACACCATCCCAACCATGAAGCATGGAGGTGGAAACATCATTCTTTGGGGATGCTTTTGTGCAAAGGGGACAGGACGACTGCTCCGTATTGAGGGGAGGATGGATGGGGCCATGTATCGTGAGATCTTGGCCAGCAACCTCCTTCCCTCAGTAAGAGCATTGAAGATGGGTCATGGCTGGTTCTTCCATTTACATTTACATTTATGCATTTGGCAGACGCTTTTATCCAAAGCGACTTACATTGCATTCAAGGTACACATTTTACATTTTTGTCAGTTCTTGCTTTCCCTGGGAATCGAACCCATGACCTTGGCGTTGCTAGCGCCATGCTCTACTGTTTGAGCTACAGGAAAGCAACATGACACCGACCCGAAACAATACCTGCTGCAGTGTGTGCAAACCTGATCAAGAACTACAGGAAACGTACAATCTCTGTAATTGCAATTGCAAAAGGTTTCTGTACCAAATATGAAGTTCTGCTTTTCTGATGTATCAAATAATTATGTCTTGCAATTAAATGCAAATTAATTACTTGAAAATCATACAATGTGATTTTCTGGATTTTTGTTCACAGTTGAAGAGTACCTATGATAAAAATTCCAGACTTCTACATGGTTTGTAAGTGGGCAAATCTGCAAAATCGGCAGTGTATCAAATACTTGTTCCCCCCACTGTAACTGCTCCACGTGGCTCTGCGGGGTTAATAAAGGCCTTGTGGCGATGTTAGTTATTTTAGTCTATAAAGTTTTAAATATTGATATTTTTCTTACACAAATGCACCACTTCGCTTAATTTCGGTGTATAAGCAAGATCGGGGGTTTGGGTGCAATTTGGCCACTTCTAATTATTCGGGGGGACTTGTCCCCCTCAATGTCTATGGTGGGTACAGCCTTGCTGCATAGTTTTACTGCTGACTGTCGCAGTATGTGCACTAAGAACAAAGTACGCATGCCGTCAAACACAAGGAGTTTATTAACCCAATAACTGAAGACGTACTGACAAAATCACAAGGGTGTCTCTGTAAATTATTATCTTATTCCTCTTTTTTGACAGTAGCTGTCATATCATATTCTCTCTCTTGCTTTGTCAAACGCACGCAACCTTTTGCCCCTTAATGAGGCTATAAATCTCATTCACCATCTTTCAAGTATGACTGTAGCATTACTGCATTGGGCTGTTATCGGTGAGACGATTGTTTCTTTGGTCACGTAGCTCTCATCTAAAACACCAGGACCTTTTTCCATTACAGGTGCCACTGCTAATCATCACAGGACAAAAAATAGCTTCTGCTCAGCTCATCCATTAGCTTTAAGTGAGTGAATCAGTGTATAGATGGATGAAATATGCAGAAATGTGGTATGACCATCTCAATCCACTGCAGGTATGCATTTACTGCACATACAATACTTAACAGTGTGGGGTGAATATATGGATCACAATGAAATAATGTTTGTCTGCACATATAATGAAGCAGATGCACTCACCAAATATCTCTCCATTTCTGGCATATTCTGTGACTAGATAGAGCATGTTTTTGGTCTCCATGACCTAATGAAAGAGAAGAGACGTTATTCTTATCCATTGCATGAATGTGGAATGTTATGGCAAAGCAATTCATATCATAAAAACTTCAAATCACAAGAGCAGAAGAGACAGACAGCATTTTCAGCTGTCACTATAGTGTTCACACTCGGCTTCAATGAGAAAAAAATTCTACATCCTTTTGTTTTGTGTGATGCAAAGGAGAAGAAACAAACGTCATGATGGTGACAAGTGATTCCCACTTAGTCAATAATATGTTATGGCTATTATTTTAGATACATAGGTGTAATGTTCCATTAAAGCTCTACACTGCTGTACTATCTCTCAGAGCACTAGTACCATTGCATTAATATTTATTTTGGACATGTATCATGGTAGAACTATCATATTCTTGAAGTGCATTGGAGTACCATGTAAATACTGTCATCAAAAGATGATGTTTAGAAGCTTTTGAGCTTGATACTTTAAAATAAATACATCTGTGTAAATTCTGTAAGTTGTGTAAATGAAATAATTTGTATTTATTTGATAGATTATTATTATTATTGATATACTTTTTTATATTTATTTGCTATAATAATAGAAATATTGATTATTATTATTATTATTATTCACTGGCATTGTTCCATAGTTTTGTTATTTTATAGATTACTACTATTTTAAATTATGTTTATTTATTTATTATTATTAAATAAAATAACTTGTCTATTATTTATTTAATATATTATTATTATTGATTGTGTATTAAATAATAATAATAATAATTATTATTATTATTATTATCTACTGGTATGGTTTCATGTTTTTTTTTTTTTTTTAGATTATTACTATTTTTAAATAATTGTTTATTTATGTATTTATTATTATTATTATTATTATTATTAATAATAAAACATGTAAAACAAATAACACTCTATAAAATAAATAATATCATCAACAACACAATTATGAAACAAAACCAGTGGATAATAATAATAAAAATAATTATTATTTAATAAAAACTAATAATACTTTATGAAATAATAAAGTATTATTAATAAAACACTTAATAACGTTAGCCTCATAGCATAATTGCCTAAGTCATTTTTTGGCCAAATGTGATCTGGGCAATTATGCTCTGAGGCTAACGATAAAATAATAATATCAACAACACTATGAAACAACACCAGGGGGGTATTCCAGAAAGCAGGTTATGTGACAGGGTATGTTTAAGAGTAAGTAAGCGGACAGGGGCACCGCTAAGGCGGGGAAAGTTAGGACGATTCTAAGGGCCAACACACTTTCAGGGTAATAGAAATTATAAATGTATAATCTACCAAAGAGTTACAAATAAAACTAAATTATGGCTTATTTCTGCATTTTCGGCAAACTGCTCCACTCACACTCACCAGTAAAACTACCTTCACTCAAATCCCGCTTGAAATTTATAACTTTTAAAACTAAAAGCTTTATATCCAGTTGCATATTTTTTTTAAAAGGTTCTGTAAAGATATAAGTCAGGAAGCAGTCTGCGAGCAATGATTTTATGCTTTATTTTATACGTTTATGTTTACTTTATTTCAGTTATAAAATCATATACTCAAATGGCATACTGTATGCCTTAGTGGTCTTTTGATTTTTTAGAAAGCTAATAGGTCTGAAATTATTATCGTTTCGTTGTATTGTTGCGGTGCAGCTCAGTTTAAAACTAAAAGAAATAGGCTATCCATATGACGTACATTTCTCTCTATAGGCGCGTTCACTGCAGAGATCTTTGCAGCCGACACTGACACGAAAACACTAATTTATTAATAAATAATTAAAATGTCTCCTTGCTGTTTTTGATACATTCATAATTATTACTTTTGCCGGTTCTTAGTGGCAAGCTTTGTGTGTGCGCTTGAGTGCGGAATAGGCTAATATATTATGTAATTATGGTTTAGAATTCTCTCCAGTATATATTTTTATGTAATTAAATTAATAAAAGTGCTTAGTCGAATAATGGCTTAAATGAACAACTACTAGTCCAGTAGAAAAAAATTTAGTCGGGGCAGCCCTAGACTGGGTAAACCCAGCCTAATCTGCCGTGATTTGATTTCGCCCTGCAACTCAGTCTGGAAACCTGTACATTCATTTTTACTGCTTCTGCTACACTTTTGCGGGAACCAATCAGAGACTGGCTTATCCACCTGGCACGCTATTGGTGGGTTTAACACGATGACGGATAGAGAAGCGATGGGTTGTTGCCAGTTGATCACGCCTCTTGTGGTCTGATTGGTTGAAGGACTATCCAATTGCGTACGGAGTCATTTAATTTATGCTCGTTTATCACGCCTCTTGTGCAGTAGAAAATACATAGCATACTCCCCAGACCAATGTTCAATCTTAAATTGAGCTTGGTCTGGTGATAGCCAGACAAGGGCAGCCATACTTATTTCACATGTTTTTGAACCAGCATGTCACAAAGGTTGGCTTGTATGTTTGGTGCGTTAGGGGGCCCAACCTCATATCCTTTCATAGGGCCCAAAACTGCTAGCGGCGCCCCAGTAAGCGGATAACCTAAACTTTTGGTTCCAAAAATGGAAGTAACTTTCAGGGTATGTAAGTAGCCGTAACAATGATGTGCACTAACTAGGTTATGTAAATCGTCCTTTAAACAAAAGAAGACGAGGGAATAGAATGGCGCACTCTTTCTTAGCAACTGTTTCCATGGTAAATCATTGATTCGTCGCTCTGTTGAGAATGTGTGGTGTGTTAACCGGGAACATACTCTGAGTTGTCTGAACTTACTCCGGGACTCGTTTTGGAACCAGCATACCTCGAGTAAGCAAGGGTTGGTAAGGTCGACCAAGAGTTCAAGGTTTATGTGACGGCAAGTTGTTTTTTGGGGGGTATTCCAGAAAGCATGGTTAACCTACCACCATATTATACCTTGCTTACTCGAGGTATGCTGGTCCCAAAAATGTGTCCGTGAGTAAGTTCAGACAACTCAGAGTATGTTAACCGTGAACAGACAAGACAATGATTCACCATGGAAACAGACGCTAAGAAAAAGTGTGCCATTCGATTTCCTCTTCTTCTTTTGTTTAATAACGATTTACATAACCTACTTAGTGCCTATTTGGTGGTTGTGCAATCATTTTTCATTCTCTTCCTTTAATAAGTAATGTTTAATCACTGAGAATAAGGATTATATTGTTTGTTTTGGTGCTAATTAATTGAATACAGATCCATGTGTGAGATGACAATAAATAAATAATAAATATATTTGAATTGAATTAACATTTAAACTTATTCCAGAAAGCAGGTTATGTGACATACCTGGGTATGTTTAAGAGTAAGTTAGCAGAAAACCTCAACTTTCAGTTCCAAAAACGGAGGTAACTTTCAGGGTATGTAAGTAGCCATAGCAACTCTCTCCTGCTCCAGAGCAGCTTATGATCCAGGGCTAGTATTCAGATGTGTTTTATATAATTAATAAAGTTATTAATATAACCAAATTTGTTTCAGTTATATAATATACAATATTACATATTAATTCTAAAGAATTAGACTAAACAATTATAACAAGGTAATGTTTAAATGTTAATTCAATTCAAATATATTTATTATTTATTTTATTGTCATCTCACACATGGATCTGAATTCAATTAATTAGCATCAAATAAACAATATAATCCTTATGCTCAGTCAATGAAGATTACTTATTAAACGAAGACATTGAAAAAATGATTGCATAACCACCAAATAGGTGGCGATATGCACTAAGTAGGTTATGTAAATATCTATTAAACAAAAGACGAAGAGGAAGTAGAATGGCATGCTTTTTCTTTAGCATCTGTTTCCATGGCGAATCATGGATTCTTTTCTCTGTTGAGAAAGTCTTGTATGTTAACCGGGAACATACTCGGAGTTGTCTGAATTTACTCCGGGACTCGTTTTTACCTCGAGTAAGCAAGGTTTGGGTTAATCAACCGAGAGTTCAAGGTATATGTGACGGTAAGTTAACCTTGCTTTCTGGAATACCCCCTGGTTATGTTCAGGGAGAGAGTTGCTATGGCTACTTACATACCCTGAAAGTTACCTCCATTTTTGGAACTGAAAGTTGAGGTTATCTGCTTACTTACTCTTAAACATACCCAGGTATGTCACATAACCTGCTTTCTGGAATACCCCCCAGTAGACAATAATAATAATAACTATTATTATTATTATTATTATTATTATCCACTGGTACTAGAAAAAACAAAGAATAAGTCCGACCTGTAATGTATATCGTTGACTAGTAATGTATACAAGTGCCACTGTGCCATTTCTATCTACTACAAAATGCCATGATATCGCCACATAACCTAATCTTTTTTTTTTGTAAATGAATGTGTCTTCATTTCATTCATGCACTATTTTTACCTGGTTGTATGGTCTAGTGTTGAACTAATGAACATGTGGGCATTTGGTAGATTTCTATAGGTTACTGATATTCTGCCAAAGAAACAGTGAACAGTTTTTTTAGAAAGCTCTATGCATATTACCAGACAGACAAATCACAATATGAATATTGCTGCCTCTAGTAGACGTCATGATTGGTCTGCTGCTGATGATGTATTTGTGTTGTGTAACAGCACAGGCAGCTGTTGATACTGCATCAGCATCCAGGCCCAGACTGACCTAAAAATCTTACATAACATAACAAGACTAACCCTATAAAGCTCCCAGCCCAAACCACTGGATTCAACAGGCCTTATTCTCTATAAATACAGCAGTCTCATGGAACAAATGCTAATACAGGTAAGAAACAAAAATGGCTGGGCAGCTGATGGGTTATCACATATTTATTTTACACACAATATGCACACGCATGATCATGCAGTACCTGGTAAAGCTTGATGATGTGAGGATGGTCCAGCAGCTTCATGATTTCCACTTCCCTGTAGATCTTCTCTAGGTTCACTGCATCTAGCTGGGTCTTGTCTATGATCTTAATGGCCACCTGCAATTCAGCAAATGTAAATGTTATGTCTGTTGGGCTTTTATTTTGAAGCCTGTGATGCATTAATTATTTATAGTTTCCAGAAAAATAAAGGATTATTCACTGAGCTGCACCACAACAATACAACGAAACAATAATAATTTCAGACCTATTAGCTTTCTAAAAAATCAAAAGACCACTAAGGCATACAGTATGCCATTTGAGTATATTATTTTATAATTGAAATAAAGTAAACATAAACATATAAAATAAAGCATAAAATCATTGCTCGCAGACTGCTTCCTGACTTATATCTTTACAGAACCTTTGAAAAAAAAATATGCAACTGCAACTGGATATAAAGCTGTTCCACTTTTGCTTGTAAGTGAGAAATGGTGGGAAGCTGCATAACTTGTTTGGTTTTTATCTGAACTGATCTTGACTGCAGCTCTTAGTCACTCTAAAACTCAAGTTCAGAGTAAACTGACCCTGGCACAGCAACAATGTAACTACACTAATGACATAGACACAAGGGCAGATCCAATTATTTACAGAAAATACACATTAAGCAATGCAAAATATCATTTATTTAAAGTACTTCATCCAGGTAAACAGCCATCCAAACATGCAAAATATGTTTCTATACTTATGATTTGCCACTATGCCCTAGATATCAAAGGTCACTGTTGTTTTTGTTTTTTTATCTATTAAGCTGAATGAACGTAATTCATATAAAACATTACTTGAATACACATTTTCTTTGATGGACATGCTTTTTATATGATTTCTGAATTAATTAATTTATTCATTTTAGGTGATGTAACTTTTTCATTTAAAAGTCGGATGACATTCTTAATAAATAAGTAAATAAATATTAAAAGCAGTTTGGAAGTACATTTTTTTTTAGAAACAATGTAAAAACAATGGTTTGAAATATTCATATTTGTAATAATAAAATGTCTGTTCGGCAAACCAAAGTCAGTGTGGTGTAACCAATATGCAGGAAGCCGTACTGTCATTTGACAAATATCAGAGTACCCCTTTAGAGCCAATTTAAAGGGATAGTTCACCCAAAAATTTTAATTCTGTCATTAATTACTCGCCCTCGTGTCGTTCCGAACCTGTAAGACCTTTGTTCATCCATATTTTTTTTTTTGACAAAATCCGAGAGCTCTCTGATCCCTCCATAGACGACAATATAATTAACACTTTAAAGGCCCAGAAAGGTAGTAAAGACACCTTTTAAATCGTCCATGTGACTACAGTGGTTCAACCTTAATATTATGAAGAGACGAGAATAATTTTTGTGCGCAAAAACAAACAAAATTATTCACCAATTTCGCTCTAGTCTGTGCCAGTCTCCTATGCAGTTTACGCAGCACTTTCGAGTTCTACGGCAGCCGATGCTGTACATGTGAACACCACGACGCATGCGGAAGCTGCACTGTTTTTACAACGTAAACTAATGCTGTGTTCCAGGCAGGTTTTTGAGCCCGTAAGTTACAACTTCAAACCACCACTCACGACTTTATAGCGTTCCAGGCAAAGTCACGCCAAACTGCCTGAGCCCAAGGAATTGTGTGGTAGCTAGATGTAAACAAACCATGGCTTTATATCATTTCTATCGCCAAAGGTGCTTACTCCTTGCTTATTTGAGGGAAACGGAGGAGAAAAACAGCGCATACGGCAAAAAAAGCTGTTTATTTTACATTATTTGTGTATTTGTTTCATAAACACTGCATCCGTAGGGGGCTGCCATTGTTGTTTCGCGGGCTATGTGACGTCAGAACTCGTAACTGGGAGTACATCGATCTAGTACGAGTTCACAGGTGGGAAGTCACGGGTTTGACTGCCGTTCCAGTGCACTTTCACGGGTAGAAGGTTGGAAAAACACGGGTTACGGGTTGCCTGAAACACGGCATGAGACTGGCACAGGCTAGAACGAAATTGTTGAATAAAGTCGTTATTTGGTGTTTGCTTTTACGCACAAAAAGTATTCTCGTCGCTCTCTTCATAAAATTAAGGTTGAACCACTGGAGTCACATGGACTATTTTAACGACGTCTTTACTACCTTTCTGGCCCTTGAAAGTGTTAATTAATTGATGTTTTATAAACAAATTTCGGGAGAAGCACATTCAGGAAATTAAAACTGTTAAGTGGAGCAGACCCAGTTAATTAAACCTAATTGAACACAAGAGGAGCTCATAAAAAAATCAATGATAGGAGGTGTATATAGACAGCCGATTTACCTTCCTGTCGTTGACTGTTTCTTAGCTTCCCTCCACCACCCCTTCTCCTCACTTAATTAAACTCACATAAGACATCAAATTAATATATGTAGTCTAGTTCTAGACTATTTCCATCACGGGGAGGTACTCTGGGTTCGGGCAAAATTCCGAGCCCGGAGCCCTCCCCCGGACAGCACGCCAAATACGCATAATATTTACTCTATTTAATTTGATGTAAGTGTGAACTCGTGAAATAGCTGTCTATGGAGGGGTCAGAGAGCTCTCGGATTTAATCAAAAATATCTTAATTTGTGTTCTGAAGATCTTATGGTTTGGAACGACATGAGGGTGAGTAATTAATGACAGAATTTTCATTTTTGGGTGAACTGACCCTTTAATTTACACACACACACACACACACACACACACACACACACACACACACACACACACACACACACACACACACACACACACACACACACACTTAAAGTCTATACACACACATATAGGGTATTGTGTGTGTATATATATTTTAAATCAATTATTTTAGTTAATGGTTACACCATTTGACATGGTATTAGTCATTACATTTTTATTTTATACAATGTGGCATAAACGTTGTTCAAATTTGTACGAATTCAACATGAGTAGGTAGGCTACATTACAAATATTAGAACTTGGCACATGTTGGCACAAAACTGCCTTTTAAAAATGTTTTTATTTTTCATATCGCAAATCCCATTAGTCACATAGGCTACCCAAATACAACTTCCCCAAAAATATTTAGGTTTAACAATTATAGGCTATTCTTCCCCTTTCATTCATCACTGATTAAAGTGAAAATATAAGTTGTTTCGATTGCACATTAGCGCACGTACACTGAAAACACTAGTGTGTGTGTGTGTGTGTGCGTATTAGGCTACTCACCTCAGATTTTGTGATACGATGTCTCGCCAGCTTCACAACTGCAAAATTGCCTTTTCCCAGCGTGCGCTCAATATCATAAAATCCCACGCGAACCGGAGCCCGCTGCGACGGCTTTTGGTCCTGGGCGGCCATGACCATAGTTTTCTAGTGAACTACTGGATAAAGAGGTGTGTGGATGATTTGGCCACCTTCACCTGCTCTTACAAAGCAATTGAAGTGGCGGGTAGGCTATGATTATGTTTCTAATGACAAAGCTAAAATGCAAATGGGGCATATGGGTGCCAAGGACTCCTGCACATTTCTTCGTTGCCAGATAAGGGCTCTACATGACTGAAAGGAGAGCGCATTCCGCTCTGATGCTCGGCATGAGGAATGATGTTCTGGCGCTCGACATGCATTGACGTCAGTGCTGAAGGGATTTTTATAAAGGGGCGGATCTCACAAAGCGGCTTCAATGTCCGAGACCAGCATGTCACCAAGACAACCTTATCCACTGTGTACGTCAATCAGCGGCTATTGCAATCTCTACAAACACTTCAACTCGACTGCGTACATATGCCCTTCAAAATGTTTAATGATATTGTTTATATTTATGAAAATGAGCATGCACGCTTCTTCAACGTAAACAGGTGCGCCTACAAACGCAGTTTAATTCCTTTGTGCAGCATACGTTTTTCATAGAGGACCGATTTTGCTCAATGTGTGCAACAATAATAGTCATAGTCGTAGATAAAAATAAATAAATAAATAAATAAATAATCACAGGCATAGATAGAGAGAGTGAGATAGAGACCTCTCTCTTGAAATGCAGCTGGCATCATTATATTACTTCATATTTAGAATTTGTTTTGTGTTTAACCGCAGTGTCGACAAAGGAACCATATAATCTATTATGCCTACCAAATGGCTTTGCGATATTTGCCATATAACAACTTTGAATACACATTAAATATTATTTTAGTTTGGGGTTATCTCATAGAAATATGTAGGCTATAGGGGTTTTCGTTTAAAAATATAATTGTTTTTAAAATAAATAAAATATATCAGACCTATATATGATTTATATGATTTAAAATGCATTTAAATAAATAAATATCTTACGTTTATTTAAACATCTGTAGATATGCGCTCCCAGGACTCGTGTTGGCAGAGAGCGACCCCTGCTGTCAAAAACGTAAAAAAAAAAAAAAAAAAAAACTTGCATCACAATAAAAAATGCTGGGTTGTTTCAAACCAGATTTTGGTCAAATATGGACCCAACCCAACCGTTGGATAAAAAAAATTATAAAAAAATTTAACCCAATGGCTGGGTTTGTACATATTTGACCCAAAATTGGGTTAAAACAACCCAGCATTTTTTTGAGTGTATTGAGATTTTGAAAACATTTGGTAACTAAACAGAAAGTCCGTGACTTTTTGCGCTCTAGCGGTTAATAAACAGAACGGCATGCGTCTTGCGGAAGAACATTTCAGCCGGAGCTACATCTCTCTGTTTATGGCTATGACGAGTCACGCAGGGACTGTGCTCCTCCGCAGTTGTTCCCACCAGTCTGGTCTGAAATAGTCCCAATATAAACACTTGTTATAAGTGTACCATAATGATTCAGGGTAAGACAAAAACACGGTTTGGAAAATGGATTCATGTTGTACATTCTCATTATATCATTTTTGTAAATCTTGAACACACAAAAAAGTTACGGACAGCAGCTTTAAGTTAAATGACAAATTACAATGTTTGTGGTACAATGACTGGTCGGCTACTGTTTTTATTAGTGCTTGACACAAATTTGACTAAATTTCCCTTTATTTAGGCTACTATTAACTAATAAACTAATAAAGATGAAGAGATGATCAGTTCACGTGCCGCTCTAACTAATGCACTACAGCGATCTGTCATGTTACAAGAGCGCCAAATGGGTATTTATTGTTTATACATTGTTTTTCTTAGGTAAACATTTTTTCCGACCTTTTGGGCACTTTTGGGTCCCTTATCATGCTCAAAAAACTCTTTAAACTTTGCAACAGTTGTCATGGGGTTCGTGGGGGGTGGGTTGTTGCACAACCTTTTAAATGGTTTTATTTGAGGGGCTCTGTAGTGCACTCCTTTTCATCTACAGAAACCAAACTTCATACAGTTATAGATCTCATTGGGCCAAACAACTTTTGCACTTTAAGTTATACGCCAGCCCAACAAGAAATTGGCTATTATTGGTTGTTTGAAAAACACATCCAATCGCAACCAAACTCAGTCTGCATGAAGTCAAGACATTGAGGATGCTAAATTGTGATCTCGAACAATTTGGCCGTGGCGAGACAACAAATTTATAGCGAAAAAAGGCAAACAGGAAGTGTGTTATAACTTCTGCGTACATTGACTGATTTTGATGAAACCTCAGCTGTGTGTTCGTTGTAGGAGACACTATTGAAAGTCAAAGTTATAGCGACACCAACTGGAAGCCACCAACAGGCATGCTTTGAAATCGCCCTCTTATTTTTACCTTCAATCTTTGTCAGAATAATGTCAAGACACCGCAGATGTACACCTGTGAAAGGATTCTTGATATATTTAATACTTTTGTCATGACCGCGTTAAACTTTAACATTACTTTTGGGTGCTTTTGAGACTCTTGGCATAAACCATAAATCATAGTGGGTAGCCAGAAGACATGGGCAAAGCCTTAGGAATGGGAGTGGAGGAGGGACTCTACAGCGCCACCTTTTGTCTAAAGTTGGGGATTTGTTTTACCAACAGTCACCAAACTTGGTACATATATTGTTCTCATCGAGTTGGACAACTTTCTAATTTACAGTCATTAGAGTCTCATATCTTGTAAATAATAATTATACACCATTTATTTCTATATAAAATAATAATAATACAAATAAAAAGTAAAAAATAAATATATATATTGTTTTTATAATTAATGCATTATGTGCAAGCTAAAAATATGCAGATTTTGTGCTATATGGTTAAAAGAAATAAATAAAATCAAATGTAATAAATAGTATGAAAAGTATTTTTAAACAGTGTTGGGAAATGCCTGGTTGCTGAGAACAGTTTTCAGACAAAATGAATTACTTTTATTAGCTATTGCATTTGGATATATATATTTAGGCATTATCAAAGACTACTTTCTGTCACAGTTTTGATTTGACCTTTTTTGTTTAAAATGTTGAATATTCTGGCTCAACTAACTGGTAAACATTCCTACTTATCATTTGATCTCAATCTGCCTCTCTTTCTATTTCTATTTTATACTTTTGATGGTTCAGAGTTTAACCCATTCATTGTTGTGTGCTTTTGCCTGCATTAATGGATAAGAAATCTCTTGGGCCATTAATTATGTTAAGCAACTCTGCCATCATTATGTTAAGCTCGCCCACCGACTCTATACACAATGTGATTGGCCTGACTAGAGTTTGTTTTTTTCCAGCTCGCAAGCCAACGGAGAGTTGCTAGACGCCCTGGCTGCAAATTATATTTGCTGCTGCTAGGGTGCATCTAGATTTCTAGGCTACTGACAGCAAAGTTTTATTTACTGGTAATTAGGTTAATAATTAGATTAATACAAATCTAAAAAGATGTTCAATTTTGAGCTCCAAATGATAACTTCTCACTCATTTGAAAGTAACCTATAACATCCTATAACATGAAATTCATCCAAGTTTAACTGATCTCATGAATGTGGTTATTGTGTTTTGTGGTCATGGTGGCACCTGCTGGCTGCAGTAAATGTGCTGCATGCGGCTTTGACATAGTCCTTTTATATTTACCCACTTTAAATGCATATTGTCCACCTTGCACAGTTTCCCTAAAACCACCGGGGTAATGGTGGCGCCAGGGCTTGGGCCCGTCATCGCTGCTGGCAGCTATATTCGTGTTTTTTAATTTCGTAATAAAATTGACAGAATTTTGAAGCTCAGACTTTGTTTCATATCAAAAGTAACCTGCTCTGTCTTGTCTGTTGGAGTGAGAAAATGGACGTGTGGCATGAGAACAGTGTCAATTGTGTGATATATGAGATTGGTGATATATTTGCCAAAATATGAAAGTAAATGTATGCAGTCTAAATTGCATTCATTTGTTTTTGTTTATTAAGGCTTCATTAACATCACTGCATAAACATTCCAATATTTGCATAAGAAACTTGAAGGCTGTTTGATCATTCAGTATTTCACAGGAAAAGACAGTCTGCAAGAGATTTTCACAGTGTAATTAATTACTGAGCCCGATACAGCACATCCAGTGAAAGCAGCATAACAGTGTCATGCAAACCAATCAGTGGAAGCAAACAAGCTATTGCATATCCAAGCCATCTCTGTGTGATTTGTGTTCACCCTTCAGAGTTTGGCTTTAAAGATGCATTAAAAGCTGTTATTTTCACAATGGTCATATGAAAACTAGAATAATATAGACAAAAAAGAGAGAGAGAATGGTAAACTACGTCTGATAATCATGACCTGTAAACTTCAGATGTTGTTGCATTTAAATTCTGGTAGAGATTAAATCTGCAAAATTCTAGGAATTTGTTTTTCTCATTCATTCAGTACATTTTGGACATTTAAAACATGATACTGACACACAATCCACAAATAGCTCTAGCTCTAGCACAAACCTGATTTGATAACCTGTCCACTTTTTTTCTTTTTTTTTGCAATGCAGAAGTAGGCTATTTTCTTTAAATGTGCGAGACTGCAGTAAACTGTTAGAACAACAAACCAGTCTTTTTATGATTATGATAATTATCAACTATTTTCCTTATATTGTAATCATTACGAGCTGTAATGTTGTATGTTGTAATTGCTCCATAACACGTTTAAAGGTAGGGTAGGCAATTTGTTTAACAAATACTTTTTGTTATACTGGTTGAAACTCTTCAAATCTGCATAGTATAGCAATCAATAATAGAAGTGGTCTAAATGTTAAAACATGTAGGCCTTCATACTGTATATCTGCTGTGGAAGTCACAGAACCAAAAAATGTTCGTCCAATTATTGCATTCGGCCCGAACGCTACAAAAAACATCAGCCACCTTTTACAGTTCATCCTGAACCAGAACAACCAGCTTATGCTGTGTTCACTCCATGTCGTAACCGTATTTACGAGATGGAAACCCGTGACATTCTACCCAGAGCTGTTCCCGTCCTCAGACTCGGATTTACGCGTTTCTATGTCAACACTAACAACGGCGAAATGAATCTGCAGCAGTCAGGTGGTACAAGTAAGAGTTCAGTAAGTTGTTTACGTTCTTTATTATTATTATAATGTTATGTGCTTTGAGACATAAGGTAATTTAACGCCATCTCTCATCTCGTGACGCTTTGCAGACCCTGTTGTGTGCGTTCATGTGTTTTGGAGTAAGATTTTCAGCTTTCAAAGCTAGCTTGCTATTGCTAGACCTGTTCGAAATTGCCTTGCCTACCGTTAATTGAATAGTCCACATTACGTTAACTAACAATGTACTATATTATATACTGCCATACTTTGATACACTCAATTTTGATAACAAAATGTACAAAATTTTAACACTGAAACAAAAGCCAAAATGTGTTGTGAAAACAAAAGCAAACTTGAATTGAACATTAAAATACCGGAACACTGGAAGCCTTGTACATTCCAGTTACAAATGACCACATTCATTCAAACGTTAAAAAATAAAGTGGATTCTTGAATATAGATAATATTGGATATCTGGCACCAAGGAAATACTTGGGCAAGACATCGACAGGTCAGCTATATTATCATTCTTAACAAGAGAATACCAAGTTAAATGCTAATGTTCATCTTTTATATCAGTAGCCATATAACTCATCCATCCATCCCTGGTCTCTGTAGTATCTCCCGCTTCCACGGCCTTGCAGCGTGTCATACATATCGTTGGTTACAAAGTCGCTCTCAGTGCTGGCCAGTGTCACAAAACCACTTTCAGTGTCCCGGCCTGCCAGGTTGTCATAATCCCCAGGTGGAGTGTCTGGAGAAGAACCCAGGAAGGAAGTGTTCTTGATGTCAGGCCGTGTGCCGGCCAGGTCTGATTCATGCTGCCTACGGATGACGTTATAGACGTCAGGGCTCGGGCTGTTGCATCTGTCTCCAGGGGCCCAGTATCCTGGATCCTTTGGAGGGGTCTCAGTCTGTTCTTTCTTCCTGCATGCAAAGATTATGTTATTTGCTATCAAATTTAATATGGCTTAGTGAGCAGTGAAACAACGCACCTCTTTGTGAACAGCTTAAAGCAGAAAACTCCCGTTGCCACAATCAGCAGCAGTAGAAGTGGTATGGTTGGCAGCACAATGTAAGCGATATTGAGAGCATTGTCTGAAAGATATGCAACAACAGGATATTGGTTAATATGAAAAGCATACAGCCTTTATCCACTACTATTGTCACAGGGTGTTTTGGTGTTGGTTTCAGTTTATCATGTTCAATGTCATGTTTACTGTTTCTAAGTTTGTCAGGTTTCCTGGTCTTGTCATGTGATTTCCATGCCCTCATGTGATCTTGTCGTGTTCTGTCATTGGTTCATTGCTAAATCAGTGTTCACAGGTGTCCCTTGTCTAGTCATTAGTCTCAGTGTATTTAGCCCTCATGTTTGCCATGGGTCCTTGTCTGTTATTGAATGTGTAACCTGCTTGTTGGTGAGTCTTTGTCAAGTCTAAGTTTATTTAGTAGTGATGGCCATATTAAGCGTTTTGAAGCATTATTGCTTTCTGATACAATTGTGTCGAAAATGGTTCATTACTCGAAGCTTCATTCAGATAGAAATTGCAGCACCATCTCCTGGTGAAGTAAATGTAATGCAACAAAGCTGACAACCATAAAATGCAACTAGGCATATATGCTAACGCCCCGTTTATTATGTGTTTAACGAGGCGTTCAAAGCTGAAACCGTGTTAGTGCTGTGAAACTCATTTATGTAGGTGAATTTTACAGATACTGATGAATTTCATGTGTTCACCTTTTATAATAAAACATTAAGCATGATGTGTGTAATTATTTCTTTAGACAAGGACAGAAGATCAGACCAGCTTAAAAAAAAGTTGGAAACCATCACAGAAATTCTAATGGTTTCTATTAAATATTACCAATAGGAACCATTGGCTTTTACCATTTAAACCACTACAGAATTATTTTTTGTAGTGTGTTTGGGACATATTCCATTAGGATTTAATGCCCTCACCAATAGAACCCAGCACATATCAGTAGAGACCCACAGAGACCACTATAATTCCCATTACAACCAATAAAATTCCCATGAAAACCATTAAATCCAACAGAATTTCTGTAATGGTTTCTATATATTTTTTTTTTTAGCAGGGCAGTATCATGCGTGAAAGCTTTATCTTGTTTAGCTGTGGGAAGCAGAACTCTATAACTTGGTAACTGGTGGGACTGATATTTTTGTATGTTGAAAAGGATGTGCTTGTGTAACTGGTTGTACTTTAGTTTCTGTCTTTAATGCATGTTTTTATGTAATAATGTTCATATGTTCTTTAATTAATAATAAAAATAAATAAAAAATGTGGTCCAGGGTGACACTGAAATAAACTCAAACCACTCTCCTCAACAATAACGGCAATCCAAACACCGACTACTACAACCCAAGGTGTTCCCGTGGTTTGGCTTCACTTTTATAAGAAATTCAGCCGCCAGGTTTCAAACCTGTCAACACTGGATTGGGCTGTCAAAGCAGTCAGGTGGTTCACTACAGGAGTGAACCAGTGTGTTTGCTTCAGAAGTCATTTTCACGTGACTAGTGACGTAATGATACAAGCTCTGAAGCAGTGGTTCATTGCAAGGACCGTTCGAGTTTGAAGCAAGCTTCGGAGCGTCAGACGTCTCTATCACTACTATTTAGTCAAGTCTTTCTTTTGCCAAGTCTCTGTTTTGATTTATGTTTCACGAGTTCACACTTACATATAATTTATGGAGAGTAATTTAAATGCGTATTTGGCGTGCTGTCCGGGGGGAGGGCTTCGAGCTCGGAATATGGCCCGAACCCAAAGTACCCCCCGTGTATGTAAGTGGTTGATGAATAAAAGTGGTGAAAAAGGGGTGGTGGAGGGTTGCTGGAAACTGTCAATGAACAGAGGTAAGACTGCTGCATGTATATATACCTCTTATTGATGATTAGCTGATTGCTCTCCACCTGTGTCAATTATCTGAACGTGCTCCTCCCGAACTTTGTTTATAAAACATCATTAAGATTTAAGTTGGATAAAATATGGTTTGAAACACTTGCCTCCATATGTTACAACTATACACTAGTTTGGATGATTGTTTTTTGAAAGAAGCCTATTATGCTAATAACAGATGAATTTTCACTGTCACACAATCCTTCAGAAATCATTCTAATATGCTGATTTGCTGCTCTGGTAACACTTCTTTAATTATCAATGTTGAGACAGTTTAATACTTTTTGTCAGGATTCTTTAATGAATAGAAAGTTCAAAATAACTGTTTTCATAACTGTTTTTAGTTTTAGCTATTTTAGGGGGATATCTGTGTGTGCAGGTGACTATTACTGTGCATAATTATTAGGCAACTTAACAAAAAACAAATTTATACCCATTTCAATTATTTATTTTTACCAGTGAAACCAATATAACATCTCAACATTCACAAATATACATTTCTGACATTCAAAAACCAAACAAAAACAAATCAGTGACCAATATAGCCACCTTTCTTTGCAAGGACACTCAAAAGCCTGCCATCCATGGATTCTGTCAGTGTTTTGATCTGTTCACCATCAACATTGCGTGCAGCAGCAACCACAGCCTCCCAGACACTGTTCAGAGAGGTGTACTGTTTTCCCTCCTTGTAAATCGCACATTTGATGATGGACCACAGGTTCTCAATGGGGTTCAGATCAGGTGAACAAGGAGGCCATATCATTAGATTTTCTTCTTTTATACCCTTTCTTGCCAGCCACGCTGTGGAGTACTTGGACGCGTGTGATGGAGCATTGTCCTGCATGAAAATCATGTTTTTCTTGAAGGATGCAGACTTCTTCCTGTACCACTGCTTGAAGAAGGTGTCTTCCAGAAACTGGCAGTAGGACTGGGAGTTGAGCTTGACTCCATCCTCAACCCGAAAAGGCCCCACAAGCTTATCTTTGATGATACCAGCCCAAACCAGTACTCCACCTCCACCTTGCTGGCGTCTGAGTCGGACTGGAGCTCTCTGCCCTTTACCAATCCAGCCACGGGCCCATCCATCTGGCCCATCAAGACTCACTCTCATTTCATCAGTCCATAAAACCTTAGAAAAATCAGTCTTGAGATATTTCTTGGCCCAGTCTTGACGTTTCAGCTTGTGTGTCTTGTTCAGTGGTGGTCGACTTTCTGCCTTTCTTACCTTGGCCATGTCTCTGAGTATTGCACACCTTGTGCTTTTGGGCACTCCAGTGATGTTGCAGCTCTGAAATATGGCCAAACTGGTGGCAAGTGGCATCTTGGCAGCTGCACGCTTGACTTTTCTCAGTTCACGGGCAGTTATTTTGCGCCTTGGTTTTTCCACACGCTTCTTGCGACCCTGTTGACTATTTTGAATGAAACGCTTGATTGTTCGATGATCACGCTTCAGAAGCTTGGCTATTTTAAGACTGCTGCATCCCTCTGCAATATATCTCACTATTTTTGACTTTTCTGAGCCTGTCAAGTCCTTCTTTTGACCCATTTTGCCAAAGGAAAGGAAGTTGCCTAATAATTATGCACACCTGATATAGGGTGTTGATGTCATTAGACCACACCCCTTCTCATTACAGAGATGCACATCACCTAATATGCTTAATTGGTAGTAGGCTTTCCAGCCTATACAGCTTGGAGTAAGACAACATGCATAACGAGGATGATGTGGTCAAAATACTCATTTGCCTAATAATTCTGCACTCCCTGTATATATATATATATATACTTCAGCACATCCTGAAGACTTTCAATTAATTTGTGGTCTGGACTCAGAGGTGCCAATTCATGTGTGAAAATGTTTCTTCATGCTCCCTCCCAACCATTCTTTCACAATTTGATCCTGATTCATCTTGACATTGTCATCCTGGAATATGACCATGATGTGGTTGTTAAAGAAATGAAAAGCTACACACTCCATCATTTATGGTTAGAAGAACTGTTGCCAAACATATAACATGCTAGAAACATAATCACTGCATAATAATCAATAATGATCCAATCATAGAATTTGTGTATGTGTGTATGTGTGTGACCTGTTCTGGCAAATTGAGTTTTCAAAATTTAGTTATTGTTCTTTTCACACTCTAAAAAACCCTCAAAATGATGTATGATTTGTTGGAATCAGAACAAAAAAGAATGAGCTACACCTGTTTGAAATCGATAGAGTCAGCAAATTCCATTTTGAGAAAAATCGATTTTTAGTTTTCCGAAGGTTCCAAAACAAAATCACCTAGACTGTGTTTATCTGGATCGCTCGCTCTCTGAGGCGTCTTTCTGTGCACGCTTCGGCTCTGTCAGTAAGATTGTTTTGTTTAGGTCTACATCAGCATTAGTTTGAAAATCACATTTCATTGGTTCAGACTCATGCCAAAGAGAATTTGCATAAAAGCCCAAGTCGCGCTACCCCAGTGGTTTTAGGGAAACTGTGCAAGGTGGACAATATGCATTTAAAGTGGGTAAATATACAATACAAGTACAATGTCAAAGCCGCATACAGCACATTTACTGCAGCCAGCTGGTGCCACCATAACCACAAAACACAATAGCCACATTCATGAGATCAGTTAAACTTGGATGCATTTCATGTTATAGGATGTTATAGGTCACTTTCAAAAAAAAGTTATCATTTGGAGCTCAAAATTGAAAGTCTTTATTTGCATATGAATATTCCAAAAAGTTTGGAATGCTGCGCTTTAAAACAATACCAAACTAGCGCTGAGGGGACGCGCCAGCCGTCGAGAAGAGTGCAGGGAAAAACGTACTCTGCTCAGTACAAAAAAAAAGATACTTGTAGATATTTGAAGCATTGGGATTGCTAAACAAGGGCTTAATGAACTAATTTTTGTGAAAACCTCAAATCGAGCAGAATTTACATTTTCACTTTGTTTTGCCTGTATATAAATAGCCACGGGTCTCTCACACTCACACACACACACACACACACACACACACACACACACACACACACACACACACACACACACACACACACACACACACAAATTGAGGCCATGATAAACACGGAAAGCTTGATGAGCAAAAATAAACCAAACAAACATTGGTTCTTGTGCCATGTCTATGAGAAAAAGATTTACCTGGAGGTTCAGATACAACCACCCTCATGCCATCATCCTTCTCTGTGACAGAGGGGTATCTGGGTATTCTGGGTGTCGGAAGAGCATCTGTAATATATGAGAATTAGGTTTTGTGTATTATCTGGTGTCAGACAAAAACAGAAAAAATTTTTAAATCAAAGAAACAAACACAGACAATTAAAACAATAAATGCAGACTTCATCATATTTCACAAATGGCACATTAAAATAAATCCATCAAAAATTGACTCCAAGGCCCCTCTTTGTCCAAGACAATATTTGAACGTCCTCCTATCTAAGCTGATATGTACGTCTGATACTTCTGCTGTAATAAAAATTAATAAACTAAAAAAAAAAGGTCAATTTAATGCTGTACATGCTTATTTTTAGTGTTTGTTTGCTTTGTTTTAGGATTATCTTTTTGAAAAAGAAGTACACTTTAACATACTTTAAAAAAAAAGAGTACTTTTATGCTAAAAACAGTTGTGGGGCACCACTGACTTGGAAGTCGACAACTGTATGGTTACCCATATTCTTTAAAATATCTTCCTTTGTATTCAGCAGAACAAAGAAATGTATACAGGTTTGGACCAACTTCAGGGTGAGTAAACGATGATAGAATTTTCATTTTTGGGTGAACGATTAATTACACTTCAGGAATTAAATTTAAATAATTTCAAGACTTATTGAGATCCTCCTGGAAGTTTCCAGAGGCCCCCTATTGGTTCGAGAACCACTTCACCAGTCTTTATTTTAGAAAAAAAAACGAAATAATTAGTAGTAATTATGCAGAGGCTCTATATTAAAGGTCCCATGGCATGTACATTTAATTTTATGAGGTTTTTTAATATTAATATGAGTTCCCCTTGCCTGTATATGGTCCCCAAGTGGCTAGAAATTTTGATAGGTGTAAACCGAGTTCTGGGTGTCCTGCTCTGCCTTTGAGAAAATGAGAGCTCAGACGAGCCGATCTGGAATCTTCCCTATATGTCGACATACGGGGAAACGTTACCTCCCCTTCCTCTGCTTTGCCCGCCCAGAGAATTTGGAGAAAGTGGTTTCCGTTTCGCGATGTCAGCACAGGCTTTTACGATATGAATTCGACAGCACCGTCACAAACAGTGAGTAACAGTGTTCATTAATGTCTGATCTGTGATCAGTGATTTCTGACGTGTAGCTAAATATTCAAGTTCACACAGACTTTCTAATAAATCGTTTATGCATACGTGAATCAAGCCAGTGACTAAACGATCAACTTCACATCGTTTCTCTTAGAAGAATGAAACAAATCTGTTATTTAAATTGTGATTATGCTAGATTAGCGATCAAAGAACACTCTCTTTATAATGTTCGGATCTGTCACTCACACATTGCGAGTGTATACACTATACATACATATAATGAATGACGCTGTTATACTGCACAACAAAGCTCTTACTGTATTCATATCGATGTTGTGTTTGCTGTTAGTTGTGGTCAAAGCATTTTGTGAGGGAAAACGCGTTGCAATGACGAGATCACTGCATTCACGTGATCAACAGACTGTCTGTGTACTCAATGCTGATCACTGCAGCTTTTCATGTGATGGGAAAAGATATAAAAATAATGCTTGGAAGCTGTAATGATAAAAAAACAATTAGTAAAAGTATTCGAGAGGGGTTCCACACGTTACAAAGTTCGTAGAATAAGGAGGAAGACGACTGGGACTCGTGTTTATTCAGAACTCTCAGATACAAACAAAATAAACTCGCGCTCACAGCACTCTCAACAACTCAGTACAATAAAACTTTTCTCAGCTATCTTTCTCCAGAGCTCTCCATCTGGTCTACGAGTCCGTCTCTCTCTCTCTCTGGTAGTGCGTGCAGATCTCGCTAAACCACGCCCCACAAGATCTAATACTCATTTCAAATGCAAAGATGTCAGCCAATCACAACAGTGGACAACAGTTTCACTGAAGTCTCACAGCAGACACGCCCCTTGAAACAGAGCATTCAAGCCAGAGGGTTAATATCAGAATAGAAAAATGCCTTTTATTTCTAAATATAACATTTGATGATGTAAAAATCATACTAACAATATAAGTACATTATTACCTCAGGAAACATTATAAAATAATGATAAAAAATCCACGCCATGGGACCTTTAATATACAAATTAATACATTTTTGAAGCACAATATCTCAAGCTTACCTTTAAATGTATGATTTTCTGCAGGAGTTGGTGCTGGAGGTTTATCTGAAACATCACACGATGACCATGTTATCACATACTAAACAGGGGCGCGTTTCTCAAAGCCAACTATGGTTGCAACAGAGTTCAATGGAACTTGTGACCTTAGTTGGCTAACGATGCTTTTGGGAAACACACCCCAGTTCTTATTGCTCCAGGAAGCTCTAATCAAAAATTGCTACTAGCACTGAAAATAATATTATGAATATTAAAGGTGGGGTAAGTGCTTTCTAGTACCCGATGTTGATATTTCAAATCACCAAAACAAACACGCCCCTATTTTGATAGCTCCGCCCCACACATACATACGTAACCCAGGCAACAACTATGGTGGAATCTGCTGTGCCAGCCGGCCAAGGGTATGATGCCATCAATAAGTCATCCCTTACATCCCAAAAACACAAACAGTTCTCATGAACAACTTGATAGCACGAGCAGCATGACAGACCAACTAACGAACATATAACAAATATGACAAGATTAGAGGTTTATTTCGATGACAAGCATTTATTAGGAGTTTAATGTCTTACTTTTCGGACAAACTGATGCTTGAAACAGACAGTGATTTAACGTTAAAGGATGTGGAAATGAATGGGTCTTTATCATCACTGAAGTGAACGACGATGCGATTGCAAATGGACAAGCAAGCGAACATGACACATGAGCATATTCAAGCAAAAGCCAGCATATATTAGTTCTGTGAAACAAAACAAAATGTTACTCGCCTACCGAGAAGAAATAAAGCAACCTCGGCACCCGACTGCAGGCCTTGGCGCTCCTTGAGTTCTCTCCAGCACTGGAAAGCTGATACTTCTTGCCTGATCGTAAGCCTTCTTTTGTTCCTTAGACATTTTCCACATTTGTTTTTTATCTGCCATCTCTCTCTTTCTGTCATCACTCGGCTAATGTCCGTCCTGTGTCGTGTCTGTTAAATAATAATGTGCACTGAGCGCTCTCTTCTCCCCATCATTAGTAGACACGCCCCTTACTGCTGATTGGCTACAAGTTTGTTTTGGTCCACGGTCCGAGACACTTTACTTAAGCAGTTTGAAAATATCACTTACCCCACCTTTAACTTTAAAATAAAATGTCTACATTTTCTGAACAAAATGTGAATGAGAACTTCCCCAACGACATTCTGTTCTCCAGACATGTGGACTCTTCTTTAATGTAAGCGAATGTGATTTGTACGCTTACCAGAGGAAAATCATAAGCCTGTTTGCTTCGAAAAATAAGAGCACGTCTCTCTTTACAAAGCTGAACTCTGTTTTCAGTGTGACATTCATGTCTGTAGTACAAACAGTGCAGGAGGTGTTTGTTCAAAACACCAAACCTAAGTACTGTATGAGCAATATCATTAAAAAAATTAATTGACTAAGAAATCAATTGAATAAATTATGCCTTCCCAACCTTTGGTGTACTTGCAGATAAAGTTGTTTTTGGTTTCACAATTGTCGTCATTCCACTGGAACATGTAAGGTCCACCCTGACCCGGAGGAGCAGAGGGCTGATGATACATCACTACACACACCTCGTACCCGCAAGAAGGCTCATCCCAGTGCCAGTTCCTGTCACACACGCAAAACAATGAGTAAACGGATCTACATAGGGAATGTGTAAGAAAACCATGAAATGCAGCACTCGTCACACCTGAAGGTTGCTTGGCTTCCATCCAGCCAGTAGTATTGAGATGGGCAGTCTCCGTTTATCTCCTCATACTTTTGATCCCTAAGAAGCCCGATCCAAAAGTCTCCGTCTGATGCCTTCAGTTCATGGATGAAATTTTCTATCAGTCTCTGCTCAGTCTTAGACTCAATACTGAGAAGGTCTCCACCATCACTCCTGCAGGCTCGACTCGCATCTTCAAAGTTGAGTTTACGTCGGCTGTCCTGAAAGTAGGCGATTTTATAGCAGGGCTTCTCAGTGCCACGCTTGCATATCTGTTGGCCTTGAGAGACACATTTTAGATGTTAGAAAAGACAATGGAATGTATATATATACACACTCACCTAAAGGATTATTAGGAACACCTGTTCAATTTCTCATTAATGCAATTATCTAATAAACCAATCACATGGCAGTTGCTTCAATGCATTTAGGGGTGTGGTCCTGGTCAAGACAATCTCCTGAACTCCAAACTGAATGTCAGAATGGGAAAGAAAGGTGATTTAAGCAATTTTGAGCGTAGCATGGTTGTTGGTGCCAGACGGGCCGGTCTGAGTATTTCACAATCTGCTCAGTTACTGGGATTATTACGCACAACCATTTCTAGGGTTTACAAAGAATGGTGTGAAAAGGGAAAAACATCCAGTATGCGGCAGTCCTGTGGGCGAAAATGCCTTGTTGATGCTAGAGGTCAGAGGAGAATGGGCCGACTGATTCAAGCTGATAGAAGAGCAACTTTGACTGAAATAACCACTCTTTACAACCGAGGTATGCAGCAAAGCATTTGTGAAGCCACAACTGTCAGGGTGCCGGTCTGATCTGCTTTAGGCTTGTTTGTGTTTGTCTGGACCACTTGGTTATTTGTGTTGCCATGTGCTCTGTTTATTGTTACTCCGCCCCTCTTGTTACCTTGTTATCTCATTATAGCTCACACCTGTTTTTGTTCGTTTGCCACCCTTTATATTCCCCTCTTGTTTTCTGTCCTGTGCCAGATCGAATCTCTGCTCTGCTGAGTTACCTGGCTCTTGTCTATGGTCACTGAGACTTCGCTCTTCTGCTAAAGTTTTAGTTTTAGTCTTAGTCAGGGCCGGCCCAAGCCCTTATGGGGCCCTAAGCAGACTTTTATTTGGGGGCCCCTCTGTGCCACCAATACGATTGACTATTGTCAAATCTTGATAATTCACACACCCAGTATCAATGTTAGTTGTTGCTGTGTTGCTTATATCATGTCTGCCTGTCATGTGTTTACCCTTACACAGTTTTTAATTGTGACAGTAGCAAACCCACAAGAGTGGTCAGATGTTAATATTCAAAGCCTTACAGTACTACAGTTCAGACTGGGATATGTACTTTTTTTTTCCTTTTCTTTTTTTTTAAGTAGCCTAGTCTCTTATGCTGAATATGCTCACTTTTCCCCAGGATTCTTTGATGAATAGAAGGTTAAAAAGGACAGCATTTCTCTTAAATAGAAAGCTTTCAAAGAATCCTAAAAATATTGTAATATAAAAACTGATAATCATAAATGTGTCTTGAGCATCAAATCCTCATATGAGAATGATTTGCGATCATTGATGATGATAAATTCAGCTTTGATCACAGGAATACAATACACTTTACTATATATTCACATAGAAAACAGCTGTTTTACATTATAATAATATTCCACAATATTACTGTTTTTGATCAAATGAATGCAGCCTTGATTAGCAGAAGAGACTTCTTTTAAAAACAAGAAATGTTGATTTCTTTCAAATATTAAACAGAGCTTTTATTTTGGCGGAAATAAAATGTTATTTTTTTGCATTCCATTCGACTGTGTAGAAAGATCCTTTTTATTTTCTAAATAAAAACATCCAAAATGTAGGCTACACAACTTATAATTCCAAGGGGACGATATAGCACTTGCAGAAAAACATCTACTGAGAAACTGGAAGCAATGCTGTAGCCTACTCCGAGACATGCGTTCAGAACGTCAGAGATATTCGCACTAGGGGTGTAACGATACACTCGTGTCACGATTCGATATGTATCTCGATACTGAACTCATGATACGATATGTTGCCAAAATCAAGAGTGTTGTTTTAATTTTGTACTTTTTTATTATTATTAAAATAATAATATTATTATGTGTAACCTATTATTATCAGGACCCAACAAATATTTCCCCATTGCATTATTATACATTATATTCAACATTATATATAGTTGTTTAATGTAATAATGTCACTGAATCTAATCACTAATTAGTCACAAAACGTTCAATGCAGGCAGCATCTCTCCCGGTCCCGCCTCTCCCGCTATTAATGCACTATACATATAGAATAAACCATCTAAAATGCTTTGAATAATCATGCTAGTAAAACTAAATGTGATCTGGTGATTTAAATGATGTTTGCGCTTTCACTAAGGAGTGCCGCTTTAAATGGTGTTTCCGCTTTAAATAATGTTTGCGCTCTCACTTTGTAGAGTGCCGTTCCGGCAGCGCGTGCTCTTCAGATGATCAATGCAATCAGTCACAGTTCTCATCACAAGAAAACGTGTCAAAATGACCACTCAAACTGTAAATGTTTAGCTCATTCAAGAATTTTAATTCTGCATTTACTCCCTCTCATGTTGTTTTCGCGCGTTACGCAATCATTTGAACGTCCGTGTTTGTTTACTACAGTCCGTGTTTACTAAATCCATCCGATTTTCTCGCACTTTGGACTGCAGTGCTGTCATAATCAATCCGTGCATATATTAGAAAACTTAACATTTTGCAGTTTATTTAGTAATTGTTTAAGGCCATTTTGCAATTTCAATAAACATAAAATAACATACAGCAAAAAGTCATTTAATGTGCTCTTGGGGGCCCCCTGGTGGCCAAGGGGCCCTAATCAGCCGCTTAGTTCGCTTATGCCTTGGGCCGGCTCTGGTCTTAGTCTAGTCTTGAGTTCCTGTCTACTTTCTTCAGTTTTGGTTATTTCTTTATTTTCTTTAATTTTCCCTGTTTTCATAAACTAGTTTTCGAGCTCCCGTCTGGCTAGTTTTAGTTTTAGTTTTTCCCCTCTCCTTTTCTTTTTGCTCCCAGCTCCCCTGTCTGCTTTGGCTACCAGATCCAGGCCTCCCTCCTTTTTGGATCTTCCCTGCCTGCCTGCCACAAGGGATTTCAGCATCCACTGCCAGGACCCAACCTCCACCCTTCAGGTTTACTCTTCTCTCTCTCTCCCCCCTGCCATTGTGATGTTACGTCACCAGGTGATCATCTGTGTACTCGCCTACTTCATTGTCTTTGGATTGCACTCATTTCTACCTCCACTCTCCAGTGTTGCAGTGTTGCAGCTTGGGCCTGCTCTGCCATTCACTCTGAGAATCCTTTCTCCAACGCCCCCTGTTGGGTCGATATAGTACTCCCTTGTACCTGGCTGGCATCATCCCTGTTTCCCCTTCTGACCGTGGACTCACTTATCTCTGTGTTCCTGATTTTGTCTGCTTTTGTCATTTAATAAACAGTTATTCCCGCATCTGGTTCCTCCTCTTTTACCATCCTGACAACAACACGCACAACCTTGAGGCGGATGGGCTACAACAGCAGAAGACTCCACCGGGTACCACTCATCTCCACTACAAATAGGAAAAAGAGGCTACAATTTGCACGAGCTCACCAAAATTGGACAGTTGAAGACTGGAAAAATGTTGCCTGGTCTGATGAGTCTCGATTTCTGTTGAGACATTCAGATGGTAGAGTCAGAATTTGGCGTAAACAGAATGAGAACATGGATCCATCATGCCATGTTACCACTGTGCAGGCTGGTGGTGGTGGTGTAATGGTGTGGGGGATGTTTTCTTGGCACACTTTAGGCCCCTTAGTTCCAATTGGGCATCGTTTAAATGCCACGGCCTACCTGAGCATTGTTTCTGACCATGTCCATCCCTTTATGACCACCATGTACCCATCCTCTGATGGCTACTTCCAGCAGGATAATGCACCATGTCACAAAGCTCGAATCATTTCAAATTGGTTTCTTGAACATGACAATGAGTTCACTGTACTAAAATGGCCCCCATAGTCACCAGATCTCAACCCACTAGAGCATCTTTGGGATGTGGTGGAACTGGAGCTTCATGCCCTGGATGTGCATGCCACAAATCTCCATCAACTGCAAGATGCTATCCTATCAATATGGGCCAGCATTTCAAAGAATGCTTTCAGCACCTTGTTGAATCAATGCCACGTAGAATTAACCTTTGTGCACTGTTCGATTTCTGGTTACACCCCTTATGGTCCGGGTCAAATTGACCCTAATTGGATTCAATACAATTCCCCAAAAATCACACTATGAAAAAACACATACAATCAGGTACAAACAATTAACTTTTAATATCAATACTTTTCACACATTACAAAGAATAAATATCTGAATTTACGATTTTTTAAAAATACTTTTAACCATTTTTATTTTTATTTTTAAGATTGGCCCTTAGAACACTTGCCTTTATACATTTAGAACAATACTATCTTAGTCTAAACCTAAAGAAATCTTGACCAACTATATAGCATTTTAAAGCTTTCAGACTCTAATTTTCATATTTGGTGACTGATTTTCAAAAGAGATGAGCAGGAGATAAATAGCGATAGATTCGTCATTTGTGATGCGGTACCAAACTATAACGCACGTTTTGACTCTTTCCATATGTTTTTTTATATGCATTTTAGAGATTGAATACAAATCAAATATTAACATTACTGCCCAAACTACTTCTCAATAGGATGTCTACTTCATAGATATTTTGAAAAGTATGAAAATATAACGTTCAGATCACTCAAACCATATATGGAAATCGAAGAGTCTACATGTCATCCAGTGGAAAACGTTGGTACTGCACACATAAACTTTTTTTTTTTTTGAGATATCAACCTAAAATTTGGTACAGAATTTGTTCAGATATTTAGCTTTGATTTTCTTGAGGTTTTAGAATTTAACATGTTTTGTAAAATGTATATTTTATATAAAATATATATGTTATATATTTTCATGTTCATAAACTTCTATAACTTGTTTTAAACTTTACTTTACTACAGTGATGGCCGATTTCAAAACACTGCTTCATGAAGTTGTTAATAGTTGAAGAGCTCTGAGATACAACAAAGTGTTTTGTATTTTGTGTCTGTACAGTTGCTTTTGAACAGCTGTCCTATATGGGTCAAATTGACCCACAAACAGCAAGAGTGTATAAAATTTTGATATGCACATTTCACAACGCCTTATCATGTTGAAACTTTGCATGCATGTTAATGACCCTAAATGAGAAAAGGTCACACAATTTCAAGAAAAACAATGTAGGTTAGATAGTATTTCAGATAGATTGAAAAAAGAAATTATAGCAAATTTTTACCATTTGTGGCATACAAAAAAAATTTCTGTATTGAAAAAATGGGGAAAAGCTAATTTTTTTAGCTTCATAGGTTAGTAAAAAACTAAAATAACAAAATATAACCAAGAAATGTTATTATTTTGGGTCTCTACAATTGCCTTAGAACATTAAAATATGCGGGTCAAATTGACCCGTGAACATCACGAACGTAACAGTAAATGTGTGTGTATATGTCAAAACACATCAGCGTGTTGAAACTTTGCATGCATGTTCATGACCCTAAATGAGAAAAAGTCACAAAATTTTAAGAAAAAAAACATAGGTTAACTGATATTTCTGACAACTTAAAAATCAAAACGGGTCAAATTGACCCGCAACATAACACAAGGGTTAAGGCAGTTCTGAAGGCGAAACACAGTATTAGTATGGTGTTCCTAATAATCCTTTAGGTGTAAATATATATTGGAATATATTGCTTGATCTTATGCACTTTTATTTGGAACACTTATTCATACAATTTGAGGGTGAGTATATGATGATTTTTGGGTGAACTATCCCTTTAAGATGAACAATTTTGTATTTAGAAAATTTAACTAAAACAAATGTATGATTAGGAGTGCGTCTCAATCAGCTTCCTATTTCAGTATAATCAGGGCATTGATCGTGGTGTCTGCCATTTTATGAGCTGTCTCAATTGCAAAATCCTACAAGTGCACTAAAACGTTCGCTCCCTAAAAAGTCCCACAATGCACTGTGAGGGAGCATCGATGCTCACTACAATGTAAGTTCTCAAGCATGAAACATTTATCACGTGAGCCAACTCACTGTACATAATGACACGCGGTAAATGTTTTTTAAAACCATCATATTTCAGCATAAATATCGCTAGACAGGTAATGAACATAATGTAGCTAACATGTATAATTTATTTACGGCTGAAATTTTGCATGTATATGTAACAAGCAATGTATTTAACACAATGTACTTTAAATAACAGAAAGATGTCAGTTCTGCTGTTGTTAATATACCAATAGTGATTTGTACAATGAGGAGATTGTCATGCCACCGGAAATAGTGTGTCCCAATCTGTAGTGAGCCAGGGTCCTTACTGTCCTTACAAATGCCCGAATTTATGTACATGATTCACAATCTAGGAAGCTGATTGAGAAGCACCCCATATATCAGAAAGTGCATGCAATACTTTTAATGCTA
The DNA here is from genome assembly GCA_023566225.1 of Romanogobio albipinnatus. NCBI lineage: Eukaryota > Metazoa > Chordata > Actinopteri > Cypriniformes > Gobionidae > Romanogobio > Romanogobio albipinnatus. The sequence continues at coordinate 56,884,304 of CM042242.1, forward strand.
ATCTAAACCTTAAGAGATGTACATTACTATAGGGATTTACTGTAGTCTACATGTAGCCACATGGGCAAACTCATGGTGCAATGCTTAAGTACACTCTAAAAAAAAAGGTTCTATATGGCACCAAAAATGGTTCTTTGTCGTAATCATAGGGGAACCACTTTTGGTGCTATATAGCACCATATCTTAACATGTTCTGTATATGGTAGCGGTGCTATATAGCACCTTAGTTAGCGGTGCTATATAGCACCTTAGTCAAAGAACCAGTGAAGAACCTCTGAAGAACCACTGAAGCACCAAAATTGGTGCTATATAGCACTTAAAAAGGTTCCCCTATGATTACGAGCCAAGAACCATTTTTGGTGCCATATAGAACCTTTTTTTTATTTTTTAGTGTAGTCTTAAAGTTACAACAACAATTATAGCAAAACCTTAGCTATAATAGGTGTAAATAGAATTATGATATTTTTATTAATACCTTTAGGGAAAGTGGGGTAAGATGAGCCAGTGGGTAAGGTGACCCACCCCCTTTATCTTGGCAACTGCACAATTTTATTGTCATGTGACCATATATTTTGGAACCAGACTGTGAAAATGAGAAGCACATGGGAGGAATGGAAGGCACCCATTTACTTTAAAAGCTGTTTTTGGCTTGTCAAATTTAAATTTTAGCATAACAGATGTAATGACTGTTGTAACAAAGCAAATTTGTCCAGGTCTAAAATATTTATGATCCATATTAGTGATTTAGCAATTTATAAAACCATGCAAATCATTTAGCTAAATATTAGCCTGAATTGATAAAATAGTTTAATCTGGCAGCTGTGAGGAAAAGTGAGCCAAATGCTGTTGGGTAAATTAAGCCAGCGTTTTAACTTAACCTTCCATAAGGCACAGCAGTTAAGTTAAATCTCTGAAGTATAAACTGATATAAATTCAACGTAATGTTACACAACAGTTTAGTTTACCATTTTATTTAAACAGAATTTGTTTGATTATATTTGATAGGATTAGGAACAATGTACAAGTACACCAAATCCTTCTCTGATAAGACCCAGAAGATGATTAATTACATATAACTTTCCACCTGTAGTCCCCAATGACCTAACATGTTCAACACTGCAGAAAAACTACCATAGCAAGAACCTTTTGACTAAAATGTCTATACGTTTCAGTGACATTTATTCATTTATTCATTCATAAAGCTATTTTAAAAACCAACCAAATGAAGTTGAAATTTCAATTTCTTTAATTGTTTGCATTTCTGAAACAATTATGTTGAACACCAAAGTTGTAACCTTCCAAAAAACAGCCTAAACAGAGTTTGTTGAGTAAAATTAAATACAATTAAGAAAAGAAATATGACTATTTGTAAAAGGAAAATTGATTATTGAAGGTGTTTTTAAAAGAGGCAAATTATCTTTAACATTTCACATAGTTTTATTCAGATTCAATTAGATTGTCCGTTTACACCCAGATGGTGCAACTTACCCACTGACTTGGATCAACTTACCCCTAACATGGGGTAAATTGAGCCACAGGAACACTTTTTTTAAATAAAAAGCCATATTTTTAGAACCCTTTGTCATAGATATATTCTGATCATTTGAAATAATAGAAAACATCCTGAAATTACCTTAGATACTTTCATTGTAGTTCTGCTTATATTTTAAAGTAAAAAATGGCTCATCTTACCCCACTCTCCCTACATGTTACATTGACTACGTTTTATTTGCAGAAATGTGTTTGATGAATTTATAATAACAATAAATAAAAACAAACCACATTTTGAAGCAGTGAAAAGTGAGACTCTACTCAAGTGTGTTGTCAGAACAAAATGTCAGCCAAATGGCAAAATGGCTATCTTTTAATTTTAGAACACACATTTTCATTTATATGTTTGATTATTTTTCTAAAAAGCAATGGTGTTTCAGACTATCAGCAAATCCAGGGACTCCCAATGTAAAACAAACAAAAAATCCCTTTCATCAAGAACATAAATAACATACGTTTTTTTTTCTTTCTCAGATACAGTACAAGTACCTTTTTCGTTTGAGTATAGATATTTAAAAATTACCGTAGCCTAATTATGTTTCTGTTATGATACATTTCGCTTTATGGATACCATAGCTACATAGGCTATAAAAATCAGATGAGATGGAGCTATCATTTAATTTAGGGAAAGCCATTAGTGTCTGCGGCAGAACATACCTCTGGGCTCGTAAATGTCTGCGCCGCAGGGAGGATGGACAACACAGCGGGTTTACAAGTGGTGAAGAGAGAAAACAGCCACTGTTAAAGCATCATCTAAAGAAGTCACTCACTCCCTATATTCAAGCATCCAATTACAATGAATTAAACAGGAAACGAACGAGTCTTGAGAGTTAAGTGAGCGAAAACAACAACAACAAAGTTCATGAAAAACCTTTTAAAATAGAAAACGCCTATTACTGTAAAGAACCTTGTTTGTCAAAAGGGCGCATAGTCTACTGCAGTATAGACTACAATATCTCAAATCAATTTTAATTTAATTTCCTCCAAATATTACATACAGATTCTAATATTTTAAAATAGTCGAAAGCAACATTTTCTTTCTTAAATGTGCAACTCACCGCCCAGAAGCTTTAACGCGCACGCGGAGACGCTGAATAAAACCAACACGCAGGCACATTTTCTCAACAGATCCATTTTGTCACCTTTGGTCAAACTTTCATGGGTCTTTAAAGTAATTTCACGAACACAACGGAATTCCAAGAAAATAAAAAGGGAACATCCAACACAAAGAGAGCTTCATCCAGTAGAAAACGAATCACCTGTCCCGTTATCCACTGAAATCTGTGTGTGAACATGCAGAGAGGCAGCTCAAGAGTGAGACGAGGGCGCGTGACTGAACGAACACACAGACGACCACAATAACACGTCACCAACTGACAGTAACCAACCCACCATGGGCTTTTATTTGATATGAGCAAATTACATAACAGTTTACAAGCGACTGATCTTCATATTGGTACTATATAAAGTGTTAAAAACATTTTATATGATACTCATATAGCTTATGCTCTAGGTGCATTTTGAGTAAACTTCTTGAACATTTGTATATAAAAAGACATTATGTTTTTCATGGACTAGGCTAGTCTTTCATTTAATCAAAATGTTTACTGAAGCTTCTGAACTTCTTTCTGGTCCTCATCCACAGTTGATGAAATTGTCTTTGGAGCCAATCTAATAATAATAAAAAGAAAAAAACACATAAATGATTTCAAGGTTTTCAAAATTGAAATTGGTTTGGTAACAATTTATTTTACAGTGTCCTTGCTGTTCAACCCGTTCTCACTCCCAGGGCGTCGAAAAACGAAGCATGGTCAAGTGCCTTCCGCGTCGCAATGAAGACGCTAAAGTCACCCCTAGGCGTCACTATTTTGACGCGCTGAGTGCTCCATTGATTTAAGTTGTTTACCCAATGCGTCAGATCAAGACATATTCTTTGTAAAAGCATACATGATTTTATTAATATTTTATTCATATTTAAAGGTTACTTTTATATTTTGGAGCAGCTAACCCAACTCCTACCCTAAACCTACCCACTCCTAAACAATATAAAACACACAACAGGCAAATACAAGTACAGTCACAGGTATTTATTGCAAAAACTTACCAACAACAGTATAAAAGTATTAACTCATGTTGCATTCCAAGTCTTCTGAAGTCACACAATGTCTTCATGTAAAGAACAGAGTTGATCTTAATGTTTTAATCGCTGAGATGATCCCGCCGCGCCGTTAACGCACTCATTCATATCTCATTCAAATAATACACACGCCTCTTTAGCATGACGCATTCGGTCACAAGACACACGAGAACCAATGAAATTTTACAATCAAAGCTGACGTAATGACGCAATTAGTCACGAGACATACGAGAGCCAATGAAATTTCACTATGAAAACTGACGTAACGGGCGGCAATATTTGAAATTGTTTGTGTTCGTGATCTTTTACGGATGGAGACGCTGGTCGCTTTTGGGGATTTCCTTCACACAAATCAATCGCTTGGCCTCGGAATATTTGTATTTTTTTTATAAATTGTGTATGCAGTCGATTCTGCCTGTTATATCTGCGTTTTATACCACATGAATGGGTAGGTTTAGGGATGGAATAGTGTTGGGTTACATGTTAAAACGTGTCTAGATAGCGTAAATAAAATGATGCTGGCTGATTAAATTGAGAATCACAGTCCAACATGTCATAATGGCAAAATCATAACCCAATATATGATCAGCATCAACCTATGGTCATGAGCTTTGGGTCATGACCGAAAGGACAAGATCTCGGATACAGGCGGCCGAAATGAGCTTTCTCCGCAGGGTGGCTGGGCGCTCCCTTAGAGATAGGGTGAGAAGCTCAGTCACTCGGGAGGAACTCGGAGTAGAGCCGCTGCTCCTCCACATCGAGAGGGGACAGCTGAGGTGGCTCGGGCATCTGTTCCGGATGCCTCCTGAAGGCCTTCCCGGGAAGGTGTTTCGGGCATGTCCAACCGGGAGGAGGCCCCGGGGAAGACCAAGGACACACTGGAGGGACTATGTCTCCCGGCTGGCCTTGGAACGCCTCGGTGTCCCCCCGGAAGAGCTGGAAGAAGTGTCTAGGGAGAGGGAAGTCTGGGCATCTCTGCTTAGACTGCTGCCCCCGCGACCCGGCCCCGGATAAGCGGAAGAAGATGGATGGATGGATGATCAGCATGACGATAACGTTCCCATGCCCAACGCGTCTGTGTATGACGGCAAAGGTTTCTCATTGAAATGAATGGAGCACTCAGCGCGTCGATATAGTGACGCCTAGGGGTGCCTTTAGCGTCTTTATTGTGATGCGGAAAGCACTTGACCATGCTTCGTTTTTCGACGCTTTGGGAGTGAGAACGGGTTGTGCTGTTACATGCACTTACTATTAGTAATAACAGTAAATTATGCATAATTCAAGCAACTAACCCTAAACCAAACCCTATAGTACTTATTGTTAATTAATATTACTCTGTAATTAAATGTATAATTACACTGTAACATACCACAGTCCTATATAAAACATTATTTGATATTATTTAATAGAAAATAATGCATTTTCTTTTTTGCATTAGGCTATATTTAGATGCAGCAAACAAGTTCATCAAAGCATTATCATAATATGTGTCATGCTTGCACATTTAACTTAATGTTGCTTGAAACCAATCTGCCACACAAGCTAATGAAAGTTTTCCTACATGACATTAAGGAAAGGATTTTGCAATGATGCATTTATCAGAAAGGAAATTGTTTTGGATAATAGGACAGGTAATCAATGTCGCTTTGAGATGTCTGTACAGAGCAGAAAAGATCAGACAGATTTCAGATCAATAACTAAGCCTCAATATAGGCTTAAGTTGGTTTTCCAATAGCCCTTCATCACTGAGTCTGGTGATCAATTTTAGTAGGCTAGGAAGCCATATAATAATGAAAACATTAGAAACTGTCAGTAATTTTCCTCTCTCTTATAAGATGATACAATTTCCCCCTTTACCAGTTTACATGTTTAAATAATACTTGGGGGTGAGGGCCTATGTGATTTTCCCTTTTATAATTGGATGTGATTTACAGTAACAGCATCAGCAGCAAAACTGCTCCTTGTGTGCTGTCCGCAGCAGTAAATTACTGTAAAGCACACAATTACTATTACTTTATTAAATGATGTAATATATTGCACTGCACAATCACCTTTAATTTTAAAATGTACTGCGCTTGTATCACTAAGATGCAGTGAAAGATACAGTGAAAAATTAGTTGCTAGATGAAATCATAATTATCTCTGACAGAGAAAAGAAATAACATTTTGTAGAGGTACCTTTTTTCTACTGGGCCACCTTTTCTTGGTTTGTGTTGGTAGGAAATCATCTCCTTCTGTTGAATATACAGCAAACGTATTAATCCTGCATGCCATTAAAAACAAGGACCAATAATTTTTTTTTTTTTTTGAGTTTTATGATGACTTTATGTATATATGTATAAACACACACACACACACACACACACACACACACACACACACACACACACACACACACACACACACACACACACACACACACACACACACACACACACACACACACACACACACACACACACACACACACACACACACACACACACACACAAACATAATTTAGTATGATTTTATCATGGAGAAAATTTTGTCCCCATGACATCAACGTTTGTTTGATCACAAATTATGAAAATTTAAGGTTGCACTTTATTTTACAGTACGTGCATTTTGTAGTTACCTAACAAAGTACTGGTAATCATAGGGTTATGGTTATTTTTAGGGGTAGGTTCAGGGTTAGTACCTAGTTATTACACAGTTATTGTAATAAGTACATAGTATGTACACAGTGAACAGGAATGTAAAATAAAGTACTACCATATTTAAAAATATTATTACAAATTAAAACCATAAAAAATAAAAACTATTGATTAATAAAATCTTTTTAAAGGTCCCGTTCTTCGGGGTTTTTTGAAGCTTTGATTGTGTTTACAGTGTACAGTGTTCTAAAAACGGGCTGATGAGTTCCTTGTTCTATGAAGTCCCTCCTTCAGAAATACGTAACGAGTTCTGATTGTGCCAGCGGTTCCCGTGTTGTAATTTGACCGCAGCTTAGCGAACGTGGCACGGTTTCTGTGTTGTGATTCGACAGCAGCTTAGCGCACGTAACTTGCACGGAAAGGTCACGCCTCTTAACGGGAGATATATGCGCTTAATGATCTCTACAGCATCCCTGGGAAAGCCAAACAAAGGTGATTTGACTCCGGGATGAAAATAACAGCGTCTCGACGACATGGTGACAAACACAGTCAAACGCAACAATTCCTTCTCTCCACGCGACACTTCCTCTTCTCCACGTGGGACAGCAACAAGACCACGCCCCCTTTTTTCGCGTATTCTTGTGGGCGGAGGTTAGTCTGTTCTACTGTTCTACTGACGTAATTAATGAAGGAAGTACCAGGATGCAGTCCAAGCCAGCCGTTCGCTGTAGGCTTTGAAAGGGAACGTCTGTTAAATAAAATATCTCGCTTGGCATTGAACTTTGAGCTTTATAATTTTACAGGTATTATTTATGCTCTAACAGCAACATTACACACTAACTAAAGTTTGAACAATGGGATCACGAAGAACGGGACCTTTAACATGACAAATGTCTTTTGTCAATTTTGATTGATTTGATATTACTGGGATATTGGCTGTTTATTAGTACTTATAAAGCACATATTGATGCCTTAGTCTGCATGACTTTATTCTACATCCCTTAATCCTACCCAATACCTAAATTTTACATCTTACTAACTGTACTAAAGGCTCATTCTGTTGGGACTTTTATTATGACACCGAAGTTGCGATAATATTCCAGTGAACAGAACAGTTAGTTGAGTTGCTGCTGTTCGCTGTGACTGTGTGATCGGTGTGAGCTGTCAGCTGTAGAGGTTCATTCCTGTTCGTTCATGGCGATTTTGGCTGATGTAACATTGTGATGTTAGTCACTGACCTCAAAGTAAGCTTTCGTATTAACAGTGCTCTGAACAGCGTTATATGCGTCCGTGTTATACGTGCATGCCCAGACATGTCCTGTAGCGATCGTTCTGTGTTATTCAGATATGCAGTATTATTTCACATGTGATTTCATTTTATGATAATGCAGATCAGTGTTACAGGTTATTAATGATATCTTGATGAGGCAATCTTGATCTGTTAAACTGTTACAATACTGAACAAGTGATTTAACGTTTTGTTTGTTTGAATGCTGCTCATATGCGCCAAAGGGATGTCCATATATGGTCACTGTATGTTGTTTATGACAAACGATCACTTATGGCTTGCATTTCCTGTAAAGATCCCTTGTCTCCATTTCTGTAACTGGATATTTAGTAGAGAAATGTCACTGATGTTAATAAGGAATACTTATTTTCCATCATGTATCAGTGAATGCTTATTATAATGTTATAGTTTATTCATTATCATTATTGTACTTATTATTTTCCAGACTATTTACATCATTGAATGTTCATCTGTAGTCCATACATCTACCTTCAATACACAGTGTTAAGCTGATCACCTGTCTCCTCGTTATTGGTGCTCTGACCGCACCCAGGGGGGTTTACTCATCCATTAGCCAATCAGAACCTTACAGTCCAAAACCTCTACAACAAATTGGTCCTTCGAGCCAGATTGAGTATTCCCTTCTGACATTATGGACTTTGATGAGGAGTTTTTTGGAGGAGCTCGTCCGAAGCGCCATGTTCGTCCTCCAGCTGACCTGCAGCAGTATGAGGTCCAATATACTCAAAGGAGACCTGTCGCTGAGCATGTTGCTCCACGCACCTGGGAGGCACCTGTCCACCGGACTCCTCCTGCATCCTTCCAGCCTTTCACTACCCCTCCTGGTGATGACCTGGTATATTCTGATGATTCACAGATCAGGTCCTTGAGTTATAAGCCTCCACAGCATGCTGCCTTCACCCAGCCATCCTTCTCTTCACCTCAGGCAGCTGATTTCACTACCTCTACACACGACAGTGAGCTACAGTATCTGCGCTGTGAGCATGCACAACTAATGCAGACCCATCAGGCTTTCCAGGTGGACTTAAAGGAGTTGAGAGAAGTTTGTGCAGAAGTCAGAGAATTAGTTCAAATGGCTCAGTCCCTTCGAGCTGACCTCAGTCAAGCTAGAGCACAAAACCAGCCGTCAGCTTCACAGTTATCCAGTCCCCCACAAGGCAGTATGAATCCATAACTTTAGCTGAAAATGAAAACTTAGCTGAGCTCCCCCCCCACCGCCGTGGCCTGAACCTAACGTTGACCTGAGGGCACGGGTGGGCGCCCTCGCACTATCTGACATGGGTGTCACGACTTACCAACCTGTGATGCCAGAGACTATGAAGTATCCCTTTGTTTTCGCAACTACTCAATCACGCCCTCCTCAGCCTTATACTCCTGATGCTTTTGGCCTTCCTCCCCCTCCTACTCCTAAGGAGCTTCAAGAGCTACTAACACCTGAGGCCATGCCCTTACCTGCCAACCACACAACAGTGCCTATCTCTCCAAGATTCAGCTCGGTGCTCGCTTATCTGAGTCCTCCAGCTTTAGCCCCTAAGGCAGAACCCAATCTACAGGTCGTATCACCTTATTCTGGCTCTGAATATGTGCACAGAGGACCTGCTCCTACGATCCCTAAGTTCAGCCGGCCTGATCCAGGAGAGTTTGCTCGACTCCGGATAGCTTTGGAGAACCTGCTTCCTCCAAACGGGACTGAACTTTTCAAGTACCAGATCTTAGTTGATCATCTTAAGCTTGAGGAGGCTAGAATGATAGCGGATGCTTATTTGAACTCTCCTACCCCATTCACTGAAACAATGGCTGCACTTCATGAAAAATTTGGCCAACCGCACCAGCTAGAGAAGGATTGCCATGGTCCTTGAGAGTCCTGACATCAAGCGAGGTGACATCTCCGCCTTTCAGAGGTTCGCTCTCCAGGTGCAGTCACTAGTGGGCATACTGAGAACCCTGGGACATGACGGTGAACTAGAGTTGAGTTGTGGGTCCCATGTTGCACGCTTTCTGTTTAAGCTTCCCCCTGAGCAGCGTGCTGAGTTCAGACGCCATATGTTCCGCCAACCTGGCACAACCCCTAATCTGGTTGACCTTTCGAACTGGCTCCACTACGAAACCTGGTGCCACAGCTACGATGCTGAACCAATGTCTAAAGTCTCGCACATCAAGTCAGACTCTGAGAAGAGAACTGTGACCATCCTGCTAATGTGGAGAAGAGCTGCCTGACTAATTCATCTGCAGATCGGTTCTTCCTGGATAAACCCTCTGTCGGAGGTTGAGTTATGCTCAAAGTGGTTCCTGTAAATCTTCATTATGAAGATCGCACCTTGGACACATTCGCTCTTTATGATGATGGCCCAGAGAGGACTATTCTGCTCTCTACTGCAGTTAAGGCTTTGGGCATATCCTTTCGGATCTCTCCCTTCTGTAAACCACAAACCAGTTATAAGATCCATCATGCCTTTACCTCAGACCGTCTTAACCTATCACGCCAGTCTTACCCTGTCGAACAGCTACAACAGAAGTATAGACATCTGCGGGGTCTCCCTATCCAGACACTTGCAGAAGTCCAGCCTTTACTCCTCATCGGTTCCGATCAACCTCATCTCATAACTCCAACAGAGCCTGTTCGATGGGGCGGCCTGGGTGCGCCAGCTGCAATTCATACGGGCCTAGGATGGACGCTTCAGGGCCCCATACCTACCATGGGGCAGCTTCCTGCCGCACGGCAATGTCTGTTAACCTCCATGGCTCCAATCCAGGACGAACTCTTCCAGAGTGTTCAACGACTGTGGCAGTTGGATACGGTTCCTCAGTGGGAGGGCAAAGAGGTAACCCGCTCTAAGCAGGATCAGGAGGCTCTTCGGCTGCTTGAAATTAAGACTCTCACCTTAGAAACGGAGGGAATCCACCGGCTGGCTACTCCCCTACTACGGCGAAAGGACATGCCTTTGTTGAATGTGCCTAAAGAGTCAGTCCTACCTACCCTTCGCAGTGTCGAGAGGCGCTTACTGAAGGACCCTGAAAAGGCTGAGGTCTATAAAGAGGAAATGAGGAAACTCATTGAGACAGGAGCAGTTCGGGAAGTGTCTGACCCTTTACCTGATTCGGCTGAACGCTGGTACATTCCTCACCACATTGTTAGCCACAATGGAAAGTTCCGTGTTGTCTTTAACTGTTCTCATCAGTACCAAGGACAAAGCCTCAATCAGTACCTGTTGCCAGGGCCCACCCTTGGGGCTTCGCTGTTGGGTGTCCTTATCCATTTTAAAGAGCATCCTGTGGCAGTGAGTGGGGATATCAGGGCGATGTTCCACCATGTCCATCTTCTCCCTGAAGACCGTCCTCTACTCCGTTTCCTTTGGCGGGACCTGAAGATTGATGAGACACCCAAGACACTCGAGTGGCAGGTATTACCTTTCGGCACAATTTCCAGTCCATGCTGTGCTACCTACGCACTGCAACGCCAGGTACGACAACACCCCCAGACAGATGAGTAGATTCGGTTTTCAGTGGAGAGATGTTTTTATGTCGATAACTGCCTGCAGAGCCTGCCCACTGCTGCCGCAGCACGAAGCTTGATTGATCGATTACGGGATATCCTTTCTGGTGCTGGATTTGATATTCGCCAGTGGGCCTGTAATGATCCTAATGTGGTGAGTCACCTACCAACCAATACCCGATCTGCGAGTGTAGAACTGTGGTTGACGCAGGAGGAGTCAGACATCCCTGAGTCAACGCTGGGTCTGAGCTGGAACTGTCAGTCGGACACGTTGTCATACAAACATCGACCTGTGGTATATAACACTCCCACTCTGAGAAATATCTATAAGGTCCTAGCTACCCAATATGACCTGCTGGGATGGCTTCTACCTTATACAACACGAGCGAAGGTCATCATTAAGCAACTGTGGCACAAACAGAGAGGGTGGGACGACCCCAACCTTCCACCCGAGCTCCTCCAGTCTTGGAATGCATGGGAGGAGGAACTACGATACCTTCCTTGTATCACCTTTCCTCGGCCGTATGTACCTCCTGAAGTGATGGGGATGGAAGGAACTACTCATGAGGTACATATCTTCTCAGATGCTTCTGAGCAGGCATATGGAGCGGTTGCTTACCTCCGGACTACCGACCAGGACGGTCGGACCTACCTGTCCTTCATTATAGCACGCTCCCGTGTCACTCCTAAACGAGTTCACTCTATTCCTAGACTGGAACTCTGTGGAAGTCTAGTCGCTGCGCAGTTGGCTAAGTTGCTGGAGAACGAGTTGACCCTGTGTATCAAGTCTGTTTCCTTGTGGACCGATTCTACCATTGTCCTTCAGTGGTTGAATTCCGAGTTCTGTCGATACAAAGTCTTTGTGGGAAACAGAATCGCCGAGATCCAGGAGCTGACAGATAAGTGTTCTTGGCATTATGTAAGCTCTGCAGACAACCCTGCTGACGATCTCACAAAGGGGAAACCTCTCCAATACCTTACGGCCCCGAATCGATGGTCTCAAGGACCTTCTTTTCTCCTCCAGGATCCCAAGGAGTGGCCGGTAATAACGAAGAGTGAAACCATGGCAGACAAGGTCGAACTACGGAAATCTGCCTTCTGTGGGATCAATACCTTACCTACCTCTTCTGGCAACACTATTGGATGGAACTACAACACCTGGCAGGAATTATTGGATGTGACGGCCCAAGAACTTGCTCCAGGCGCTTCTTCACAGGCTGAGGACTACCGCCAGGCTGAGCTCTATATCCTCAAACGGGTGCAGCAGGAATCCTTCCCTGAGGATTACAAACAGTTAATGGCTGGAAAGTCAGTCAGGTCTGGAAGTCGACTGATTACCCTAGCCCCTGAAATGGATCCGTCTAGTGGATTGATCAGGGTAGGAGGTCGTTTGAGGAGGGTTGCAGGAATCGGAGACTCAGTTTTACATCCTCTGGTCCTAGATCCTAGTCACCCAGTCACCTGTTTAATCATTCACCATTATGACCATCAGTTACATCATTCTGGATCAGAACGACTGTTCGCGGAAATACGGCAATACTACTGGGTTCTACGTGGCCGAGAAGCTGTTCGCCCATTCCAACATAACTGCCCAGAATGTCAGCGATGGAGGGCCCAGCCAACAATCCCTAAGATGGCGGATCTACCTTTTGCTCGCCTTCGACTCTACAAACCTCCCTTCCATTCCTGTGGAGTGGACTGTTTTGGACCCCTACTAGTCAAAATTGGAAGGCGCACCGAGAAGCGTTGGGGTATCTTCTTTAAATGTTTGACCACGAGAGCCATCCATTTAGACTTACTCCCCAGCATGAGTACAGACTCCTTCCTCATGGCCCTTAGAAGGTTGCGAGGAGAGGAACACCAGCAGAGGAGAGGAACACCAGCAGAGTTATGGTCGGATCGAGGTACGAACTTCCGCGGTGGTAAAAGGGAGTTACGGGAAGCTTATACCGTCTTGGTTCCTGACATACAGCGTCAGTTTGCCCGCCAGAGGATCCACTTCCACTTTAATCCCCCATTGGCACCCCACTTTGGTGGAGTTTGGGAGAGAGAGGTGAGATCTTCTCATATGCGCCAAAGGGATGTCCATATATGGTCACTGTATGTTGTTTATGACAAACGATCGCTTATGGCTTGCATTTCCTGTAAAGATCCCTTGTTTCCATTTCTGTAACTGGATATTTAGTAGATAAATGTCACTGATGTTAATAAGGAATACTTATTTTCCATCATGTATCAGTGAATGCTTATTATTGTTATAATGTTATAGTTTATTCATTATCTTTATTGTACTTATTATTTTCCAGACTATTTACATCATTGAATGTTCATCTGTAGTCCATACATCTACCTTCAATACACAGTGTTAAGCTGATCACCTGTCTCCTCGTTATTGGTGCTCTGACCGCACCCAGGGGGGTTTACTCATCCATTGGCCAATCAGAACCTTACAGTCCAAAACCTCTACAACACTAACTATTAATAAGCAGTGAACTAGCAGTTTATTGAGGTAAAAGTTGTAGTTAATAGTGAATATGTGTTCCCCATACTAAAGTGTTAATGTTTACTCTTTTTGGGGGCTGGGATGTGATCTTATCCATCTCAGTTTTAGCTATTTAATGTACAGTTTTCAAGTTTAAAAGTTAATACATACAGGGGTTGGATAATGAAACCGAAAAACACCTAGTTTTAGACCACAATAATTTATTAGTATGGCAGAGTGCCTCCTTTTGCATCCAATACAGCATCAATTCGTCTTGGGAATGACAGATACATGTCCTTCACAGTGACCAGAGGAATTTTGAGCCATTCTTTTTTCAGAACTGTGGCCAGGTCACTGGGATGCTGGTGGAGGAAAAAGTTTTCTGACTTGCTCCTCTAAAATACACCAAAGAAGCTCCAAAATATTTGGAGCCAGATTTACTAAACATGGCAAATTAGCGTGAGAGCGAAATTGTACAAAAATAATAATAATAATAATGATGGTGCAAATACCAGCAAATTTTTGAGTGCAAAACTTAGAAAATCACCTTGCATGATTCATTTAAATAAAGGTCTGAAAGGGAAACTCCAACAAATGTATATGCAATAAGGTCATTTGAAAAAATAACTAAATCCATGCCTTTTAGGGCTAATTTTTCACTGCGTGACTTCTGACAGTAGTTTTTTAACGCCAAAAGAGGGTAAATTTGGTCCTTAGATTTGTGACTGTGCAGACCATGGGAGATGTTCAACTTCACACACATGTTCATCAAACTATTCTGCCACATGTCCTGCTATTTGTATTGGTGCATTATGCTGATACACGACACCCTCTTCAGGGTACAATGTTTGAACCATTAGGTGCACATGGTCCTCCAGAATTGTTCGGTAATCCTTGGCAGTGACCATCAAGCACAGTAGGGAATGCCATGATATTGCATCCCAAACCATCACTGATCCACCCCCGTGCTTCACTCTGGGCACGCAACAGTGTTAAGCCTCTTTGGGGCTTCTCCACAACTCCCACGGATGTGGGAAAGACACTAAAGATGGACACATCAGAGAACAATACATGTTTCACATTGTCCACAGCCCAAGATTTTTACTGTGGGCACCATTGAAACCGACATTTGGCATTGGCACAAGTGACCAAAGTTTTGTCTATAGCAGCCTGACCATGAATATTGACTCTGTGTATCTCCCAACAAACAGTTTTGGTGGAAACAGGAGAATCGAGGTGCGCATTTAATTCTGCAGTGAGTTGGACAGCTGTGGTTTTATGTTTTTTTTTGGGATACAATCCAGGTTAGTTCTCAGACATCCTTTTCAGACAGCTTCTTCTTGTTTCGACAGTTACTCCTGTTGGATGTGGTTTGTCCTATATGTGTAGCTCTCGATACACCACAAAGACTTGCTGTCCTGGTCGCAGATTAGCCAGCGAGATGCACACCAACAATTTGAACTCTTTTGTACTTTGATATCTCTCCCATTATGTTGTGTGGAATATGATACGCATATTGATTATGATACACATATATAGGCGTAAAACCTCAGAAACTATTGGCCAGTGTTTTAGTTTCATCCCCTGTATATATACATACATACAGTATACGCTATGGCCTTTCTAAAAACAACTGACTTCAGTCCAACTTGTTTTAGCAAACTGGGTGTGTAAGGTACTCAGCAGGGGCTGGATAAAGCACTACTACCCCATAATCATCAGGCTGCTCCCCAGAGAGACATCAAAGTCTTGAGGAAGCCCACCCCCTCCTTTACTCTCCTCCTCTATAGGGGAGGATGCCCTAAGAAATGCTGAGGCTCTAGGGAAAAAGTGCTGAGGAAGGGAGAGAGAGCACTCTAATGAATGGGAGAGAAATAAAACACTTGGCTGTCTGAGGAACCCTGTCTTGCAGCATCCAAATATGCAATGGCTGTGTTAGCAGAAGACCCGAGATGAGGTTATGGCTGATCCAAACCGAACTGAGAGACCTGAGCAGATGTTTTAATTTAATTGGGCCAAGTACTTTATTATTCTTACCTTAATTCGTTCATCCCTCTGGTTTT
The DNA here is from genome assembly GCA_023566225.1 of Romanogobio albipinnatus. Lineage (NCBI taxonomy): Eukaryota > Metazoa > Chordata > Actinopteri > Cypriniformes > Gobionidae > Romanogobio > Romanogobio albipinnatus. Next base: position 56,899,975 of record CM042242.1, read on the forward strand.
TAAGAAGGGCAATAATCTGGTCTCTTCTCTTGGCCTAACACAAATACGAAATATGAATCAGAATTAGAATGAGATTTATTGCCAAGTATGTTTACACACAGGGATTTTGTCTTGATGGTAGAAGAATATTCCAGTGTACATTGCATAACAGTTACTGCAGTTATTTATCAACACTTACATTGATGCCCATTCGGAAAAAGATGGTCCACAGTGATACATATGATTTTGTTGAGTATAACAGCACTGCTGAAGTATATTCAAGCCGACAGCTGCACTTACTAAACAAGCCTCATAATTTTGATTTAACGCCCATAGTTTCTGGCTGCACTTAATGTCATTTCATTAAATCCATTATATGCTTGTACACTGTAATTTGTCAAGCCAATGTCACTTTATGGCAGGTTAATCAGTTATAGTAATGTAATGTAATGTCTTTGTTGATTATTATCAACCAATGTAAACATCTGTCATATTGCAAACTGCTAAAACTTTTGTGAAAAATTTTCCACGTTAAAGTAAACACTACAATCAACATAATGATTGAAGTGTTAATGTATATATCTACATAAATTACTTTAAATAATTTTTGAATTCAGCCTCAAATGCTTCTTTGACAGTGCAAAGCAATATTTTATGAAAACCTCCAATGTATAACCCTCTGATGAGGGATGGGAATGAGGTTAATTAGCTAAGAGTAATCTCATAAAATGGATCTGTCCTCTAGAGGGCCATCCATCTTGGAGTTTCCAGGTTGATTACTCACAGCATGAATGCAGACATTATAGAGAGGACACTGCCCACTGAACTGCTCTACATGCTATCTTCAGATGTAAGGAGATGAATGACTGACCAAATTGTGAAGAACACATTAAACACCAATTTATATACATGCAGAATATGGAAGGCACATGGTAGAGATGGTAAAAATGATTCCATTATAGACGGTAAGTAAGTAATTACTTACTCCGACTTTACATTGAAGCTTAATATCATGCTGGAAAACATGATCATCAGGTTTTAAAGACCCTCTGGTGAAAATCAAGATTTTAATGCTGTTTTTAATATGCTTTAAGACAAAACGTGCAAATTCATAAGTCAACACCATTACTGAGTGTTTTCTCCTTAAAATGGCAGTGAAAAAAAGTTTGAAATCGCTGGTGTTTCTTACATCACAAACTACCTTGTAACCAATCACATCAACGTGCGGGCAGGTTTTAGCATGTCATTACTATGCAGCGAAACAGGGGAGTCTCAAGAGAAGCCAGTTATACATGGTTATTCATGGTTATACCGGTATATTTTTCTGTTAATATTAAAAATTGGGTACATTTAGCAATATAGCGGGTGAATTATGTATATGATGTAGGAGACCGGGGATGGTTGTAACACGGGTCAGTTGTAACAACTCCAATCTGTCCAATCAGGAACTAGTTACAAATCACCTTATTCACTTCGCACATGCTCAGTTTAGTCCTTATTCCACATGTGAAAAAGTAGAGCTCTGTGGCAGACATAGCAGATGCTAGTGAGAAAAAAAAACATTTTTGAGCTAAGAAAGTTACTTTTTTTAACTTTTTTTTATTTTTGTTATGGGAATTTCTGCTTTGTAGTTAAACTCATCAAATGTAAATTATGTTTATTGTGTGTCTGTGTAGATATTTTTCATGCAAATTTTTAGTGCTAATGTTTTAGCTGTTAGCTGTAAGGTGAGCTAGTTCATGGCTACATGACTCTGGGTTAGTTGTAACAACAAGACTCGGGGTTAGTTGTAACAATAATGAAATGTTACAACCTACCCCAAGAAAATTTTGTTGAATTTATTTATTTTTTATTTGAATTCCAGTATGCCTAGGTCTTGGAAGATAAGGACAGACAGTCTCTCATGATTTTGAAGAGAGCATCAGATGATGTAAAAGAAATGGGAAAGTCTATAAGATCTGTGGCAAAGTTGTATGGCATTTGCCATGTAACCTTGTACAGATTCTGTAGAAAGAGGAGGATGTCAGAAGAGAAGGGTTCAGCTGAACTTCCAAGAGCTACCACAGTGGAAAGAGGGTCTAACACAAAGATGGGGACTAACACCTTACACCTTACACCTTACACCTTACACCTTACACACAAACACACACACACACACACACACACACACACACACACACACACACACACACACACACACGTTCAAGTGGTCAATTTCAATATTTTACTATGGCCAATACTATGACTGACAGTAACAAACGTGCTTACACACAATGTTTGTGTTCAAGTTCAATTTATTATGGTCAATTACTATGACTGAGATGACTGACAGTTATATTGTCAGTCAGTGTTGAATAAAAAGCTTTCAAAATATTTTTTTTTGTCATAATCCTTAATTCATTGTGTTACATATCATGGATATCATAATGTTACATCTCACCCCAGGGTATGTTACAACTCACCCAGACTATGGGGTGAATTGTAACATTTCACTCCTCGTGTTTAAAACTAAACCATGCATTTTCTGTTTGTGTTGAGAAAATAATAGCTATGTAATTTAATTTGACACTTGTAACTAGTTTAAATCACATTTTGAACCCACTGGCTTAAAAGTACTCTAACTTAAGATATAGACAGAAAGGTCACAAATGTTACAACCATCCCCGGTCTCCCCTATATTCAGGGTTTTTCCTGGCTCAAAATGAGGCGGAGGTGGTAAAATCCTGCTGTTTTAGGGCTGTCATACATTTTTTTGAGTGCTTCGATCATTAAATAATTATGAATTGAATCCCTTTTAAGTTATCACTTTGCAGTGTAAGATTACAGCAAACACCTTTAAATATGTATTCAATTCAGTAAATAACTGAAACAATCACAACAAACTGACAAAATAAAAGGGTTATAAATGTATCACTCATATAGAATATCTGTACGTCTGTGTTTGTGGAACTAATGGTCACTCTTTTATTTTTCAAACACAATCCAGAATCCAATAAGTACACACTACTTCATTATAGAGAAAACAATAAATGAATAAAAATATATAATCATAAGGTATGACAAAAATATATATATTAAAAAATTGCAATTACAAAAAGTAATTCTGTAAAAAAATATTTGGGCTAATTTTATAAAATCTAAACATGTTAATAAAAAGGTAAAAATTACTTTGTGTTCTTATGAAATAAATTTACGAAAAACAATTTATATTAGGCTATGTAGATAATTATATGGGCCTACACAAATAATGTCAAATTACAAGATGTTTATTGTAAACGTAATGTGCAGCTTTGTAATGGGGCAACAAAGATATGATAGATACGAAAGAACAAGATTTAAGGATTTTAATAATCTTTCAGCGCACAAAACTATGAAAATATATGAAACGCTTCAAAACAGTGCGGCACAATGCGCTTATGCGCATCCCGGGTGCAGAATGATGCGCTTAAAGCAACATGTAGTCAGAGCGCGCAGTGCAGCGCGAGTGGCATTGAAAAGTCCACGGCACAAATCCTAGTCTATAATGTATATCTGTCCAACAGTTTACTGATTATTTGTTTCTTCACAGTTTTAAATTCCAGTTATTGTGCATGTGATGCTAATTAATAGTCCTTGTGTTGTCACCCGGTAGCGAGTACAACATAGTTCAGAAACCGCTAGATAAACTCCAGCAAGATAAAGTCATTTTATGCAAACAGCCATTTATCTACAGATCAAGTATTATAATGAATATATAATCTTGGAGAGTTTTACCGTGCTGCTGACTGTTGTAACGATACTCGGTTACTTAACGTAACCTCGGTTCTCTCTAGAAGAGGGAACGAGTATTGCGTAAGTTCCTTACGCTACGGGAAAGTATTCTTTCTTCGAGATTTCTGAAAAACCCAAAATTATCCTTAATTTTGTAACATTGTCAACGCAGTGCGGCAGCCTGGCAGACCATAGCAGGCTATTCCAGCGTGCCATTGGCTGCTCTGCTGGCAACTGCAGCAGCCTATCGGTGAGCCCGCGTGACGTGGCGACCAATGAGGGCACTTCGCGCCCACCTGGCTTCATTTGCCTACAGGTGGGGCGTGGCCACGTGTATATAAGCAGGGCTCACGGGCTGCATATTCGGTTTTCGTAGTTCTGAAGCGTAAAAGCCCGCGGGGCGCACGGCAAGGAACGCAATACTCGTTCCCTCTTCTAGAGAGAACCGAGGTTACGTTAAGTAACCGAGTATCGTTCTCTTACGAGAGGTTCTCTCGTATTGCGTAAGTTCCTTACGCTACGGGAACATATTGTCAACGCCGTGCGCGCCTCGCATACAGCATATGTATCCCAGGGAACCGGGGACCATAACACTGCTCGGGCAGGGTGGCCGGTAAAGGAAACGGGCCACCACATATACGGACACTTCGTTTGAACTGACGGGTGGTTACAACGGGTGGTTACAACACCCTGCCTTATGAATGAGGGAACGGCACCTGCCGGTCGCCTTCAAATTCACCACACCTTGTCTCATGAATGAGGGAGCGGCAAGGCCGGTCGCCTTCAAATTCACAATATCTTGTCATATGAGTGAGGTAACGGCACCGCCGGTCACCTTCAAACTCACAATAGCTCTTTTCGTAAATGAGGGAACGGTACCGCCGGTCTCCTTCAAATTTACATAAGCCTTGTACCGAACTTACTACCAGTATGTGAGCTATGTCTGCGCAGAATCACCGGGCAGAACCAACAGCCTTATTGAACTGATAACACTTTCGCCTGTAAGGCAGGAACTTCCAGATTGTAAAATCTCACGAACGTAGACGGGGAGGCCCAGCCTGCCGCCACGCAAATATCGTGGATGGAAATCCCTCTGGCCCAAGCCCACGAAGAGGCCATGCCTCTGGTGGAGTGTGCTCTGACACCTAGCGGGCACTGCAGGTGTTTGGAAGCGTATGCAGTTGCAATCGCGTCCACTATCCACCTGGACAGGGTCTGTTTCGAGGAGGCGAGACCTTTAGCGCGCCCTCCAAACGAAACAAATAGCTGCTCAGAACGCCTGAAGGCGGCGGAGCGTGTGACATAAACCCTCAATGCCCTGACAGGGCAGAGGATATTGCCACCGTCCCCCTCGTCGGATGCTGGCAGAGCCGAGAGGGAGATAATCTGCGCCCTGAAAGGAGTGCCGATCGCTTTGGGGACATAACCATGCCTCGGTCTGAGAATGACCTTAGAGTCATTAGGACCGAACTCCATACACGTCGGGCTCACTGAGAGCGCGTGTAGATCCCCCACGCGTTTCACTGAAGCCAGAGCTATCAGGAACGCGGTTTTTAGCGAAAGGAACCTTGGTTCCACAGTCTCGAGCGGTTCAAAGGGATGAGCCTTCATGGCCTCTAGGACCAAGGCCAGATCCCAAATAGGAACCGATGGGAGCCGCGGGGGATTCATCCGTCTAGCTCCTCTGAGGAAACGGATGATGAGCTCGTTCCTTCCTAGCGTGCTGCCTAGCGTCGTCTGGGCGAACGCTGCTATAGCCGCTACATACACTTTGAGCGTGGAAGGGGACCTGCCCAGTTCCAAGAGCTCCTGGAGGAAGGAGAGCACCCGCTGGACCCCACATTGCTGCGGTTCCAATCCCTTGGAAGCACACCACTCAGTGAACACCGACCACTTAGAACTATATAACCGCCTCGTCGAGGGGGCTCTAGAGTGTGAGAACGTGTTCATAACCCCTTCGGGCAGGTCAACGGGTATCCGTTGGTCACCCATACATGCAGAGACCATCGCTCTGGATGGGGATGCCAAACTGACCCTCCTGCTTGAGAGAGGAGGTCTGCTCTCAGCGGAACTGGCCAGGGGGGTGAGTGCGACAGCTTCACCAGCTCTGGGAACCAAATCTGGTTCTCCCAGCGCGGCGCTATAAGGAGCACCGGGCGGCGCGTTTCCCTGATTTTCGCTATAACCTGGGTCAATAGGGAAATCGGCGGGAAAGCATACAGCGGGAGGCTGGGCCAAAGTTGGGACAGCGCATCCTCGCTTTTGGACAAGAACGTCGAGCAGCGGGCGTTCTCTTTTGTTGCAAAGAGGTCGAGCTCCGCTCTGCCGAATAGGCGCCATACCAGCTGGACTGTCTGGGGGTGCAGGGACCATTCTCCTGGGAGAATGAGGCCCCTGGACAGCTTGTCCGGGCCCACGTTGAGGTGGCCCGGAACGTGCGCCGCTCTCAGCGAGCGCAGCGAGCTGTGTGCCCACACGAGCAGGCGTTCCGTCAGATTGCCCAGACACCTGGACCTGACACCGCCCTGCCGGTTCACGTAGGACACCACCGTGGTATTGTCCGACCGGACCAACACATGGTGTCCCCGTATAAACGGGAGAAACTGCTTGAGCGCGTTCTCTACCGCTATCATCTCCAAACAGTTTATGTGTAGGAGTTTTTCTCCGCTCGACCAGAGGCCCGAGGCCGGTCTGCCCTCGAAAACGGCGCCCCAACCCGAGGTGGAGGCGTCCGTCGAGATGACTTTGCGGTGTGAGATGGCTCCCATTGTCACTCCCCGCTGGTACCAGTCGCTACTAACCAGGGCTCTAGGGCTGCAACACAGCCCTGAGTCACTCTGATCCTGAAACCTCCGGCAGCCCAGGCTCTGTGAGGCACTCGGGCGTTTAACCAGCGTTGCAGCGGGCGCATGCGCATTAAGCCCAGCTGGAGCACAGCTGCAGCTGAGGCCATACGTCCCAGCATCCTCTGAAAAAGCTTGAGAGGTGCGATTTTGCCCGGCCGGAAGTACGCAGCCATGCGCCGAACTTGGCGCGTGCGTTGTGGTGACAGGCGGGCAGACATAGCCACAGTGTCCAGATTCAAACCCAGAAATGAGGTTGATTGCGTGGGCACTAATGAGCTCTTGGTCCAGTTGACCGTGAGCCCCAGGCTGTCCAAATGGCTGAGCAGCATTGCCCTGTGGGCGAGGAGCTCGGCCTCTGACTGCGCCAGGATGAGCCAGTCGTCCAAGTAGTTCAATATTCGCATCCCCCGGTTTCTCAGGGGAGCGAGGGCCGCGTCCATGCACTTCGTAAATGTACGGGGTGCTAGTGACAGGCCGAACGGAAGGACGGTGTATTGATAAGCCTGGCCGTCGAAGGCGAATCGTAAGAATGGCCTGTGACGCGGCGTTATCTTGATTTGAAAATATGCGTCTTTCAAATCTAGGGAAATTAGCCAGTCTCTCGGGCGAATATGCGCGAGGATCTGCTTGGTCGTAAGCATCTTGAACGATCTCCTCAAAAGAGCTTTGTTCAGACGCCTCAGATCCAGAATCGGTCTGAGCGACCCGTCCCTTTTTGGCACGAGAAAATATCGGCTGTAAAAGCCTGACTCGCTCATAGAATGGGGAACCGGTTCTATAGCCCCTTTGCACAGCAGCGTGGCTATCTCCGCTCGAAGTAGATGTGCTACTTCTCCGCTCACTCGCGTCTCTATACGCGCACAGAAGCGCGGAGGGCGGCGAGCGAACTGCAGAGTGTAGCCGTGCTTCACTGTTTTCAGCACCCATTCTGATACACCTGGAATGGCTTCCCACGCTCTCGCGTGTGCCACACGGGATAGAACGGCCTCCGGGCTCGAAACGCCGCGCTTTGCGGGTTCGACGGCCTGTATAGGAGGGGCGGGCGCAGTGCGCGCGCTCTCTGTGCTGTGGGCCAGCCGATCGCTCGCGATGGCTGGCCGCCCTACACACTGTATCTCTGCCGCTTCGAGCAGGGAGTGGCTTGTGTGTGGCCTTACACTCGTTGTTCCGGCCACCTTGGGCGGAGAACAAATGGTGTGTGGCGCGGCGCATGGCGCCGGGGGCAGAATGTTCGCGAAAATGTGTGAGCGCGTTTGAGCGGGCACAACTCTTACGCGTGGAACATGACCGGTTAAGAGTGGCTGTGTGACAGCGCGTGTGGTGATTAGGCGTGGGCGCAAATAAGCGGACACGTGACCTAACTCTAGCACTCGAGCGGCCGGTGGCCGCTTTATGTGAGTGAGAGACACGGGATTTGTGGTGCTTGGGTGCAGGGGTGAACACAAAAGTGGGCACGTTTACTGCATTTGAAAACACATACGGCGTGAGCCGTGCAACCAGAAAAAAGGCAACTTCGTGATTTCTCTGGTTCGTCATAAAAACGGCGGTTGTAGACAGGCGAGAGGGCAGTTTTGCCGGCTCGTTTGCTGCGTGAGAGCCATCTGCAGCAGCCACAGGAGTGGGGGCTGACAGGAAGAAGAGTTTTGACGGTGGTCCGACCACGGCGGGACTTAACCGTCGCTTCCCCCCTCTGCTAGGAGGACTTTGGAGGGGCTACAGTTGGAAACAGGCGAGAGGGCGAGTTCGCCGGCTCGTAGGCTGCGTGGAAAACATCTGCAGTAGCCACAGGAGTGGGGACTGACAGGAAAAACAGAGTTTTAACGGTGGTCCGGCCGCAGCGGGACTTAACCGTCTTTTCTCTCCTTATGTATAGACGTCCAAAAATACTCGAGCACCACGTGGTGCGAGTTAGCTTTCTGTATGTAAGAAAAGCTGGCCGCGAGCCCGGGGAAGCGGACAGTAAAACATTTTTATCTGCCGCGAGAGCTGGGCTCGAACTCGGGTCTCCGGCGTTTCAGCCGCTGATTTTGCCACTGTGCTACCGGGAGGGACACAATAGCGTTCAGTTAGCGCGAGCATACAGCAGTACGTCCTCGTGCTTGTTGGCAGTCGTGCGTGCATAAAAGACAGGCTCGTTACTGCAATAGTAATATTTCCAGCCGCCTGAATTGGAGAGGGGGCTGAGAAATGCTAGAGAATGGCGGTTCGTCCGGCCACAGCGGGACGAAAACACCCTCTGTTAATTTCCCGGTGAGTGCGGCGCGCGCTGAACGTGCTCGTGACCGAGCGCACTCACATTCCTTGTGAACGGCGCAATCTGCGCGGTCCAAGAGGGGGGAGTGCGGGTTCGTTGGAGAGCATATGTCAGCGTCATGTCTTATGACGGCGTATGTTTGCTGGCGTGCGTGTCTTAACAGGCTCGTGTACAGCAATATGAACAATTCCAGTCGCCTGAACTCATGAGGGGACTGAAAAATGTGCGCGAGGGTGGAACAGCTCTCTTGTAACGTAAAGAGAGCTGCAGGACCGTGCATTTCTGCCATCCCTTGTATATAAGCGGCGCATCAGCGCGGCATGAACAGAGGGGGGGAGGAGGCTCGCTCCGAGACCGTTCATTTCTACCATCCCTTGCAAGCGGCGCGGTGGCGCGGCTTGAACAGAGGGGGAGGAGGCTCGCTCCGAGACCGTTCATTCCTACCATCCCTTGAAAGCGGCGCGGTGGCGCGGCTTGAATAGAGGGGGAGAAGGCTCGCTCCGAGACCGTTCATTCCTACCATCCCTTGTAAGCGGCGCGGCTTGAACAGAGGGGGAGGAGGCTCGCTCCGAGACCGTTCATTTCAACCATCTCTTGTAAGCGGCGCGGTGGCGCGGCTTGAACAGAGGGGGGGAACAGCGGAGTGATGTCGTCATAAAACTGCTCGAGTCGAGCCCGCAGGGTCGACATAGAGAGTTCCTCACACTCGGGGCATTCGCCCGCGAGGAGGCGGCGGCGGCGTGGTCACGGCCCAGACAGAGAGCGCAGACACATGGCGGTCTCTGGTGCTGAGCTGCACGTGGCACGAGCCGCAGGTGGAACGAGGCGTTTTGATAAAAACGCTCGTGCTCTTTTATGAAACGTGTGACGCAACGGCGAGAACACGTGCAATGAAAGGATATAATGCTGCCGGATAGCAGAGCAGGCACGGATGGCTGAAGGTGGCGCGATGCTGCCGGCTTCTTCAGGCGCTGTCCTCTGCTTGCTCGTCTGCACGTTCAACGGCGGCGGGTTCCAGATCCAGCGATGCGAAGGGCTTCGCTGAAGAAAAGAAAATCGAATATGCAGCCCGTGAGCCCTGCTTATATACACGTGGCCACGCCCCACCTGTAGGCAAATGAAGCCAGGTGGGCGCGAAGCGCCCTCATTGGTCGCCACGTCACGCGGGCTCACCGATAGGCTGCTGCAGTTGCCAGCAGAGCAGCCAATGGCACGCTGGAATAGCCTGCTATGGTCTGCCAGGCTGCCGCACTGCGTTGACAATGTTACAAAATTAAGGATAATTTTGGGTTTTTCAGAAATCTCGAAGAAAGAATACTTTCCCGTAGCGTAAGGAACTTACGCAATACGAGAGAACCTCTCGTAAGAGAACCGAACGCGACGGGCAGTTTGAATGCATGCTGAACGGAGAATGATTGACAGCTACAGCAGAGGGAAGATTCCGTGAACTTTAACATAACGATGCAAATATTATTCTGTCCCTCACATTCAGCTATGGAATGGCTTTAGATGACTTTGTACCAGCAAATCATAATATAATAATGATTGCTGAAGGATCGTGTGACGATATATTAATTCTGATGATTATTTAATTATCATGACAGGCCTAATCTGAGCAAGTGATGCATGTTAACAACCATGCTTCAACTAACATATACAACAAAAATATATACACTAAACAAAATTATAAACACAACACTTTTGTTTTTGACCCCTTTTTTAATGAGCTGAACTTAGAGAGACATTTTCTATGTACACAAAAAGCCTATTTCTCTCAAATATTGTTCACAAATCTGTCTAAATCTGTGTTAGTGAGCACTTCTCCTTTGCCGAGATAATCCATCCACCTCACAGGTGTGGCGGGAGCGTGCAATTGGCATGCTGACTGCAGGAACATTAGCAACATTAGCTTACTTACATTTGTGTAACATTAGCAACACATTATTAGTTGTTTGATAACAGTCAAGCAAAAGGCTAATCATAATTAATGTTATGTGTCCAACATTGCAGAGAGCGATACATAAAACGCATTACCATTCTGATAGGCCTACATCGACTTATCAAGCCTGTATAATTCAGTCTTCCACTTCTTTTGAAACAGTTTCTGGTTCAAACATTTATGGTTGAATTAAACCAGTATTTCAAATTGCTATTGTGCAGCATTTACTACATTAAAATTGACCGAGTGGATCTCTGAGCTGATGTGAGTGAGTGGAGGCGGGGATAATTTGCATATTGAAGCAAGGGTGTAGAGTTACATTCAAGGTTTTTCTAAGGCATGGATAACTTTTTTCACAGGGAAAAACGTTTAAATATATCATTTTGGTGATCAAAAATTAGTTTTAAGGGATACAATTACTGACTAGGGGGATTTTAAGCAAACTTGTGGAGTTAATGCCAACCTGATCTTGTTGAACAAAACTACTTATTTTTAGACAAAAAGTAAGCATGAAGATCTATTCTCCCCTGACACATAAACAGATTATACAAAAATGAATGAGAGATTCTATCAATTCATATGAATTAGCTACCAATTCGCTAAAACATAAAAAAAAATATTTTTTTACGAATTGCCATGAGATTGTGTTGGTCCATGCAGTTTGAGTCATGCTTTGATTAAGGGGGAATATACTAAAAATAATTTTTTTCAATTCAACTTTTTATACTGATAATATAATTTGCAATGAACAAATATTAAAAATAAGAACAAAAATGAATTGGACAACGTTTTGTACATTTTACCCTAAAATTGTGATAAAACAAAATTCACAGACAGTACATCCATTATATGTCAACTACCATTGCAGAACTAAAATTGTCTCTTCAATTTCAGCTTTGTGTCATTGTAATGATCTACGCCTATGAATAAATATTGAAAATGGACATTTTGCATAACCACATAATATGACCACAGTTTAAAAAGTCTGTGAAGCAAAACAACAAGTTTCTTGTCCCAGCAGTGCCCCACAAAAGGGACAAATCAATGCTTCCTTATTCTTACGCAGATGAATTGATCTGCAAGACCAATGATTTCCTGCTAATCCGATTAGTAGATGTGGTTAGTGCAGTGTTGGGAGAGAAAGTAGCTATGTAGAGAGATTCATCACTGCACAAATGTAGGACTTAAGAGCATCTAAGAAGGCTCTTAAGGATTCTGGCAGCTGGATAGCATTACAACTGACTCCTCTGCGAGAAATTTGACACGAGTCAGACAGCAATGGAAACCTTTAAATTAAATCTGCAAATTTATCGGATACCTCTGTTTGAAAGCATGCTGAAAGTGCACAATCAATCAGCATAATAACCGCCTGGTAATATGAAGCACAACATAACAGGTGCTTCAATAGTGTAAATGGTGCAAGGATGCATTACTGTAAACATCAAAATTTAGGATTAGGGGTGTGTTCAAATTCCTAGCATCAAAGTATCAGTAATAATAATAGTGATGCTTGCTGTAGCGCCATTAAAATCTCTACTCTTTTTATACCAGAGTTCTATTTTATGCTGTTATCTTAAATCATAAATTCCTCAGATATATTCTACTCGTTTTGCTAATGCGGTGTGCTGAGCAATGGCAAATCCAGCCTGCCAGATCCACACTTAGAAAACCTGCTGATCTCAAATCATCTTTCCTCTATAACTGCCCTCCACAGGCTAGCTCATTAGTTTTTTATGCAACAATACACTGTCTAGAATTAAAAATCACAGCAAAGGGAGAAACAACACAAGCTTGTTGCATCTAGTCCACACACAATTAAATGTGTATTTTCAACAAAATGAAGTATGCCACATACAGTGGATAAAAAGTTTACACATCCCTGTTAAAACATGTTATATAAAACATATCATAACAAACCATAAACATCACAGCTCTCACCAGTGCTTGAGAAAGCGTATTTAAACTAGTGTTGTCACGATACCAAAATTATGACTTTGATACGATACCAGACTGAAATACCTTGATACCGATACTGAATCGATACCATGGCAAAAAAAAAAACAGTAAAAGTGATTGAATAATATGACATAACTTACTATTCATTGTTTTATAAATGTATTTTAAAAAACTACATGTAAAAAACTAAAAACTCACTTGGCCAGCATAATCCTGCCCTGTTTTTTGACCATTCCCTCCTCTTTATTTAAAAATAATAATATAAAAATAATAACAACTACATGCCAGTGTGAACATCCTTACAGAGATGCTTGCAACAATTACATTATTATCAGTCATGTTAACACTAACCTTTCACTATTCTGAACAGGTTGGGATGACCAAAATCTTATTTCATGACAGTAATAGTTTCATGAGTATTTTAATATATTTTTTAATGTAATTTTATTATTACAATATAGATATTTAATTTTATTTGATCTTTGTTTTTAAAAAGTAAGCAAAAATGTAAATTACAAACAATATGACAAAAACAGTGCTTTATTTTTAGGTCTATTTAACAGTAGCATTCAAGAAAGAAATTAAATAATCAAATGTAAAAAAACAAAATAAAAAAAACTGCATAGTCTTCACTCTATAAATTAACTATTCTTAATAAATATATGAAAGTTATTCAGTCAAGCACAAGGTGGTTTTCTAATTTCTGGTAAAACTACAATTTAAGTTGTATTAGTTAACATTAGTTAATGCATTAGTTAACATGAACTAACCATGAACAACACCTCTGTTCAGCATTAGTTAATCTTTGTTAACGTTAGTTAATAAAAATACAGCTATTCGTGGTTTGTTCATGTTAGTTCACAGTGCATTAACTAATGTTAACAAGATTTGAATAATGCATTAGTAAATGTTGAAAATAAAAGATAAATAAATGCTTTATAAGTGCAGTTCATTATTAGTTCATGTTAACTAATGTAGTTTGTAACACTTCAGAATAATGGTCCGTCATTAATAGGTAACTATGCAGGAAGTAATGCAGGACTAATGAGCAGTACTACATTAACACTTCAGCTACTACTATTAACTAATATAGAAACAAGCTTAACTAATCAGTAAGTAATATCAAATTTAGGACTAAGATAGTTCCTTATTAGGTAATCAATAATTACTGAATGGGATTGGCATCACTAAGAACTAATAGGTAACTATAGCCCCGTTTACACCAAAATTACCCGGAACAATTTGTACCAGGAACTTTTTTACAGGAACTTTTTTCCCCCCACACTGTTACAAACAGAGGTGACACGGATAACAGATGCGGATGTAAACTGGGTTTATTGACAGAACCAGGAAGTGAGCAGATGTGGTGAGTAACAGAAGTGGCAGTCCAGGAGAATGGTGATGACAAAGGGTGATACAATACGTTCTGGTTTGCAGTTGGCGAGACAATGGAGCGAAGGAGACAAGGAACCAGGAGATGAGACGAGGAGACACTCAGGAGACATTGGAGCACAGGTAAGGAGTTCAGGTGAGTCCGTGGAACTCAGTTCAGTACACATTAGCGTAGGGCATGTGCAAACGATACCGGACGGTGACTGAGTGCATGTGTGGGGCTTAAGTGCAGGTGCTGATTGCAGTGATGATGACGTGCAGGTGTGTGTGCTCAGAACTCTGGTGATTGGGATCGTTGTGTCTGGGAGAGGGTAGAGCCTGGCGTGCTTGTGACATTACCCCCCCTCCATGGCCATCTCCTGAGGGCCGAGGACCCTGACGCCGTGGTGGTCGACCTCTACCCCGAGGCGCCGGTCTGTCTGGGCAAGAAGCGTGGAAAGTCTCCAGTAAGTTCGGATCTAGGATGTCGTGCCTGGATACCCATGAACGCTCCTCTGGGCCGTACCCCTCCCAGTCCACTAGGTACTGGAGTTGACCACCACGACGCCGGGAGTCCAAGATTTCCTGGACCTGGTACATGGAAAGTGGGGTGAATCCGGTACTGAGGTGGAATTTGAAGTTTATAAGTTACGGGGTTGATCTGCTGCAGGATGGTAAAGAGGCCAATGAATCTGGGACTCGACTTCTTGCACTGCAGACGCAGTCTGATGTCCCGGGTGGACAGCCAAACCTTCTGCCCAACCTGGAAAGCAGGTGCTTCTGAGCAGCGAAGGTCGGCTGTCATCCTGCGTCTGCGAAGGGCCCGTTGAAGTTGGTGGTGGGCTGAGTCCCAGACCCTCTCACTCTCCCAGAACCAGTAATCCACCGCAGGGACGTCGGAGGGTTCCCCGGACCACGGGAAGAGGGGAGGTTGATAGCTGAGCACGCACTGAAACGGAGTAAGGCCGGTGGTAGGCTGTCGGAGGGAGTTTTGTGCGTACTCGGCCCATCCAAGGAACTGGTTCCAGGAGTCCTGGTGGCCATGACAGAAGGTACGGAGGAAAAGGCCAATCTCCTGGATCTTTTGTTCCATCTGCCCGTTCATCTGGGGATGGTATCCTGACGAGAGGCTGACGGTCACACCTAGGAGGGAGAAGAAGGCCTTCCATACCTTGGAGATGAACTGGGGACCTCTGTCTGATACGATGTCTTCGGGGATACCATAATAACGGAAGATATGGTTGAACATCGCTTCAGCAGTTTCCAGGGCTGTGGGTAATCCTCGTAGTGGGAGAAGTCGGCAGGACTTAGAGAAGCGTTCCACCACTACGAGGACGCAGGTACAATTGTCAGAGACTGGGAGATCCATGATAAAATCCATCCCTAGGTGTGACCATGGGAGGTTGGGAACGGGCAGAGGATGGAGTTTACCAGCTGGCAGGTGATGAGGACTCTTTGATATGGCACATTCCCTACATCCCTGCACGTACCTTCTGACATCAGCTGACATTTGGGGCCACCAGAAGCGCTGGCGTAGCAGCGAGAGGGTTTCATTGACCCCAGGGTGACCAGTGCCCAGTGATGTGTGGGAGGAATGGATGATCATCTTCTAACCTTTCCTCAGGACCGTGGATGCGGGAAAGGGCATCCGCTTTGATATTCTTGGCCCCTGGTCGATATGAAATGTTGAAGTTGAACCTCATGAAGAAGAGTGCCCATCTGGCTTGACGAGGATTCAGCCGTCTTGCCTCGCGGAGATACCACAGGTTCTTGTGGTCGGTCAGCACAAGGAATGGATGTTTGGCGCCCTCTAGCCAGTGCCTCCACTCCTACAGTGCGAGCTTGATGGCGAGGAGTTTGCGGTTCCCAATGTCGTAGTTCACCTCCGCCGGGTTGAGCTTGCGGGAGAAGGCGGCACATGGATGGAGACGACTGGGGTTCCCCTGCTGCTGAGAAAGGACCCCACCCACTCCTGTGGTGGAGGCATCCACCTCGACTACGAAGGGTAGTTCAGGATCAGGGTGGACCAGGAGGGGAGCGGTCGTGAAGGCGTCTTTCAGGGTCTGGAAGGCTTCGGTGGCGGATGGGGTCCAGGACAGAGACTTGGGCTTGTTACGTAGGAGACTGGTAAGAGGACTGGCGATGGAGCTGTATTGATGGATGAAGCGACGGTAGAAATTGGCAAAGCCGAGGAATTGTTGGAGTTCCTTGACAGAGGATGGGGTTGGCCAGGACCGGATGGCTTCCAACTTCCTCTCGTCCATCCGGATGCCACTGCGGTCGATGTTGTAGCCGAGAAACTGCACTGAGGGCTGATGGAATGAGCATTTCTCGGCTTTGAGGTAGAGCTGGAAGTTCCTCAGGCGTTGAAGGACCTCCGCAAGGTGACGGCGATGGTCGGCCAGGCTCCGGGAGTAGATCAAGATGTCACCGATGCAGACCAGCATGAACCTGTGGAGACACTCCCGGAGCACCTCATGTATGAAATCTTGGAATACGGAGGAGGCGTTGGCGAGTCCATATGGCATCACGAGATATTCATAGTGGCCAGTGGGCGTGACAAAGGCAGTCTTCCACTCGTCCCCCTCCACACGTATTCGGATGAGGTTGTACGCGCTGCGGAGGTCCAACTTTGTGAACACAGTGGCACCACGGAGATGTTCCAGGGCAGCTGGGACGAGAGGAAGGGGATATCGGAACTTGACAGTGATATTGTTGAGTGCTCGGTAGTCGATGCAGGGCCGCAAGCCTCCGCCCTTTTTCGCCACGAAGAAGAAACTTGAAGCAGCAGGGGAAGTGGATGGACGGATGTATCCTTGCTCCAGCGCCTCCTTGATGTAACCCTCCATGGCCTTCTCCTCCGGAAGTGAGAGGGGATAGATCTTACCCTTGGGCACTGGTGCACCTGGCAGCAGATCGATGGCACAGTCCCATGGCCGATGGGGAGGCAGCTTGGAAGCCCGTTGGGGACAGAAGACGTCACTGAAGGGGGCGTAACAAGAGGGAACATCCACCGAACATCTCTCTACCGGACTCTCGATGGACGTGGCACAGACAGGGAGATCTTGGGAACGAGGAGAGGGATGAAGCGGTGGTGATGGGAAGCAGTCCGGGAAGCAGCTGTCGCCCCACTTCAGGACTTCTCCTGTCTTCCAGGAGATGACTGGGTTGTGCTGCTCTAACCATGGGCGCCCTAGAATGATGTCAGTGGTGGATTCCTCCAGAACCAGCAGGTGTAGCCGCTCCATGTGGAGGATTCCAACTTGAACTCCGATGGGGCCCACGGAACGACTAACCTGCCTCCAACTGAGGGGTTTCCCGGTTACCGACTGGATCTGGTAGATGGTCGGAGTGGCGGTCATGCAGAGCTTGAGCTGGTGGTAGAGGGTACCCGAGATGAAGTTCCCGGCTGACCCAGAGTCGAGGAGGGCAGTAACTGGAAGGGAGATACCGGCAGCAGTAAGGTTTACAGTAGTGGTGAGTGGCTTCATTTTATTGAGTGAAGGAATTATTGCACTCACCATTGGTTTTGTACCTTGCTTTAGATGGTAGAGCTGTTCACCGATCGACGAATCCCAGGATGGCTTTCCAAAGACCTCTTTGAAGTGTGTCATGAACACGGACAAGGTCTGGATCACTGGACTGTCGTTGGACCATAGGGATTCCGCCCACCGGAGCGCTTTACCGGCTAATTGTGAGGTGATGAACGCCACTTTGGCGCGATCGTTCGGGTACAGGGGCGGCTGCATCTCCAGGACCAACAAACATTGAAGCAGGAATCCGTTGCAATCCTCCACCGAACCAGAGAAGGGCGCCGGTCGAACAGCATCGACGAGCTCTTGGAAGGGATCCGGGGTGCTCATCCTGGTGCTGTGCGGTGTTGGTCTGGTATTCTGTTACAAACAGAGGTGACACGGATATAAACTGGGTTTATTGACAGAACCAGGAAGTGAGCAGATGTGGTGAGTAACAGAAGTGGCAGTCCAGGAGAATGGTGATGACAAAGGGTGATACAATACGTTCTTGTTTGCAGGTTGGCGAGACAAAGGAGCGAAGGAGACAAGGAACCAGGAGACGAGACGAGGAGACACTCAGGAGACGTTAGAGCACAGGTAAGGAGTTCAGGTGAGTCCGTGGAAGCAAGCATTAGCGTAGGGCATGTGCAAACGATACCGGACGGTGACTGAGTGTGTGTGGGGCTTAAGTGCAGGTGGTGATTGCAGTGATGATGACGTGCAGGTGTGTGTGCTCAGAACTCTGGTGATTGGGATCGTTGTGTCTGGGAGAGGGTGGAGCCTGGCGTGCTTGTGACACACACCTGCTATTGTCTGCATTTCCACTGCAGTCAAGAGTCAAACACTCTGTAAAGTCTCCTCCAGCACATCCCAAAGGCTGAATGAATTTAAGGTCTGGACTCAGAGCTGCCAATTCATGTGTGCAAATGATTATTCATGCTCCCTCCCAACCATTGTTTCACAATTTGAGTCTGATGAATCTTTACATTGTCATAACGGAATATGTCCATGGTATCATGGATTTTAGTAAATATCAACAGATAAAAAAATCAAATCCTGATGGCCTCTGCTAGAAATCTTATAATGGCCGTGGTTAGATCTTCCATCAGGAGAATGATCCAAAACAAACATCAAAATCAACACAAAAATGTGTCACTGAGCACAAAATGAAGCTTCTGCCATGACCGTCCCAGTCCTCTGACCTGAACCCTATAGAAAATGAGTGGGCTGAACTGAAGAGAAGAAGCACCAACACGAAGCTGGGAATCTGAAGGATCTGGAGAGATTCTGTATGGAGGAATGGTCTCTGATCTCTTGTCAGGTGTTCTCCAAACTCATCAGGCATTATAGGAGAAGACTCAGAGCGGTTATCTTTGGAAAAGGACATTGCAAAAAGTATTTAATAAAAGGATGTTTTATGAAACATTTATTTCATAATGTGATTTACCCCCTACTTTCAATTATTTTACTTCAATGAAAGGTTAGATTTTTGCACATTTTTTGAATGAAAGATCAAAAGGATAAACGATGCAGATTTATTTTTTACAGCCATCTTTGATCATATATATATATATATATATATATATTTTTTTTTTTTTTTTTTGGACATAGTATATTTGATGAGGGTAAAAAGGTTTGTAAGTTAGAATTCAGTAGAATAAAACAGCATTTTTCTTAAGTAATGTTAGGCTACTCAAAATGAAGCTGGTTTGTTAACATGGAGTGCCTGTGAGACCTCACCATCTCCATGTATTTCTGTCTCTCCTCTTGCTTTTGCTTCAAATAAACATCCTGCTGGATTTCATCATCCCTCTCTAAGAAAAACAAACAGGCCAAACAGATTACATTTAACAATAATACAATACACTCATACAATCAATATAGCCTACTATACTTACTTGACCATGACGCTTGCTTTGCATCATTTGTGGCTAAAAAATAAAATAACAGAAAATCATTCTTTATCTTATATTATTTAAATTATTTTCATGCGCCACCACAAATTTGGAGCAGATTAGACTACAATTAGTTTACACAACAAATGATAGGCTACTTTTAAACCCATAGACATTTCATCTAATGGTGCAATTAAAAGCGCTGTTAGCACAACATTAAAGGTGTTTATGCGTTTCC
Organism: Romanogobio albipinnatus; assembly: GCA_023566225.1. NCBI lineage: Eukaryota > Metazoa > Chordata > Actinopteri > Cypriniformes > Gobionidae > Romanogobio > Romanogobio albipinnatus. The sequence continues at coordinate 56,919,718 of CM042242.1, forward strand.
CAGCTCATTCATACAAGTTTGCAATGCACTTTAAGACAATTTGCACGTCTAAAATTATGACAAACCTTTTTGACTTTTATTCATTCACATGGTATGAATTCTTGACATCAACAATTCAATTGTCACTAGTTAAAATGCTAATTGTTGATATCAACAATTTAATTACACTAGTAAAAACTCTAAATCTTGATATCAGTAATTATTTTCACTAGTGAAATGTCACCATATAGCTGCCAATGATATGCTGTTGATATCAGGAATTGAATAGCTACTAGGAAAATCTTTCATTTTTGATATCAACAATTCAATCACCACTAGTGACAATGTTAATTTCTGATATGATATCATGAATGCGATTGTTAGGCTACTAGTAAGAAAGCCATTTTAGATATCTGAAATTATATTGATAGGCTATCAGGAATTGCATTTTTGATATCAACAATTCAATTCTTGATATCAGAAATGCTAATTGTTGATATCAGGAATTGAATTGTTGATATCAAGAATTGAATTTGAATGGCAAACATTTGGTGACTATGGTGACATTTCACTAGTGAAAATTGAATTGTTGATATCAAGAATTAGCATTTTAACTAGTGAAAATGTAATTGTTGATATCAAGAATTCATATCCTGTGAATGAACAAAAGTCAAAACGGCTTGCCATGCTAAACTACATTGAATGAACGTCTCACTTACTGTGCGGAGTCTTCGCAACTTTTAACCGCTGCCTGATGTCAGCAGAAACGAGACGAGACTCTATTGGAGGCTGAAGGGAAAGGGAGTTCCAGAAAACCTTCGCATATGCTACATTTTCTTGTGATGCTCCATCAAATACCGTATAAAGTTGTTCAATTCCCGCAAGACTGTCTAAAACCTCTTCGTCTAGTTCTTCAGTCATAATAGTTAGCGAGCTTGCTGCCATAGGTAGTGAGGATGTGCTATGGTTGCCATGGTGACCAAACGCTCACTAGTAAACGGAAGTGCGGAAATTTCATAAGGAAAGAGGAAGGCGACGCTGCAAGATATGCATATAAAGAGAATACAATGTTTTATGTAAATTACTTAATTGTAGAAAGTAGAACGTAATGTAGAATGTTTTGTAAATAAAATGTAGGGTGAAGTCAGCTAAAATGGACCATGTTTTGGTCAATTATTTATAATACCATCAAATAAAGCTATGCATGAGATCTAATTATATTGTTTTATAAATTAACATGGGTCTCTTAAATATATATAGTCAAACCAAAAATTACTCAGACAACAGATATAATTTTTACGAGTGGGTCCAGGACACTTTAGTTCATTTAAGTGAGGATAGCAAAATAAAGTGACCCCATTCATATCTACCCTTCTTCATACAGTGGACTACCAGTAAAATTGATATAATTTTGGGACCAAAATTATTCAGAAACTTTGACTTGACCATGTAAATGTTTTTCTTTAATTGCTGATGAGACCTTTTATACCCCAGACTGAACAAAATTAAGCATTGCTTGGTGATGGTTGACCAAAATGGGTATTATTGTGTACTTAAATTTAACAGCTGACAGCTGATTACTGACACAGTTTAACACATTTCTTGTCATATTTTATTACAATTTTCTATAGCGAATAAACTATGATAATGTGAGAAATGTTGAAGATGCAAGGGGGTTTGACTATAGCCTATATATATATATTAAATATGAAAAAAGTATTGTTTTAAGCAGGTACCTCATTGAGCCACAACATTCAGGTAAAATGGGGCAGCTGTTTAGTTCAAATGTACCAATATAAAAAGAGAACAACACAGGTCATTTCGGCTGAAATAATTGTATTTTTTAACAATAAATTGACACTATTGTCTTTAGTGTGCCATAGCAACAACAGTGTAGGCTATTTCATTAAATAGAAAGTTGAATGAATATTTCATTAAAAATGCTATTAAAAATGATGAATATTTGTCAAACATGTTTATTTAAAAATTAGAACATATTTGACAAAAAACAAAACAAAAACATTTCCTGTAGCTACTCTTTCATTCCATTTCTCTTCTCTCTTCTTGTCTCTCTGTTTCCTTTCTTTGCTTTGTCCTCCTGCCATACTGCCTGCAATGCATAAGAAAATAAATGTCACCCTCAATTTCGGTGTGACTTCTGTGTAAAAGTGTGTGTGTGTGTTTGTGTGTGTGTGTGTGTGTGTATGCAGCCCATTTTACCTTAACCAGCCATTTCTACCTAAAATGTCCTTTTTCACATTTTTAAATTAATCTTCTTTATTTGAAAGAGCATGTCAAAACATTGTTCATAAACCTTTGCTTAGCTGGTAAGCTTATAATTGCTTTAGTACCCTTATTGAATGATTTTTCAATTTACTGTCAGGCTCACTGCCCTGCCCACTTAAAAAAAATGCAACAATGCAAGATCAGTTATTGTGATTGGCTGTAAAAAAAAATTAAGAGATATGACAACCTTATTTGGACCATTTTATAGCCCATTTTAGCTGACTTCACCCCATGAATAATCAAATAATTTGCAAATGAAAATCTGTATTATACCCAACAAGACAATACTCGTAATAATAGAGTAAAATATTGTTAGCCTACATGTTTTTGCAAGTAAGAATTAGCTTATAATTTAAGAAATCTCTGATGGGTTTAATTATATTTTACTTAAATTATTGTTTATTATTGTAACCAGTTATGTTTATTATCTTGATAGTGCAACACTGTGCATTGTCTAAAGCCTACGTTTATAACATGGAAAGCACAATTTTGAAATATCATAATGTGGCCTGTGTACTATTATCATCATTATATAGATTTAGATACAAATTATATTTAAAGTCCCTGTAAAGGCAATTCTGAGATTTGTTTCTAAACACATTATAAATGTTAGATATGTATTGCTGAAACACATTACAAAGACTGTGAACTATGAAGTACTGAATTCAGAAGTTAGACCTTTAAACAGTTTTTCACCGTTGCTGTGTTCAGGATTTTCTGGGCGGGGCTAAAACGGTGGCTCGATGACGCACTGGAGCCACCGAGCCTGACTCCTCCCCTAACACGATCATAACTAGAGCACATTTGCATCAGTTAGATCGCGAGTTACTGTTACTCATTTTTTCAGGTTTTAGATAAGCTATTTTATGTACTTCCCGGATTTTTTTTATGATTCAAATTTGACTGGGTGGTTAATAACACATTTATCTGTGGTGTGAGAAACTCAGAACACATGTTTAGTTTTGACTTTACAGGGACTTTAAGCAATAGAAATAGGTTGTTATATTAAATCATTATGAAATAGGCCTACAAGTTATGTGTAAATACAGGCACTAAAACAACATTTTTTTTACAGTATATTTCTAAAAAAAAATAATAGTTGAGAAAATGTAAGAATGTAAGGCTTGATGCAGTAAGAATTTTGAGTTGTCTCAATTATTTTTTAATTCTTCCCAGTAAAGATAATTTATTTAGCCAATGTACATTTGTTTGTTCATGCAATATTGATAGTCGTATTTTGCTAATAAAAATATTCTTGTCACAGCAACTGAAACAACAATTACTGTTTTTACTAATTGTTCTTCTTCTGTTTCCTGGTTGGAAAAAAAAAAGTACTATCCTTTCAATTATGCAAGTTTGAAACAACCTGTCGGGGAGTAAATGACAATTTTTTCAGTTTTGGGCAAACTATTTAAACTAAAATGTAGACAACATGAGAACATTGTAATATTTACATAAATGCTTACTTTTTTAGACTAAACAGTTTTACTATTTAAGGCGTATCAATATGAGAGTGCAGTGTTTCCTTGTAAAAGAGCTTGAAATCTATTTAACTGGAATTCAAAACTTTTAATTACAAGGCACAGTTTTCATGTTTTAACACAGTTTCTTTTGAGTAAAACTGTCCGTTTAAACAGTCTGTAAACTTCAAGGCTTGTTTTGTATTTTGAATGTCTCGACAATGTACAATTGTAAACTTTTTAAAACATCAAAAGAACTGGAAACTGGTCCAATGCCTCACCAACAACCATTTTTTTAACAGTAAGCAAAAAACAACACTTTGTTGGTGACAAGGTATGCCATTTTTTTCTAATAATACAAATTAAAATAATAAAAACTGAATTACTTTTTTATATTTTATTTTGCAGATTTTTTCTGAATCCAGCAGTTATAAGTTGACAAATTCAAATGCTATTGAACCAATATTTATAGAAAAAAATCTAATCTAATCAACAGAAAAATCAGAACAAAGTGTGGTATGTTTAACTTTATTTTCAGATGCATGTCATTACAAAGATCACATAAAAACACAGCAAAAAACAAATTGTTGTTTTACAACTGTCTTCACCTGGTAGTGAGGTTAGTGATTACTATAAGTATCGTAATCAACTAACTACACTGCCTGATGACCACAGCATAGCCTCTGACAGGGTCCATTTCCATCATTGTTTTATCCTAATGTAGAACCTACACGAATCCACCAGAGTCATGCCAGACCTTCATCTCACAAAAGCTGCGTAGGCTACTTTAAATTACAAATAGACCAATATGATCTAAACATTGTCAAATAGCTGTATCAGCTCTGTGTTTCCTTGTAGGTCGTTGTGTTGGCAGTATGGTTAGTGATGGTAGATTATATAAAACAATCATCTAACAACACTGCCTACAAACCAACCCCAAAAGGTTAATATCAGCACATGAATCTGTTTGCATCAGGTAAACCTAAAGGAATAAGACAAATATCAAAGTCAGCAAAACAAATAATAAATTGGAATATCTATAATATAGGCTACATACCTAAAATCGAAGAAAGACGTAATGTCCACTGATTACTAAGACATATATTAACAATTGTAGTGTTTCAGTGAGAAGGCACCTGCATGCTTCTGCACTTCAGGTTTGTGTTCATCTGTTGTTGTTACGACCCTCTTGCTGATGTCACATCTCCAGGTGGGGTTGAATGTGAATAGGCTATAGCCTACCTCTTTTAATTATATGGTAACTTTAGCTGTCAATGCATAACTAAAAAACGAAGGTCCTCATAACGAACATTTAAAGTGAGTCAGTCTTACCTGAAGAAGCTCATCTGGAGCACTCTGTCCCATCATCTTTCAAAGTCCCTCTGCTTTGGATTCCAGCACACGCCGTCTGTATTTATAGCCAGAGCTGATATTGTATGTTCAAATTCAGCGCCCTCCGAGGCGGGAGCCGCTTGAGCGCGAACCACGGCGCTCACCGCTGCAGAGACTGGCGCTATTTCTCCCAGTACAATACAGAGATGCGCGCCGTACAAAGAGCCAAACTATTAAAGCGTAAAATCTGTGGAATATAGGCCTACTTAAAAACTAAACTAATGAGATCTTAATTAAACGATTTTCACTAAATATAAACAATAAAACATTATCTTTACAGTTGTGCATTGTATATATATATATATATATATATATATATATATATATATATATATATATATATATATATATATATATATATTTTTTTTTTTTTTTTCAATTAATAGTAAAATTCCATCAAAATGAATTTAATAATCCTTACATCTTATTATTAATTTTTAAATGAGTAAAAAACTAGAGCTTAATTACATTTTTTTTAATAAATTTTCTTTTTTAAAATGTATGAATATGATGCACATAAACTAAATGGTCCAACCCCTTATTCATATTATTAATTAAGAATGTTAAATGAGTACAAAAAAATGAGAGCTTAATAAAAACATTTGGTATAAATCTTAATGGAACAAGGATTATTCAATTCAATTACATTTGATGGAACTTTACTATTATTTGAAATGCGTAAATCTTGAAAAAGTTTTTTTTTTTAGTGCATAGACAACATATAAGGCCAGCCTTTGTAATTTTTCGTGAATGAAAAACATGTTTGACATAAAGACATATACAGTTCATCAGGGTGTACAATATAAAGGTCTAATATTTACAGAGTTTATTTTTTTATTATTATTTTTTAGAAGATGTAGCCTAGGTTACCTATTTTCAGGAATCAACACCCAGACTGTCTGACTATTCCTCACAGCATTGTTCTATAATATTTAATAATAATAATAATAATAATAATAATAATAATAATAATAATAATAATAATAATAATAAATGCTTCTGCCAAGTAGCTTAATATAGTTCGATAGCCTTAAGCTTTTTGTGCTAAAAGCAACTTTGAATGTCTTCATCTGCAGCCTATTAATCAACAGCTTTTAAAGCTCATCCAGTCAGTTTATAATCCACAGTAATATCTAAAGATTAAAGTATACATTGCTCAGCCGTTACCTGTTATCATTCCTTAGGTTGAAAGAAACAAAAGTCAAGCGTAACGAGACTTGGAGACAACAACAAACTGCCTCTGAGGCCCATATCTATGTCAACACTGAAAAACTAGCTATGTTGTTAACGGTTGGAAGGCAATGCAGTGTTTAGTGGACAATGGCTCTCTTGGACTACGTTACCAGAGAGACCAGTCCACGTGAAGACAGGTCTAGGCTTGCCCACAGGGACTAAGTAAAAAAAAAAAACAAGTTTATTGGAGGCCCAACCTATTTTTGAGGAACATGTTTTCTTAACTCTTCTGTGACGCTAATCAAATCTCTGTATGTTCTCTATATTTTTTTGGTTAGCAACCTAGCCTACTAAATTAAGGATGGGTCTGATAAAAATAGACCCACACTCATTGACAAGGCTACCTGTTTGTAGATTGGTTCAACGTGACCTTTAATATGGGTAACATATATGTTTAATTTCTTTGGTAGCTCACACAAGAATTAGAAAAACAAATCCCTCTTTGTTAACTAGAGACTAGTGATTAGTAAAGTCTTTACTTTGAACATTATTAGTTCCTCCCACAATTTGAAACACCTGTTCAATCTAATTACAGATCAGCACATCCTGAGACATTAAAAAGCGGACTGATGTTGAAAGCGATTGAAATTCTTAGTTGTTGAGTCTAATAAGACTTTGTATAGCCCAAACAAAACACCAGAGTGCTAGGCCTACTTATCAAGTAGCTGTAATATAAAGCAAGTTTGTTTGGTTGTATTTCTTTTATAGTAGCCTACTTTTAAGTTTTTAAAAAAAAAAACACAAAAAAATAATTAGCTTGTCTTATTGACTCACCATCTCAAGACTTGAAAATGAAGGAAGAGATTGCAGCAACAGTGTTTTTTATTGCAAGACTAGCAAAGAAACATGGGAAACTGGATCGTGTTCGGAGGGAGAAATTTGCTGTGGCACTAACTTCAGTGCTCTTTGAAACGTACAAAAGTCATTGGTACCCAGAAAAACCAACCAAAGGACAAGCTTTTAGGTAAGTAGCCTAATGCTAGCTTCTGAAAATGAAGTGTAAATCAAGTGATCCAAGTAATCAAGGTTTTTTTCTTTTCTTCTCTCTCTCTCTCAGGTGTTTAAGAATGAACAAAGCTCAAACGAGAGACCCAGTTATTGAATGTGCTTGTCGCCAGAGTGACATTGTTTATGAAAATCTTGGGTTACCAAAGGAAATGACCATTTGGGTTGATCCGGGAGACGTGTCCTGCCGGTAGTCCTAAATTTGCTGGCCTAACAGTGCATAATCTAGACTAGTTTTTATCGTACCACAGTAGAACTTCCAAAAACTGAATGTTGCCTGTTCATTCTCTTAAAGGTATGGTGAGAAGTCAACCCCATTTTGTGTTACCCAGTTGGAGGGTCAAAAGAGAGATGGGGAGTTCTCTCGTAGGATAAATAATGCGGTAGAAAGGGCATCATCGGACTACCACTCTGGGACCTCCTCTGATGAGGAGGGAGGAAACACCAGCATGAGCAGCACTGTGAGCAGCACTGTGAGTAGCAGCAATAGCAGTAGTCTTTCCGTTCCAGAGGCCAAATGCATCCCGACAGTCTCCAACCCAAACAGTGTATACCAGGTAACAAAGTCCAGATAACTCAATCCCTTAGCATGTCTTTAACACTAGACAAAGCAACAACTTGTTGCTTGCTTAAACGTGCACTGGTTTAATTGCTGTTTTTTTTTTTTTTTTTCCATCTATAGTTCAGTGAGTTTGGGCAGCCCCCTCCCATGCAAAACTGGGGGACATACCCTAAAAGAAAACCATATGCTGCCGAGGGCTACCAGCAGCATTCTTCAGGCGGACCATACCCGCCTCATAAGAGTTTCAAGGGCTACAGGCCCTCCTACGCCTTCTCTGGTCCAAGGGTGGACCGGTATCATTGGGTCAGCAAGAACCGCTCTTAGACTTTCATTTTAAAAATCACATTGTGTCATTGTTTTGCTGAGCAGCTATGCAGGCATATGTGAGTTATTGAATATAACTTCATTTAAATGTAATGATTTAATAACTTATTTATGGGGTCATGTGGCAGTGCCGGGAATGCAATTTTAAAGTTAATTTTATTAAATGGTTTTTGTGGAAAAGACTTTCTAAATAAAATCTATTTTAATGGAACTTGCTTGTGTGGAAGTTCATGCTGATGCCACTAGATGGCGACAAATATACACTATACAATATCCATACCTTTTTGTCAAAGAATGTTCTCACTTGTTTCAATTCACCTTTTACCGGTTCGTTGATTGGTGATGACTCAACGCTAAACTCTATTTCGAGTTTTTGAACAGTGTTGGCTAAACCCTAATCTAAATCAGCACGTCATGACTTAAGTTTCCCTTCACTTCTGCTCTAACTTGTGTACTACTTTCCCATTGTGTACTACACTTAAATTATCTAAGTGAATTCTGCATTGTACTGAATGTGGCAAGTCAGAATGATGTGATTTGGGAAATGTTTGGCTAATATCTTTTTCCTGGGTGTGTCTACAAACTTGACTGGCACGGTCTTCCTGTGGAAAAACAAAATGAGCACACCCCATTTTCTTTTTCCACAGGAAGACCGTGGAGCTCAATGAGACTCTATATATTATATAGCAACCTACTAAGTATCTCAGATTTGTCTTTTCATTAGTCATGTCAACAAGCACTGTTACAAAGTGGATAACTAAAATGCAGTGTGGGGTTTTTTTAGGTTTAGTGACTCTGTTTAACTGCACATTGGTGGTCTGTTCTTTGTATGGCACTCAGCTGGATTTGATTGTTGACTATTTGGCATGATCTTGGATTGTTTGGTTCTTCACTCGTCCTGGACTTTGCTTTCACTTGTTATAGGATGGGTGGGGGTGTGGGGTGAGTCGCTGTGGGGGAAAACAATCCATTCCCCCACGCTGGAAAAGCATGGTGTTAACCCTGTATGGCCTACATAGAATCGCTTCTGCCTCTCGATACACAGAAAAACTGAGCCATATTGGGTTGGATTGACCATACAGTATGTGACTGGACAAACCACCCAACCCAATGGCCAGAGGTGTAATTTTTCTCCATTTCAAATTATTTTTTTTCTTCTATGCTGTGTGCAATGCAAAGGGTGTTTTATGTTTGTTTGGGCTGGTAGAAACATGAAATGCGCCTAATCTAATGTCAAACGTTAATTTAGCGCAGTGCCACCTTTCACAATTGTCAAAAGCCTAAAATCAAGTTATACGAGCTGTTTGGCATCAATGTCACGGGTTTAGAAATCCGTCAGTTTTCTGTTGTCTTGCATGCATGTAGCTTTATTAGTTTTTCTTGTTGGTACAGCAATGCGCAAATTAATAGTTCAGTATTAATAGTTTTTTTTACAAAGCATATTTGGAGTTGACATGGCAGTGTCACTCAAATCACTGACAATAGCGAAGTCGCCTTTTCCGGAGTGTATTTACACCAAGTGCAAATAGGGTGCCTTGTTGGCAAGTGCTATTTACACTAGCTCTGCCTAACAATGCCTGGTTGGGCCAAACAAGATTTAAAAAAAAGAAATGCACATTTTAAATGTCATCAGTGGCATAGTCAGTGCGTAAGGCTTGTGGAATAAGGTTTTGATGCGATCAACCCGGGTTCGAATCTGCATTTTGCTGAGCTCACTCTTCTCCCTTTTCCTATCACATATCGGAAAGGCATTTGCTTTCAATAAAAAAATTTTCTGCCTAATGTAATGTTTAATAATAAAAATAAGCAGCATGCATTTTGATGAGACTGTCTATCAGCTTGTAAGCTTATGCACAAACATGAGCCCAGCCCTTCCCAAAATGAAATAAACACTTTTGATTGTTTTGTACACCAATAACTTCACACATTCTGTGGCTGTGATGGCTCACCTTGAAAAACTGCTAAGTTGACTGCTTTTTTTTGACACCGATCGAGTCCCGTAATAAGTATGACTATTGCCATTTTTGTTAAACAGATTTTTGCCAATGCAATCTCTTATTTTTCATCTTTACATCTTTTATAATACCAGCATCATGTAGTGCACATGTTTAATTGTAATAGACATATTGCACAGGCTTTCAGAATTGACTAACGGCTCTGTCTGTTTATTCAGCAGTAAACATTCGTAATCAATACAAAGAGTAAAGATCAAACGCCCAACAAGGTCTACTCGTGATTATTCCAATAGCTTGTTTTCCCCCACGGGATAATCAGATATGACTTTTTCTGGTAATGCCGACCAAGTCAATAGCAACAGGTCTGTAAGCTTAAACCTGCTTGGGAGTAGGCTTTTCATGTAAACACAATTTAATCTTTTTAAGCGGTGTTGATACTTAAAATCTATCCCAGCCACTGCTACTAGTTCCTTACTGAACCAGGATCTATAACAATTTAAAATAATAGTATACAATTAATTGGAAAATTATATTAATGTTGTGTTGTGGACACACAGCCAGTTTTACCGATTGAGAGATTTATTTGTGATGGAATAATTTTTGCAGTCTTACACACACACACACACACACACACACACGTACAGTACAGTTAATCTGAGCTGTGCATTAATTTGAGTGGTAACCGAGATTAATTATGGGAGTGGCTTGATGCAGCGCAGGAGATAACTTACTCTCAACTCTTTAGAAACTTTAATGCTGTCACGTAATAAATCCGCTTAAAGGATAAAATGAAAGGATTTGCCAATTACAACATTGAAGTAAAAATGGAAAGCTTGCACAATAACTAGAAATCGTGAAGAAGAAGAAAAATACAGTGCATTTCATTGATCTTTTATAACTTTCATATTGTTTTGGTCGCTTGGCTGTTTATAAAAGTCCAGAAATTTGTCATGTTTTTCATCAGGTGTCTTTTTTAATTATATGATGTCATTACGTTTCTGTATTGTCACCAGCCAATCGCTGCATTGCTGATCATGGTTTCGAGTATCGATACATCTACCCTCTTGAGGCTACACGCACAGTAATCTCAGACAACTTAATCCAGATATTTTATTCACATCCACAAATTCGTTTGAAGAACCAAATTAGCCAGAGTTCATTTAGAAAGTCTGGTTGCAGTGTTGTCATGTGGACAATGAAACCGGAGATTTAAGCTTGTTATATCAGAACTGGAACCGGCAATAACCTTTTTTTTTTTTTTTTTTTCAGGCTTCTGACTGGCCAACATGGCTTTACGTTTAGGGTTATATTGCCACCTGTTGGTTTGGCATGCTCTTGACAGTGCTTCAAAGCGAGTTTTTGCGTTTTCATGTGGAGTTTTATTTTAATTTTTTTAAACAGAAGAGGGAAAACTGTTTATAAAAATGCACGTGTACGTGTGGACTAGGCCTTAGTAGTCCAAATTAAAACTTTACCACACTGTAAACTGTGCAGTTAAGTATAGGCTAATGCTGCGTTCCAGGCAGGTTTTTGAGCCGTAAGTTACAACTTCAAACCACGACTCAACTTTGTAGCGTTCCAGGCAAAGTCACGCCAAACTGCCTGAGCACAAGGAATTGTGGTTGCTAGATGTAAAAAAAGCATGGCGGACCGTACGGGGCTTATGCTCATTTACATGTATGACTACATGTAAATGACATGCATGTATGTATGACTTTCTTTAGACTAACACAAAAATATATATATTAATAATCTCTTTGGATTTATATAAAAAATGGATGAGACCATCCAATTTTTATGCTTCAAAAATAATGCAAAGCAAACATGACGGTAATCCACATGACAGTTGATGAAAGTCTTCTGAAGCCATATACAGTATGTATGATAAAAACTTCTAATAAATATATAGAACTTCATGCTTGATGTCAGCAGTACATTGTACACTTCTATCTTGAGCTTCAGAATGCATGCTTTAGGGGAGAGAGTGGGGCACAACCTGCTTTTTGACTTTCTCAGTTTGTGTAAATCCACTTAGGATTCAGAGTATTTATTTTTTTTTCTCACATTAATTTCACACAAATGTCTAGTACAAATATGTTGTTTTATTTCATTAATACAGTGTATACTTTTTTTTTTCTCCATTTACCCCGAAAGAATGGAAGTGAAATGTGACAACACCATAGGTGGGGTACATTGTAACATGTGAGGGGCACAATGTAACATGACATTGATACAATCAAAAAATATCCAAGACAAACTTAAATATTTTGTCAATAAAATACAATGATTAACTTTTTCAAATAAAATAACAGCTTTTTAATAATTAAATCCCTTTAATAAATATATAGTTGAAGTTGAAATATATACTTTTTAAATAATTATTCCTTTTTAATAATTAAAAATAAACAACTTTTTAAGTTTGACAACAAACACTGCAAAACACAGCTATACAGGATAGTTCAAAACATAATAATAAAAAAAGAATTTCTGAACATTGACTCTCAGATTCTTCACCTTTTTCTCATGGTTTCTTAATAGAATTCATAAAAGTATAGAATGAAAAGCATAGTTCTAAAAGGGGCACATTGTAACGCAGTGTGACAACATGCCCCACCTGCACAACTGGGATTTAAACCCGGCTTGTCTTCTGCTGGTTATCAGCATTAAAGAACAATCTCAACTGATAAATAACAGATATAAGATTAAAACGATATTATATTTGTCTAATTTTAAATAAACACAAAAAACAAATATGAAAAATTAACTTAAGTATGATATTTACTTTTGCTATGGTTAAATAAATGTTCAGTGATATCTTCCAAAGATTTTTAAATTTGTGCAATTTTATCTCTTTATAGTGTTGATATGGAAACTAGTAAATACACTAAGTTTCCTGCTGGCATATGTGGAAAGATTTAAACCATGTGTGTTGCAACTAGCCTCATGTTAGGTTGTGCCTCGTGTTAGGTTGTACTCCGTTCACCCCTACAACATGCTGAAGTTGCACTTTTCAATGTTCTCATTAACCCATGTATTACCACTGGCCGTAAGTGATTGTTTACAGTTTAAAATATTACTGTTTTTCTAACTCAGATCTATCGTTTTGCTTCAGAATGCATTGGTTTATGAACTAAGGTCATAGCCGTCATGTCCCCTTTGTGTGTTTTTTGAAGTGTCAACTTAGATTCACTTACATTATATGGAATCACAGAGATGAGTCATTTTAGTATCTTTGTTTGTGTTCATCTGAAGAAAGAAAGTTAACCAAATGACTCATTGGTGAGAGATTTTTCATTTTTGGGACGAGTAATATCCCTTTAATGGTTGCTGTTGATGAATGATGATACAGAAGCTTAAAATAAAGATGGGGAAACCTTGTACACCCTTGAAAGTCTTTGGATACACATGCTGTCATTTTCCTGAAAAACCTGTGTAGGCCTATTACACCAACTAAAGTTTTATTTCCACTCAGCTAAATGACAAGGCAGAAGAGTCGATTTATTGACTCAGATCAAGTATGAACAGTTCTACAAACACTTGTTTTAGCGCTTCCTGTTTCCTGTTTCCTCTCTTTTCACAGATTAGCCTTTTAATTTTAACAATACACATCTGATGCACATTATCTCAGCCTTGAGGTACACATTATAAGCCAGCTCATTGAGTCATTCGTTGTCTGGCCTCGGCCATGGTTTTGTTTGCTTATCTTACATGTTCCTGTGTTTCTGTTGTCTGTATGGGCTCTTTTGGCTCAATAATGTGCTTAAACTCTTGTTCATGCAACTTACCTATTCCTGTTATTGTGTTCGTTTCCTGAAACTCTCTGGCTCTGTGTGTGTGGACTTATCTGGATACTTACTGTCTCAATGACATATTGTACTAAGATAAGTGACTCTGTTTGTTCCACTGAGCTTCTCTGACGCCTTATGTTATTATTTACCTGGATGTTTATCTCTTTGGATGCTATTTTTATTGAAAGTCTGTTTTTATATACTGTCTTATTTAACTTTTGTTGTTTATATATCCTAAGTTTCTGAAACAGGAATTGATTATGAGGAAACTCCTGTACTCCGGTTTGTCTAATATATTGTTACAGGCCAGACCATCGAAATATGGACCTAGCAGGAGTCAGTGAGGAGGATCAGTTGTGCACCATTTATCAAAATGGCCGCAGTATGGAGAAGAATGTGAAGGAATTTGCAGAGGAGGACCGTGGTGAAGTATTTTTACTTTTTACTCAAGTGCATTTTTCAAATATATGTACTTTGGGTTTTTTTTGTGGAAAACTTTTTTCACTACATTCCAAAGCAAAATATATAAAGTCAAACTTTTTACTGTACTACATTTTATAAAAGTGTTTTTTAAAAATACTTAATTACATTAAAATTGTAGTACTTTCTTTCTTATACTCAAGTAAAACTTTTAATGAGCACAGTCCAGTGTCGGCTCCAGCCCCTGAGCACGACACAGTTTCAGAGTACCAAGGAGAAGACAAAGGAGGAAAAAGTCCTCCCTTGAACATCCTGAAAGAATCTCAAATCCGATTGTCGTCCAGAACTTTTTTTGCCTCAACTAGAAGGGGAGACAAGAAGACCTCTAGAAACATGATCAGCAGGATTTTCAGATGTATTGACATAATACCACTGGCTTGTATTTGTGATTTTCCTGATTAGCTGGACATGATTTGCAACAAACACATGAAATCTTCTGGATTCATTGTTAATATATGCTAGTACAACCTGCGAGTCAGTCAGTCCAAAATAACTCTTGATCGATCTCCATTTCCAGTTCAGTCTTTAACATAACGGGCAGAAACTACAGCAGTAGACAATTCCAGTCTTGGAATACTTTTGATCTTTGTGGGTGAAACTCGCGCTTTGGCCATTACGAGACTACAGTGTACTTCGTCTTTGTCATTCTTGAACCCAAGATAGGACCCACTTTATATTAGGTGGCCTTAACTACTATGTACTAACATTTAAACTAATCATTTGATACAATACACTTATTGTGTACATGCATGTTTTACATGTGCTTACATTTAAAAAAGTACCAGTATGTAATTACATCTGTAATTAATTTCTGTAGTTACATTTATAATTACACCGTTGACACTTCCTTTACACCTAACCCTACCCTTAAACTTACCCATACCACCACACCTGTCCATAACTTTACCCGTAACTTTACCTGCAATACAATATGAACACAATAAGTACATTGTACTTAGGTTGCCACCTAATATAAAGTGTGACCCTAAGATAAGAACATGCACCATACCCTAGGTTGCTTGCATCCGAGAAATGGTGGAGTTCTGTCCAGATGATGTTACTGAAAGATGGCGGATGATAGCATCTTTGAATGATGAAATCTTTCAGGTCCTGAAAACTACTTTTCCACTCCTCACACCATAGGAATAAGTCATCAGGAAGAGGATCGTCCTAACCCATATTTCTACGACACAACTCCTGTAAAATACACTTTCCTTTCAGAAGGAAAGAAGCAACAAACCCTATAGGGTCAAACAAAGAAGCAACAATTAACAAAATACCCTGATGTGTTGAAGGCTGGTCATTCAGTTTGAGATCAAAACTGAATGTGTCATCTTTCGTAGACCACTGAGTTCCAAAAATATATCCTGTTACTTCAGGATTCAGGTTAAGTGGTTTGGTATTTATTGCCCACTCTGAAGAATCCACACAGTGTAGAACTTCTTTCTCATTTGAATAAAAGGATTAGTTCACCTCAAAATGAAAATTGAAGGTCAGCTAGCAGATATATATTGACAATCCTGGTCGAAGTGCTCTGGGAATATTGGAAATATCACACAGAAGTTAGTGACGCGGGACAACAGTTGCTCTTTCTCCATTCAACTGTATTATGATTTCGTCTTACTCTGCGTCTCGCTAAGGGTCCCAGAGTGACGCGGCTGAACTGTACTGCCACCTTGTGTCCGTTCTGTGTAACATCATGTCATAGCGCTCTTGTGCATTCTCTCAATCATTTAATTTACAATAAAAGGAAAGAAAACAAAACAAAAGATAATCATCTCAACAAAACTTATTTTTGTGAGTGTCACATCCACCCCGACAAACAAAAATGGCTCCCGACATTTTCCCATTAAAACAAAATTAAAACTCCTACTCTGTTTGTTTCCTAGTAAACTTGTGTAGTGACGGGCATCTAATATGCGCAAGGCATGAACACATGAGGTGTATAGGCAGTAGGTAGAATGAACTGTCTATGCATATGTGGCATGAAAGGTAGGGGTGGGGTGAGGTAGACTGTGAGGAAATGGACTCTACATGGGTTTGTAAGGGGGGTTGGCCCAGTGACTCATAAGTGAATATTGGTGTGTAGGTCTTTTCTCTCTAACTGACCTCCTAACCTCTCTTTGTGTCTCTTCTTCAGGCCAGGTCCTAGTAGAGGGAGAACTCAGTCTTTCCTCTTGTACTTGCTCCTCATGTACATTTATCTCATCCTCTTCAAGCTGAGATAGGTAAGTATCCCCAAGTTGTTCACTTTTCTGTGCTTCTTCCACTACCTCCACTTCCCTGTCCTCTGTATTCTGTTCATCCTCTTCAGGCTGCGGTAGGTAAGTATCATCCGATGGTTCACTTGTCTGTTATTCTTTTCCCACTACTTCCATTCCTCTATCCTCTGACTGTTGTTCTTCTTCTTCAGGAAGGTGTATCTCTCGCCCCTCGGGTAAGTATGTGTCCATCGATACAGTTTCCCTCATAGGTAATGTACTTGACCAGTCTTTAAGAATCATTGTCTGTTTCTTTGGAGTCTGATTAGGTGCTTTTGCAGGAGATAACTTTGACATTGAATTTTGCTCTCTCCTTGAGATTACTGATCTGTTATGTCCAGCTTGATCCTTTTCCCTTGTGATTACAGGTGCTCTCAGCCAATAACCTCTTGTCCACTCATCATCGTCCGTGTCCGTGTCTCATCATTGTCAGCAGAGCTTGTCCTCTGTTGCGGTTGTCGTCGTCTCTGACGGGGAGCTACCACAGAGTCAGCTGGCTGTGTCAAACTCTCAACAGGTAAGTAATTTACTAACAGCAGCAAGTTTCTGTGTATAGTCCTATTCCTCACACTCGGATCTCCTTCAGGATGAATGACATATACAGGATTGTCTGAGATTTGCTCTTTCACCACATAAATCCTCTTCTCCCAGTATGAGCGTAGCTTACCAGGTCCTTACCCTCTGATCATAGTGAGACTTGTATGGAGTCAAAGTAATGCCGCATAGATTTGCAAAATAATAAAGTTTTGCAAACAAAAATAAAGCATTGAAAGAAGAAAATAAGTTTTGCAAAAGAAAAAAAGTATTGAGAGAAAATAAGTTTTGCAAACAAAAATAAAGAATTGTAAAAGAAAAATAAAGTGGTTTCATTTGCAATGCAACTTTTATTCTGTGTTTCCTCTATTTTGAGATCTTTCAGAGGATCTGGTTTTGTTTGATTTGACTTGGAGGCCTCACTCTCTGACTTTGTGCTAGTTGTCTTCACCACTTCTGACCTGAGCTGTGTGCTGTGTACATTGGTTACGGTCTATCAGCGTGAAGGACCAAGTCCTTTCATTCTCTCATTTTCCTCACTAGTGATTTTCATCACATAACGCAGAATCATCTCATCAGTGACCTCTCTGTTTGCCAACAATGGTTTGAGTTCTCTACGTACGTCGGTGTCCTTGTGCCCAAAGCCTTGGTACACAGTATGTAGGAAAACATCTTGCACTGTAGCTGCAGTGTACTTGATGTCTGTATCAGGTAAGAGGTCAGAGGGTTAATAACAGAATGCCTTTTATTTCTAAATTATTAAATTTTTTTATGTAAAAATCATACTAACAATATAAGTACACCTCAGGAAACATTATAAAATAATAGAAAAATGCCATGCCATGGGACCTTTAAAGCTAGGAAACTCCCCAGTCATGTCCAACTCTACAACCTCAATTTTGCTCCATTTGTGAACAATCCACTCTGGTAATTTCTTGAGTAGTTTATAGTTTTCTCAGTCATTCAAAATAGCCAAACCTTTGACATGTGGAATAGCTTCAACACAGCCTTGTATAAAGTCAGCAAACTCTCGCAAAGAAAGAGGATCATTTACTCCCACTTTATGCCATCTCATGAGTTTTTCTCGAAAGGCTCTCTGAATAATGAACAGATTTCCATACCTCGCCTCCAGGACCTTCCAGGTGCCCTGATATGTTTCTTCAGAATTTCTATAAAATAAACCTTACACAGCTTTTCGAGCTTCTTCAACAAGGTTTTCAAGTAAACTTCTGGCTCGCTGGAAATAATTTATGATCAATAAGTGCTGTGAAGGACATTTTCCAATCAATGATCTTCAAAGGACCACTAGTGAAAGTCGTTGGCTCTGGAACAGGTAATTATGCTTAGGGAGTTTGATAACACTTGAGCTAAGTTCTCAGTCTCTTGAGTTGTCTTTACCTTATGAAGCACTTCCATGAGAATGGAATGTTTTTCCATCAGAATTCAGAGGGGATTTGTTATCGGCCTCTCCCCATCCAGACCGAGTTGCATTACCTCTCCCCTCCTCATCTTCAAGACTGCTCTCACTTTTGTTGTAGTCCTTGACTCAAGCTGCAGCTACCTTAACTTCCTTTTCTGCTTGTAGCGTCTGCAACTTTGTCCTTTCTGCCTCGAGTCTTAGGTGCATCTCTTTTTCTTTCTGTTTCATCTCCGCTTCGTTCAGCTTCCAGTTATTCTCCATCTTAACTAATCAGGCTTGCTAATTGTGAATTTCTTGCATAGCCCTCACTTGCTCTACTTTGGCTGCGAGGTCTGCTTCTGCGTTGGCTCGCTTACTGGAAACTTTGGAGGAGGTATCTGATGTCGTTAATAAACATTCTGAAGTCTGTGATAATTCTGAGATGATAGTATCTGTATCAGTGCAACCAAAGATAGATTCATACTCATCTTTATTTAATATCTGCCTTACTCTCTCTTTCGCAACTTCTTTTTTATGGATTTCATCAACAGTTTTTATTCGTTTGCTCACCAAATCACTGATTTCTGCGGTCAGAGTGGCACAAACATCTACTCTTTTGATGATCTCTGGCGTTGTAGCGTGTCTAGTTTGAATGTCCTTTAAAATTTGTTCAAGCTCTTCACCTGTGCATAAGCTTTCAATTTAGGCCTAGTTTCCTTAGCTGTCTGCTTCCAGATGTCATAAGCCTTGTTAAAACCTCTTATGCTTTTTTGTCTCCTGTTTATGCATCTCTAGGCCTTTCTCTGTACGATTTATTTTTCGAGAACTTGATCTTGATCTACCCTGTTGCATTCCTGTAGAAATGTTTAAATCCTTATCAGGAACTGACTTTTTACTTGCTTGTGCTGCCGTTTTCTCAACTGTGTTTTCCATTTTGTCTGTCTACGAACTTAGAGCAATAACTTACTCATATCTGACATCTAAAATTACACTCAAATATTTTAGCAAACAGGAATAAAATGCATTATTTTATTATACATTTTGACATTCAACCATTTACACTTATTCATGTTATGCATACCACAAATATAAACCCAGCATTAAACTATGGCAGTCAATACTTTATAAGACGAATACTCAAATCCATAACTAATCAAAAATCACCCTTCGTTTATAAACTTAATATAAAATTCAGAAATGTTTACAAGCCACAACATCTCTGAAATTGTAAATGTTTCACTTAATCAAAGTTCATTCTTTGCAGTCATCTTTCAATATTTCATGAATAAAGAGCATTCCAAGTTGACTGTTGTCTGATGTGATGCAAAAACAGTGACACGATGAAAGCTTTGGCTGCATTGTCGGAGCCCACTCAAGCGATGAAACAACAGCAATGTGATAAAAACGGCATGTGTAGCAGCGAGTTTTACTGTCACGGCCCTTTGGCGTAGAAGAATGAGGCAGAGAGTTTCCGACGGGTGCCCTTGATTTATTTTTTACTCTGACACAATAAAATTAATTGCTGAAGCATTCATGGTTTCAATTCTTTGTTGCAAATTCTCTCCATGCACCATAATAATAGCATCACAGCACATGGCACCGTAAAACTACAAATAAAACAAATAAAAAAGAAACAAACATAAATATCAAGAATAAATAAACTTAAACAACATTCACAATATAAACAAACATTCACTACATTAACTACACATTTAACAATGTTCAAATTAATCAACAAATCTTACCAAAGAAATACATGAAAAACAAACTAAGCATACCTCGCTCTGCTTGCCAAAGGGATACTAAAGCTTGAACCATTTTCCCAAGTTGGTGTTAGCTCGAGAACAAACGTGAACTACTTTTGCTCGGTTTCCTTTTTACCTATACACATTTATTGCTCCATCTAGTTGTGGCGCAAAGCGAAGCAAATTAACGGAGAAGGTCATTTCCCCGATGTCGGACAATTTTAAAGTTGGAAGAGAACATGAGATGTTCTATATGAGATGAGTTTATATATTGTTCTATAAACTCATAAAAAGAGATTTTTCAGCACTGAGTCGGTACTTCCACATACGTCACAGCCATGACCTTTCCAACGTGATGACATCATACGTAGCGAAGAAGAACAACACAGAAGTCACGCATTTGAGGTTAAAAAATATATATATAAATGTTAATTTTTTTTTTTAAGGAAATGACCGATGGTTTTGCTAGATAAGACGCTAATCCTCAACTGGGATCGTGCAGAGCCCTCTAAAGCCCTTTGAAACTGCATTGATTTGGACCTTCCACCTGTTGGTTGCCATTGAAATCCATTATGTGAAGAAAAATCCTGGAATGTATTCCTCAAAAAAACCTAATTTCTTTTCGACTGAAGAAAGAAAGACTGAACATCTTAGATGAGATGGGGGCGAGTAAATTATCAGGAAATTTTCTAATCCTTTAAAAGGATAAAAAAAATACAATCTGTTTCAATTGAGCACATACGTTTTTTCTTATGCATATTTTTAGAATTTATGCATATCTTGGCATTTCCATCCAGCATTTTTTTGATGTGATATCCCCAAAATTGTGTAACAATAGGTCGATGGAAACATGGTATGACCCTGTGTCCAAAATTACAACATCATCAGTGGTTACATGTAAATATATTTAAATATAAAGTAATCAAGATTACTGCTAGGCACGATTCAGTATCTCTGGACATTGGCAGGTCCTTAGCATTCTACTTAACACTTAGCACTACTAAATTCTATCTCCTTGGACAGACTGCATCATTACGAGAGACATTACGAGAAACGTTGACATTCTCTTTGAATCGTGGAAAGGACAAACATAGTGAGGGAAAAGACACCTACAGTTTTCAAAAATAATTATTGACACATTATATTCATACTGAAATGCTGGTGATGTCAGGGTGATACACTGTGCACAGACAGGTGCCACTGCTGTATTCATAAATACAGTCTTGAATATATTTTAATCTTCTCAGTAAAATTGATTTGATATAACTTTGATTTGAAATGTACTTTCAATTTATGATTTAATTCAATTTATGTTGCTTGCAAAAATTATTTTTCTTTTATTTATTTGAAATGGCTGTAAGTGAGGAAAGATCATTTTTGGATGGACTTTTGGCATCTACGTGCTGGGAATTAACTAAATACTAACCAGACATATTTTGACCCTTTGGTGTGGCCCAGCACTGAAACATCAGCTGAAAACCAATGGCGTAGTTTAGGACGGGCCAAGACAGGAACTTTCAAAGCAGGGCAAACAGTCAGTGTTTTTTCAGTTCTCTGCTTCTGATTGATCAGGCATGTTTGCAATATGTGGTCTTACTTTCTGCAACTAAATGTAGGTGGAGACTGCAGATTTACAAAAAAGTACATGTGCTCCATTGCATGTTTGTGCTGCAACCTAAGGCCAAACCCACTGGAGTCATTTCCCAATCCTCCATCCCCCTCATCCTCCACTTCCTTCCATCCCTTCCTGTCTACTCTCTTGATATCTTTGTCAATAAGAAAGAGGCCCAAAAAAAATCAAGTAGTGTACAGTCCAAAATCTAAAGATTATGTAACACATTCAGCATGGGTTTAGAATACCTTTCTATCAATGTCATCGCATAACAAAACAATGCTTTTCAGTGCTTCAAGTGCATTCCAGCTTTCCAATTGTTGTGTGAGTTCTTGCCTGGTTCACATCAGCTCATAAGTAACATAAGTAACATTTAAATACCTTAAAGACTAACTTTTCATATGCAAACTTCTGTTTTACCTTGTCTTACATACGTGTACTAATGTAGATCTTTAATTACTGTCAAGACTTACGTTAAAACGCACAAATGTATTTTTTAGCCCTATATTTTTTATGAAGTGTCTAACTAGTTAAAGCTTATCTGTGTAATTAACTTTCTTGCATAGTTCATCTTCATTGTTCATCATCACACATCTTCATTGATGTTATCATACATAAAAAAAAAAAATCTAATACTCAAAAACATGCTTTATTCATTCTTCATTCTCTGCCTGTAACAGAGAAATCACTTCATACTCACTGGAGCTATGCCAAATCCTTCACTGCTCGGAAGTATGACTCATCCTGAAATAGGCCTCGTTGTTGAAGAACTATGAACACAAACCCATTCATCTATCCAAGTGTATAAAGCAAAATTTCACAAGTTACATTCATTCAGATTCACACAAAATCCATCCAATGCATTGATTCACAAAGAAAATGATTTTATTTAAAACAATAGTCATTAAAAACTAATATATATATATATATATATATATAATTTTTTTTTTACGAATTAAATTGAAAAGAACAAATAAAAAAAGAAATCTGCAACTGCAACTTCATTCCTCTAAATTAGTTGACCTTGGAAAAAAACAAAAAACAAAACATTAAGTACTTATTTATAATGTTACCTGTATAAATGTAGCAAAACAAGATCTGTTTCAGACATACATATGTTTACGTGTGTGATCGGGAGCCTGGAACTTTGGGAATCAGGATTTGTTTTATCCTGTGGTAAATATTACATACAGTAATACAATAAGAAATGAAACATAACAATCATAAAAATAGATAAACAAACAGTATGGTAAAATGGTAAATGTGCTTATGTGAAACACTCCAAGTGTAAACACAATTCTCTGAGGTACAAGTTTGAATCGCAGAGATGTGAAAATGAGCACGGTAAAACAGTGCAGACATCATTGTATAACAGTGAAACCATTATCCTCCTGTACGAGTAGAGAAGAAACATGGCATCTTCAGTTTAAAAAGTCTTTTGGGGGCTGATATTTCTGAGCCTGGTGGTTATGGATTGCTAAGTGCTTTTTCATTCAGAAAAAGGAGTTTTCACATGAACAACAGTTCCCTGACTATAATCAGAGCCGCCGTAACGGGGCTTTAGCAATGATTCCAAGTACTCTGACAGAGGGAGAGACCCGGGCAGGAATAACAACTGAGGGGGCCCCAAAAGAGGGAACTGCTAGCTTTCATTGCTTGTAATTAATACAGCACATTCCAGTTGAGTTTTAAAGAAAGTGGGGGACTTGCTTAGTTTAACAGTCATAATATATTGTAGTGCCCTAGAGTGTGTGAAGCAACAGCCATTCTGTTGTTCTCACAGCATTATCAATGGTTGCACACTGAATGTTTTATGATCAATGGTTGCATGAATATAAATGTTTAATTTAAAATTATGTACAGTAGAAATAATTTCCAAATGTGGTGCTTAAATATATTTTTCTCAAAATCAAAAATGTTACAAATGTTTTTTTTGTTTTTTTTTATGTGAGGAGTGTTACTGGAATCTGTGTGCATCTGCTTTCTTTCCCTGTGCTTGCGTCCCTGATAGACTAACACCTGTTTCCAATCTAAACACTAACCAGACATTTTTTTACCCCTTGGTGTGGCCCAGCACTGAAACATCAGCTCAACCAATGGCGGAGTTTGGGACGGGCCAAGACAGAAAGAGTTTTCAGTCTTTTCAAAGCAGGGCAAACAGTCAGTGTTTTTTTTTTTCTCAGTTCTCTGCTTCTGATTGATCAGGCATGTTTGCAATATGTGGTCTTACTTTCTGCAACTAAATGTAGGTGGAGACTGCAGATTTAGCCTGGTGAAAAGTACATTTAACAGTCATAATACAGTCATATTTTTCTCAAAATCAAAAATGTTGAAAAAGGTGTTTTTTTTTTTAATGTGAGGAAAGTTACTGGAATCTGTGAGCATCTGTTCTCTTTTCCTGTACTTGCGTCCCTGATAGACTAACACCTGTTTCCAATCGTCTATGTGGGCGCTGCAGAGAGCGTTGGGGGAGGTGATAGACAATACGGCGTTTGAGGTTTTCCGCACTCCAGTCCCAGACAATTTAGTGATCCTTGTTAGGGATGTTGGGTTACAATGTGTGCGACACAACATGCATTTTTGTTGACAAAATCTTTGATAACCTACTCAAGTTAAAAATGTGTATGTGTAATTTAGAGTGAAGGATACCTAAATCTTTTCTCCTGTTTAGTGGATATTCAGGGAGTGAAGGAAGTTATCTGTTGTTTTTTCTTTCTTTTAACAACAGGCGAGTTAGTGTTTATTCCCCTCCAGGTAGAGCTGTTTTTTGTTTCTTTGTTTGGGTCCTCCCAAGGTATTGTTTTATTTTCATAAAACATTATATTACATTTTATTTAAATTGCTATATATGAAAATAAAAGTAAAATACGCCACTTTGAACTCAAACCTCAACGTTTGGTATTGTGACTCTGTGGCTGGAAAGCTGGAGATCTTAAAGTCGCTCCACATTTTTATTTTGTTCGTCATTCCCTATTTACCCTAAGACCAGGTAGGATGCAACAATTGGGGCTCGTCCTCACAGTATTTTTGAAAGACCTGCAAATAGCAAGGGAGGGAAAAGTGGCCTCTTGGAGAGGTGAAATGGAGTTTACAACAACATTTATTTTATTTATAGAGCACATTTAAACAATATAGATTGATCCAAAGTGCTGTACAGTGTAAAAAGCAGGTCTACACAATAAAAACAACAATTACAGTCAAAGATCACTCCAAGGTTTTTGATTTGTGTGTGTTTACTGGTTGAGAGAGGACCTAACTGGACTTCCAGAGCAGCTAGCTAGTTAGTTAGCTGCTCCTCATTTAGCTAACAAATAAAATTATCATCCTTGATATCATTTACACATTTTAGTACACATCGAATGAAACAGTGGTGGCAAGCCTGTTGACAGACTTTACTCTTTCTCCTACCACAAAGATTTTTCACAGCTGGATTTTTCTAATTAAAGGTCCCGTTCTTCGTGTTTTTTTAAGCTTTGATTGTGTTTACAGTGTGCAATATAATGTGTTCATGTTTCGCGTGTAAAAAAACACAGTATTTTTCACACAATTTACTTATTTGTGTACCGCTGTTTTCACTGTCCTAAAAACGGGCTGATGACTTCCTTGTTCTATGAAGTCCCTCCTTCAGAAATACGTAACGAGTTCTGATTGTGCCAGCGGTTCCTGTGTTGTGATTTGACCGCAGCTTAGCGAACGTGGCATGGTTCCTGTGTTGTGATTCGACAGCAGCTTAGCGCACGTAACTTGCACGGAAAGGTCACTCCTCTTAACGGGAGATGTATGCGCTCAATGATCTCTACAGCGTCCCTGGGAAAGCCAAACAAAGGTGACTTGACTCCGGGATGAAAATAACAGTGTCTCGACGACATGGTGACAAACACAGTCAAACGCAACAATTCCTTTTCTCCACGCAACACTTCCTCTGCTCCACGTGGGACAGCAACAAGACCACGCCCCCTTTTTTTGCGTATTCTTGTGGGCGGAGGTTAGTCTGTTCTACTGTTCTACTGACGTAATTAATGAAGGAAGTACCAGGATGTAGTCCAAGCCGGCCGTTCGCTGTAGGCTTTGAAAGGGAACTTCTGTTAAATAAAATATCTCGCTTGGCATTGAACTTTGAGCTTTATAATTTTACAGGTATTATTTATGCTCTAACAGCAACATTACACACTAACTAAAATTAGAACAATGGGATCACGTAGAACGGGACCTTAAAATAGGACATCTAATTGGTTGAATTCTAGAGGATTTCCGGGAGACATGTGTTATGTTCTTTAACGGTCCATCTGGAAACAAAGATGCCGAGATGTCAAACTCCCTTATAGAAGAAGCAGCAGGATATCCATGGATCAAGGACTTCAAACAGTCAGAGAATCCAACAGAACAACTGGGCAGATGACAGAGACACGATAGAGAAACACCAAATGAAAAAACCCCCCCGAAAAACTGGAAAGCCCGTTCCCGAGATCCTTTAACCTGACTTAACCATTACATTGACATGTTAAGCCCAAACCAGAGGTCCGTTTCTAACAGCAAATACCATTTACCAACTTTAAACTTCATACACTTTAAACTTCATACTTCATAATTCTTCCAGAGTGCATCATTTGGAACCATGATAAGTTTTCTCTTAGTAATTTTTTGCAATATCGCACTCATGGTTAATGTTTGCGTTCTGCCGTCTGCTGTGTTGTGATCAAAATAGCGTGCGAGAGCGGTAGCACATGCGCAAAACAGTTTTGTGATACATGGAGATTTTGTCTCCATCAGTCTCCCCTGGTCAGAGGAGACTGATGGAGATGAAACTCTGTGATGAGTGAGCGGTACAGTTTACCTGAACACAAGAAAAAGGTAGTTCAGACTGAATTAGAGGCTATGCTGGATATGGGAGTGATAGAAGAGTCCAGCAGTGATTGGGCAAGCCCGATAGTTTTGGTCCCAAAACCTGAAGGCTCGATCCGGTTCTGTGTGGACTATAGAAAAGTAAACACGGTGTCGAAATTTGATGCGTATGTAGCCCTGAGTGTTTATTGCCCCTTTAGGTGTTTCATATAAATATTGCCCCTTTAAATTTTGAGCTTGTTAGTTCTATTAGTTCTGATAGGAAGCACTACGGTGACATGATAATACTGTTGCGATGTATTTTGAGAAAGGAGTTGCGAAACTTAGCTTCACCAATAGAGGGCACCCTAAGCACTACACTAGGCTGAGGATTGGTCACTGACGCGCGTAGAGTAAAAGAGCGCTCAGTACGTTATGAGTGAGTTGTGAGTGTACACGCTACAGAGAGTGTTCCTGATCTAACCTATCGTTTTCATATCTTCAAACAGGTAAGCTGAAGAAAAGTAACTCTAATAATACACGACAGTATGATGTGCTTATAAAACTGTAGTTTGTGCTAGAACTATATTGAGATGTTCAACGTTATGGTGGTTAAGAGTTTTTGCACCTAAAATGGCGGACGATCGTCTTAACAATCCTAATGGAAGCTCGTAACTTTCAGCATGAGTGAAAATGAGTAGCAAATGTTTAAAATACCATGATTGCTATAAAAATGTGAGACAAGTGACAGGTGATGTACTGAATCGATGTTTAAGGACCTGAAATAGGCGTGTGTTATGTTAAAGTAGTGAAGCTAAAACGCACGTGTGAATAGGCCTATAATCACCCCGCTCACGTGTTAACTCCATTTAGCGTCATCCCGTCAGCCATTAACAGTAAAAAGAGCATTTCATGGTCGACCATTGATTAAGAATCAGACTTAGTGTTAAAATGATTTAATTATCCATTTGCTGAGAATGTGATGTTAAAATATAGAAACTGATATTGGGTTAAAACTGTGATTTAATAAATAAAACTGATTAAAGTAATTCATACAATTATAAAAAGAAATAAGGAAAGTTTATATAATTATAAATACTGGATTAATGTGTATATATATACTGAATTGTAATTTTCAATGTTAATGAGAATGTAGTGAGAACGAGTTTGTACAGTACTCGCCGGTATTTGTTAACAGTGTAATGTGATATTTTTATTTACTATACTTACCTCTGCACCGTGTAAAAGTGAGCATTGAATATGTTTAGGTGTATTGTGTTTAGTGTTCATGGGTTTAGAGAAAGTAATTTTAAGGATTGTGTATATATTGTGTCTAGCCATGTCATGAATATGCATAAATGCTTGCACTTTGAGACATTATATTTGATACTGAGTTAAGAGAACTGATGCTAGTAGAGTAAAAGAGCGCTCAGTACGTTATGAGTGAGTTGTGAGTGTACACGCTACAGAGAGTGTTCCTGATCTAACCTATCGTTTTCATATCTTCAAACAGAAATAAATGTGTTGCAGAAAGGAAGAGCACCGCCTCATTCTTGAAAAGTGTAACATATTTTGGCGAGCCAGCCAAGAGGAGGCGACAGAGTGACCAGCACCATTAACCCCCCTCCTTCCCAACGAGTCGAACCTTGAACAAAATGGACGCCAGTCAGAATGTACGTGACAAAGTGAGTGCAGCTCTGTGGCAGTTAGGGGAAGATTCTCTCATTGATGTCTGCAGGTACCTGAAATGTGATGGCCTGGACAGTGGAGAGTCCCGCAGCAGGACACGGAGGGCGCTCATCAAGATGGCTGAATGTGCATTGGATGAGCTTGAGGAAAATACAGAGGGTGAAGACTTTAAGCGGTATTGTTCTGATGTATTAACATTCGTTGAGAAACAAAGTAAAAGACGTAGTCGGCCAGTTGAAGAGTCCCTGTCAGAGGAACCAGCTCCAAAGGAAGGACTGGAAAAATTCCTTTCACCACAAAGCTCTTATGTAAAGAAAACAGATTCGCCACTCAAGAGCCGACTAGAGCCAACTCGCCCATTGCCTGAGGTAACAATGCGAAGAGAGTTTAAAATATGTGGGCAAATTGGAGAAAGTGGTCAGAGGGATAAATTATCGTATCTCAGTTTAGTCCGCCAGATTGAGCTGGGGATAGAAAAAGGACACACACAGACTGAAGTAGTCGAAGCTGTAATCAGGGCTGTCAGTCCAGGGCTGCCTTTGAGAGACATGCTAGAGATCAAGCGTGGTCTGACTCTCAGTTCACTCCTCACCATCCTGAAAGGTCACTATCGGGTAGATAGCTCTACTGAACTGTACCACCAGCTGCTTAATATCTCTCAAGAGCCCAAAGAAACTGCCCTGAACTTTGTATTCCGTGCAATTGAGCTGAAAGAGAAGCTGTTATGGAAAGCAACGAATGAGGATACAGATGAACAGTACAGCAGAGCCATCATTCAACGCAAGTTCCTCCGCTCGATTGAAACCGGACTGTTGAGTGATTCTGTGAAATTCCAAATCCTGCCCTACCTCAGTGATGTGAGTATAACAGATGAAGAACTCATACAGAAAGTGGATGAGGCGGCTAAAGTTGAAAGTGAGAGACAAGAAAAACGGAAAAGATCCACTGCTGGTAAAACGCCCAGAGTGCAGGAGCTTCAAGCAGATTCTCAGGTAAAATCCACACCTGCCCAGAGCCCCTCTAAACTTAAGGAGTCCAACTCAACAGCAGCGGTCGCAACAGTAAAGGGAAACGAGACTAAGCCTGACAGCATGAATGCGCATCAGATGATGGAAGAACTTCGCAAAGAGATGAAGCAAATGTTTCTGGCTGTAATGGAAGCAAGCCCCCGTCCTCCTGAACCAAAGCAGAGACTGAAAGGCTGCAAGAAATGCAGAGAGGAGAGAGTAGGTGAGAGCTGTTCGCACTGTTTCAAATGTGGGCAGGAAGGCCACTTCTCTCGCGGATGCAGAACCTCGTCGGGAAACGGGCAGGGACTACTGAGGTGGGGCCAGCAGTAGTCCAAGAACCAGCGTCCCGAAACGAGCAGCCACCACCCAGCCCAGTCATTCAGCCTACAAAAGCCCTTGAAAAGCGAGCAGCTGGCACCTCATCAGCTGTAAGTGTAGTTAACTATATACCACCTCGATACCAGCCACAGTTAGTAAGCCTTGTAGGAAGTCGATGTATAGTGGACTGTGTCATGGACAATTGCCCAGTTAGAGCCCTGTGGGACACCGGAGCACAGTCCAGCATAGTGAATGACCCCTGGCGACTGAATAACCTCCCCCACACCGTTGTCAAACCCATCTCCGAGTTGTTGGGGGATGAGACCTTAACAGTTTTTGCTGCCAATGACACGCCCATTCCATATATCGGCTGGATTGAAGTAAGTTTCAGACTAGGCAGTGACCCCGCCAAGATGAACGATTTACAAGTGCCAATGCTAGTGTCAAGCGACCCAGCGGTTGCCAGTGACCCCATCATCGGCTACAACGTCATTGAGGCCATCATTAACAGAAATGAGGAAAAGACAAAAAGTGAAAGAAAGCAGTTGGCCCACAAAGTGAGTAAATCCCTTGCGATAACAGTGAAAACTGCTCATCGTGTGGTCAAATTGATGCAGAACGCTGATTCAGATTCGGAGACTGGTGTAGTTCGTACCGGTGGAAAAAGAGTGCCCTTACCAGCTAACCAAATCACCACTGTCTATATAAGAGCGCATGTGAGTTCACGAGCCCAAGGCCAGCACATGTTCTTTTCACCTGACTTGCTTAATCCTCCCCCAGAAGGTATTACCTACAATGATGTACTGGTGCAGATTCCAGAAAGGAGAGTTCCATACATACCCATCTCAATGACCAACACGACTGATCGCACCATCTGTCTGGATCGTCATAGTGTGATTGGATATCTGGAACCTGTCAAGACCGTATACACAGCGCCTATACAAATGAATGAGAATGAGACAACAGCTGAAATGAAGGACCGCACAGAGACACAGCCCAGTGAAGTAAGTAGCACACCACAGCAAGATAACACTCAAGCGAGTAGACCAACCTCATGGGATCCCCCTGTGGCTCTCGGCCATCTCTCAGAGGGACAGCAGGAGGCGGTGAGGAGGATGTTGCGGGAGGAATGTGAGGCATTTTCCTTCGACGGTGACGATGTGGGTTGTATACCATCACTCAAGATGCACATCACTCTCCATGATACGAGCCCTGTACAAAAGACCTACATGTCCGTTCCAAAGCCTCTTCACAATGAAGTTAAGGAGTACCTGCAGGATTTGTTGAGAAGAGGATGGATCACGCCTTCTCGATCTCCTTATTCGTCGCCAGTGGTGTGTGTCCGCAAGAAGGACGGTAGTCTTCGTCTCTGTGTTGACTTCAGAGAACTGAACCGCAAGTCAGTCCCCGACCGCCATCCGATACCGAGGATTCAAGATATGTTGGATGCTCTAGGTGGAAGCTCGTGGTTCTCGGTCTTAGACCAGGGTAAAGCGTACCACCAGGGTTATCTGGATGAGGAGAGCCGCCCTCTCACCGCTTTCATCACACCCTGGGGGCTCTATGAATGGGTGCGCATACCCTTTGGCCTGAGCTCGGCCCCCGCAGAGTTTCAGAGGAGCATGGAGCACTGTTTGACTGGCCTGAGAGACACGATTTGCCTCCCGTACCTGGATGACAACCTGGTACACAGTAGTAGCTTCAAGGAGCACGTGGAGCATATCCGTCTTGTTCTTCAACGTTATATGGCACATGGTGTGAAGCTGACCCCAAAGAAATGTGAGCTGTTTAAATCGAGTGTGAGGTTTCTTGGCAAGTTGGTGACAGGAGAGGGTTACACAATGGACCCCGCGGAGATGGCTCCAGTGCAGGCGTTAAAAGAGAAGACCCCTGCCACAGTGGGTGATGTGCGCCAGATCCTTGGGTTCCTCTCCTATTACAGACCCTTCATCCCCAATTTCTCCCGTGTGGCCCACCCGCTGTATGACTTACTCACTGTCCCTAACCCCGAGAAGTGCACTCCAGACCCGACCGTGAAGAAGCCTCGTAAAACAGGAAAGAAAAACAAGGGTCACTTACCATCGCAGACACCGATACAGTGGACCAACTCTCACCAGGAAGTGTTGAACCAGCTAATAGATGCACTCATGAAGCCCCCTGTCCTTGGGTATCCTGATTTCACCCAGCCGTTTGTATTACATTGTGATGCATCCCAAGTTGGTCTGGGTGCGGTGTTATATCAACGACAGCAGGGAAAGATGAGAGTGATCGCCTATGGCTCCCGCACCCTGAGTCCATCAGAGAAGAGGTACCATCTGCACTCTGGAAAGCTAGAGTTTTTAGCGTTGAAGTGGGCCATCTGCGAACGTTTCCGGGATTATCTTTATCACGCTCCATCGTTTGTGGTATATACAGATAACAATCCACTGACGTACGTTCTCACCACCGCAAAACTCAACGCAACAGGACACAGATGGGTGGCGGAGTTGGCTGATTATAACTTTACCATCCGGTACCGCCCAGGCAAGAACAACTCCGATGCAGATGGGTTGTCACGGATGCCCTTGGATATTGAGGACTACATGCGTTGCTGTACGGCTGAGGCCAGTCAAGATGTAATAAGTGCATCCATGGAGAGGGTCATAGCGGAACAGAGAAACCCTTGCCGTGGTGTGGGGTTGATTCAGCTCAGTGCTTTGAGCCTGGTGAAGGACAGTGAAACCAGCCAACCTCTCACTGCAGATCATATCCGCAAAGCACAGGAAGAGGATGACATCTTGTCAAGAGTCCTCTGGTACAAGTCACAGAGCAGGAGGCCAAGTAGAGCTGAAGTGAAAGCAGAGAACCCTGCAGTGGCCATACTGCTGAAACAGTGGCTAAAGGTTCATATGGGTCAAGATGGTGTTCTGCGCCGTAGAACATCCCGTCGAGAACAACTGCTGCTTCCCAAAGCTTATCATCCGCTGGTCTTCAAAGAACTACATCAGGACATGGGTCACTTGGGGGTCGAAAGGACGCTTGACCTGATTCGAGAACGGTTCTACTGGCCACAAATGAGTAGGGACGTTGAACATTTTGTCAGTAAAGTGTGCGAATGTCTTAAGAAGAAGAAACCGAGTAAGCAGACCCGTGCACCTCTGGTGTCCATTCAGACCACATATCCATTCCAGCTTGTCTCCATAGACTTTCTGCATTTGGAGAAATGTAAGCATGGGTATGAGTATATATTGGTGGTCATGGACCATTTTACGAGATTCGCGCAGGCCTACGCGACAAGGAACAAAGCGGCCAAGACTGTAGCTGACAAGATTTTCAACGACTTTGCTCTTAAGTTCGGGTTTCCCAGTAGACTACATCACGATATGGGTAAAGAGTTTGAAAACAGGTTGATGGCCAGCTTGAAGAAACTCTCTGGCATCCAGGGCTCGCACACAACACCATACCACCCCCAGGGTAACGGGCAGGTGGAAAGGTTTAACCGTACCCTGTTGTCTATGCTGCGCACCCTGGAGGACAAGGAGAAGGAGGATTGGACAAAGAACTGCACAAAGAACGAGGCAACGGGTTACGCGCCCTATTACCTTACCTTTGGACGTTCTCCTCGCCTGCCCATTGATCTGTTGTTCAATCTGGAAAAAGATGAGGCCCATGACACCTATGAGGACTACGTGAGTCATTGGAAGACGAGAATGCAAGAGGCATACAAGATCGCGGCAAAAACAGCTGTCAAGGGAGCAGTTCGGGGAAAAGTCCTCTACGACAGAAAAGTGCAGGGGAGAGACCTCCACCCAGGCGACAGAGTTCTCCTTAGAAACCTCACACCCAGAGGGGGTCCTGGAAAGATCCAGTCCTACTGGGAGGGCCAAGTGTACAAGGTGAAGGAGAGAAAAGCTGATGGCAGTCCCGTTTATGAGATCAGTCCAGAAAATGGTAAAGGAAGAGACAGAGTGGTTCACAGAAATCTTCTGCTGCCCTGCGATTTCCTTCCTCTTGATCAGCCACCAGCAGAGATTCGTCAGCCGCAAAAAGACTCCCAGAGCTTTCCAAAGGGAAGAACCAAGCCACCTCGACAGCATCAGCAGCAGCCTGAGCAGAGTGACACCTCCAGCGACGAATACAGCGGCAACTACCAGTGGCATCTCAGACCTGGCCGAGGGAGACGGCAAAGACCGGGTTCACTGAATCCTCTAGCAGAGCCTTTTCAGCCTCAGCATCATGAAGAGGATGTGCCACTACAAAGCGAAGAGGATGTGCCACTACAAAGCGAAGAGGATGTGCCACTACAATCTCAGAGACCTGACTTGAGCCCTGATAGGCCTGAGCATGGTGAATCCGAGGCAGACCCTTTGGTCCTGATGCAAAGTGAGCAAAAGCCAGTAAGACAGCGACCCCAGAGACTGAGACATCAGCCTGTGGTACTGAGTTATGATACCCTGGGTCAACCGTCCTTGGTACAAAGAAACTGTAAGGTAACAGAGACTCAGTTAACACAGACTAAAGGTTACTGGAGGCCTTGGATGGCTGAAGTGTTCTAATGAGATGTTTTACTTGTTCACAGAAATGTCAGGAGACATTTAATTTTGTGGAGGAGAGTGTAGCCCTGAGTGTTTATTGCCCCTTTAGGTGTTTCATATAAATATTGCCCCTTTAAATTTTGAGCTTGTTAGTTCTATTAGTTCTGATAGGAAGCACTACGGTGACATGATAATACTGTTGCGATGTATTTTGAGAAAGGAGTTGCGAAACTTAGCTTCCCCAATAGAGGGCACCCTAAGCACTACACTAGGCTGAGGATTGGTCACTGACGCGCGTAGAGTAAAAGAGCGCTCAGTACGTTATGAGTGAGTTGTGAGTGTACACGCTACAGAGAGTGTTCCTGATCTAACCTATCGTTTTCATATCTTCAAACAGGTAAGCTGAAGAAAAGTAACTCTAATAATACACGACAGTATGATGTGCTTATAAAACTGTAGTTTGTGCTAGAACTATATTGAGATGTTCAACGTTATGGTGGTTAAGAGTTTTTGCACCTAAAATGGCGGACGATCGTCTTAACAATCCTAATGGAAGCTCGTAACTTTCAGCATGAGTGAAAATGAGTAGCAAATGTTTAAAATACCATGATTGCTATAAAAATGTGAGACAAGTGACAGGTGATGTACTGAATCGATGTTTAAGGACCTGAAATAGGCGTGTGTTATGTTAAAGTAGTGAAGCTAAAACGCACGTGTGAATAGGCCTATAATCACCCCGCTCACGTGTTAACTCCATTTAGCGTCATCCCGTCAGCCATTAACAGTAAAAAGAGCATTTCATGGTCGACCATTGATTAAGAATCAGACTTAGTGTTAAAATGATTTAATTATCCATTTGCTGAGAATGTGATGTTAAAATATAGAAACTGATATTGGGTTAAAACTGTGATTTAATAAATAAAACTGATTAAAGTAATTCATACAATTATAAAAAGAAATAAGGAAAGTTTATATAATTATAAATACTGGATTAATGTGTATATATATACTGAATTGTAATTTTCAATGTTAATGAGAATGTAGTGAGAACGAGTTTGTACAGTACTCGCCGGTATTTGTTAACAGTGTAATGTGATATTTTTATTTACTATACTTACCTCTGCACCGTGTAAAAGTGAGCATTGAATATGTTTAGGTGTATTGTGTTTAGTGTTCATGGGTTTAGAGAAAGTAATTTTAAGGATTGTGTATATATTGTGTCTAGCCATGTCATGAATATGCATAAATGCTTGCACTTTGAGACATTATATTTGATACTGAGTTAAGAGAACTGATGCTAGTAGAGTAAAAGAGCGCTCAGTACGTTATGAGTGAGTTGTGAGTGTACACGCTACAGAGAGTGTTCCTGATCTAACCTATCGTTTTCATATCTTCAAACAGAAATAAATGTGTTGCAGAAAGGAAGAGCACCGCCTCATTCTTGAAAAGTGTAACACGTACCCAATGCCAAGGGTTGACGAACTGCTTGATCGGCTAGGGACCGCTCGCTTTTATTCGACACTGGACTTAACAAAGAAATATTGGCAGATCCTCTTGTCTCCAATGTCAAGGCAAGGCAAGTTTATTTGTATAGCACATTTCATACACAGGGGCAATTCAAAGTGCTTTACACCGAAATGAAGTTAAAATATTCATAAGTGAATACAATAAAAATATACATAGTATAACAGTTATAGTGGGAATTAAAAGAAAATATAAAATAAAGATGAAATCCCCTATCTGGGGTGGAAGAAAATGGAGAGTCAGGTTTACTTTAAAAATATTTGTCAGGTAACTGTGCGTTTAGACAGTACCCTTACAGACAAATCTTCTTGGCCTAACTTGAGGGCGTTCTCTAGATGTTTTACCCGTCAGAGCAGATCTAAACGGGTCTTCCTCGCACCGGAGTGAGTACTCAAAAAATATTTGTCAGGTAACTGTGCATTTAAACATTACCCTTACAGACAAATCTTCCCGGACAGGAACACCGGGGCTATCTCTACTTTGTTCGACCGTCAGAACGGATCTACACGGTCCTTCCTCGTACTACCAAGGCTATACAGATCTATATCCGTCAGAGCGGATCTAAACGGATCATCCTCGCACCGGAGGGATTTCGATTTAGCGCTCCCCCGTCTCTCAACCTCTTCCACCCAGTCAGCCTTAAACAAAATAAAAAATAAATGAATAAAAAGTATAATTAAAACAGAAATAAAGTTAAAATATTCATAGAATAAAAAGTAAAATTAACACAGTAAAAGCATAGGATAAGGTGCCCAAAGAAAAAAACGCTTTCACCACGCCGTTTGGATTACACCAATTTGTCACCCTTCCTTTCGGCTTGTTCGGGGCTCCCGCAACCTTCCAGCGTCTGATGGACAGAATTCTCCGGCCGCATGCTGCGTATGCCGCTGCCTACCTAGATGATATCATCATCTACAGCGTGGACTGGCAGCATCATATGCAGCACTTGCGGGCTGTCCTGAAGTCACTGAGAAGGGCGGGGCTCACGGCCAACCCAAAGAAGTGTGCGATTGGGCGGGTGGAAGTAAGATATCTGGGCTTCCACTTGGGTCATGGGCAGGTGCATCCCCAAATTGACAAGACCGCAGTTGCGACCTGTCCAAGGCCCAAGACCAAGAAGGAGGTTAGACAGTTCCTGGGGCTAGCGGGATATTACAGGAGGTTTGTGCCTAACTATTCGGACCTCGCTAGCCTGCTGACTGATCTAACTAAAAAGGAGGTACCAGATACAGTTCAGTGGACGGAGCGGTGCCAGCAGGCTTTTACCCATATAAAGGCTGCTCTGTGTGGTGGGCCGCTCCTACAGGCTCCTAACTTCTCTATCCCTTTTTCTCTGCAGACCGACGCCTCGGATAGGGGTCTGGGCGCGGTCCTGTCCCAGGAGGTGGAGGGTGAAGAACGTCCGGTGCTGTACATCAGTCGGAAGCTCTCTAAGAGAGAGACGATGTACAGCACCATAGAGAAGGAGTGTTTGGCCATCAGGTGGGCCGTTCTCACCCTTCGCTACTACCTCCTGGGGCGGGAGTTCATCCTCTGTTCGGACCACGCCCCTTTACAGTGGCTCCACCGCATGAAGGATACCAACGCGTGGATCACCCGGTGGTTTCCCGGTGGTCAAATTCAAGGTGATCCACATGGCTGTGGCTGACTTCCTCTCCAGGAAGGGTGGGGGGCTGAGTCGAGCGGTGGGGGTATGTGGCGGAGGGGGCGGGGTTTTGCGAGGTCTGTAGCGGGAGAGAGAGGACGGGAAAGAGCGGTGAGTAAGTAGGTCAAGTGCAGATCATGAACACCTGTGTCTGTTTGCAGTAATTGGCATGGAGAGACTGCATATAAGCCGCTGCGGGGAGAGAGTTGGGAGAGAGAGACCTGGACTGGGACTCTGAGAGAAAAGTTTTGGGTCAACCATTGTTTAATGTTCTGAGTCCAAGCCCACATGCATGTTTTGTGTTATTCCAGTTCTGAGTAATAAAAGACAGTCCCAGTCACGCCGACCCCATTTTCTTCCTTCCTACACCCACATGAACCAATGTTACAAACTCCTTCCCACAAACTGATCATAGATATTAAGTGCAAACAATAACCATAATACCATAATCAAAGTACTCAATATTCAAAGTGCAAATAGAGACCACATTTTTCTTCAAGCATGATACAGAGCTAAGAGATGGTTACAACGAGAAAGCTTATATATTGGGAGATATTCGTTTGCCTCAGGGAGCTGCTTTCAAACAGCGCTAACGTATTGAAATCACATTTGAATGCGCGCTCGCGTTTACTTTCACTTTGAATTTCGCGATCAAGTGTACTCTGGGAATAGTATTCCCAGGGAATAGTACTGGTGGTGCTAAATGCGCATTTTCAAATATAAGTCTGACGCTTCTGCTGCGCAACGAATCCTCCGCCACGGAGTCCATTAACATGTAACACACACTCGTAACACACGCTCAATGCGAGTGCTCGTCTTCTCGACACGTGATTAGTGCTGTGCACTATGTACGGCTCGAACCGCTCGTGTTGGATGAGCTGATGGAATGGAAGTGACTGTTATCCACCTGAATTAAATTGTTTTTATTTCTATAAAAAGCCAAACTAGAGTGGAGGCGTAATGTAAACGTAGAGTTGGCATATTCTATCCTAACTTCACCCTCACACTTGTCATTACAATGACACGAGACAGCTTTCACCTTGACGAAAAATCTTGTCACAGTTTAGTCGTGGCACGAGATCTCGTCACACCCCTACTACAAGTCATATGCTCATGGAGCTTTGGTGGAATCCGACTTGTCCCATAGATGATCTGCTCGCACGCTTTAACCTCACGCACAAGCAGATCCATTTCCTCGCTAGTAAAGTGTTCAGTTTTTCCACTTGCAAATTCCGCCATGTAAATAGCGAACTGGCTTTTAAAGGGAATGGGAGATGAGACTCTGATTGGTTTATTGCACGTTACACCCAAAAAACACCTATTACTGATTGAGAGAATAGGGACAACACTTTTAGACCATGCCCTGGGCACACTGACCATTTTTCCCTTTGTTAAACTAGCAAAAGTGGATTCGGACAGGCTGTCATGTGCTTTAAACCATGGGTATTCAACCATGGTACTGCAGGGGGTCTGCCAATTAATGTTTGATCACAAAAAAAAAAAGTTGTTAAACATTTTTAACATGGGTAAAAACATCATTATTTAAATAAAATATTTGATTTAAAAAATATTATTACATTAACAGCTTTAATAAAAAGCTTACTTTGTAGTCATGTGAGCTTAAGATACCGTCAATGCAGACTGATCGCTATATTTGAAAACACTACTGGCTATTTTTATACAATTTAGCTAGCCAGAATGGATCGCTTTGTAATATCCACACCCAGAGTAAGCGACTCTTCCACCTCTTTAGAAACAGCTGGTGCAAATCCAGATGTGGATGCTGAAAGACTGAGAAAACTTGCATAACGCTAGATTGTCTGGTGAAAGACAATTACTCACTGAGAGGACACTTTTCGCAGACAACGTCCCACAGAGTGAATCAACTGGGAATTCCCTTAATTTACATGTATTTTACTTCTCCTGAATTTCCCACATCCCACTTCACTTCATGCTGAGAGATCACACTAAATCTGTGTGATTTGGATGTAGGTACTCACTGTACAATATTATATGTGTTTGATATTGTTTGAAATGTCTCTGTGCGACTGGTACAACAATCTCGTCCCCACAGAAGTATTCAAGAAGTTAATAAGAGTTTTTAGAGCTTTGAGATATTTTGCATATTATGATGGGTGTGGCTATTCTTTCAATCCAGGCAAATGGGAGCTCGATAAATTCCCTTTGTTATAATGTATTTCCATTTGAAAGAGGTTTCGGTCTGGTCTGAGTTACTTAAAGCGATGCAGTAGTGAGTTCAGGGCGCAATACTGTAATGAGGTTGGCCCGTAACGTGGAGCGCCTTGACACTCTGCATTGCGTAATATTCAGAAGTCAGGTATCAATATCTTATTCTTTGCTACAGAGTATTTGATGTTGTGTATGGATTATCTTTGAATTGATTTTGTAATTGGCATTACACACTTACCTGACTGTTAATAAATTGTTAAATTTTTGATCCTTTCTGAATTACTCTGTAATTACTAACTATCTCCAGTACGGAACGGTATAATTACAACAAAATGTTAAAACAGAATGGTTAAATGTGTGACTAACTATTAAATATAAATTACCAAACAACCAATTGGCGTTCTATCTTAAATTCGAGATTATGATAAATGGAGTCAGATAAAGAATAATATAATCAAATCCATTTTGCCCAGCTGAAACACTGAACGCGCAGCGACCTTCAACCGCAGTTCGTTACCTTCCTTGGAACTAAATTTTTGCGGGCCTTACAATGCTAATAAACCCACTGCAGAAGCTCCGGCCAAACGCAAACGAGATAAGTCAATAAAGTACTCAGAAACATATCTAAAGCTTGGATTTACTTATAAGGAGGACACAGGTGGCATTGATTGACGGTGTGTGTTATTTGTTCAGCTGTACTGTCGAACGAAAGCATGAAACCATCAAAGTTGTAGCATCATTTGGAGACAAACCATGGTCACCTGCATGACAAACCACTGGAATACTTTCAGGCTAATCTCAAATCTTTCAGAGGGCAACAGACAATAATGAGAAAATCAGCAAAAGTGGGTGAGCTTGCTTTAAAAGGGTCATATCAGATGGCTCTTAAGATTGCTCAGTGTAAAAAATCATATCAAATAGCAGAAGATCTGATATTGCCTGCAGCCATTGATATGTGCAAAACAATGCTTGGTAATGAAGAGTGTGTAAATAAACTAAAAACCATTCAGTTGTCGGATACAACCATCGCTCGGCGGATTGATCAAATGGCATCTGATGTGAGGGCGCAATTGGTAGAGAAACTGAAGCTGGCAGAGGCCTTTGCATTACAGCTGGATGAGTTTACAGATGTTACAAAGGATGCACAGCTTTTGGTATTTGTATGCTTGCACATGAAAATGAAATACAGGAAGAATTTTTGTTTTATAAACTGCTGCCTGAGCGTACTACAAGCTCTGAGTTTTTCCAAGAACATGACATACCCTGGGCAAATTGTATCGCACTGTGTACTGATGGCGTGAGATCCATGGCAGGATTAAAAAGTGGACTAATAGCACTTGTCAAACAAGTGTGCTCTGGACTCATTGGATGTTGCATAAAGAGTCTCTGGCTGCGAAAGAGATGAGTGGAGAATTTGCCGACATTATGGATTCTGTTGTAAAAGTTGTTAATTTTATTAAGAGGAGTGCTTTGCATGCATACTTATAGTAATTGTATAGTAATTCTAATGGATTTAAAACAATGGAATGTGTATTAGACCAGCTTGTCAAACAATTTGTGATATGAGAAACAATCATAGAGTGAAAATATACCTTTGCATTTGATAAAGAATTTCTAATAAATCTAAAATTAACCAAGTTAAATTTAACCTTTTAGCAAACCTTTCTTATGTGGGTTTTAAAACTAGTATTTATATTCTGTAACAACTTCCAATCTCTCTCCCGAAATAAAAATATCCTTTTTTACACCAGCACTGTGCCCTTAGGAAAAGAACATATAGACTGTTTTTGACACATTTAATTTTAGGTAATTCTGATTGAGCCGGGATGTAACTTTTCCCATAATATCTGTCAACATTTTTGCAACCTCTTCTGCGTTTTTACCATGTTTAAAAATGACTGTATCGTCAGCATACATTAGGATATTAAATTGTTGACACACCATTGGTAAATCATTAATATACATACTAAAGAGAACTGGTCCCAGTATGGACCCTTGTGGAACACCAGTTGACAGACATAATGAACTAGATTTAAAATAATCAATTTTAAATCAATTAAAATCGAGTAATTTATGCAAAAGGTTATTGTGGTTTACAGTATCAAATGCTTTCTGTAAATCAAGAAATACGGCCCCTACCACTCCACCTTTATTCATTAATGCCTTTACTGTTGAATGATTTACCCTAAAACCAAATTGCATCGGATGTAATTGGAAAGAACTATTATTAAGATGATCAATAATTTGTTTGGCCACCAGTTTTTCAAAAACCTTTGATATTGTAGGTAGGACATGGGCCTATAATTACAAGTTAAATGAGGGTCACCTCCCTTCAATATAGGAGCCATAAAAGCCAGCTTCCAAGAATTAGGGAATACCCCATGATCCAATGAAGTATTAATAATGTGTGTTAGAGGGTTAACTATTGAAGAACTAATTTGTTTCAATAAAAACGTATCCATACCATAAATATCTTTAGCCCTTGAGGACTTAAGCGACAGGATTACTCTTTCAACCTCTACCTTAGTTAT
Organism: Romanogobio albipinnatus; assembly: GCA_023566225.1. NCBI lineage: Eukaryota > Metazoa > Chordata > Actinopteri > Cypriniformes > Gobionidae > Romanogobio > Romanogobio albipinnatus. The sequence goes on from CM042242.1 coordinate 56,961,975, forward strand.
TGGTCTTAAAAACAGCGCTGTCTCACTAGCATTGCAGGTTTGGAAATAAGGTTGGTGTGCTTTAAAACTTTGAGCAATTGTATTCACTGACTCAATAAAATAGTGATTAAAAGCCTGTGCCACACCAACAGGGCTCTGTAAAATTGTATCATTAATCTTTAATTCAATTGGCCTTGTTTTATTATTTTGAGCAATCCATTTTTTAATCTGTCCCCATATAGTTTTTGAGTTACCATGAGCGTTTTCAATGATTGTGATAAAGAAATCTGCCTTTGCTTTCCTCAATACTCTTACTACCTTATTTCTTAACATTACAAATGTATTTCTATCATGGTCCCTCTTTGATCTTGACGCCAATTTTAAAGCATTATCCCATTCTTTCATTAATTGTTTAATATTATCGTTCTCCCAGGGGAAGGACCGTTTCTTGTACTTACATTTCATCTTGATTGAAAAAAAAAAAAACACTAATTGTGGATTGTAATGTTTCTGTGAAACTTTGACCAGCCATTTCTGGGTCTGAATTAGATAATACATCTTCCCAATTCTTATTTTTTTATTACTACTTTAAAATTGTCTTGCTTATTTTTTGGAATACCGAAGAATTCCTCATTACTGGCATGTGCATTAAATCGCTTGCTAGTTAATTTTCTAGATATAAGCACCAGATTATACTGTTATATCAGACAGTCCCGAAAGGCCATGATGAGCCTGTTGCCACAACATTTCTTTGTGAAAGTGCATTCTCCTCCCTCTCCTACCTGAAAAGTAAATACCGTGCAAAACGACAGCCTGTCTGACATGATGCTCTGCCTAACAACCTCAATCTTCCCCAGAATAGACTGTCACAAGGGTAACTCAGAAATAAGTGCAAAAAGATCCAATAGCGAGTGAATGAGTTTATTCTCAGAATAACAAGTTAGTTCGCACATCAAGTCCTTCACGCTGGGAAATGAACCAGAGTCCAGAGTAGGCAAAGACAGGCAGACGATCAGATCTCGGAGACGGGTGACTGGCGATGCAGGGACGCAATGGGCAAACCTCCACGAAGGGTGAAGCCAGGACCGGGAACCGAAACACAAACTTCCAGGGAAGCAAACACCAGAGACTCACACACGAGGAACACACAGGGCTTTCTGCAATAAACTGACAACAGAGTGTAGGTGAGGAGACATTAAATAGGCAGGTGAAATGAGGTGCAGCTGGTGGTGATGAAATTGGCAGTCATCAATGACCACGCCTCCAACACAACCAAACACACACAGACAGAATGAGTCAGTGAATAGATGAACCGTGACATAGACAGTCTTTGCGCAATACACCAGGGTCAGTCATCTCATTAAAGAAGTCTTAAACATAAAGCTGAGGTTCAGGTAAATGTATAATTGTCCACCTGACAGTTATATTAAAATGTGAAGTTTTATTTAAACTTAAAACTGACATTCAAGTAAATGTAAAATTGTTCACCTAACAGTACAATTTAAAAGTTCTGTTTAAACTTAAAGTTGAGGTTCAGAAAAATTTATATTTGTCCTGACAATAAAATGTCAATTTTATCCTAACAATAAAAAAATAAAATGTATGAAATGTATGAATCTATTAAAATAATTGTGATTAAGACAACTGTGTACTTAATAAATTGTGATTTTAATTGCAACGTGTTTGTTAAACAGAGGCTCTGTTTGACACATTTTTTATTAAGGGGTCCCTGCTCCATGTCTCTATCGCCTAAGGGGTCCTTCTCATAAAAAACGTTGAAGACCCCTGCTTTAGACCATGTGGCTAGATCGTTAAAATAGGGCCCCATTACTCATTAAGAGGATAGTGACAGCCCTTTTAGACCATCGCGTTCACAGTTTGAACCCCCTCGGTTAGAAATCGCGTTTGTGGGGGCACTGTGGTATGGGCTCATGCCCAAACCCACCCCCCATTGGAAGCGAAGCATTTACATGCCTGGAAAGAAAGTGAGGCTTTGTTTCTCTGAAAACAATACATGCTCCGACATGGAGCTTCGTGACAATTTTGCTCTGAACTCGATAAGTGCTTTGAAGCTTCAGTGTCACAAGTAAAATTAAGATTTTAAACGTTTCAAGTCATCACTATTTCATGTATGTAATTAATTTTTATTTTATTTTATGAGAAGCCATGTAATAAGTGACATGACTGAACATTATCCCTTATTTGTTTGTCTGGAAATCATTCAGGTCCCTTAATTTTCTTCAGTATACCATATAATGACAAATTAAAAACTTTATTTGTGATAACTTGCAATACACACACACACACACACACACACACACACACACACACACACACACACACACACACACACACACACACACACACACACACACACACACACACACACACACACACACACACACACACACACACACTTATTATATATATATATATATATATATATATATATATATATATATATATATATATATATATATAATACATTTATATTATAAAATATATATATTGTTTTTCAATATCAGTTCCCATGTTCTGCTTCACTCATATACTGGCGGTGGAAGAAGGGTTATGTCATGATTAAGAAAACAATTACAGTTTTTTTTATTCGCTTTGGTACTATTTTCACAAGTAAGGTGTACATTTTCAAAACTCGTAGTACAAAAATCCAAACTGATCACACTTGTAATACAGCTAGTCATTGTTTCAAAACCTGATGTAATGCTTTCATTCAGTTGCACATCTTTTCAGTCCACATAATCATTGTTTCAAACGCATGATTATTGTAATGAGAACATTTGGTTTAATCACCGAAACACAACAGTGTGGTCTTCGTTCAGTTTAGTACTTTTAACAATCAGTTCATCCAACAGCAAACAATGCAAGATACATGTTTCAAATCTCCCTCGTTGCTGAATTATCTACAGTAACACAGGCTTCATATGCCTCATTAGAAAATACACTTACATTACCTAACTTATGTCATTGAATCTATAACGTTTGTAATAGTATCTATTCAGTGTGTTATCAAAAGTGGTGATGAAGTTACGACAGACATTAGGTTCTGGGCTAGAGTTTGCAGGCCAATACAGTAAATGTTATCACTGTACCATATGACTGAATCTATACTGTAGTTGAGTTTTATAAGGGTGAGGTACAGTAATGTGTCTCTACCATGGTAATCTGTTTACAGTATCACACGGCATATACTGTAATGTAAAATGCTGTATTTGATGCATTGCCATCTGTCTCCCTTCATCTGATGCATTTCTGATCAGTCTGATGTTACACCGTCATTGACTATTTCCTTTTCCTTATACTCTATTCTGCTCTATGTTCACTTACATACACACTCACACCCACATGTCTGGTTCACTATCTTTCTGCATCTTTCTGTATTTTTACATTTTCCAAAAAAAACACAAAAAAAAAACACACACATTCTGTATTTATAAGCTTGTTTCCTCATGGCCATGGGGACCAAACAATGTCCCCACAAGGACAAGGATTTAGGATATTGCCATCTTTATGGAGACATTTTGTCCCCATAATGTAGAGTTTACCAGGCCACACACACATACACACATTTTTGAACATAGTAGTTATAATAAATCGCTTATAATGTACAAATAATTCATTACATATGGTTATCCATATTGGAAATTGCAAACAAAGTAGAAACTATGTATATAGAATCAATATCTCTAGAAATCTACAGGTGTACCGAATGATTGATTGATTAACCATTAAGATCAGTGGATTATATAATAGACAAATGTATTAAACTGAATGAGAAGAGATGCAAATCAAAAGTTTTATAGTAAGAGCTTTATGAAAGGCAATTACTTTGAATGAAACATTTATATAGATGAAACACTTATTTTTTGTGGTGAAAAGGAAATGTTATGGTTTTGTGTATTGTACTAACACAATTGAAAATATGCTGAAATGTTTGAAAAAAGTGCACTTTTGATGATATGTTGTGATATTAGTACCATGAGTTTTGAAAATGTACACTTTTCTTGTGAAAATAGTACCAAAGCGAGTTAAAAAAAAACTGTAAATGCACTCTAGGGGATATGCATGAATGACCCTCAAAAGCAGTAATGCATTGTTGACATACTAAACATCAGGAACAGATTTAGGATTATAAGGAATTCAGCTACAATCCTAAAGGAGGAGACACTCCCCATTCTCATGAAAAAGAAATGTGGGAAGTGATTTTGCATATTATGTAACTTTATGTAATTATGTAATCATTATTAACTTAATGATCTCTGATAACTGAAAACAACATCAAGAGTGTTAAGGGGCTGACTTTTAGATGTTTCCTGGGATGTATCAAGAATATTTTATCGATCTGAAGCTGTGCTTTGACAAAGAACTGTGGCCTATAAACTTACCAGAGAATTCTATTTATCATGCTTAGTTAGTAGCAGAGTGAAAACAGACATGGAATATCCGTTTATATAGTAAATACCTTCCCACTGCTTTCGCAACTCTGAACGTCTGAGAACTGAGTCTCTTACAAGAAACGAATTATGTTGCTTACGAGAACTACACAAGTAAGACTTTTGTTCTCATATTACAGCAGGATCTATGACCTCACTTCTGCAGACTGTGATGGAAAATTTTAGAAAAAAACAGATGGATTAAATGATATTTAATAAAAGTTGATGTACAGTAGTGGTGATGTAAAAAAAAAAGGTACATACTTAAGTATCATGGCAACTTTTAACATATTGTTAAACATATATATATAATGGACAAGTTACTTGACAAAAGTATAAAATATAAGTGCCAAGTTGTTATGCCGAAAACCATTACATATATCATATCAGTTACATTTTCCATGTAAATGTTTAACATAGTTATGTGATTACAGAACTTTGAATACATCTTTGTAAAAGTACTTCTTTGTAAAAAATAAATTTTTTGTCATAAAACATCATGCACATGTATGAACAATGCACTTGAGTGCAAAATAAAATGAAAACAAAAGGGATACTACAAAACAATACAATGTAATTTTTTTAACTTGGTACTTCTACTCTTTTTTTAACTAATCAAACTTATATTTCTATTCATTTTTGGAACATTGCATAACCCTGTAATATAAGCAACATTGTGTGGCTACCATTGTTCATTTGATTTTGAAGCCACAGCTGGTCTTCGTCATCTCTGGAGTGAGTTGAGTAGTGTAGTTCAGTGCTGTTTGAATAGCAAGGACCAAAAACAAAAACAAAAAAACCCAAAAATCCCTTCACAAGCACATGGTTTTGATGCTTACATTTTTTGAATCACAATCATTACAATAAGCATTATTAAACCAATGAGCCCCAAAACCAGTGAAGCAATATTCAGGTTCTTTGCTGTCCTGGAGGACTCTTGAGCTTTTCCAGCATCTCCAAGGGTATTAGCAGTGTCTACCTACAATAACAAAAATATGAATAATACAAGCGCAGAATACATATGTGTGAATTTCTAGCTGCTAGCTGTTTAAAAAAAACAAACAAAAAAACACATTTTAAGTGACTTACTCTGCATGAGTAGATGATTGCTGCAATTCCAAGTGGCAAACAACAACAAAAAGTGTTGAAGATTGACCACGCAAGATAAGTGGGCTCACTTCTGCGGGATGTATTCATTTTTCCAAGCTCCATTGATTTTGGGTCCATTTCGGCCAAGCTTTAGGTTCAGAGACAGTGCAGTGTGGGTCTAGGCATTGGTTTAAATAGGGCTCAGAAGAAAAAGCCAGGAGAAGGGAGGGGATACATAAAAAGACCATATCAGGTTACTCACTAAGCTGACATTTTAGTTTGTTGTTGTTTTGTTGTAGTTGCTGTAAGCTATGTAAGAGGAGAGTGAAAATGTCTTGTTAAGACTAGTTAGAATGGAACTTTATATCGATATATAAAAATTTAGACTAACATCTGGAGATTTACTCTTGACTTTTAGGGTTTATTTAGCACTATGATAGCACTAGGCATGGGTGGGGTGGAGGGCGTGATAGGCGGTTGAGAAAAAAATTTAAGAACTGTACTGGATGTTCTTTTTCAAGTTCTCTTAACCCCTTGCCTGTCAACATTTTGGTAAGTGGGGCATTTTGACATACCCGAAATAAAAAGGCTGCTGCTCACAAGTAATTCTGAATAGACACACATATTTCTAGAAAGCCTACACTTGAGAGTTTACAGCTGAATATTCAAACATATATTCTTAATATTTTATATTTTTGTTTTTATTTTTAAATGTATAAAAATATTATGTGAATTATAACCACAAATAAAGTGAAGCCACAAGTGTGGTCATGCGGTTATGTCCAAAACTATGAATTTTGTGTAAAATTTTCTAAGACCTATCAAATATGTTGTTGGCCTGAAAACAGCAATTTGCAGTCTTTTGTCTAATGTCTGGCGAGGAGAACAGCTCAATTAATGCTACAATGTCCTCACTCAACGATTGTTTTACACCTCTTAGAGTATGAGACTTAATCCTCATTATTCTTTTAAGGTTATTCTTTTTTTTGTATTCAGCCTTTATGGCCTTTATTCTGGCTGAAGGCTTGCCCATTAACAGTACTTTACAGTAATCCACATATTATCTGAAGTCTTTCTAAAAAAAAAAAAAAAAAATAGCACATCCTTGGAACCATATGTGAATTATTGTAACAAAATAGATCATGAAATCAATATAGATCCTGGTCCAACAGGTGCATTAGAGCTACAGTTAGCACCAAGCTACATAACACAATTTAAAAGATTAAAATGACACTTTCACTCAAAATTTCACTGTAGACCACCATCGAATGTTTGTATTAGCTTCCTGTCGTGATCCTACAGGGATTTCATTCATATTGTGATGTTAAAACATGTTATATTTAGCAACATCCATTTAAACATCCATTATGGATATAAAATAGTCAAAATCACATGAAAAATCACACACAAACCTTATGCCATTGTTATTGTTTGTTATTAGCTTCTTAGTTTATGCGCAGAAATGTAGAATTGGTTCGTTCTTCACAGAGACAGAATGAGGAAGTGTACACAGAAGAGCATCATGCAGTAGGCAGGATTGAGTCACGTAAGATGATTGACAGCTCAGATGACGAATGAGTGTGTGATGACTCATTTCTGACGCAAATCAGGAAGAGGAGAGACAGAGCTCGCTATGAACACTGTTTCAGATAATGCAGTGGGAAATTAAATGGTATTCTGTATGACTAAATATTTTGCAAACGTGATAATAAATCAATATTTCTCCAAATATGCACACTTTTGAACAAACGCTGTTCTTTGCAGCTGTGTGGACACATCCTTGATTCCTTGATTCCTTGAACCGCTGCAGACGAGAGAGAATTCATTTGCGAATATTATTCAAATATATTAGATTCAAAATATCTTACATTATAGATCGATTATTTTGCACTCCTCACATAAATTAAGAAATTAATGTCACTGCAACCCAGTTTAATCATAAACAGTGTTCAAATATCGAAGCTGGAGTCTTTAATCTGTTAAATACTAAGTTTGTCCAGATAAAGTAAGTGTTTTAACGAGCAGTGAATGTTGAACAACAGTAATCTGGGGCCGTCTGCCATCCTTGAAACTAAAGGGGTTAAGCTATATGATAGCTTTGTGTGAGGAACAGACCAGAAAGAAAATGATCTGATAAGAAATTATCCTGTCCATAAGAGAATTTCAGTTTATTATGAAAGGTTGCATTTGGGATACATTACTACTATAAGCACATTTATGTCAGAAAATGTAAAAATATAGTTTGATATATTGTTTGAAATTTTCAGTAGACTTCATGTAATGTCTAGTGTTTCGGTTGTTTCAGGTTATGTTTCATGTCTTTAGATGTGTTCAACATCGGCTGCGGCTGGATGTAACCGATCAGCGAGAGTAGCAGGTGGGAAGGAGCTGCAAACGGAGACGTGAAGTGGGACACTTTCTGCTTCCCGTAGTGATGCTCGCACTGTGTTTGCATACTTTATCACAGCTGAAGTGAAATAAATGCAATATTTGTCAAATACAGAGATATTTCAGAGACGCATACTTCCCTACTATATAGTATGTAAAAAGCAGTAGGCGAGCGAATAGTATGTCCGAATCCATAGTATTCATAAAAGAGTAGGCGAGAACTCCGGGGGTTTTGGACTATTTCTCGCAAGATTCGGACGTGCGTATATTAATGTTGCGCTCGAATATGCCTACTTACCTACTATATAGTAGGCGAAAACAGTATGTGAAAAGAGTAGTATGTTCGAAACCTCAGTAATCATAAAGGAGTAGACGAGAAGATCCCGGATGGCCTACTGATTCCGCCCAGATTGTGAAGCACTCATCGTCGGATACTTTTCTATCCCTGCCTTCCCATGGGGCCACAGGAAAGGTGTTTTCAAATGTGAGTATTACAAGCCAAAATCACAGTTCCTTGTGTTAAAATGGCATTTGTTGAGCTACTGTAGAGTAAACTGTTGAATTGTTAAAGGTGTAACGATGACATACAGTATAGTATAGTTGTGATTGTGCTGTAAAAACACGTTTTATTAAATATAGCTAACAGGGGAACTCCAGTAACACACACACGTCTCCAAAGTGGATTTACATAAACCATATACATCTTAAAGATGCTTACTAAATGTTTATTTAACATCTGACAGGAACATTTTCGATAAGTATTGCAGATGACATCACAGCATGAAATAGACATCTGATCAGAGTGATGTGTGTGTTCTATAATGTAGAGTTCACTGTTCAACACTGCTTACTTTACATGAACGTCAGTAATGTAAATAAATCTACATAAAGTAACTAAACATAAGTTATCTTTTTTATTTGTTCATTAATACTGTTGATAAATTGAGGAACATTAACACATCAGCAATTACCTCAACATTTAAATGTAGTAGGCTATTGAGCACATAAACTTGTTGTTTAAGATACAGGTAACGTGAAAGTTGTCTGATGTTACAGGGGCAGAAGAGCACATGTGTGTTTATCTGGTGGAGAGAGGCTGATGAAGGAAGGCTGTCATCAAAGGCTTTGAGTGAGTATACTAAAGAAATTAATAAAACTGCTTTAGCCCACTACACCACAAAAGTCATAAAGCTGCAATAAAAATAGCATGTAATTGTAAAAAAATATTAAATTAAATATGGCATGAATATGGCAAGAAATGGGATGCTGACAACATGAATTGTAACGCGTTTTAATCTGTTTAAATGTTTTACAGGTAGTCATGCTGATGGAGAGCAGGCACACGGGTGTTTGGAGCAGACACAGCGGCAGTCAGATTGTCCCGCACATGTTCTACCACTCTTGCTTCAAGGTTGTGGGGTTCAGGGGGACATGATGGACGGCTAGGACAGGCGAAGGTGTTCACGGTGGTCAACTGCTTCATCATTATAAAGCTGCAGTCCTGGCACAGTGTTGAGATGGCAGCAGATGTGTGGTTCACCGTCTGTAAATGTGTGATAGTTTGAACATTAAGTTTGAATAAAGCTTTGTTTCATGTGTTGGTGACTTATTCATTTGTGAAGTTTACTTTTATTCACTCTTTTAACATGGCAATTCAAGCACTTTGAATTGCCATTGTGTATGAAAAGTGGTATACAAATAAACTTGCCTTGCCTTGCACTCATTTATTCATGTTTCCTATTGTTGTCAGTAAATAAAATATTTGGCCCCACTTTATATTAGGTGGCCTTAAGTACTATGTACTTACATAAAAAGATGTATTCAAACATGTGTTCAAATTGTATTGCAAAACACCTTTGCTGATTTTGAAGTGGGATACGGGTAGAGTTAGGGACAGGTGTGGTGATATGGGTACGTTTAAGGGTAGGGTTAGGTGTAAGGGAAGTGCCAACTGTGTAATTACAAACAGGGCCGTCGCAAGGGGGGTGCGAGGCCCTGTGCGAAGTTGACATGCGAGGCCCTCTATACAATTGATTTGCGCGCGTGTCTGCGGCCGGGTATTGCTATAGTAACCGAACTTTCGCATATCTGATCAAAAGTGGTTTGACCTATTTCAGATGCTGCAATTAGAATTTAAAATGGACTGAGTAAAACTCTATACAATCTTGACGTGTGTGATAGGCTATTGTGCTCACTGACATGCACGGTCACTCACACGCTCATAACAATTGTAAGATCTACTGCATAATGATAACCTAAGAACAACAATAACAATAATAATAAAGCAATTAAAGGATTAAAAGCGATCTAAGGGAATAACTAGCCTAAATATGAACGGTATGAAAAAACGTGCAAACATTCACTCTAATTCGTCTAATAGTGAAAACGCAAACGTTTCTTGTCACATTAATTTATGATTTACATGACTTATAACGCATAATTTCATTTCAAGACGGCTAAATTTCATAGAAAGTTGAGTAGTTTGCATCACTAGATAGTCTATTACTGTTGGTCGCTGAACATTTCTATCGTAAAACAGTTGTCAGCTCAGCTGTACAGTACAAGCATCTCTCCACGAACTCTCGCTGTTGTGGTTATGACTGACAGCAAGACCCGCCTTCTTTGATTTGATTGGCCACCTCACTCATTCTGTCACTGACGAGCGCTGTTAGAAGGGTGAAGCAGACTAGACTAAAATTTTTTAATCATTCTAACAAACAGATTTACTCATTCAGCACTAAAACGGGAGCTCGTCTCTCAGCTCTCAGAAACAGTCTCTCTGACAGCGCGCAGAGTTGGCTGTCTCTGCTTACTGTACGCTTTAACATCACCTGTGTTTAAACTACAATGCTAAAAAACGCATGAAAACGACAAAAGCTTTCGTGATCGCGCACATGAGCGTAACTGCAATAGAGACATATTAACGTTAGTCCAAAATCGTTACCTACGTCGTGTCTACCGTCATATCGCTCACCCCATACGCCGGATTATATATATATATATATATATATATATTATATATATTTAGTCCACGATCACTTGTTATATTTATGCCTCACCTTGAACTTCATCTTGTTGTTGCAACCCGGCAGCCTGATTAGTCTCTGTGATTGTGTTGGTTGTGCTGCTTGTAGTCGCAATATTGGCATTGACAAATTTATCCAGCGATCCTCTCAGTGACTTCTGAAATTCTTCTTTCTTTTTAATTATTTTCCTTTTCTCACCACACGACTCGTGTTTACGAAATCGGTCGCGCTCTCGTGCAGCACCCGACATTTTTTCCTCAGAGTGAGCGGCTCAAAGTGGCGCGACCACCCAGAACGTCATATCGAAATTTGAAAAATAACAATAATAATTTGCTGATTTTTTTTTCACATGGCCTTGATTATGCATTATTGAGAGACAGTAGGAATTGTATTTATTATCGATGTTGGGTGGAAAAACTGTAATAAAAAATAGACAAACTTCATAAAATGTAGGCCAGGCGCGAGGCCCTCTAGAGGCGCGAGGCCCTGTGCGGTCGCACACTTGGCACAGCCCTTGCGACGGTACTGATTACAAATATACCTACAGAAATTAATTACAGATGTAACTACATGCAGGTATTTTTTAAAATATAAGTACAATATAAAAACATGTATGTACACAATAAGTGCATTGTTAGTACATAGTAGTTAAGGCTTAATATAAAGTGGGTCCAAATATTTTATTAATTCATTGCTTGACCGAAAATGTATGTGTATTCACAACGGCTGCATTTGTCTAGTGTGTATTCATGCGTTGCTATATCATATGACAACAAGTTACATTTTGCTTGTTTTACTAAAACGATATCATACTCAGTAAAAAAAAAAAGTAATACAATTAAGTATTGATCAGCATTTGTCATTATTATTGTAAGTGTTTGGGTGGGCTAGCAATGCAATTCATTCTGAGGTAATGAATTTTATAGTGATACTTATATTTTTAGAGTATAACATCAACAGTTTTCTCCAAAGGTGAGATCTTCGAGCAGCTGAAAGACGTCTCTGTGCAGACACTGAGGGAAACTGCACAGGTCGGGCTGTAAAGTTACTGATGCTATGAGCTGTTACTGCACCTGTCACTCATATCTTTTATTTTATAATTACATGGTTGTATCTTTAACAATGAACAATCATAATGATGAAACAAAACTGTGAGGTAGTGATGTTACGTATGACACTGAAGCTTTGATGCGCATATCGCGCATGCGAGACCATAGGCTTGTTCGACTTAACCCAGCGTTGCGCAGACCGATCGGCGGCTGACTTGAAACAGTGCATGCCGGTTAGAAATTTTGTCCGACTTGAGGCAGCGCCGACGCCACGTGACAGTGACGTATGTCAACAAAGTACCGCGAGAGCGATTCGAGAGCAGTCGGCTGATACAGTCGGTGCAGTTTCTACAGAGCAGCTGCAGGAGGCTACACGGACTCTGATGACGACACAGCTGTTCCTCGATTGGCTGGATTCACCGCATGACAGCAATCACGTGTGTTTCGTGTTTATTCTGAAACCTTCAGCTCCACTAATGCGCACAAATCAGTTTTTTATAACAGTAAAACCTCCTTTCATGTAGTCGCGATGTTATATTGTCATGTTTATCAAAATAAAACTGATTAAAAACATAGACCCCACTTCATTGATAGTGTAGGCTTATATGTTGAACTTTATTCTTGTACAAACACACACTGTATTAAGCAGTACATAAAGTATTACATGACAATAATGTCTCTGAAACATCTGTGCATTGCCAAATATTGCATTTATTTCACTTCAGCTGATAAAGTATGCAAACACAGCGCGAGCGTCACTACGGGAAGCAGAAAGTGTCCGACTTCACGTCTCCGTTTGCAGCTCCTCCCCGCCTGCACGCGGCTACTCTCGCCGATCAGTTGAATCCGGCCGCAGCCGATGTCGAACACACCTCATTTCTAGTGAAGCTCCGTATCGGGCTGTGTATTGGTTTCCCAGAGTCACGTGATCGATGACAAACGAAGCCTCACTTTCTGTCCAATCATGTGCGCGTTTCGCTTTGCGTGTCAGAAGGTTTGAACCCCAGAGTGTCACATGTCTGTCCTGTCTTGTGGAGCACATGTGGTGTGTTGTTGTTTTGGGCTGTGCTCATAGGCTTGTTCGACTTCACCCAGCGATGCGCAGACCGATCGGCGGCTGACTTGAAGCAGTGCATGCCGGTTAGAAATTTTGTCCGACTTGAGGCAGCGCCGACGCCACGTGACAGTGACGTATGTCAACAAAGTGCCGCGAGAGCGATTCGAGAGCAGTCGGCTGATACAGCCGGTGCAGTTTCTACAGAGCAGCTGCAGGAGGCTGCACGGACTCTGATGACGACACAGCTGTTCCTCGATTGGCTGGATTCACCGCATGACAGCGATCACACGTGTTTCGTGTTTATTCTGAAACCTTCAGCTCCAATAATGCGCACAAATCAGTTTTTTATAACAGTAAAACCTCCTTTCATGTAGTCGCGATGTTATATTGTCATGTTTATCAAAATAAAACTGATTAAAAACATAGACCCCACTTCATTGATAGTGTAGGCTTATATGTTGAACTTTATTCTTGTACAAACACACGCTGTATTAAGCAGTACATAAAGTATTACATGACAATAATGTCTCTGAAACCTCTGTGCATTGCCAAATATTGCATTTATTTCACTTCAGCTGATAAAGTATGCAAACACAGCGCGAGCGTCACTGCGGGAAGCAGAAAGTGTCCGACTTCACGGCTCCGTTTGCAGCTCCTCCCCGCCTGCACGCGGCTACTCTCGCCGATCAGTTGAATCCGGCCGCAGCCGATGTCGAACACACCTCATGTCTTTGTCTGATCCCTCCCCCTTGTTATCTGATTAGTGTTTGATTTCCTCCACCTGTTCCCTCCTGATTTCTTCCCCTTTATATAGTTCCCATGTGCTCACAGGCTTTGTGGTTACGTTGTCTTGTCTACGTGTTCCTTCCCCGTGATCCGCTCCCTGGTGTCCCTTCCCTGTGATCCGCTCCCTGACTTTTTGGTTTGTTGTTTGTTTCATTTATATTATGTTTTGTATTATATTATGTTTCCCCCCTCGTGGGTGTTTGTTTTGTGTTTCTGTTTATTTCGTTAATTAAAACCTTTTCCCTGCAATTGAGTCCTCACCTCAGTTTCCGTCAGTTTAACGTAACACAGAGTCCTTGTTGGCTCAGTCAGTCTGGTTGATGGGTTTGTGAGGACATTTAGATAACCAAAATGTATTTGTCACTATTTGTTGTTGTTGTTGTGTCTTTTTTTTTTGGTAAAATATTTGCACTTTTGTTGTTTTCTAGGTAATTTGGTGTTAGTATTTGGGGTTAGGGTGGGTTTAAGGGATATAGTTGGTGTTTGGTGAAGGCTTTGTATTTAGAGCAATGGCAACAGGCAAAAAAAAGAAAGACTTCCCCTATCTGGGAATACTTTGAGTTTAAAGCTTCCAATGTATGTATGCTTTTCTGCTGTCTAAAAGATGAGAAATAGACTCCAACACTGTGAAACAGTTTTTTTCCTTGATAAAAATACTTAAAACTCATATTATATTTTACTGTCACACTTTAATGAGTTTAATTTATTTAATGGACAAATTAAACACAAATGTGTAAGGCTTTTATTTGTACACATAACTTTGAAACAATGGGAGTGTGTTGAGGTTGCTTCATCTGACAGAGCTTCTTCCACAGCCCTCTTGGTGCTTTATTTTAAATAAGCACCAGGTGGCGCTGTTCTCGACACTCTTGAAGCTTCAAATCTTTTCCCGGAACAGTCAGGGGAGAGCCTCACTGCTTCATGAGGCTTCATTTCTCCATCCCTACTGTGAGGACATGACCAGAGCAAAGGCAGGAGACACTGCTTGTCGTCAATTTAAAGCTTTATTTTCAGACTTGCCATCACCATATCATGATGCAGAAACCTTACAGGTGACCTTCCTCACGGAAGTCCCTCACCAGAACTGACAGACAAACTGAATCCTATTATGCTGAAGGGTTCAACCATTTCGCAATAGGGCAATAGACAGGGTATATACATACACACATAAATTCATAACTAAACCTTAACATTTGGAAATAAAACATCAAAATACAATAACATAAATATTACAAGAACCAAAATACAAATAATAAACAATACAATACATTTAACAACATAAACAAATGAAACAATGACACCCCTCCTCCAACTGGACAATAGGCTATGCCTACACTACCCAGAATCCCTCAGAATGGCATAAAATAAGGAACAGGAAGGCTGCACTTCCTCTTAAATCCCACCCCTGGAACCATGCTGTAGCCATGAACCAGGGGCCCGTTCTTCGTACCTCGCTAACTCAGTTAGCCGGATTTGATTGTTGACGATTTGGCATGATCTTGGATTGTTTGGTTCTTCGACGCTCATCCTGGACTTGCTGTCATAGCAACAGGTCCGTTAGCTTAAACCTGCTCCCGAGCAGGCTTATTTCATGTAAACAGGATTAGATTGCATCTTGAAGTGATACTTAAAATCTGTCCCAGCCACTGCTACTTTATTACAAGAGTTCATTACTGAACCAGGGGCAATAATAATCATTTTAAATAATAATAATATACAAATTTTAAATTGTATATGAATATGAGAATGTATATAATATTATAATGTTGTGTATAATACCATAGACACAGCCACTTGATTGAGCGATTTATTTGTGATGGAATAATTACTTTATATTTTTTTTGGAGGTTTGCACACATGTTGTACAGTTAATCTGAGCCGTGCATTAATTTAAGTGATGACGGATATTATGGGATGCTTGATGCAGCGCAGGAGATGCAGAGAATTTGATCTTGACCCTTAAGAAACTTTAATACTGTCACGTTACAAATCTGCTTCGAATTGAATTAAAAATTGAATTACAACATTGAAATAAAAATGTATAAAATCGTGAATATAAATAATTGGTAATCATGTAAAAAAAAAAACATTTATCATTGATCTATTATAACTTTTATGTTGGTTTGGTCGTTTAGCTGTTTCCTTATAAAGGTCCAGATATTCGTGTTTTTTTTGTTTGTAATTTGCCAAGTTTTTTGCCAGGTGGCTTTTTTAATTATATGATGTCATTATGTTGCTCTCTTGACGCCAGCCAATCGCTGCATTGCTGATCATGGTTTCGAGTATCGATGCATCAGCCCTCTTCAGTGAAAACAAGAACGCGCAGTGATCTTAGATCATTTAATCCAGATATTTAAATCCAATCCGCAAATTCGATGGAAGAACCAAATTAGCCAGAGATCAGTTATCAGGATTAAAAGATCTGGGATCTGTCAAATCATCTCAGATGTATTAAGCGAGGTACGAAGAACGGGCCCCAGGAGACAAAAGGTAAACTCTGAAAATGTCACCATAATGCTAATGTATAAGTTCTAAATAAAGGAATAAAACAGAATCTCTTGTTGTCTTATCTCTAATCTTATGTGCACTTTTAGACCAGAAAAAGGTAACCACAAATCATTTATACAAACAATAAGAAACAAACATGTATACAAGTAATATAAAACAAACAAACATGGGGCCTATACAAGAATTAGGGGTTGCTTACGAGATCCTCACAAAAACAAATATCTGTCACACTACGGTCTGTCCAGCAGAGGGAAACCAAGAGCACGAGAGCTTCCTAATTCACTGCTCATTATTGGTTCAATGATATCACCTGTATCTAGCTTGTTAGAGCGTTAACAGGTGTATATTTAAAGACTTGCATTTGCTTGTACCTTTGCTCAGGCCTAGTCCACACGTACACGGGTATTTTTATAACCAGAGTTTTTCCTTCTCCGTTTAAAAAAACAATCGCGTCCACACAAGCACGGTTTAAAAAAAATCTCCGTCCACATGAAAACGCAAAACCGCGCTATGATTGGCTGCCTGATTTCCACATGGGTCCCATCCACGGAGGGATGCTATGGGCTCAGTGAAACCCTTCTACAAGTTTACTTTGGACTCAGTGACAGTAACTGTACACAGGGGCAGGACTCAAGTGGACTGAAGCTTCACACACTTGCCTTACTATGTTGTATTATTTAATTCTGGCACCTCTGTTCTGCAATACAATGAGATAACTGTGCATGTATCTATAGGTTACATGTGATAAGCGCTATTAGCAGAGTTATTAAAAGCTACGTCCGCGCTTGCATAGACTCGACTCATGTAACGTTAAACAAAATCGATAACGGCGCACAAACTGACGTCAAACAAAGGAGAGAACGGCGCACATTTTGACTTAACAAGCCTAAATCTCCGGTTTCACCGTCTACACGACAACGCTGTAACCGGAGTTTCTAAAAAACTTCACCCTGGCCGGAGTTTTCAAAAAAGTCCGGTTTCAGTAACCGGATACTGCGTTTGCGTGTGGACGAACAGCCAAACCGCATAGAAAAAGCTGCGGTTTTGAAAATACCCGTGTTCGTGTGGACAGGGCCTCAGTCTTGAAGTTTTCTTGCCTAGCCTATGCTTTTGTGTATACCCATTTGAGTCCATCTAAAAGACTTTTGCTCAGACCTTTTCGACCAGCTTCTCTGGTATACCTTTTTATGTTTTTGGACTCTTTTGCCTGCATCATCCAGTGTGGATTTGTATCTTGCCCTACCTAGCTCTGATGCTAGTTCTTTTGTGTTAGCTCAAGAAGAATAAGTAGAGACTTTCAGTTTTTTCCCTTCTAAACCCGCCTCTTGTGATTATCTGCCAATTGGGTCCACACTGCCCCAATAGAACAGTGGTTAGAACCTTGGGTTACCCAGCAACACACTCTGGGTTCAAGTCCAGACCTGACAGTATCATGGGTTTGCATACATTATATACACAGAAAAAAAAAACAAATAACACGGTTAAATATCTTTGAATAATTCATCATAATGCAATTTTAAAAAATGGTTATTTCCATTTTAGGCGTTAAGTTTAACAAGAAAAAGAAGAAAATATAAAGGAGATTTAGGCCACTTTTGCTTGTGGATGAAATTGTTTGCATATAAAATGAAATTAACACCATATTCTATAAAACTGTGGGTCAGAATAGTAGGGTTAAAATGTTTTGCTTATTCTACAAAATTACAAAATAAATGGGCAGCTGATTCTTCAACAAGACCACAAAATTAGCAAGTTTAAACCTGTCACTCATATTTCAAGTTGTTGCACTTGATAACGTCAACATGGCGCATAAAGTGCGGAGTGCATTCATACTTAATGAGATCAGGCTATCTAGTACCTACTCTTTTAGTGTTCGTTAAGTAAGTACTTACTGAAAATGAGTACCTAATCAATGAGTATGCGGTTTCGAACGCAGCCATTGTCATGTAATACTTTATGTACTGCTTAATACAGCATCTGTTTGTACAAGAATACAGTTCAACATATAACATTAGGCCTACACTATCAATGAAGTGCGGTCTATGTTTTTTTATCAGTTTTATTTTGATAAACATGACAAGATAACATTGCAACCACATAAAAAGAGGTTTTATGGTTATAAAAAACAGATTTGTGAGCATTAGTGGAACGAATAAACCGAATAAACATGGAACACGTGATCGCTGTCATGCGGTGAATCAAAAAAAAAAAGAAAACCATTTTTTTGCAGTGCAGGTACATTCATTCACTGCAAATATTTTCATCAAGAGATTTATTTGCGCAGTACCATGTTTTAATGATAGTTTTATGTATAATATCAGGGATGCAGAGCATTAGGAAGGGCGCTGTATGCAGAGAGGTAAGGAAAGTTTGCTTCACTCTAAAGTGAGCTCTTTCTGAATATGTTTGTGTTGTTTCCTGGGATTTCCTGAGGAGTTTCACAGGCTTGCAGGTCAGTGGTGTACAAATCAGGTTAAATGATGTTCACTTGATATCTTGTTGCAACCTCTGGAATGAATCTAATAATTAGAACTTCCTTTAGAATTTCCAATGTTGTTGGATGCATTTATACGCATATTCCCATCATCACACCTTCCAAAAATGAAACAGATTACTATATGGAATGGAAGAATACCAGATGGAAGGGTAGTCTGAAATATATGCCATACACTACAGGTGTGAAATAAACACAGATTATTCACTATTTATTTGGTCGTCTTTATTTGTTAAATACAAAAGCAACCACTCTTTTTTTCCTGTTGGATTTTAATATTCTTCCTCCATCTCCTCTTCTTCTGTCAGTGGTGGTGGTGCAGGTCATAGATATACATTATAAAGGCTAGATGTCTCGTCCGCACTGCTGGCCAATGGAGGTCGACGTTTGCACCTGGCGGCCATCTTGTCACAGTCATAACATTATGTTTTAATGGTGCATGTACTTTTTAAATAGCCATAACTTGCTCAATTTTCTACCGATTTTCAAACTGTTTGGTTTTTTATAAACGTCAGAGATGTAGTTTTGACACTGCATACTTATGAATAATTATTCATAATTTGTTCAAGCATCCAGAATTATAGCCACGTTAATAACTTTTGTAAGAAACCAAACTTGTAAATCCGTCAAGATTTTAGCGAGATAAGAGTATTTGTGTTCGTGCAGGTCTTCAGGTAGCACAGTGCCCGCCAGAAAGCTTGCCTGTGACAAGATGGCTGCCGGTGATGATGTTAGAGACTCCGCCGTAAGACATCTAGCCTTTATTAAGTATATCTATGGTGCAGGTCCTCCCATCATTTTGTGAGCCTCTGCCTTCTTGCTGTTGGCTGAGTAGAAGTTAAATGTTAATTTCATTACCCTTTTTCAGAAATGTAACAGGTGTCACAGAGTCAACCACACCATCACAGCCCCAATCATCACCCAATCACCAGGACCCATCCACTCGTTCACTGCACCTGCACCTCATCAGAGACTCACCCTTTATATTCCATGCACCATTCTCTCCTTGTCTGGTCTCGTCTCAGTATAGACTGGTTCACTGCAGACTTCTTACCTGTGATCGTATCATCTCCTGGCTTTAGTCCGTCTGCCTGGTTCCAGATCTCCTGTATTTGTCTCTCTTTCCTCACCTGCAAGATACAACTATCGGTATCATCACCAGCTGAGTCACCATCCTCTTCCCATCACTTGGTTCCTGCTGATTCCCCTTCACTCTGCTTAATAAAGATCTATTGCACTTACCTGCATGTGTGTTCCCTTCTGTGTTGTGACAACAGGTTGGATTAGGGAACATTATGTGAAAAGAGCATTAGATTGAGGAAAGGCTGCTGCACATTGAAAAAGACACTGAATGATATTTATTTAAAACATTTATAAAGTCATGAAACCTATACACTGATTAACCTTTTATGCTTAACTGAAGCGGTCGCGCCGCTGTGATCTTTGACCTCTTGGGGTTAAATAACACAAAAATACTGTGCAATTGACTTTAGACCTGATCTCATACAGTAGGTATTTGATCAATTATGAGTTTAGCAAAATTGTGGAGTTTATGTTAAGTAATATATTGATGAATTTACTTATTCTAGAAGGTAAATTCAGCAGTCAAATTTTTCTGAATAATGATTGTTGTTCAGAGAAATGCTGTATTACATTACATACAGTACAGAGGTTGTATTTGGTTCTGTCAAATCTATAATCTTTCAAACTAAGCCAATACAAATTTGAACAAAGTATGCGTTTATTTACATTTTCATTTTGCATTTAGTCATTTAGCAGACGCTTTTATCCAAAGCAACTTACAAATGAGTGCAATAGAAGCAACTAGGACAGTCAAGGGCAACAATATGCAAGTGCTGTAACAAGTCTCAATTAATCTAGAACAGAACACATAGAACTTTTATTTTTTATTTTTTTATATTATTAAATAGACAAACAGAAAATTAATAGAGTAACAAGTGCTATTCTTGATTGGTCAGGTGCTGCTGGAAAATATGTGTTTTTAGATCTTGAAAATGGCTATAAACTCGGCTGCTCTAATTGAAATAGGCAGGTGATTCCACCAGGTGGGAACGGTCCAGGAAAAGGTCTGTGAGAGTGATTTCATGCCTCTTTGTGATAGCACCACAAGGCGTTGTTTATTTACAGAACGTAAGCTCCTGGAGGGTGTGTAAGTCTGAACAAGCGAGTTTAGGTATAATGGTGCAGAGCCAGTGGTTGCTTTGTAGGCGAGCACCAGTGCCTTGAATTTGATGAGAGCGGCTATTGGTAGCCAGTGCAGATTGATGATGAGAGGCGTGACGTGCACTCTCTTTGGCTCGTTAAAGACCACCCTCGCCACTGCATTCTGGATCAGTTGCAAGGGTTTGATAGTGCATGCTGGAAGGCCCGCTAGAAGAGCATTACAGTAGTCCAGTCTGGAGAGAACAAGAGCTTGGACCAGGAGTTGTGTGGCCTGCTCTGATAGGAAGGGTCTAATTGTCCTAATGTTGTATAGCGCAAATCTGCAGGAACGGGTTGTTGCAGTAATGTGGTCAGTGAATTTTAGTTGATCATCAATCACAACTCCAGGGTTCCGGGCTGTCCTGGACAGAGTTATAGTTGATGATCCTAGCTGAATGGAGAGATTGTGGTGAAGTGTTGGGTTGGCTGAGACCACGAGCAGTTCTGTCTTTGCAAGGTTGAGTTGCAGGTGATGTTCCTTCATCCAGGCAGAAATGGCTGTTAGGCAGGCAACGATACGAAAACCAACTGTAGGATCACCTGGTTGAAATGAGAAGTAGAGTTGAGTGTCGTCGGCATAGCAGTGATAGGAAAAGCCATGTTTCTGAATGACAGATCCTAGTGATGACATGTAGATGGAGAAGAGAAGTGGTCCAAGCACTGAGCCCTGGGGAACTCCAGTAGCTAGATGATGTGACTTAGACACTTCACCTCTCCATGACACCCTGAAGGACCTACCTGAGAGATAAGACTTGAACCACTGGAGAGCAGTTCCTGAGATGCCCATCTTCCACTGCATGAAAAGTGAGATTTTCGACCCCGTAAACGCCTGTATACTCCCGGAAATCTCCCTAATTTTCGGCAGTTTTCGACAATTTACAGGCAGCGAACGTCGCGTTCGTCTGTGCCACAAATTGTCGTAAACGAACCATGACGTAGGTGGAGAGCCCCCCGCTGAGAAACCGCGCGGAGGTGCGACGCCTCTAATTTGCATATGAATAGCAGCGAAACCAGAGAGTCAACGGCCAGACTTGAATTTACTCACTCACTATTGGCTGAAGCCACTATATTTAAAAAAGAAAAATCCCTCGTGATTGGTTGGCAGATCACTGCAAACCAATCATTATTGGTCCCCATGGCTCATTATAAATGTAAACCCCAATAATATTAATAAATATATAATTTATGTTGTAATAATTTGTTTTATATTAATGTTATTGTGCTATGAAGTATTCATACCATCAAGGAATATATGGGAAAATTATACGGACCGTGCCGTTTATTTAAAGAAAGAGCATTTATAAGCATACAGCTGTTCATTCAAAGAAAGGGCTTCATTTATAAAACACAGCTGTTTATTCAAAGAAAGAGCTTTATTGTTAAACACACAACTATGTACAGTGCAGCAGTAATGTAATGTAAAGTTCGGCGTCCTCCAGGCTGCGAGAGGGGTGGCCGCACAATCCATCCAGAAACCCCGTCAACAATGCGTCTTCCTCGTCAAACATGAGTTCAATGGTCGCGGACTTCCACATGTCCACCTCATCCAGCACACTCTCGCTTCCAGCAACTGTAATACAATCCATAAAGACAATAAGCAACCTGAAAAATACTCACATTGACAAAAAACGGATCTAATATAATAAATCTTACCCTTTTTCTTCTTGATCGACTCTAAACTTCGAGCTAAACTTCGCAGTTTCCGCCTGCTATGTAAGTTCAGTGTTTGTATCTGAAGCTGCGGCGTGTCGATTCATAATACGTCTTACAGGCAGCTGGAAAACAATTACATGAGACTGGTATTAATAAAAACAGTCACGGTAAAATTAAACTAGGAATGAGAAACACATTAGAAGTTACTTACACACAATTTCGTCGTGATCAGCGGTTAAATCTGTACTCTTGGAAATCGCTCCAAGCAGATAAGAGCTCACGGCTTCGTTATGAGGCGAGGATAGTCTGTGTAAACAAAATGTGCAGTTTTAAGCTCGGATCTATTAACGCACCCATTTCCTTATACAGCTGAATAAAAGCATATTCTTTAAATCGTAACGTTACATTACCCATGCTCTGGTTCATAGCGCCTGCAGTTTGCTCAGAGTTGTGAAGACGAAGACAGCCTCCTGAAAATGAGTCGAAAAAGTTGGTCGCGTCCAGGAGTTGAAGACGGCGTCCTGTCATTGTTGATCACGAAAAAGGAAAGCAGCAAAAAAAAAAAGGTTTAAAGCTCGTCTTCTACGCGTCATGGCCATGACCTCGACCTCACACGTCATTGGACTAGGGCTCTACTATGGAACGCGCCCGGGGCCAAATCTCTTTATACGAAACGCGTGACTTATGACTGTTTCAACACGCACTGTTTGTCCGCGTCAACGCAGCAATTTTTTACGCGTTTCTTTTGTATGTGTAGACACGCACATTCACAGTTTTAACATGTTAAGAAGACACATTTGAACGTGTTTCTTAACGCGCACATTCTGTACATGTCGAAGTGTTTTTTTTTTTTTTTTTTTTTAAAGCAGACTTACCTTTAGATGTAGCCTAGGCTACATACATATTAATATAAGATATTAATTAATTGCTTAACTGACTACTGTGCTAGAGTAAAGTAGCCTAATGTTACAATGTATATTATGCTTAATTATACAATTATTATAATTTAGCTATAGGCCTATATAATTTCTAAAAGTATATATAGGCTAATTTACACAGCACATATTTATAACTGAAAACACACACACACAACTTTATTCACTTTCACATAATAATGTTTTTGTAATTTGGTGTTTAGTTTGTTTATACTATTCTGTCTCTGTTTTGAACATCTGATGAGTGCTATAATAAAATGACTTCATTATATTTAAAATATGTTTTGATATACATTTTATTTATATTATTAATATTTTATTTACCCATAACGTGTCTTTAGGAAGCCATAAGTTATAGAGACAAGAATAACTTTTGCCATTTAAATGCCACATTAATTTACTGAGGACCCATACAGCCAATGATCATGTGTGAAAATACTTATACATAAATTGATCACTTAGAAATCAAAACTAAGGTTTGAGAAAGAAAGAATATGCATACAACAAAATATATTGTTTCATAGCAGCTTCAGTAACAAGTTCAAAACAAATTCTGCTGTAAACCGGCTCTAACAAGCCAATATAGTGTCAATATTCAGCTCAAGTGACTTCAGTGTTGATTCAGTTCAGTTGATTTCAGTTCAACTGATTTCAGTTCAACTGTAAATTCCTCAGTTGTGCATATTTGTGTGTAGTTAGATATATGCAAAAACAACATTTTTGGAAGAGTTAAAATAGTTTTGCACAAAGTGTTGCTTTTGCAAGCGATGTCTGATGTTTTGCATGTTGTGTGTTTTGTGTGTAGAGTTACAAGAAATGGAGCCATATTTCAGAAATTGTGTGTAAGCAATTAGATAAAACTGTAAATGAATCCAGTTTATTTTAGTTCAGGACTCATAGTCCAGGTGTTAGTAATCTGTGCTTAATCTTTGTTCCAGGCAACAATTTTTTAACTCGCGATTTACTAGATTAGGCCTACTCTTGGCATAATTTAAACCCTGTCCAGGAAACCACCTCTTGAAAATCTGCATTGATAATTCATAAAATGTGGTGTGAGCTCAATTTAAATGACAATTACAGAAAAAACACAATCTGACTTAACTATAAACACACACACTTGTACTTTTCACATTTATGATTAATAGCCATTTAAAAAATCATTCACAGTGCAGGGTGGACAAATTAATTTTGGTATGTAAACTGTATGCTTTACTTGATTTATTTGTGTGCTTTGGTTCATTGTCTTGTTGCAAGACTTGTTGCAAGACATTGGTTATTGCTAATGACATACAGAGTAATTAATCTACACTGTGAGCCCGGACAAGTTGAATCTACTTAAAAAATTGGAGCAAACTGGTTGCCCTAAAAATTTAGTAATGTGAACTAAAACAAGTACATTTAACTTAAATTTAAGTTAACATTTTAACTTAAACTTTAAACTTGTTTTAGTTAAAAAAATTCAGAACCTAGATAAAACTCCCCCTGCTGCTACTCTGATTTGCATTTGTGTAGCTCACAGCATGTTCATTTACATGATAAAGCATCCCCTAGAATTAAGGGGAGGGGGGGTCATGGGGGGGGGGGACAACTGCCAAGCAAGGCCCACGTCAATTTCCGTCAATTTACGGCAGTTTTCGGAGTTGCCTGCAAATTGCCGTGCACAGTCGTAAACCTGAAGTTTCACGGCAATCTACAGTGCCACATACTGACGAAAATCCCACTTTTCATGCAGTGTTCATGAGAGTTGACAGGAGGATCTGGTGTCAAAAGCAGCAGACAAATCCAGTAAGATAAGTACTGTGGAATTGGAAGCTGCTCTTGCCTGTCTCAGTGCCTCTGTAACCGAGAGCAAGGCAGTCTCAGTTGAGTGGCCGCTTTTGAAGCCGGATTGGTTGTTGTCCAGGAGGTTGTTCTGTTCAAGAAACATAGAGAGCTGGTTGAACACAACTTGCTCAAGTGTCTTTGCAATAAAAGGCAGAAGGGATATCGGTCGGTAGTTTTCTAAAAGTGCTGGGTTCAGAGAGTGTTTCTTAAGCGTTGGGGTTACTCGAGCCTGCTTAAATGCTGTGGGGAAGGTCCCATGTGAAGAGAGGTGTTGACAATGTGAGTGAGTGCAGGAGTAACTGAAGAAGAAATGGCCTGAAGGAGGTGTGTGGGGATAGGATCAAGCGGACAGGTAGTGGGATGATTGGAAAGGATGAGTTTGGAAACTTCAGCTTCAGAGAGCAGAGAGAAAGAGGGTAGCGGTGTGTATGATGGTTGTTGAGATGTGCGTGTCGGTTTGTGGTGTGGAGAATTGGCTGCTGATGGAGGAGGGTTTGTTTGTGAAGAATGATGCAAAGTCGTCAGCTGTAAGAGCTGATGAAGGAGGAGGACAAGAAGGAGGACAGGAGCGAAGAGAAAGTTTTGAAAAGTGCACGAGAGTCAGAGGAATTGTTGATTTTGTTGTGATAGTATGTAGTCTTAGCAGTGGAGACATTTGCAGAGAAAGAAGCGAGAAGAGACTGATAAAGGGTAAGGTCAGTAGCGTTATTAGTTTTGCACCACTTCCTCTCTGCCGCCCGCAGTCCAGAATGATGTTCGCGGAGAACATCAGACAGCCAGGGGGCAGAGGGGGTGGTGCGGGCTGGCCTGGATGAAACGGGACAGAAGTTGTCTAAGCAAGATGTTAGAGTGGAGCAAAGAGTGTCAGTAGCACTGTTAGTGTCTAGTGCTGAGAACTGAGCAGGTGGAGGGAGCGAGGATGAAACCATAGTGGATAGACGAGAGGGAGAGAGCGAGCGTAGATTACACCGAAAGGTGATCTGGGGAGGAGTGTGTGTTGTATCAGGAGTCAGTATGAGGTTAAGAGTGATGAAAAAGTGGTCTGAGGTGTGCAATGGAGTAACTAAAGTGTTGTCTGTGTAGCAGTAGCGTGTGTAGATAATGTCCAGATGGTTACCTGATTTGTGAGTAACTGTAGTAGATACTCGCTTAAGGTCAAATGAGGTCAGAAGAGTGGTGAAGTCTACAGCCTGGGGTTTATCAAGGTGAATGTTGAAGTCACCGAGCATCACCAGAGGAGTGCCATCCTTAGGGAAGTGAGAGAGTAACATATCCAATTCCTCTAGGAAGTTACCTAGTTGACCTGGAGGGCGATAAATAACTACAACATGTATTTTTGCAGGGTGTGTGATAGTGATTGAGTGTGATTCAAATGAACTGTTGCCAGATAGAGAAGGAATGGGCTCAAATTTCCTAATTTTTTCGATGAGCCAATCAGTACCTCCACCCCTGCCAATCAGGCGAGGGGTGTGTGAAAAAGTGAAATAAGTAGAGAGGGCCGCAGGAGTATCCTCTGGTTTGATCCAGGTTTCAGTTAGGGCCATGAAACTGAGATGTGAATGAGTGGAGATAGATGAAATAAAGTCTGCTTTGTTTACAGCTGACTGGCAATTCCAGAGACCAATTGGAATTGACATTAATGAAGCGGAGGAAATAGCTAAACAGCGCAGATTATTAGGATTACGTCCTCTTGAATGTACATAGCGTGATTTACGGGTGTTAGTAGTAATAGTAGAGATTTGAAAGCACAGTGAATAAGGGTCAGAAAAATAGATGGAAAACAACAAGCTAAACACAAAAGTGACAGAGAGAAGAGAAAGCTATACTCAAGTGCCTTGTCGGTGTCCATGCTCGAGTGGAGTCGCGCAGAGTAGAGTCGAATGGTCTTCACACTCTTTGGGCTTCACACTCTACGGGCTTCACACGAGGGCTGCCGCGGAGTACCACTCAATTTATACTCACGTTAAGTGTCGTTATTGAATACAGCTGGCTACACCTAGCGAAACGTCTTTACTCATGCGAGATCACGTGGTCAGCACGTTAACAAACGCGACTACAAACAAAAAGCCCACTACACCACACAGACAATGTTCTAATTAACAGCTGAACTAAAGATCAAATGAGAAAATGGATACAGTACTCACACAGTAGTTGTTCTCCCTGTCGGTCGATTGCTTTTCACTAAACTGAATGTAAACAATGCACGCTCTTATACCACGCTGGCTTTAGGCCACGCCTAGCGAAATGGTCTTTACTCGCGCAAGATCACGTGGTCAGCGCGTTAACAAACGTGACTACAAACAAAAAGCCCACTACACCACACAGACAATGTTCTAAATAACAGCTGAACTGAAGATCAAATGAGAAAATGGATACAGTACTCACACAGTAGTTGTTCTCCCTGTCGGTCAATTGCTTCTCACTAAAATGTATTTTTTATTTATTTACTTAATCAAGTTTATTTGTATTAATTTAAAAGTATTTGACAATTCACTTAAACTTACCATTGTTCTAGGTTTGTGCTAGCTCAGAACTTAAGCTATACAAACCTTATTACGGAAAAGTTTCACTTTTCCTGTCTTTGTACAGAAACCTCAAAAATGGCTGTATAAAATTAGCATTTAATTCAGACATAAACTAATATCTTGTGTCCTCCTATTCTTAAACTATGTGGCTTCTGCCTTCCTCACTGACTTGAAACATTACCCTCATGCTTATCACCTGATTCTTGTTTGGAAACTGATAAATTATTAATATTATAGTTAATATTCATGGTCCAAAAATCATATATGTAGCATAAACAAGCACATCAGTTAAAAGGAATACAATAAAGCAAACACGTCAACTAGATAGATGAAAACAAATGACAAATAGACAGGTATGAATGGTCAGAAACTGGGACTTGCTGTTAGGAGTGACTGCTGACTGCCTCACAGTGTGATTAACATCGTTCAGAGTAATCCGGGGAAACTCTTTTAAACCGCAAATTTAAAAATATCTTCTGTGCTGTCTCCATAGTTAACCAATGGTGAAAATGGCTTCTGTGCCGGATGTTAGTGGGCGGGCTGAGACAAAACAGACGTAACAACGAATTGGGATCACTTCTGGGAGACCCTATCAGCTTTGAGTGTATAGAGAACAGGCCAATGGCCATTGGCGTGCAAAATTAGCATCTCTCGTTCTGCCCCGCATATAAAATAGGAAGCAGATCCACTGTGTTTTCTAAGATCCAAGGTCAACGCAGCAGTATACCAGGAAGTTTTAGAGCACTTCATGCTTCCTGCTGCTGACCAACTTTATGGAGATGCAGATTTCATTTTCCAACAGGACTTGGCACCTACACACAGTGCCAAAGCAACCAGTACCTGGTTTAAGGACCATGGTATCCCTGTTCTTAATTGGCCAGCAAACTCGCCTGGCCTTAACCCCATAGAAAATCTATGGGGTATTGTGAAGAGGAAGATGCGATATGCCAGACCCAACAATGCAGAAGAGCTGAAGGCCACTATCAGAGCAACCTGGGCTCTCATAACACCTGAGCAGTGCCACAGACTGATCGACTCCATGCCACGCCGCATTGCTGCAGTAATTCAGGCAAAAGGAACCCCAACTAAGTATTCAGTGCTGTACATGCTCATACTTTTCATGTTCATACTTTTCAGATGTCCAAGATTTCTAAAAATCCTTTCTTTGTATTGGTCTTAAGCAGTGTTGGGGTAACGCATTACAAGTAACTTGAGTTACGTAATAATATTACTTTTTCCAAGTAACTAGTAAAGTAATGCATTACTTTTCAAATTTACAACAAAATATATGAGTTACTTTTTCAAAAAAGTAACGCAAGTTACTTTTCACATTAATTTTTACTGACAGCTCTCCTGCCCCCATGTTGAGAAAAAT
This sequence comes from Romanogobio albipinnatus, assembly GCA_023566225.1. NCBI lineage: Eukaryota > Metazoa > Chordata > Actinopteri > Cypriniformes > Gobionidae > Romanogobio > Romanogobio albipinnatus. The sequence continues at coordinate 56,991,337 of CM042242.1, forward strand.
AAGTGCAGAGGCGTTGTGTGTAAACATTATGGTTATTGTAGTTCCAAACTAAATGTGAGCATTTATTCATCTCACTTGCACAATAAAGATTCTGTACTCCTCAAAATGAATAAAATCAGTCACATGCAAAATCAGAATACTATGCAAACCTCCAATAATTAAATGTTAAATAAAACTATTTTTATGCATTTAATCTACCTTTATATTTAATTTACCAATGTCTTGCTGCTGACCTTTGATGATGAAAATTGCTAGATTTTTTGTTTTTATTGGTAAAACTTTTCTCCTGCATCCTATTCTACCATTATCCAGAATGGCAGCACAGCAAAGCTGCGCCCTCTACTGTTTTACCTCAGCCTGGGGCTTATTATTTCAATTTTGGTATGAAGAGGTCTTTACAAAAATATAACTTTTTTGTTATAAAAAAACAAAAACAAGCCCAGCCCAGGTGAGAAAAAGTAACGCAAAAGTAACGTAACGCATTACTTTTCTTAAAAAGTAACTAAGTAACTCAATTAGTTACTTTTTAAGGGAGTAACGCAATATTGTAATGCATTACTTTTCAAAGTAACTTTCCCCAACACTGGTCTTAAGTAATATTCAAATTTTCTGAGATACTGAATTTGGGATTTTCCTTAGTTGTCAGTTATAATCATCAAAATTAAAATAAATAAACATTTGAAATATATCAGTCTGTGTGTAATGAATGAATATAATATACACGTTTCATTTTTTGAATGGAATTAGTAAAATAAATCAACTTTTTGATGATATTCTAATTATATGATAAAGCACTATGTAGCACTAAGCACTAATCTAAATTTTAAAGCACTATGTAGAGGCATGATTTTGTCTAAACAGAACAAATTACAGCATTGTAGTAAAAACTACTTTAAGTTTGTGTTCCGACGTCCCGTCCACGGGATATTGAAGTGTTTCAGAAGTTAAACTTTTTGACCGAGAAAATTCAAAAAATAAAAATAAACATGTTACATATCCATGGAAAGCTGAGATTCTCGTGATTCGAACGATGTAAACCATTTTAGGATACAATCAACACAGCGGGTACAATCTGTGTCTTTGTCAGACCACCAACAGCCAAACAAACAAACATAAACTGGAAGAAACTCACCCTTGAAGCCTTCTGTTAGTTCACTGATCCATTACATTACAACAAAAATGGTTTTGTTGCACTCTCAAGGGTCCATACAATCCAATTCAGTGAAGTATTTAGTCCATAACATATTTATATATCAATAAGCATCCATGGAATGTAGTAGTAGCATTTAAAGTTAGCCAATAGAGCTATCACAACTTCAATGCATTCTATGGTCTAGTTTTTCATTTCACATGTAAACACGAAGAAAAATGTGATGTCAAAATGGCCGCTGACCCCTGAACTTTTGATAGACGGGTCATTTGAGCCAATCGGTTCATGATAGAGGTGTCACAAGGTATCAATAGCCAAGGAGCGCCTATCAGAGGCATGGTACCTCCCTCTCTTTGATTGACAGTAAATCGATCCAGTTGAAATGGATGATGGAAATGATTGTTTTTTCTGATAGCCAATGAATTTCTGTAAAGAAATATATGCAGCTTCAGTATGACGAATCATTTGGTCATGCGTGAAGTTCGTGCGCAAAGCACCATAGTGATTTGTGCGACCCATGCGTAGAGTTAGCATTGATCTAGATCACGAGTGAAAGAAGACAACAGGTGAAAATGAGAGGTGAGAGGTGAAAATTTGATAGGTGTTAGGTGTTATGTTAGGTGGGATCTGTTGTAGAGCATGCATAGCAGTTTTTTTGTCTCTTTATTTGTAGAAAGTTTGGTTTCAAGAATTGGGAAAAAAAAACACTATAATGTGTTTATACTTCAGTAACTATGTTTCAGCAATTACTGACAGTGAATCTGGATAAGGTATATAATAGCTCTAAGTGTACCCTTTCATTAGAGCCCAAAATTATGACTGTAGAGTAAAGCATTCAAGAATAGCAGCATGTTATGTGTCTGTGGTTACAAAGGGTCATTTGGAGTCTCCAAGTGGCCTTTTTTGGGGAGCGCCTAGACATAAACTTAGATAAACATGTGTAAAACACTCATTATCCAAGGATTTGTTATCAAATTTTAAACTGGGTTTGGTAAGGCTTCATGCTGTGATCCCATTGTGTTTTCCAGCTAATACCTCCCAGCTGGAGTTATCTGCAGTCATGTTGTTACAAAAAAAAATGTAGCCAGAATTTTTTCCCCCTTTTTTAGTGTGTTCAAAGTTCTATTACTCAATACCAGTAAGACTTATAGTGATTCTGACCACTTTTTTCTTTTTCTTTTTTTTTTACAATGAGATTTTTACAAATAACTAAATAATTGTTAATGAAGAATGTTATAATATTTGGAGTTTCAAGCAACATAATGCAATGCAATTATGATTTCAAAGAGTATGGGGTGAATTCAGGGTTATTGGGACATTTTTTTTCAAAGTCATTTAAATGGCAAAAACTGTCAGATGTTATGATCCAGCTGGGGATCAATCTTGGGTCTCCGGTGTGTGTGTCCTTGATGCTAACCACTCCACCACTGGAGGAGGTTGAACCCAAATGCAGATAAATAATGAACAAGGGAAAAAACTCAAAAGTCTGAGTGTAATCTTTGGCTCTTTACTTCAAAAGGAAAAAACAAAATAGCAACAGTATTAGTTAGCACTTTAGGTGCATGTGCTACATGAAAAACTCAAACAACTCTCATTGAGAGGTACTACAAAAAGGATTTTCTTAAATATCAGTCCAGAAAGATAAATCCAGAAATCCACAAAAAGGTAACAAAAACAATCCAAGAACAAAACAGAAGACAGGGAAAAATCACAAACCCAAAAACTTGCTTGGCAAACATCAGGAGTGAATAAGAACAAAAGGCCGTGAGGCCTTAAATAGGGTCTATGTTAGTGAATGTGACATACATAATTCACCCTTGTTGTTAAATATGGTTCTGCTGAATAGTAAAAGCAGCTCCTTATTCTGCTTAACTGTTCAGGGATCACGGCCCCTTTAAGATATTCTAATGTGTGTTGACGTAGGATGTAGGTTGACACCCCCTGGAAAAGTGTTTATGTTTTTTGGTAAAAATAAACAACACACTTGTGTGCTCAATGTGAGAAGTTGTCGTTGTTCATTAAAGCAATTTCCACACTGGTGACCCTGACTTTAGTCTGCTGGACGTATCCAGAGAAACAACACTACCATGACCACGAACGGCATCACTCTCAAACTCCCCGAATTCTGGGAAACATCGGCTTCGGCATGGTTCACGCAGACCAAAGCGCAATTCACGTTGCGTGAGATCACCGCAGATACAACTAAATACTACTATGTTGTGTCAGCTCTCGGAAATACAACAGCATCCAGAGTGGTGAGCCTTATTACAAATCCTCCAGAAACTGACAAGTATACAGCACTCAAAGCCCACTTGTTGAAAACATTTGAACTCTCAGACGCTGAGAGAGCCAGCAGGCTTTTCTCCCTTCAAGGACTGGGTGACAGTAAACTGTCTGAGCTCATGGATCACATGCTGGATCTTTTAGGTGAGCACAGACCCGATTTTCTGTTCACCCACCTTTTCCTGCGTCAGCTGCCTTCCCAAGTGAGAGCTGCACTAGCTAACACTACAGTCACTGACTGTCGGAGACTAGCTGAGAAGGCTGATAAGTTTTTCCTGGCGAGTCAGGGACATTGTGAGTCCACGTTTTTTCCTGCGCACATCGCTTCGGCGACACGGGATGACTCCACACTCACTGCTGCCACCATTTCTCGTCGGCAACAGTTTTCTGGCCCTCAACAACCTTCAGGCTTATGTTTGTACCATGCAAAGTTTGGAACCAAGGCCAACAAATGTCGCCCACCATGCAGTTTCGGCGGGTCGGGAAACGCCAGGTCCGGCGCTCAGTAGTGGCCACGAGCGTCGGCCGCGTAGGCAGGCTGATTTTTATTCCCGACAGCGTCTCCGGGAGGCGTTTTCTGTGCAAAACGGGAGCACAGAAGAGTGTCCTGCCTGCATCCCGTTTAGACTTGTTGACTGACAGCCATGGCCCCCCTATGGAAGCTGCCAATGGTAGCCCGATCAGCACATATGGCACGAGGTACGTCAAACGTGTTTTGGAGGACAGCATTTTGGCTGGGACTTTGTCACAGCTAAGGTTGCTTTTCCCCTCCTCGTTTTGCTCTTACGCATGCACTTAAAAATGCTGCACACTCTTTTCAACACCTCATGGACTCTGTTTTGCGGGACCTGCCTTTCCTTTTTGTGTACTTGGACGACATCCTCGTAGCTAGCACATCCAAGTCTGTGGCACCTGATGCACCTCCAAACCATTTTTGAGCGGTTTAGCCAACATGGACTAATTGTCAACCCTGCCAAGTGCCAGTTCAGTCCCCCTTCCATCAAAGGTGGAGGCAATCACACAGTTCCCACGCCCGCTCACGGTCAAATCTCTGCAGGAGTTCCTCGGCATGGTACATTTTTACCATCGCTTCATTCCTCAAGCCGCTCATCTCATGCAGCCCTTACATGAGGTCTTGAAAGGTAAACCAAAGCATGCCGTGGACTGGACTGAGAGCAGAATCAAGGCTTTTGCTGCCACTAAGGCAGCCCATTCCGGGTTCTGGAGACAGGGAACAAACACTTTGTGGTGGACAGGGGTGGCAAACCGGAAAGACTCTCAATTGACCACCTTAAACCGGCTCACTTGGAAAGTGGATAGGCCCATTGACCTGGCTCAGCCCCCTCGACATGGATGGCCTCCTGCTCTGCCCCCACCGACCGGATTGACACTTCAATGTGATAAATCGGGGGTGTTGCGTGTGAGTGTGGGAAACCAATCAAATGCGTATTCTCACGGCCAATGCGTGAGAGTTGGCAGCTCTGTGAATCCAAAAAAACAGCAGCATACATGTCAGTGTAAGGGTCAAGTTTTCAATTAACTATCAATTTTAATCAGTATTCTTGCGATCTCCCCTGCAGCTAAGTCTCTTCTGCATAATATGAATCCTCCCAGGTCTCTCTGCTTCAATCACAGGCTTTCTGATGTGTCATTATACAACCCCAAATCAGAAAAAGTTGGGACAGTATGGAAAACGCAAATAAAAAACAAAAGAAGTGATTTCTAAATTTACTTTGACTTGCATTTCATTGCAGACAATATGAACACAAAATATTTCATGTTTTGTCTGGTCAACTTCATGTCATTTGTAAATATGCATATTTTCCTGTCATTCAGACCTGCAACACATTTAAAAAAAAGTTGGGACAGTAAACCATTTACCACTTTGTAATGTTGCCATTCCTTTTCACAACACTTAAAAGACGTTTATGGACTGAAGACACCAAGTGATGAAGTGTTTCAGGTGTAATTTTGTCCCATTCTTCCTGCAAACAAGTCTTAAGGTGGGCAACACTGCGCGGTCTTCGTTGTCGCATTTTGCGCTTCACATTCTCTATTGGAGACAGGTCGGGACTGCAGGCAGGCCAGTCAAGTACCCGTACCCTCTTCCTCCACAGCCAGGACTTTGTAATGTGTTCAGAATGTGGTTTTGCATTGTCTTGTTGAAATATGCATGGACGTCCCTGGAAAAGATGTCTTCTTGAAGGCAGCATATTATGCTCCAAAATCTCTATGTACTTTTCAGCATTAATGGTGCCTTCACAGAAGTGCAAGTTACCTTTGCCAAGGGCACTGACACAACCCCATACCATGACAGACCCTGGCTTTTTGACTTGTTGCTGGAAACAGTCTGGATGATCCTTTTCTTCTTTGGTCCGGAGCACACGGCGTCTATTCCTCCCAAAAAATACCTGAAATACTGATTCATCTGACCACAGTACACGTTTCCACTGTGTGATGGTCCATCCCAGATGCCTCCGAGCCCAGAGAAGTCGACGGCGCTTCTGGACACTGTTAACATAGGGCTTCCTTTTGGCACAGTACAGTTTTAACTGGCATTTGTGGATGTAACTACGTATTGAGATACTTGACAAAGGTTTGCCAAAGTAGTCCTAAGCCCATGTGGTGATATCGCTTATAGATGAATGACGATTCTTGATGCAGTGCCGCTTGAGGGATCGGAGATCACGGTTGTTCAGCTTAGGCTTGCGCCCTTGTCCTTTACGCACTGAAATTCCTCCAGATTCCTTGAATCTTTTAATTATGTTATGCACTGTTGAATGTGAAATATCCAAATCTCTTCCTATCTTTCTTTGAGGAACATTGTTTTTAAACATTTCAATAATTTTCTCACGTATTTGTTGGCAAACTGGCGATCCTCGGCCCATCTTTGCTCCTAAAGGATTAGACCTTTCTTGGATGCTGCTTTTGTACCAAATCATAATTACAATCACCTGTTGACATCACCTGTTTCAAATCACATCATTATTTAACCATTTTACCTCATTACTAGTCCTAAATTGTTCCTGTCCCAACTTTTTTTTAAATGTGTTGCAGGTCTGAATGACAGGAAAGGATGCATATTTACAAATGACATGAAGTTGACCAGACAAAACATGAAATATTTTGTGTTCATATTGTCTGCAATGAAATACAAGTCAAAGTAAATTTAGAAATCACTTCTTTTTTTATTTATTTGCTTTTTCCATACTGTCCCAACTTTTTCTGATTTGGGGTTGTATAAAGGAAGAGCATTATTGGCTCCACCAGGTGTCAGTCAAGGCGCCCATGGTTTTCGTTGGATATAGGCAGTCAATGCCTAGTCAATGCCTTGCCAACAAAGGTTTGATTGATGGACGTAGTAACCAATCAAAAGGCATTATCTTGTGCAGTGTTTGTAAGCAGTATTGGTGACTATTACTCTTAATAATCATCAAAATGAAAAGAAATAAACATTTGAACTATATCAGTCTGTGTGTAATGAATGAATATAATATAAGTTTCACTTTTTGAATGGAATACAGCTGCAAATAAGTATTTGAACACCTGTCTATCAGCTAGAATTCTGACCCTCAAATACCTGTTTGTCTGCCTTTAAAATGTACACCTCCACTCCATTTATTATCCTAAATTAGATGCACCTGTTTGAGGTCGTTAGCTGCATAAAGACACCTGTCCACCCCATACAATCAGTAAAAATCCAACTACTAACATGGCCAAGACCAAAGAGCTGTCCAAAGACACTAGAGACAATATTGTACACCTCCACAAGGCTGGAAAGGGCTACTGGGAAATTGCCAAGCAGCTTGGTGAAAAAAGGTCCACTGTTGGAGCAATCATTAGCAAATGGAAGAAGCTAAACATGACTGTCAATCTCCCTCGGACTGGGGCTCCATGCAAGATCTCACCTTGTGGGGTCTCAATGATCCTAAGAAAGGTGAGAAATCAGCCCAGAACTACACGGAGGAGCTGGTCAATGACCTGAAAAGAGCTGGGACCACCGTTTCCAAGGTTACTGTTGGTAATACACTAAGACGTCATGGTTTGAAATCATGAATGGCACGGAAGGTTCCCCTGCTTAAACCAGCACATGTCAAGGCCCGTCTTAAGTTTGCCAATGACCATTTGGATGATCCAGAGGAGTCATGGGAGAAAGTCATGTGGTCAGATGAGACCAAAATAAATTGTTTTGGTCATAATTCCACTAAATGTGTTTGGAGGAAGAAGAATGATGAGTACCATCCCAAGAACACCATCCCTACTGTGAAGCATGGGGGTGTTTTTCTGCACGTGGGACAGGGCGACTGCACTGTATTAAGGAGAGGATGACCGGGGCCATGTATTGTCCCTGGACTGGAATCTCACCTGTGGCTCGATTGCTCCTGCCTGATCCTGCCTGCCTGATCGATTGCTCCTGTCTCCTGTGTGCCTGTTTGTAGCTCTGTACAGCCTTGCTCACGTTTGAATCTTTATTTTGATATTTCCTCTTTATTCTACTGCTAAATATAACTTACTCATCACCATAAATTGTTTAAAAATTGCCTATCACGTAAAATTTGACATCGCTAGCTTTTAATCTAAATCACCATCACACGTTAGCATTTCGCTAGCCTGTTAGCTTGTCATCTCTGCACCCGGGTCTCCTGCTCTCTGAGTTCATTAGTTGGATTAGTAAATAGTGTCCAGCATACGATTGTGGTAAGTGGTAAATTGGATTAATCAACAAACACGGTAAGTCATGTCTTCTCCTGTCATTATCACTTGCACTTCGTGCTGCATGTTTAGTATAGGCTTCTCCGCTGGCGAACAGGGCTTCACATGTGATAAATGTAAGGAGATAGAGGCTGTTTATTGTTCTGGTCCGCTCCCCATTAGAAGGAGTGATGAGGTAGTTAGCAGGCTATCATCACTCAATGGCTGGTTGTCTAAGTGGTGTCTGCAAAATAACATAGGGTTCATAGACAATTGGAAAAGTTTTTGGGGCAGACCTGACCTGTTGAAGAAGGATGGCATCCATCCCTCCTGGGGTGGTGCCGCTCTTCTCTCTAGTAATTTGGCACATAGTCTTAGAGCTAAACCTTGACTCACTAGGGCCCAGGTCAGGAAGCAGACAAACTGACTAAACCGACCGTCTGCTAGCTGTCTCACGTCACCGGAGTCAGATAAATCCCAGCACATAGAGACTCTTTCACCGAGATATTATCATATAGAGACTGTGTCTGTTCCCCGAATTAGTAAATACAAAAAAACATCAAAACCATTCAACAGTAACAATTTAATTGATGTCCAACAAATAAACAAAATATATAATACAGATGAACAATTGATAAAGCTTGGGTTGTTGAATATTAGATCCCTTTCCCCAAAAGCGCTTATTGTTAATGATATTATTAAAGATAATAATCTAGATGTGCTCTGTTTGACAGAAACCTGGCTAAAACCTGACGACTACATTACCTTAAATGAGTCCACCCCACAAGATTATTGTTATAAACATGAGCCGCGTCTGAAAGGTAAAGGGGGAGGGGTTGCTGTAATTTATAATAATATCTTCAGTATTACTCAGAAGTCTAGTTTCAAATATAATTCCTTCGATGTTTTGGTGCTTTATGTAACGCTATGTAGTGTACATGACAAAACCCGTTCAACATTGGTGTTAGCTACTGTATACAGGCCACCAGGGCATAATACAGACTTTATCAAAGAATTTGCTGACTTTCTATCAGAATTAGTACTGGCCGTAGATAAAGTACTAATTGTTGGTGATTTTAATATCCATGTAGACAACGAAAAAGACGTATTAGGATTAGCATTTAAAGATACACTAAACTCTATTGGAGTTAGGCAACACGTGTCAGGACCCACTCATCGCCATAATCATACTTTAGACCTAATATTGTCACATGGAATAAATGTTGATACCGTTGAAATTCTGCAGCAGAGCGATGACATATCAGATCATTACTTAGTATCATGTATACTTAATTTAGCTAAGGTTGCAAAGCCGCCCCCTCGTTTCAAAAATGGCAGGACAATCACTGCCGCTACTAAAGATTGCTTTTTAAATAATCTTCCTCATCAGTATCATCTCCTCAGCATCCCAGATAGCATAGAAGAACTTGATGTTGCAACAGAAACTATTGACTCTCTCTTTTCCAGTACTTTAGACACAGTTGCTCCTCTGCGCTTAAAGAAGATTAAAGAAAATAGTCCAACACCGTGGTACAACGAGCACACCCGGGCCCTTAAAACAGCAGCCAGAAAAATGGAGCGCAGCTGGAAGAAAACAAAACTAGAGGTCTTTCGTAATTCGTGGAAAAAGCACATGATCACATACAGAAAGGCGGTAAGAACTGCTAGATACGCTTATTTCTCAACTCTCTTGGAAGAAAACAAACACAACCCAAGGGATTTATTCGATACAGTGGCTAAATTAACCAAAAATAAAGCTTCAACTTCTGATGATTGTAAACAGCACAGCAGTAATGACTTTATGAACTTCTTCACATGTAAAATTGATAATATTAGGAAGAAAATTTTAACCATGCAGCCGTCTACTACAGTATCACATCAGACAGAGCATTGTAGTGTCACTGAGGAAAAACTACAATCATTCACTGCTATAGGAGAAGAAGAATTGGCTAAACTCGTTAAATCATCAAAATCAACAACTTGTATGCTTGACCCTGTACCAACTAGGCTATTAAAAGAGAGCTACCAGAGGTCATAGATCGTCTTCTTAATATCATTAATTCATCTTTGTCATTAGGATATGTAACCGAAAACTTTTAAGTTGGCTATTATTAAACCACTTATTAAAAAAACGCAACTTGATCCTACAGAATTAGTCAATTATAGACCAATCTCAAATCTACCCTTTCTGTCAAAAATACTTGATAAGGCAGTGTCTTCACAATTATGTTCCTTTTTAGAAAGAAATGGTATCTGTGAGGATTTCCAGTCAGGATTTAGACCGTATCATAGTACTGAGACTGCTCTCATCAGAGTTACAAATGATTTACTCTTATCATCCGATCGTGGCTGTATCTCTCTATTAGTGTTACTCGATCTTAGCGCTGCATTTGATACCATCGACCACAACATTCTTTTGAATAGACTCGAAAATTATGTAGGTATTAGTGGAATTGCTTTATCATTGTTTAAATCATACCTATGCGACCGTTATCAGTTTGTAGCAGTAAATGAAGAGATGTCACACCGATCGCAAGTTCAGTATGGAGTACCACAAGGCTCAGTGCTAGGACCGCTACTCTTCACCCTGTACATGCTACCACTGGGAGATATTATTAGGAAGCATGGCATTAGTTTTCATTGTTATGCTGACGATACTCAGTTCTATATTTCTTCACGCCCTGAAGAAACGTACCAATTCACAAGATTAACGGAATGCATAGCCGCCATAAAACATTGGATGACCGGTAATTTCCTGCAACTCAATTCAGAAAAAACTTATTTTTTTATTATTGGACAAAAAAGCTCCACAAGTAGTAACCTAGAATACTGTCTAACACTTGATGGCTGCTCTGTCAAGTCTTCGTCGTCAGTGAGGAACCTGGGTGTGCTCTTTGATACCAATCTTTCGTTTGAAAGCCACGTTTCTAGCATCTGTAAAACTGCATTCTACCATCTTAAAAATGTATCTAAATTACGGCACATGCTCTCAATGCAAAATGCTGAACAGTTAGTTCATGCATTCATGACCTCAAGGCTAGATTATTGTAATGCTCTACTGGGTGGTTGCCCTGCTCACTTAATAAATAAACTCCAGCTGGTCCAAAACGCAGCAGCTCGAGTACTTACTAGAACCAGGAAGTATGGCCATATTAGCCCAGTTCTGTCAACATTGCACTGGCTACCTATTAAACATCGCATACATTTTAAAATCTTGCTTATTACTTACAAAACACTAAATGGTTTAGCTCCCCAATACTTGAGCGAGCTCTTAACATATTATACTCCATCACGTCTACTGCGATTTCTAAATTCTGGCCAGTTGTTAATACCGAGAATATCCAAATCAACTGCAGGCGGTCGATCGTTTTCCAATTTAGCTCCTAAACTCTGGAACAGTCTTCCTAGCATTGTTCGGGAAGCAGACACACTCTGTCAGTTTAAATCTAGACTAAAAACACATCTCTTTACTGTGGCATACACATAAAACACTTTTTCAATTAATTGATTGTTAGACTGCATTAACTAGGTCAGCCGGAACCGGGAACACTTCCCATAACACCTGATGTACTCGTTACATCATCAGAAGAATGGCATCTACGCTAATGATAGTCTCTCTGTTTTATCCCGAGGTTTACTGCAGTCAGCCAGATCTGGGCCGTATCCAGATCAGATGGTGGACCTGCGCCCAGAGAAGACCAACACAGGACCCCGAAATGTCTGCAGAGACCGTGTCAATTATCCTCCCCCTGCAACTGCCTCATCGACACGGCATCTTAATAAACCCGTCACCAGTGTGATGACTAAGATTGTTCGAATATTACAATTAAACAATACTTAAATTGATATGTCATCCGCAATAAACCCGTCTCCGGCGTGTTGCCTCCAATCATTCGAATATTGCACTTTAATAATTATTTAATCAACATCATCCTCAATAAACCCGTCTCCAGCGTGTTGCCTCCGGTCCTTCGAATATTCCGATCTATTATGACCTCTGACCTGTAAAGCAGCAATAATAATAATAATAATAATAATAATAATAATAATAATACGCTGTTTGTTAATTGGCCAGAGGAGAACTGGCACCCCGACTGAGCCTGGTTTCTCCCAAGGTTTATTTCCTCCATTAGGTCACCTAATGGGGTTTTGGTTTCCTTGCCACTGTTGCCTCTGGCTTGGCGTGCTCAGTTGGGGACACTATATTTTTCAACTAAACATCGAAATAAATCTAATTAATAAACGAATTTAACCATATAAACTAAATTACTGATCTAATTATTGATCTAAAGCCCACACTGTCACCGTATGGAAATTTAAATGAACTGATGACATCAAATGGCTATACAGCTGAATAAAATTAGGCTGCATTATTTTGCTGTTTAACACTGTAAAGCTGCTTTGAAACAATCTACATTGTTAAAAGCGCTATATAAATAAAGTTGACTTGACTTGACTTATTGTGAGATTTTGGGGAACAACCTCCTTCCCTCAGTTAGAGCATTGAAGATGTTTCGAGGCTGGGTCTTCCAATATGACAATGACCCGAAGCACACAGCCACACATCCAAGTCTGTGGCACCTGATGCACCTCCAAACCATTTTTGAGCGGTTTAGCCAACATGGACTAATTGTCAACCCTGCCAAGTGCCAGTTCAGTCCCCCTTCCATCAAAGGTGGAGGCAATCACACAGTTCCCACGCCCGCTCACGGTCAAATCTCTGCAGGAGTTCCTCGGCATGGTACATTTTTACCATCGCTTCATTCCTCAAGCCGCTCATCTCATGCAGCCCTTACATGAGGTCTTGAAAGGTAAACCAAAGCATGCCGTGGACTGGACTGAGAGCAGAATCAAGGCTTTTGCTGCCACTAAGGCAGCCCATTCCGGGTTCTGGAGACAGGGAACAAACACTTTGTGGTGGACAGGGGTGGCAAACCGGAAAGACTCTCAATTGACCACCTTAAACCGGCTCACTTGGAAAGTGGATAGGCCCATTGACCTGGCTCAGCCCCCTCGACATGGATGGCCTCCTGCTCTGCCCCCACCGACCGGATTGACACTTCAATGTGATAAATCGGGGGTGTTGCGTGTGAGTGTGGGAAACCAATCAAATGCGTATTCTCACGGCCAATGCGTGAGAGTTGGCAGCTCTGTGAATCCAAAAAAACAGCAGCATACATGTCAGTGTAAGGGTCAAGTTTTCAATTAACTATCAATTTTAATCAGTATTCTTGCGATCTCCCCTGCAGCTAAGTCTCTTCTGCATAATATGAATCCTCCCAGGTCTCTCTGCTTCAATCACAGGCTTTCTGATGTGTCATTATACAACCCCAAATCAGAAAAAGTTGGGACAGTATGGAAAACGCAAATAAAAAACAAAAGAAGTGATTTCTAAATTTACTTTGACTTGCATTTCATTGCAGACAATATGAACACAAAATATTTCATGTTTTGTCTGGTCAACTTCATGTCATTTGTAAATATGCATCTTTTCCTGTCATTCAGACCTGCAACACATTTAAAAAAAAGTTGGGACAGTAAACCATTTACCACTTTGTAATGTTGCCATTCCTTTTCACAACACTTAAAAGACGTTTATGGACTGAAGACACCAAGTGATGAAGTGTTTCAGGTGTAATTTTGTCCCATTCTTCCTGCAAACAAGTCTTAAGGTGGGCAACACTGCGCGGTCTTCGTTGTCGCATTTTGCGCTTCACATTCTCTATTGGAGACAGGTCGGGACTGCAGGCAGGCCAGTCAAGTACCCGTACCCTCTTCCTCCACAGCCAGGACTTTGTAATGTGTTCAGAATGTGGTTTTGCATTGTCTTGTTGAAATATGCATGGACGTCCCTGGAAAAGATGTCTTCTTGAAGGCAGCATATTATGCTCCAAAATCTCTATGTACTTTTCAGCATTAATGGTGCCTTCACAGAAGTGCAAGTTACCTTTGCCAAGGGCACTGACACAACCCCATACCATGACAGACCCTGGCTTTTTGACTTGTTGCTGGAAACAGTCTGGATGATCCTTTTCTTCTTTGGTCCGGAGCACACGGCGTCTATTCCTCCCAAAAAATACCTGAAATACTGATTCATCTGACCACAGTACACGTTTCCACTGTGTGATGGTCCATCCCAGATGCCTCCGAGCCCAGAGAAGTCGACGGCGCTTCTGGACACTGTTAACATAGGGCTTCCTTTTGGCACAGTACAGTTTTAACTGGCATTTGTGGATGTAACTACGTATTGAGATACTTGACAAAGGTTTGCCAAAGTAGTCCTAAGCCCATGTGGTGATATCGCTTATAGATGAATGACGATTCTTGATGCAGTGCCGCTTGAGGGATCGGAGATCACGGTTGTTCAGCTTAGGCTTGCGCCCTTGTCCTTTACGCACTGAAATTCCTCCAGATTCCTTGAATCTTTTAATTATGTTATGCACTGTTGAATGTGAAATATCCAAATCTCTTCCTATCTTTCTTTGAGGAACATTGTTTTTAAACATTTCAATAATTTTCTCACGTATTTGTTGGCAAACTGGCGATCCTCGGCCCATCTTTGCTCCTAAAGGATTAGACCTTTCTTGGATGCTGCTTTTGTACCAAATCATAATTACAATCACCTGTTGACATCACCTGTTTCAAATCACATCATTATTTAACCATTTTACCTCATTATGTCACAGGTCGGAGCGGACCGTGTGAGTCCCGCTCCTCCCTTATTTTTCACCTCGGGGAGGTTCCCAGTGATACCCCAGACGACCAGACACACGAGGACACTGGAGTAAAGTTTAAAATTATACTTCTTTATTAATTTACTTAAAATTTGGGGGGGGGAAGGGGAAGTGAGGGGGCTAAAATCCAAAAGGACTGGAGAGTGAGGACGCCGCCTCAGAGCTCGCCGGCTCTTTCTGCAGGAGGACCTCAGATAAGTAGTTTCGTCCTGTTTCTCAATGTCTGGCTTCCATATCCTGCTACGTGCTCACTTGTCTCTGTCTTTCTGTTTCCCAGGGTGGACCTTTCGGGGGATTTACGCCACGGCTCGCTCCTTCTCAGACTCCGTAGACACGGTTCATCCGTTCTCTCTCCTTGTTCCAGGCTCTGTGATAGCGGTGGCTCAAAGGGCTTAACCGCGGCGATGGGGCTGGATCGGCCGCTTCTCTAGGTGGCTACACACAGGTAATGGCAGGTAAGTATGACTTTGCTCAATGGATATCACTCACAGACTCCGTAGACACGGTTCATCCGTTCTCTCTCCTTGTTCTAGGCTCTGTGATAGCGGTGGCTCAAAGGGCTTAACCACGGCGGTGGGGCTGGATCGGGCGCTTCTCTAGATGACTACACACAGGTAATGGCAGGTAAGTATGACTTTGCTCAATGGAGATCACTCACAGACTCCGTAGACACGGTTCATCCGTTCTCTCTCCTTGTTCCAGGCTCTGTGATAGCGGTGGCTCAAAGGGCTTAACCACGGCGGTGGGGCTGGATCGGGCGCTTCTCTAGATGACTACACACAGGTAATGGCAGGTAAGTATGACTTTGCTCAATGGAGATCACTCACAGACTCCGTAGACACGGTTCATCCGTTCTCTCTCCTTGTTCCAGGCTCTGTGATAGCGGTGGCTCAAAGGGCTTAACCACGGCGGTGGGGCTGGATCGGGCGCTTCTCTAGGTGATTGCTCCGGTCAGGCTACCCCCGTAGAGACAGAGAATAGGGTGAGGTTCACAGCGTGAATGATTAGAGCTAGTTACTCCGCCAGCTTCGGGATCGTACCTCCCCAGAGATTGGGTCAGCCTGGATAATGGTCTCGGGGACGACACGCACACACACACAGCACAACACAGCAGATTCCAAGTGTACACTCTCAAAGTCAAAATGCTGACTCACCCACGGCACTCTTCACACCAACCAGGTGTACTTAAGGTCCAGAGACCACTTTTCCCGCGTCGTTTATCTCAGGGGGAAGGGAAGATCGCTGAAGCGCTGGTATAGCGAAGAACCAACGAAAAGGACGTTGCTGCTACACCACCCCGGTGACTTTCACTGCCTACCGGCTCTGGCTCTCCCACGCTCACTCTCCGCGGTGGGGCCACTCGTTTTCCTAGTTTCAACGTCACAAGGCTCACAGATGATAAACCTCCGATGAAGTCGTTACTGTATACGTTTCTCAGGGTACTCACACATTGTCAACCCGTGTGCTCGTCTTGTTCTCTCTTCCAGTGTCTGGCCCGTGTCCTGGCCGCTGTGCTCTCACTCCCGAAGGGATTGGCTCACCAGCACTTCCGGCAACTGTCCTGCATGTAACTTCTCAGAATCGAACACACACAGCACTTGAATCACAATGCCAACTCAGTCTGTATTATACTCAGCCTCGTCTCTTTTCTTCTCTTTATAGCTCTCCAGATCTTTGATCGCTCAGTCCACAATATCCACCTTGTGTTATCCTTAGTTTGCCCAAATGCCCAGATCCTCTCGCCGCAACGGCTGGAAGCGGCTACCACCACGCTCAGCTTGAGCCCGACCCGGAACTAACAGCTGCGGCTGTGTGTGACCGCTGCAGTGACTGACACAGACTGACTTCTGGAGGCCCTCTTTATACTCCTCCTACCTCCCCTTCACCCAATCCAGAGATCGCGCCGTTTATTGGAGCACCTGTCGCCGATTTCCTATGATTTTGGCGCGGGGACGGGAACCCGGAAGTAGTGGTGTTTGATCCGGGCGGAACAAATCTCCGCCACTATGGTTCCGCCCCAGGAAAAGTCACACCGTGACAATTACTAGTCCTAAATTGTTCCTGTCCCAACTTTTTTTTAAATGTGTTGCAGGTCTGAATGACAGGAAAGGATGCATATTTACAAATGACATGAAGTTGACCAGACAAAACATGAAATATTTTGTGTTCATATTGTCTGCAATGAAATACAAGTCAAAGTAAATTTAGAAATCACTTCTTTTTTTATTTATTTGCTTTTTCCATACTGTCCCAACTTTTTCTGATTTGGGGTTGTATAAAGGAAGAGCATTATTGGCTCCACCAGGTGTCAGTCAAGGCGCCCATGGTTTTCGTTGGATATAGGCAGTCAATGCCTAGTCAATGCCTTGCCAACAAAGGTTTGATTGATGGACGTAGTAACCAATCAAAAGGCATTATCTTGTGCAGTGTTTGTAAGCAGTATTGGTGACTATTACTCTTAATAATCATCAAAATGAAAAGAAATAAACATTTGAACTATATCAGTCTGTGTGTAATGAATGAATATAATATAAGTTTCACTTTTTGAATGGAATACAGCTGCAAATAAGTATTTGAACACCTGTCTATCAGCTAGAATTCTGACCCTCAAATACCTGTTTGTCTGCCTTTAAAATGTACACCTCCACTCCATTTATTATCCTAAATTAGATGCACCTGTTTGAGGTCGTTAGCTGCATAAAGACACCTGTCCACCCCATACAATCAGTAAGAATCCAACTACTAACATGGCCAAGACCAAAGAGCTGTCCAAAGACACTAGAGACAATATTGTACACCTCCACAAGGCTGGAAAGGGCTACTGGGAAATTGCCAAGCAGCTTGGTGAAAAAAGGTCCACTGTTGGAGCAATCATTAGCAAATGGAAGAAGCTAAACATGACTGTCAATCTCCCTCGGACTGGGGCTCCATGCAAGATCTCACCTTGTGGGGTCTCAATGATCCTAAGAAAGGTGAGAAATCAGCCCAGAACTACACGGAGGAGCTGGTCAATGACCTGAAAAGAGCTGGGACCACCGTTTCCAAGGTTACTGTTGGTAATACACTAAGACGTCATGGTTTGAAATCATGAATGGCACGGAAGGTTCCCCTGCTTAAACCAGCACATGTCAAGGCCCGTCTTAAGTTTGCCAATGACCATTTGGATGATCCAGAGGAGTCATGGGAGAAAGTCATGTGGTCAGATGAGACCAAAATAAATTGTTTTGGTCATAATTCCACTAAATGTGTTTGGAGGAAGAAGAATGATGAGTACCATCCCAAGAACACCATCCCTACTGTGAAGCATGGGGGTGTTTTTCTGCACGTGGGACAGGGCGACTGCACTGTATTAAGGAGAGGATGACCGGGGCCATGTATTGTCCCTGGACTGGAATCTCACCTGTGGCTCGATTGCTCCTGCCTGATCCTGCCTGCCTGATCGATTGCTCCTGTCTCCTGTGTGCCTGTTTGTAGCTCTGTACAGCCTTGCTCACGTTTGAATCTTTATTTTGATATTTCCTCTTTATTCTACTGCTAAATATAACTTACTCATCACCATAAATTGTTTAAAAATTGCCTATCACGTAAAATTTGACATCGCTAGCTTTTAATCTAAATCACCATCACACGTTAGCATTTCGCTAGCCTGTTAGCTTGTCATCTCTGCACCCGGGTCTCCTGCTCTCTGAGTTCATTAGTTGGATTAGTAAATAGTGTCCAGCATACGATTGTGGTAAGTGGTAAATTGGATTAATCAACAAACACGGTAAGTCATGTCTTCTCCTGTCATTATCACTTGCACTTCGTGCTGCATGTTTAGTATAGGCTTCTCCGCTGGCGAACAGGGCTTCACATGTGATAAATGTAAGGAGATAGAGGCTGTTTATTGTTCTGGTCCGCTCCCCATTAGAAGGAGTGATGAGGTAGTTAGCAGGCTATCATCACTCAATGGCTGGTTGTCTAAGTGGTGTCTGCAAAATAACATAGGGTTCATAGAAAATTGGAAAAGTTTTTGGGGCAGACCTGACCTGTTGAAGAAGGATGGCATCCATCCCTCCTGGGGTGGTGCCGCTCTTCTCTCTAGTAATTTGGCACATAGTCTTAGAGCTAAACCTTGACTCACTAGGGCCCAGGTCAGGAAGCAGACAAACTGACTAAACCGACCGTCTGCTAGCTGTCTCACGTCACCGGAGTCAGATAAATCCCAGCACATAGAGACTCTTTCACCGAGATATTATCATATAGAGACTGTGTCTGTTCCCCGAATTAGTAAATACAAAAAAACATCAAAACCATTCAACAGTAACAATTTAATTGATGTCCAACAAATAAACAAAATATATAATACAGATGAACAATTGATAAAGTTTGGGTTGTTGAATATTAGATCCCTTTCCCCAAAAGCGCTTATTGTTAATGATATTATTAAAGATAATAATCTAGATGTGCTCTGTTTGACAGAAACCTGGCTAAAACCTGACGACTACATTACCTTAAATGAGTCCACCCCACAAGATTATTGTTATAAACATGAGCCGCGTCTGAAAGGTAAAGGGGGAGGGGTTGCTGTAATTTATAATAATATCTTCAGTATTACTCAGAAGTCTAGTTTCAAATATAATTCCTTCGATGTTTTGGTGCTTTATGTAACGCTATGTAGTGTACATGACAAAACCCGTTCAACATTGGTGTTAGCTACTGTATACAGGCCACCAGGGCATAATACAGACTTTATCAAAGAATTTGCTGACTTTCTATCAGAATTAGTACTGGCCGTAGATAAAGTACTAATTGTTGGTGATTTTAATATCCATGTAGACAACGAAAAAGACGTATTAGGATTAGCATTTAAAGATACACTAAACTCTATTGGAGTTAGGCAACACGTGTCAGGACCCACTCATCGCCATAATCATACTTTAGACCTAATATTGTCACATGGAATAAATGTTGATACCGTTGAAATTCTGCAGCAGAGCGATGACATATCAGATCATTACTTAGTATCATGTATACTTAATTTAGCTAAGGTTGCAAAGCCGCCCCCTCGTTTCAAAAATGGCAGGACAATCACTGCCGCTACTAAAGATTGCTTTTTAAATAATCTTCCTCATCAGTATCATCTCCTCAGCATCCCAGATAGCATAGAAGAACTTGATGTTGCAACAGAAACTATTGACTCTCTCTTTTCCAGTACTTTAGACAGAGTTGCTCCTCTGCGCTTAAAGAAGATTAAAGAAAATAGTCCAACACCGTGGTACAACGAGCACACCCGGGCCCTTAAAACAGCAGCCAGAAAAATGGAGCGCAGCTGGAAGAAAACAAAACTAGAGGTCTTTCGTAATTCGTGGAAAAAGCACATGATCACATACAGAAAGGCGGTAAGAACTGCTAGATACGCTTATTTCTCAACTCTCTTGGAAGAAAACAAACACAACCCAAGGGATTTATTCGATACAGTGGCTAAATTAACCAAAAATAAAGCTTCAACTTCTGATGATTGTAAACAGCACAGCAGTAATGACTTTATGAACTTCTTCACATGTAAAATTGATAATATTAGGAAGAAAATTTTAACCATGCAGCCGTCTACTACAGTATCACATCAGACAGAGCATTGTAGTGTCACTGAGGAAAAACTACAATCATTCACTGCTATAGGAGAAGAAGAATTGGCTAAACTCGTTAAATCATCAAAATCAACAACTTGTATGCTTGACCCTGTACCAACTAGGCTATTAAAAGAGAGCTACCAGAGGTCATAGATCGTCTTCTTAATATCATTAATTCATCTTTGTCATTAGGATATGTAACCGAAAACTTTTAAGTTGGCTATTATTAAACCACTTATTAAAAAAACGCAACTTGATCCTACAGAATTAGTCAATTATAGACCAATCTCAAATCTACCCTTTCTGTCAAAAATACTTGATAAGGCAGTGTCTTCACAATTATGTTCCTTTTTAGAAAGAAATGGTATCTGTGAGGATTTCCAGTCAGGATTTAGACCGTATCATAGTACTGAGACTGCTCTCATCAGAGTTACAAATGATTTACTCTTATCATCCGATCGTGGCTGTATCTCTCTATTAGTGTTACTCGATCTTAGCGCTGCATTTGATACCATCGACCACAACATTCTTTTGAATAGACTCGAAAATTATGTAGGTATTAGTGGAATTGCTTTATCATTGTTTAAATCATACCTATGCGACCGTTATCAGTTTGTAGCAGTAAATGAAGAGATGTCACACCGATCGCAAGTTCAGTATGGAGTACCACAAGGCTCAGTGCTAGGACCGCTACTCTTCACCCTGTACATGCTACCACTGGGAGATATTATTAGGAAGCATGGCATTAGTTTTCATTGTTATGCTGACGATACTCAGTTCTATATTTCTTCACGCCCTGAAGAAACGTACCAATTCACAAGATTAACGGAATGCATAGCCGCCATAAAACATTGGATGACCGGTAATTTCCTGCAACTCAATTCAGAAAAAACTTATTTTTTTATTATTGGACAAAAAAGCTCCACAAGTAGTAACCTAGAATACTGTCTAACACTTGATGGCTGCTCTGTCAAGTCTTCGTCGTCAGTGAGGAACCTGGGTGTGCTCTTTGATACCAATCTTTCGTTTGAAAGCCACGTTTCTAGCATCTGTAAAACTGCATTCTACCATCTTAAAAATGTATCTAAATTACGGCACATGCTCTCAATGCAAAATGCTGAACAGTTAGTTCATGCATTCATGACCTCAAGGCTAGATTATTGTAATGCTCTACTGGGTGGTTGCCCTGCTCACTTAATAAATAAACTCCAGCTGGTCCAAAACGCAGCAGCTCGAGTACTTACTAGAACCAGGAAGTATGGCCATATTAGCCCAGTTCTGTCAACATTGCACTGGCTACCTATTAAACATCGCATACATTTTAAAATCTTGCTTATTACTTACAAAACACTAAATGGTTTAGCTCCCCAATACTTGAGCGAGCTCTTAACATATTATACTCCATCACGTCTACTGCGATTTCTAAATTCTGGCCAGTTGTTAATACCGAGAATATCCAAATCAACTGCAGGCGGTCGATCGTTTTCCAATTTAGCTCCTAAACTCTGGAACAGTCTTCCTAGCATTGTTCGGGAAGCAGACACACTCTGTCAGTTTAAATCTAGACTAAAAAACACATCTCTTTACTGTGGCATACACATAAAACACTTTTTCAATTAATTGATTGTTAGACTGCATTAACTAGGTCAGCCGGAACCGGGAACACTTCCCATAACACCTGATGTACTCGTTACATCATCAGAAGAATGGCATCTACGCTAATGATAGTCTCTCTGTTTTATCCCGAGGTTTACTGCAGTCAGCCAGATCTGGGCCGTATCCAGATCAGATGGTGGACCTGCGCCCAGAGAAGACCAACACAGGACCCCGAAATGTCTGCAGAGACCGTGTCAATTATCCTCCCCCTGCAACTGCCTCATCGACACGGCATCTTAATAAACCCGTCACCAGTGTGATGACTAAGATTGTTCGAATATTACAATTAAACAATACTTAAATTGATATGTCATCCGCAATAAACCCGTCTCCGGCGTGTTGCCTCCAATCATTCGAATATTGCACTTTAATAATTATTTAATCAACATCATCCTCAATAAACCCGTCTCCAGCGTGTTGCCTCCGGTCCTTCGAATATTCCGATCTATTATGACCTCTGACCTGTAAAGCAGCAATAATAATAATAATAATAATAATAATAATAATAATAATAATAATAATACGCTGTTTGTTAATTGGCCAGAGGAGAACTGGCACCCCGACTGAGCCTGGTTTCTCCCAAGGTTTATTTCCTCCATTAGGTCACCTAATGGGGTTTTGGTTTCCTTGCCACTGTTGCCTCTGGCTTGGCGTGCTCAGTTGGGGACACTATATTTTTCAACTAAACATCGAAATAAATCTAATTAATAAACTAATTTAACCATATAAACTAAATTACTGATCTAATTATTGATCTAAAGCCCACACTGTCACCGTATGGAAATTTAAATGAACTGATGACATCAAATGGCTATACAGCTGAATAAAATTAGGCTGCATTATTTTGCTGTTTAACACTGTAAAGCTGCTTTGAAACAATCTACATTGTTAAAAGCGCTATATAAATAAAGTTGACTTGACTTGACTTATTGTGAGATTTTGGGGAACAACCTCCTTCCCTCAGTTAGAGCATTGAAGATGTTTCGAGGCTGGGTCTTCCAATATGACAATGACCCGAAGCACACAGCCAGGATAACCAAGGAGTGGCTCTGTAAGAAGCATATCAAGGTTCTGGCTTGGCCTAGCCAGTCTCCAGACCTTAACCCAATAGAGAATCTATGGAGGGAGCTCAAATTCCATGTTTCTCAGCGACAGGCCAGAAACCTGACTGATCTAGAGAAGATCTGTGTGGAGGAGTGGGCCAAAATCCCTCCTGCAGTGTGTGCAAACCTGGTGAAAAACTACAGGAAACGTTTGACCTCTGTAATTGCAAACAAAGGCTAAAGGCTACTGTACCAAATATTAACATGGATTTTCTCAGGTGTTCAAATACTTATTTGCAGCTTTATCATACAAATATTAAATAGCAAAAAAATCATACCATTGTGATATCTGGATTTTTTTTTTTTTAGATGTCTCTCACAGTGGACATGCACCTACGGTGACAATTTCAGACCCCTCCATGATTTCTAAGTGGGAGAACTTGCAAAATAGCAGGGTGTTCAAATACTTATTTTCCTCACTGTATATATATATATATAATATAATATAATATAATATATATATATATATATATATATATATATATATATATATATATATATATATATATATATATATATATATATATATATATATATATATATATTAGGGCCGGGACTTTAACGCGTTAATTAAGATTAATTAATTACGGGACTTTAACGCGTTAATTAAGATTAATTACGCAAAAAATAAATAACAATTTTAACCACACTTATTTTTGCACCGCGGAAGTTTTTCAATTAATCAGTTTCGACGGACCGATTATACTGGAGCACCAACTAGCGTTCTTGACAACAACAAACCACAGTGAACATGAACGAAGAAGCTGACGAGACCGCTTTGCTTGACCCCGTGGATGGGAAATTTTGTTTTAAAAAACGAAAGGATGGAAGCGTCGACAAGAGCATGGTTGTGTGCAAGCTATGCAATAAAGGAATTTGCGTATCACCGCAGCACATCGAGCCTCAAATATCACCTCAACGCAAAACACATAGGAGTTAGCGTAGACGTTAGTCCGACTCAGAGTAAAGTTACAAGTAAATATCTAAATTACAAGTTACATGTAAATATGCTATTGCTACACTTAATGGCAAACATTGCACTGGTCTGCTGGACTGAAATAAATAAACAATATTTTGTTGATTAAGCTTATGGATTCGGTCATTATTCAATGGTATACTAAAAATCCATGTGAAAAAAATTACTTCTCACTGTTCTCAGGTCAAATATTTATATGCAATTAAAATGCGATTAATTTCGATTAATTAATTACAAAGCCTCTAATTAATTAGATACATTTTTTTAATCGAGTCCCGGCCCTAATATATATATATATATATATATATATATATATATATATATATATATATATATATATATATATATATGGCTACTATTGCTCATTTGATTTTGAAGCCACAGCTGGTCTTCATCATCTCTGGAGTTGAGTAGTGTAGTTCAGTGCTGTTTGAATAGCATGGACCAAAAAAAATAAAAATTAAAAATACACAAAATCCTTTCACAAGCACATGGTTTTGATGCTTATTTTTTTTTAATCACCAGCATTACAATAAGTATGAGCCCCAACACCAGTGAAGCAATATTCAGGGTCTTTGCTGTCCTGGAGGACTTTTTCAGCATCTCCAATGGTATTAGCATTGTCTACCTACAATAACAAAAATATTAATAATACAGTGCAGAATACATATGTGTGAATTTCTAGCTGCAAACTGTTTTTTTTTAATTATTATTTTTTTACTCATTTTAAGTGACTTACTCTGCATGAGTAGATGATTGCTGCAATTCCAAGTAGCCAACAGCAATACAAAGTGTTGAAGATGGACCATGCAAGATAAGTGGGCACACTTGTGTGGGATGTATTCATTTTTCCAAGCTCCACTGATTTTGAGTCAATTTCGGCCAAGCTTTAGGTTCAGAGTCAGTGCAGTGTAGGTCGAGGCATTGGTTTAAATAGGGCTCAGAAGAAAAAGCCAGGAGAAGGGAGGGGATACATAAAAAGACCATATCAGGTTACTCACTAAGCTGACATTTTACAAAAATGCAGCTTTTGTTGTCAGTTTGTTGTAGTTGCTGTAAGCTATGTAAGAGGAGAGTGAACATGTCTTGTTAAGACTAGTTAGAATGGAACTTTATATGTGACCTGATCCAGCAAAATGAGTCCCAGTGACCCAAATTACAAAATAGAGATTTTGGTATCAATGGAAAGAGGTGACCATAAGCTTTACTTGATAATGTCACAGGTTCAGGGTGTGACACCGGCTTTTCCTGTCATTTTTCTGCAGCTCGTGATTGGAGTAATTATATCACGAGCTGATCTCCCGCACCTGTCGCTCGTTTCCTCTACCCTTTATATACCCAGCTGGGTCTATGTCTTGTCAGTGGATCACTTCACGTTGCGTGGATGTTTTATGTCTGCACTGTGTTTTGTTCTGTGTCTTACCTGTTTGACTTTGTGCTCAGGACCCTTAGACGAGGAGTTGTAGCAAGCCCTGTTTCCCTTGCTGGCTCGGTATCGTCTACTGCTGGGTCATCCTGCCTCCTGTGTTCCCCGGTGGTCTCTCCAACCAGTGTGTCTGCAGTTGTGTGTGCAGATAGAGTGGGAGTCACCATACAGTTTCCTCAAACTGTCACCAGTCACTTTGTTTTGTTTTTGGTGTCTCAGGTTGGCCCTGAATAAACTTGTTTTCATTTTCACCGCAACTTGAGTCCTCCTTTCATCCGCCTCACAACAGAATCCACTGACCAATATGGACTCAGCGGATGAACTAGAATTACGATGAGCTATCACTCAACAGGGCATTCTGTTGGGACGGCAGCAAGAGGGGTTGTCAGCTTCTCATCATGCCACGATGGAGATGTCATGCCAGCTAGCCGAGATAACCCAGTGGCTCAAACAGCTACAGCCACACCCTCCCGTGGTTCCCACTACACCGGGTTTACCTGACACTGAGATGGCGAACTCTCACCGGTCTGAACCTCGCCTGAACCCACCAGCTCCATATTCCAGTGAGCCCAACTCATGTCGCTCATTCCTGTCACAGTGCTCATTGACTTTCTCACTACAGCCTTCCTGCTTCGTGACGGAGAAGTCAAAGGTAGCCTTCATCATCATGCACCTGGCCCGGGTCGTCCCTTTTTTAATGCAGTTCGGGGGGATGGCCCATCGAGTATCAGCTTTAACTGATTCTGGGGCGGAGGGGGATTTTATGGATATTGGACTGGCTGAGCACTTGGGCATTTCACCCTCTCTTTTGCTGAGCCAATTTCTGCCAGAACACTTTGTGGCACACCCCTCACAAGAATTACTCATTGCACAAGACTTGTTAGCCTCACCATCTCTGGGAATCATGCTGAGGAGATTCGATTCCTATTAATTAATTCTCCTTCTGCTCCAGTGGTTTTGGGGCACACTTGGTTGATTAAGCACAACATTGACTGGGCTCAGAATTCCGTATTGGCGTGGATCCCATTCTGTTTGTCTCAGTGTTTGATGTCTGCTTCTTCCCCATTAATGTCTGCTTCTGTGTTACAGGAGGAACCGGTGAGCCTGGTGGGTGTACCAGAGGCTTGCCATGATTTGAGAGCGGTGTTCAGTAAGTCCCGAGCTTCATCTATTCCTCAGCACCGCCCGTACGACTGTGCGATATAATTATTACCTGGCACTTCTTTCATGCACGGTCGGTTCCGTTCCTGGGTTTCGTTCTGTTGCCCGAGGGCATCCGAATGGATCCGGGGAAGATAAGAGCAGTTGCTGATTGGCCCACCCCAGATAGTCGTAAGGCGGTCCAGCGATTTCTGGGGTTCACCAATTTTTACTGTCGATTCATTCGGAACTTTAGCCAAGTCGCTCTGCCTCTGACGAATCTCACCTCCACACAAATTTGTTCCTGTTGGTCTACGCAGGCTCAGGAGGCGTTTGAAAAATTAAAGAGCCGCTTTGTCTCGGCTCCTATTCTTACCAACCCAGACCCATCTCGTCAATTCATTGTGGAGGTAGATGCGTCAGAGGCAGAGAGTGGGAGCGATTTTTGTCTCTGAGGTCACCTTCGGACAACAGAGTACACCCATGCTGTGGCCCCCAGCCAGGTGGTCGTGGTGGTTACTTGGGGAGTGGAGTCCAGGGTCCATGAGGCGTTGCGCGACGTCACAATTCCCGTGGGGTGCCCAGCGGGTCTGCTGTTCGGTCCGAACTGGCTTTCTTCAGTGGGGTCACTCATCCCGTCTAGCTTGCCACCCGGGAGTGGCTCGAACATGTGCGTTAATCAGGCAGCGGTTCTGGTGGCCTTCACTGGCGCAGGATACTCGGGAGTAGTTTGTATCATCCTGTCCAGCGTGTGCGGTGGGTAAGGGCTCTAATTGACCCTCGGCAGTGCTACTCTGACCACTGTCAATCCCTTCGAGACCCTGGTCACACATAGCCATGGACTTTGTCACGGGCCTACCACATCCAGTGGCAATACCATGGATCTTACTGTGGTGGACAGGTTCTCGAAGGCGGTTCATTTCATTCCCCTCCCCAAACTACCTTCAGCGAGGGAAACAGCAGTCATTGTCTTAGACCACATTTTCGCATTCATGGCCTCCCGGTGGACGTGGTTTCTGACAGGGGTCCCCAGTTCATGTCTAGGTTTTGGACCGAATTCTGTCGACAGCTGGGGGCGACAGCGAGCCTATACTCCGGTTAACACCCGCAGACAAATGGTCAGGCTGAGTGAGCCAACCAGGACTTAGAGAGAGTCCTGCGCTGTGTGGCGTCGGCAGAGCCGTCGACTTGGAGTTCCAGGTTAACCATGGTCGAGTATGCACATAACTCACTCCCGGTCTCGTCCACGGGGTTATCACCCTTCCAGTGCTGTTTAGGCTACCAGCCCCCATTATTTCCCTCCTAAGAATCCGACGCCATTGTTCCATCCGTGCATTTGTTTATTCAGAGGTGCCTTCGTACATGGAGGCTCGCCAGAGAAGCCCTTTCCCGGACTGGCGAGAGGAACAAGGCGTCGGCGGACCGTCACCGTTCTAAGCCCCCACTTTACTTGTGTGGTCAAAGAGTATGGTTGTCAGCCTAGGACATTCCCCTCAAACTTCCAGCACGTAAACTGGGACCCATATTAATTGGACTGTACATTATAACTAAGGTGCTTAACCCGGTGATGGTTCGACTCAAATTACCCCCCCCCAATTTAAGAGAATTCACCTGGTGTTTCATGTTTCCAAGTTCAAGCCCGTTATTGTGATGGTTGTGATGTATTTTAGGACCCCCTCGAAAACGAGATGGTGCATCTCAAGGGGTTTATCATAATAAATAAATTTGAATATATTCACTCCCCACTTCAGCCCCAGACCTCTGCCCTGCCGCCCCCAGACTCATCGAGGGGTTTCCTGCCTACACAATACGGCGACTCCTCTATGTGAGGCGGAGGTTCTGTCACAGGTTCAGGGTGTGACACCGGCTCTTCCTGTTGTTTGTCCTGTCCTGTCTTGTCATTTTTCTGCAGGTCGTGATTGGAGTAATTAGCTTGATCACAAGCTGATCTCCCGCACCTGTCACTCGTTTCCTCTACCCTTTATATACCCAGCTGTGTCTATCTCTTGTTGTCAGTGGATCACTTCACGTCACTGTGTTTTGTTCTGTGTCTTACCTGTTTGACTTTGTGCTCAGGACCCTTAGACGAGGAGTTGTAGCAAGCCCTGTTTCCCTTGCTGGCTCTGTATCATCTACTGCTGGGTCATCCTGCCTCCTGTGTTCCCCGGTGGTCTCTCCAGCCAGTGTGTAGGAATTGTGGGCGCAGAAACATAGATGAATGATTCTTCCAAATGATTTGATCAGAAATGATCCCACACAAAGCCCCATTCAACCCGACCCCAGGAAATCGACCATCTATCACCAGAGAGACGTAGGCTCCATTCTGCCCGGAGATACTACTTTTATATAATAATTACTTGATTGCCTATGAACTTTTGACCAAAACTTAGACAAAAAGAACAAAAGACTCGGTATGATCACAAGACAAAGAAACAAACCTGATCTCTGACTTTGCAATGACCGGTAAATGAACTCCACGTGAGACTAAAACTACCAAGCAAACTCACAGAAACTGTGTTGCATATGAACTGCATCAAATCATTGATTATTGGACTTGCATTCAAATAGCCTTCGACATAGCTTGTTAGTGTGTCTACAACTGATACACATGACTATTATGCATGTATATCACTCCCAATTCATGCAATTATGTAACTATTGAATGAGTGGATGAAAAGGCACCGTGTTTGATATCTTTTTGTTCGGTATAATCCAACAGATGAGCTGAATGAAATTATTGTAGAATGGATCATGTCCTTATAGTAAGAAATTAGGTCTAAATTTACTCTCTGCTTAAGAGCAGGAAACTAAATTACCATAGATAACCCAATTTTATGGGAGGGGTGAAAACACAGTCACCCCTGAACCCTAATTGGCCAGAACCCATCCAGGGGATGGGCAAATATTTGAGTTTTAATCTCAGAAAACGGACGAAGAGTTCCAGTTGACCAGTTGAGTTGAGTTCCAGCAGTTGACGAGAGTTGAGTTCTGCCCAGTCGGGAGCTGTTCGCAGTGCAGTTCCAGAATCCACCAAGGAGACGATCAGACGATCGTGGCAGACCAAGATCAGAGAAAATGGGTTAACAGATTTAATTCAGGCCATCTCCTCTTCTCTCACTTTCCTTTGTTTTACTTAAAGTTTATTTTCTTTCCGTTAAATCTCGTGTTCTGTTAAGTTTCGCCGCAAAGTTTCTTCAATTACCTTCAAATGACGCCAACAAGACTTCCATCCAACCGCCAACACGCCACGTAATTGGCTTCCCAAGACGTCGATCAAAAGACACAGCCAGACCTTCAGCGAATCCAAGACCCGAGAAAACCCCTCTCCACCCTGCTGAAAAATCCAGCTTAAACCAGCCTAAGGTGGTCAGGCTGGTCTTAGCTGGTCAAACTGGTCTTAGCTGGTAATTGTTGGTCTTTGATGGTTTTAGCTGGTCTTCGCTGATTTTAGCTGGTCAGGCTGGCTGACTGTCTCTATTTTTTCTGCCACTGGGTGTTCAAACAAATAATGTATATCTGTATATGGACCATGTAATCTGATTAATTTGTAATTAGGTAAAATGTTCATCAGCTAAGTTAGGCTTGGAGACCAGCTAAGCCAGACTGGAAGACCAGCTTGTCTAAGCAGGAATACCAGCTAAAACCAATTTGTCTAGGCTGGAATACCAGCTTGACCAGATAAGCCAGGGTGGGAGACCAGCTAAAAGCAGCTGGCCACCAACTTGTCCAGACTGGAAGACCAACTTAACCAGCTAAGTCAGGCTGGGAGACCATCTAAAACCAGCTTGACCAGCTAAGCCAGGCTGCTAAAACCAGCTACTTCCAGCTTAAACCAGCTAATACCAGCCAACCAGCTTAAGCTGGTTTTAGCTGGATTTTTCAGCAGGGCAGCCAGGGAGTCCCCTGTCAGAGACGACACACAAGGCACAAACGCAAGTAATAGCTCTAGATTCCGAGCTGAACTGGTGCATTGAGATGAAATTTAATAACCCCGCCTAAGAAATTATAGGAGGATAAATTAATGATCGATGGTTTCTTCAGGTCATGTGTCATAAATGCATATTGCTTGGGATTTCATAATTTCTCTCTCTTAAAACTCATTCTTTCCTCACTTTCTTCCTTTCTGCAACGCGTGTGAATGTGCGAGTGTGTGTTTATGTTAGATTTATGCTCCCTTCGGCATGGCGGCGTGGGTATATCGTTCCCCGTAGCGTCAGCTGACGAAAAGGGAACGTTTAGAAAGGGAACGTCTCCGGTTACGTATGTAACCTAGGTTCCCTGAGAACAGGGAACGAGACGCTGCGTCGCTTTGCCATGCCTCAGGGCTTACCTGCCAAAAACAGTCCCTTCAGACGATTAGATGCTGTCATGATGGCAAGGCGCCCTTTTATACTTCCTGGTCGCACCTTGATGACATCATAGGCTGTCACCGGTCAATAGGATTGACGTTTTTTGATTGTGATTTCAAGCACCTGTCACGCTGGATGCGTTCCCCGTAGCGTCAGCTGACGCAGTGCCTCGTTCCCTGTTCTCAGGGAACCTAGGTTACATACGTAACCGGAGACGAACTCCCTGCGTTGCCATGGCTTCCTGAACTCCCTTCTACCATGCTCTTTTTCCTGTTCCTGTTTGTCATGTGATCCTGTCATGTGTTTTATGTTGTCATGTTCTGATTGGTTCATTGTTTCACTGTTCACAGGTTTGTATTGTCATTAGTAGTCTGTGTATTTTAGCCCTCATGTTTGCCATGTGCCCTTGTCTAGCTTTGTTATATGTAACCCGCAGTTAGTGAGTGTCTAATCATGTTTCAAGTCAAGTTTGTTCATGTTTCAAGTTCAAGTCATTGTTTGTTTTGTATCTGTTTATTATTAGGGGCCAAGCACCGAAGCTGATTGAAACCGTTAGCCTTCTTCTTCTTCTTCTTCTTCTTCTTCTTCTGCCGCTCTTGAGTTTATGGAAGCCCATTGAACCGTTTGCGGGAAAGTTATGAAATTTGGCACACTAATAGAAGACAGTCTGAAGTGTCAACATAGCAAATTTGGAGTCTCTAACTCAATCCCTCTAGCGCCACCACCTGTCCATAAGGGCTAGAAACAAAATAATTTTTCCTCTGATTCCTTGGCTCAAGCCGATTCGATTTCAACCGATTCCCTATGATTGCGATCGATTCCATATGACGTCATTTTCCGTCATGAAAATTTTCCCTCCATTTTGAATTTTCTGAAAAACCTACTTTTGTGAACTCGTCCTAGACGGTTCATCCGATATGCACAAAAATTGAACCAGATCATCTTCAGACCATGCTGACAAAAAACATGGAATTCAAGTTGATTCGTCAAATCGTTTTCAATAAACGCACAAACAAATTTTACGTAACGTTTGCGGAAAAACACTTAAGGCTATATCTCCGCAACGCTTTATCGTATTCAAACCAAACTTGGTTCTTGTCATCACAAGCATGGCCTGAGGCAAAATGCAGCGTTTCGGCGCAGCACCACCTACTGGTCCGGAGATATGAAAAATGGGTATTTTTGCTTATAACCATTTGTCCAAAAATCATAAAAGTGGTCTCGTTAGATTTAGGACGGCATGCCGAGTCGTCTGATATCCAATATTACCATATCGGCCATTTTGACTGTCGGACATTTTGAATTATATGCTAAAATGCTGTATTTTATGAACGCATGAACGGAACGAAACTCGGTTTGGGTCATCAGCACGATGTCCTGAATGAGCCTAAGAAGATTCAAAACAGCGCCACCTAGTGGATACATTTTTTTCCCAAATGCTTATAACTTTGGGTGAACTTAACTTATTTTCATGGGAGTAACTTGTTTTGTCTCCTGAATCCTTGCCGAGTCCAACAATACCAGATTTGCCAGGTTTCGGTCTATGGTTTGTGCAGCGTTGCAATTTAGCACTTAAAAAACATTAGCTGATATCTTCGAAACCGCTAGTCCGATCGAGACAAAACCAGTGTCAGAAGTTCGAAAACATAGGTCGATAGCTAAAAGCTAATGCCCAATGTCAAAATATTGATAGTAAGGGGGTGTAAAATCCAATCAAAGTCAGGTGTCAGTCATTTTTTTACATGTTTTTTCATATAAATGTCTATAACTCTAAAACGAAATGAGAGATTTTCACCAAAATTGACACAGACATGTATGGGCTCACTCCGATGACACATAACATTTTTTTAGGATTGTGCCTCTTGGTGGCGCTATAATAGAACAAAACGTGACATTGGCTCTATACAACTCAAAGTTTTAATGTGGTGTTTTAACGTTTTTGCTTCAAATGTCTTCACTCATTTTTTTCAGTTAGTCTGCTGCTATCTTCCTTGTTTGCTTCTGTTGTGCTTGGCCCCGTTAATGGCTGCTTGCAGCTATATTTATTATTATGTTTATTATTAAACTGCACTTGTGTTCATCTACGCTTGTGATCAGTGGATCCTTTGTTACACTTCAGTAGCTCTAAACCTAATCAAATTCATGTGAATAGGTATTCAGGATTACTAGAAAATTATAGGCAGAACCCCTGCTTTATAGGCTTTATATTAACCTTACAATTTATAATGTATATATTAGGGTAAAACACTAGAACTAGGGATTTTCATAGTTTAAATAAAGATCACTTTGTGAGAGATCACTGTCCGCACTCTTATACCAAAGCTGTCAAGCTCAAAAACTAAAAAGTAAGGTAAAATAGAGCTAAAATAGTCTCAAAATTAATTTATGCAATATGATCATTACAAATGTGCAAGCCAATTCATCACAAAAAGGTTTATATAGCAAGAAAAAATAAGATTTGCCAGTTCACAACTAACTGAGTTTTTAAATTCATACAATATGAATGTTATAATTAAACAGTAAATCCACACAGTGTTTAAGGGGTAAGAAGGTAGTCAACCAGGTCCTCCATTAAGGAAATATAAAATGTGAATATTAAACAACTAAACACATCTTTCATTTCAATTCAGGCCTAGTTTTTCACTAAACTACATATATAATGTACACTTCTAAATGTATATAAGAACATGGACCAGGCTTTAGTTCTCATTCAGTCGGTCACTCTCGACGCCACGTCGGAGTACCGACGAATAGGAATCTCGCTCGCGAGAGCCAATCTACTTCGAGTGTAACTAAAACGAGCCAATGCACATTGGCATGCAATGATTGCACCAGGTGTTCATGCCACGCCGTGCGGGTATAAATGAGACACAGGTGATTGCATCAAATCAACCTTTTGCTTCGGAGCCGGGTGGTAGATGGTAACGCCAGATATCACTCACTACTTCGCAGTCCTGACTGAAGACGGAAGCCGCCTTTCGGAAGCGATCTCTTCAGTCGGTGTTGGTGTGACGGCACAGCAGCGGTCGCATGGTTTTCGGATCATCTCTCTGTGTTGTTTGTTAGAGACATCACAAAGGCTGTTCTCACAGCTGGTTCGGTGCGCTAGGTGGAGAGCGCTGAAAAGCCGTTCTTACGGCTGGTAAGAGAGCGCCTTCGTGTGAGAGAGCGCGCACGTTCAGGCTGCACCCACCCCCTGACTGTGTCGCCGCGACCCCGCCCCCTGCGTGCTTCAGCACCAAGGAGAGCGTCCTTCTGAAAGAGCAAACACAGATAGAGCTTGCGTCTTTTTCAAGATGACATTCTATCTGTGTGTTTCTGGATGCGGTGGTTACCTGTCACCAAGGGATGGTCACCAGCGCTGTATCTCGTGTTTGGGCATTCAGTACGCTGAGGCAGCGTTGGTGGATGACTCATGTTCTCACTGCGGGAACATGACCATCTCAGAGTTGCGGTCTAGACTCCATCTCGCAAGGGGTGGAGCCCCCGTGCCTCTGCGTCGATCTAACCCTCCACAGAGGGTTACTTCAGGCAGTAGCGCGGGTGATTTGAGGGTTACGGTGAGCGCGCTTCCCCCAGGGAACCAACCCCCGGGGAACCCTCATCCCTCACGCACTCCGCAGCCAGTAGAGCTGCCGTCGGAACATGGTGGGCCGTCCTCGAGATGTGCACCATCCGTATCCTTCGGGGCTCCCCCTGATGATCAGATGTCCATCGCTGCATCGGAGGGAGGGTCAGACTTCTCTGGAGATGACGTGTCGGCGCAGGGGGCTCCTTCGGGAAGATCGCTGTGCCCGATACGGATCCGGAGATGATGGCCATGCTTTCCCGGGCCGCCGAGAAGATCGGGCTCGTGTGGAACCCTCCACCGTGTCCCGAACCTTCAAGGTTGGTTGATTGGTTTCTCGGGGTGGCCCGTGCTGGTTCTCAGCGGCCCACCCCGGTTCCTTTCTTCCCGGAGGTGCACGAGGAGCTCACTAGGTCGTGGACGGCACCTTTTACTGCCCGAAACCGGCCCAGTGGATCCTCCTCCCTCACCACCCTCGATGGCGGACCTGCAAAGGGTTACACGCAGGTTCCTCCCGTGGAACGGGCCGTTGCTATGCAACTGTGCCCTAACTCCACATCCAGGGGGAACCCGTGTCTCCCCTCCCGAGCCTGTAGGTACTCGTCCGATCTGATCGGAAAGGCCTACCAGGCTTGTGGAGAGGCAGGCTCCGCCTTACACGCTATGGCGTTGTTGCAGGTTCATCAGGCCCAGGCACTGAAGAACCTGCACGAGGGTGGTCACGATCCCGCAGTTCTCCAAGAACTGAGAACCGCAACGGACCTCGCGCTTCGTGCGACGAAGGTTACGGCGCGGGCCGTGGGTCGTGCAATGTCCACTATGGTGGTCCAGGAACGCCATCTCTGGCTGTGTCTGGCAGACATGAGGGAGACCGACAAGATCAGGTTCCTAAACTCCCCCGTCTCCCAGACCGGCCTCTTCGGCGACGCGGTCCAGAACTTCGCCCAGCAGTTCTCGGCCGCACAGAAGCAGACTGAGGCCATCAGTCACATCCTGCCACGGCGGTCAGCTGCTGTCTCCACCCCGCCGCCGGTAGCACCTCAGTCTGCTCGTCGCCGAGGGCGGCCGCCTGCGTCTGCCTCCGCTCCCGCGTCGCAGTAGCAGCCTCCACCCAAGCGACGTCGTGGAGCCGGGCGCAAGCAGGCCGCCAAGCCCGTCCAGGCTCCTGCCAAGAGAGGTGGCAAAGGCAGGGGCAAGGGCAAGCGGCCCTGAGACGGGCGACACGGAGATGGGGAGGACTGCTCTTCTGGAGACGGTGACCGCACCGCTCCATCCCCCGGAGGAGGGCCGGGAGGAGAATTTTGTGTTCCGTTTTGTTTCTGTTCCGCAGCTGGGCTCAGCCCCAGCGGTACCCAAATTTTCAATAAAAGAGCAGTTTCCTCCATCTCTGGGTCCTCAGGGGGCTCGGAGAGTTGTGGCCGGTCAAACGCCGGACCACACTCATCCTCCCCCTTCGCCAGCGGGCAGCAGTGGACGACCTCCTCACGTTCCTCCTGCCCACCTGTGGAATCAGGTAAGTGTTGCACAGCACACTCTCACCTCGCTGCGGGCCGCCTCCACGAGACAGCCGCCCCAGCCCGGTACCTGCATTCCACCTCGCTGCCCCACCGTGGGTACGCCGGTGGTCCCTTTGGTCCCGCTTGCACGGTCTCTGCGAGCCTGGCTAGAGCTCCCCAGTCCGTCTCGCTGGCTCATTCGGACCATCAGGCTCGGCTATGCGATTCAGTTCGCCCGGCGCCCCCCCAGGTTCAAGGGCGTCCGCTTCACCTCGGTGAATGCTGCAGATGCCCATGTCCTGCATGCGGAAATCGCTGTCCTACTGGCGAAGGACGCGATAGAGCCGGTCCCTCCAGCCGATATGAAGACCGGCTTCTACAGCCCGTACTTCATTGTACCCAAGAAAACCGGTGGGTTACGGCCAATCTTGGACCTGCGAGTCCTGAATCGGAGCCTCCACAAGCTACCGTTCAAGATGCTCACGCAGAAACGCATTTTCGAATGCATCCGTCCCCAAGATTGGTTTGCAGCGATCAACCTGAAGGACGCGTACTTTCATGTCTCGATTCTTCCTCGACACAGGCCGTTTCTGCGCTTTGCGTTCGAGGGTCGAGCATATCAGTACAGAGTCCTGCCCTTCGGGCTGTCCCTGTCCCCCGTGTCTTCACGAAAGTCACGGAGGGGGCCCTTGTGCCCATGAGAGAACAGGGCGTTCGCATCCTCAACTATCTCGACGACTGGCTCATTCTAGCACAGTCCAAGGATCAGTTGTGCGAACACAGGGACCTGGTGCTCAGACACCTCAGCCAGTTGGGTCTTCGGGTCAACTGGGAAAAGAGCAAACTCGCCCCCGTGCAGAGGATCTCTTTTCTCGGTATGGAGTTGGATTCGGTCGAACAGACAGCGCGCCTCACGGAGGAGCGTGTCCAGTCGATGCTGAGCTGCCTGAACACGTTTCAAGGCAGGATGGCGGTTCCACTTAAACAGTTTCAGAGGCTCCTGGGGCATATGGCGGCCGCTGCGGCAGTAACACCGCTCGGCCTGCTTCATATGAGACCGCTTCAGCATTGGCTACACGGCCGAGTCCCGAGATGGGCGTGGCAACGCGGCACTCACCGGGTGAGCATCACACCGGCCTGCCGCCAGTCCTTCAGTCCATGGTCAGACCCCTCGTTCCTTCGGGCCGGAGTGCCCCTGGAACAGGTGTCCAGGCACGCTGTGGTTTTCACGGATGCCTCTGCCATGGGCTGGGGAGCCACGTACAACGGGCATGCAGTGTCAGGGGTTTGGACGGGCCCGCACCTGCATTGGCATATCATTTGCCTCGAGTTGCTAGCAGTGCATCTTGCTCTGAGCCGCCTCAAAGCGCGGTTACGGGGCAAAGATGTACTGGTCCGCACGGACAACACTGCGACCGTTGCGTATATCAACCGACAAGGTGGTCTGCGCTCCCGTCGCATGTCGCAGCTCGCCCGCCATCTCCTCCTCTGGAGTCAGAAGTGTCTGAGGTCGCTTCGGGCCATTCATGTCCCTGGTGTGCACAACCGTGTGGCCGACGAGCTTTCACGAGCTGCGCTCCCAGGCGAGTGGCGACTCCACCCCCAGGTGGTTCAGCTGATTTGGAGACAGTTCGGGGTGGCACAGGTCGACCTGTTTGCCTCCCCAGAAACGTCCCACTGCCAGTGGTTCTATTCGCTGACCGAGGGTACACTCGGCACGGATGCCCTGGCTCACAGCTGGCCCCAGGGGCTGCGCAAATATGCCTTTCCCCAGTGAGCCTACTTGCACAGACTCTGTGCAAGGTCAGGGAGGACGAGGAGCAGGTCCTGCTGGTGGCGCCGTACTGGCCCAACCGGACCTGGTTTCCAGAACTTATGCTCCTCGCGACAGCCCCTCCTTGGCCGATTCCTCTGAGGAAGGACCTTCTGACTCAGAGACGGGGCACCCTTTGGCACCCGCGTCCAGACCTGTGGAAGCTTCATGTCTGGCCCCTGGACGGGACGCGGAGGTTCTAGGTGACTTACCCCAAGAGGTAGTTAACACCATCACTTCGGCACGAGCACCGTCTACAAGACAGGCTTACGCCTTGAAGTGGAACCTGTTCATCGAGTGGTGTTCTTCTCGCCGAGAAGACCCCCGAAGATGTTCGATCGCGCCTGTGCTTTCCTTCCTGCAACAGGGGTTGGAGCGTAGGCTGTCGCCCTCCACCCTCAAGGTTTATGTTGCTGCAATATCCGCCTATCACGACCATGTAGAAGGTAAGACGGTTGGGAAGCACGACCTAGTCGTCAGGTTCCTTAGGGGGGCAAGACGGTTAAATCCTCCTCGCCCCCCCTCCATACCCTCTTGGGATCTTGCTCTGGTGCTCCGAGCACTTCAGAATGCCCCATTTGAGCCTTTGCAGTCAGCAGAGCTAAAGAGTCTGTCAATGAAGACTTTGCTGTTGGCTGCATTGGCCTCCATCAAGAGGGTAGGGGACCTGCAGGCATTTTCGGTCGACGAATCGTGCCTAGAGTTCGGGCCGGGTGATACCCACGTGGTGTTGAGACCCCGGCCTGGCTATGTGCCCAAGGTTCCTACCACTCTCTTCAGGGACCAGGTGGTGAACCTGCAAGCGCTGCCCCCGGAGGAGGCAGACCCAGCCCTAGCTATGCTCTGTCCCGTCCGCGCTCTGCGGGTTTACGTGGATAGAACTCAAAGATTCAGAACCTCAGATCAGCTCTTTGTCTGTCACGTAGGCCAGCAGAAGGGAAAGGCTGGCCCCAAGCAGAGGATGGCCCACTGGATAGTGGATGCCATCACCTTGGCTTACCAAGCACAAGGTGTGCCCTGTCCGCTCAGGGTGCGAGCACACTCTACTGGAAGTGTTGCATCCTCCTGGGCGCTGGCACGTGGCGCCTCGCTGTCAGACATCTGTAGAGCTGCGGGCTGGGCGACACCCAACACGTTCGCTAGATTCTATAGCGCCGTGTAGAGCCGGTCTCCTCCTGTGTTCTCACCTCAAACGGGTAGAAGCACTGAGAGGCCCCGGCTCTTGTCGGCTTGCTGCGCTACGGCGCTTATATTCTCCAGAAGCAAACTCTGTGAGTCCTCCACCGCCCTCGGTGCCGGACGTGGCGGAACGTCTGGCATCAGGCCCCTTGCCGCTGAATCCTTGAGAACCGGTATTGGGCTTGGGCCATATGAGTGACCCTGCGGGGATCCCATATTTTCTTCCACGGTCGCTCCTACGGGAAGCCCGTGTCTTTCCCTTGGGAGAGCCTTCCCTGCAGTGGGACTGAGCCCCCTTCTCCTGGCGGGCTACGGCTCAGCATTGTACTCCACATAACTCCTTCGGGGTACGATGTGGGCTCCGCAGCGTTCCCTTCTCTAGGGCACGCTTTCCCAGTGTTATCCAATAATCACTGAGCGGGTCATGCGGAACAGCGGTGATGGACTTCCCGGTGTGAGCCCCGTCTCATCAGGTAAGAGAGCTCAGGTGGCTCACACAGGGCACTGGATGGGTGCAGCAGCCATGGCGCTTTGGTAGGGATTCCTATTCGTCGGTACTCCGACGTGGCGTCGAGAGTGACCGACTGAATGGGAACGTCTCGGTTATGTATGTAACCCTCGTTCCCTGAAGGAGGGAACGGAGACGCCACGTCCCGTCGCCATGTCCACCCCCCTGCTGGGGTGCCTGTCTACCTACCCGGCTCCTCAGCAAAAGGCTGATTTGATGCAATCACCTGTGTCTCATTTATACCCGCACGGCGTGGCATGAACACCTGGTGCAATCATTGCATGCCAATGTGCATTGGCTCGTTTTAGTTACACTCGAAGTAGATTGGCTCTCGCGAGCGAGATTCCTATTCGTCGGTACTCCGACGTGGCGTCTCCGTTCCCTCCTTCAGGGAACGAGGGTTACATACGTAACCGAGACGTTTTCATGTTTTTAATTAAAGCAGCATGTTTATTTTTCAATCTGGCAAACCCTCAGACTATCAGGGTTGATCTGTACTGGCCACGTAGGCAACTGCTAGTGGCTTAAGCCCCGTTTCCACCTAAATTACCCAGAACAATTTGTACCAGGAACGTTTTTTACAGGAACTTTTTCCCCTAGACCTGCTGCTGTCTGCGTTTCCACTGCAGTCTAAAGTACCGAGACGATAAGGCAAATTAGTCCGGTGATGTAGGACTGCGCGCGGCGCGACTGCTCCTCCCAGTCAGCGACGGACAGTAATCATTTTTGTGCGATA
Source organism: Romanogobio albipinnatus (assembly GCA_023566225.1). Taxonomy (NCBI): domain Eukaryota; kingdom Metazoa; phylum Chordata; class Actinopteri; order Cypriniformes; family Gobionidae; genus Romanogobio; species Romanogobio albipinnatus. Next base: position 57,031,758 of record CM042242.1, read on the forward strand.
CTGTCTGCAACAATAACAAGTGGAGGAGATGCAAGCAGCGCTGCTTTTGCTGGTTATATATTGGTTTACTAAAGAGGTCATTAACAAAACGGCGGAAAAGAGACGAGCACTGATACCTAAGCGTATTCTGAAAGCTCGTAAAGCTAGATTTAAAATATGACAAAGTACGTTATCATCAGCTATTACGGTCACAGACAAACGTGCGCCATCGGACAGCAAGAGCAAGACTGATATATATTTACTGAACTCTGAACGATCCTTGCAAAAGAATTTTAAAAATGCCGGTTGAAATAAAATGCTGTGTGAGCTCAATCAATCAGCATGTTCAGCGCCCAAGTCCCACCCCCATAAGTTAAAATCACAAATGATTTACTTCTAGCTTCTGACCAAGGCTGTATCTCAATACTAGTTCTACTCGATCTTAGTGCTGCGTTCGATACTATAGATCATAAAATACTCATAGATCGACTTCAAAATGATACTGGTGTTCAGGGACAGGCATTAAACTGGTTTAGATCGTACTTATCAGACCACTACCATTTTGTCTGTCTAAATGGGGAAAAATCCAAGATGATGTCAGTAGACTATGGGGTGCCGCAAGGATCCGTATTAGGCCCTCTGCTATTCTCAATATACAGGTCCTTCTCAAAAAATTAGCATATTGTGATAAAGTTCATTATTTTCCATAATGTAATGATAAAAATTAAACTTTTTAGATTCATTGCACACCAACTGAAATATTTCAGGTCTTTTATTGTTTTAATACTGATGATTTTGGCATACAGCTCATGAAAACCCCAAATTCCTGTCTCAAAAAATTAGCATATTTCATCCGACCAATAAAAGAAAAGGGTTTTAATACAAAAAAAAGTCAACCTTAAAATAATTATGTTCAGTTATGCACTCAATACTTGGTCGGGAATCCTTTTGCAGAAATGACTGCTTCAATGCGGCGTGGCATGGAGGCAATCAGCCTGTGGCACTGCTGAGGTGTTATGGAGGCCCAGGATGCTTCGATAGCGGCCTTAAGCTCATCCAGAGTGTTGGCTCTTGCGTTTCTCAACTTTCTCTTCACAATATCCCACAGATTCTCTATGGGATTCAGGTCAGGAGAGTTGGCAGGCAAATTGAGCACAGTAATACCATGGTCAGTAAACCATTTACCAGTGGTTTTGGCACTGTGAGCAGGTGCCAGGTCGTGCTGAAAAATGAAATCTTCATCTCCATAAAGCTTTTCAGCAGATGGAAGCATGAAGTGCTCCAAAATCTCCTGATAGCTAGCTGCATTGACCCTGCCCTTGATAAAACACAGTGGACCAACACCAGCAGCTGACATGGCACCCCAGACCATCACTGACTGTGGGTACTTGACACTGGACTTCAGGCATTTTGGCATTTCCTTCTCCCCAGTCTTCCTCCAGACTCTGACACCTTGATTTCCGAATGACATGCAAAATTTGCTTTCATCCGAAAAAAGTACTTTGGACCACTGAGCAACAGTCCACTGCTGCTTCTCTGTAGCCCAGGTCAGGCGCTTCTGCCGCTGTTTCTGGGTCAAAAGTGGCTTGACCTGGGGAATGCGGCACCTGTAGCCCATTTCCTTCACACGCCTGTGCACGGTGGCTCTGGATGTTTCTACTCCAGACTCAGTCCACTGCTTCCGCAGGTCCCCCAAGGTCTGGAATCGGTCCATCTACACAATCTTCCTCAGGGTCCGGTCACCTCTTCTCGTTGTGCAGCGTTTTTTGCCACACTTTTTCCTTCCCACAGACTTCCCACTGAGGTGCCTTGATACAGCACTCTGGGAACAGCCTATTCGTTCAGAAATGTATTTCTGTGTCTTACCCTCTTGCTTGAGGGTGTCAATGATGGCCTTCTGGACAGCAGTCAGGTCGGCAGTCTTACCCATGATTGCGGTTTTGAGTAATGAACCAGGCTGGGAGTTTTTAAAAGCCTCAGGAATCTTTTGCAGGTGTAATTTTGATTCAGATGATTAGGTTAATAGCTCGTTTAGAGAACCATTTCATGATATGCTAATTTTTTGAGATTTTTGAGAATTTTGGGTTTTCATGAGCTGTATGCCAAAATCATCAGTATTAAAACAATAAAAGACCTGAAATATTTCAGTTGGTGTGCAATGAATCTAAAATATATGAAAGTTTAATTTTTATCATTACATTATGGAAAATAATTAACTTTATCACAATATGCTAATTTTTTGAGAAGGATATATGTATATGCTGCCACTTGGTAATATTATAAGAAAACATGGAATTAATTTCCACTGTTATGCTGATGACACTCAATTATATATTTCATCACGACCGGATGAAAACACTAAATTATCTAAACTGACAGTGTGTGTTGAAGATATTAAATACTGGATGACGTGTAATTTTCTGCTATTAAATTCAGATAAAACGGAGGTATTACTTATTGGTCCAAAAAACTGCCCACAAAACCTCTCACAATACAATTTTACCTTGGAAGGATGTCCTGTCACTTTATCCACTACAGTAAAAGACCTGGGTGTTATATTAGACCGCAACCTGACATTCGAAAATCATATTTCATATGTTACAAGAACGGCTTTTTTCCACCTTAGAAACATTGCTAAGCTATGTAACATGCTATCTATTCCTGATGCAGAAAAGTTAGTTCATGCATTCATGACCTCGAGATTAGATTACTGTAATGCTTTATTAGCTGGTTGTCCTGCATCCTCAATAAACAAACTACAGTTAGTCCAAAACGCAGCAGCTAGAGATCTTACTAGGTCAAGAAAATATGATCATATTACACCAATTTTATCATCTCTACACTGGTTACCTATTAAGTTCCTTATCAATTACAAAGTATTGCTACTGACCTATAGAGCCCTAAATGGTTTAGCTCCAGTGTATCTAACGGATCTTCTATCGCTCTACAATCCATCGCGCTCTTTGGCATCGCCCACGACGTCACACGGCACCTCCGATAAATATCTATATTATTTCATGAAACTTTTATCGATTTTCTTACCGTTTTTTCCAGCAGAAAGCTAACGAACTAGCCATCACGGGGGTGTCTTTGGTGTCTTTGTAGCCTTTACAGAAGGTTTTCTATCCAGCCTGGAACATGTGCATCTTTTTGGAGTTGTTCAGCAATAAATCAAAATGCTTACATCCAAGATATATCCACTTGATGTCCATAATTTATACATTTTCCGTCATTTTTGCCGCTAGCGCGATGCTAGCTGCCATTTTGGATGAGGGTTTGACCAATGACAGGCTGATCCGTCATCCACGTTGGTGTGCGTCATTACGCATGAACCACAGCTCTGTTATTGTGAAGAGAGAGAGACGCACGGCTAGTTTTGAGGATAGAGAGAGAGAGACGCGCTGCAGTTTTTAGTAGTTTTGTGGAGAAAGTTTGAGGAAAAAGTTTGAGGAGAAAGTTTGAGGAGAAGTTCCTGATAGGAACTGTTTTGAGGCTTGGCACCAGTAAATATCCAAAATCCAAAGAGGCCAAAAGCGCCTGGACTTTTTTTGGAAAAATGTAAATAGTTTTGGTTCTGTATAAGTTATCATGTTTATTCCTGAGTTCCAGGACTCCAAAGACTTGAACAAACTGTTTTCCAGAGGAAATATGCTTAGCTTTTATTTATTTGTGTGTGTTTTCAATAAATATTTGAGTGATTCAATTTCCGTTTTATGTTTTCATTTGTCTTTATGGTCCCATAACTTATTTTACATTCAGGTGACATCAATGCAACACAAATATACTGACAGTGCAGCTTGTCTTGAAAAAAAAGAGGTGTGTCAATTGTATGTGCACAACAGGGTTGATGTTTTACAAGCTTTTTTAGTAAATAACACCAGGCGGAAAAATAATTGTAAAAATACCCTTAGGTCTCTGAGGGTTAAGGTCACTAAACTCTAGGCTTCTGGTCATTCCTAGGATATCTAAGTCCACTAAAGGAGGGAGGGCTTTTTCACATTTGGCTCCTAAACTCTGGAATAGTCTTCCTGATATTGTCCGAGGTTCAGATTCGCCGTCCCAGTTTAAAACTAGATTAAAGACGCATCTCTTTAGCCAAGCATTCACATTATAATTACCTTTTATACTACAGTTAAATCGGAACAAAAGCATTAATATAATATTCTGAACAGCAGCTACGCTAATTATTTCCCATCTGCTTTTCTGTTGTTATCTCGGGACACTAGTCCCGAGGTAAATAGTTTGTCAGCTCCAGTTTGTATCCAGCCTCTCATGAAGACTTCGGATGCCCCAACACCTGTGATGAGACGACTCCACGCCAGTGAAGAGACGACTCAACGCCAGCATTGTTATGGCCTAAATTAATACACGACTGATTAACTTTTTCGAACATTATTCTTTAACATTGTCTTTCTAACATTTTTACTGTTCATCTATGAAATGCACTTTCTGTAAAGCTGCTTTGAAACAATGTGTATTGTGAAAAGCGCTATACAAATAAATTTGATTTGAATTGAATTGAATAAGTTCCCAAACTTTGAAAATGTACCACCTCGGGAGCAGGGCCGCTCCCGGAACTTCATTTAGACCCTGTCCTCGAAACACACTGAGTACCACCCCAAAGTTCCTAGTTCCTGGGGAAAGTTCCTGCGGTGGAAACGCGGCTTTAGTGTGTTGTTTTTGTTTCATAACTATATTTAGATGATTGAGAGCAAAATGTTTCAAACACGAGGGAAAAGAAAATACAAGAGGGTTGTAAATACACTGCAAAGAAACAGCAAGTAACACATTGGATTAAACATGACATTTTGAAGTAGAGAGACTGAAATAATATTTTCTTGTAAACATAGTCCAATAATCTTGTTTTGTATACAACTTCAATTTGTTTTATATAGAGTGTAATTTGATGCAAGTTACCTCCTAAAAGGGCTGCTTCCTGTAAATTGCAGAGTATCACTAACCCCTCCCTTAGGGTGACCACCTATTACTCTGTTGCAGGATAGTATGTGATTTTGCAGGGACAGTGCGGGACACGTGTGTGTGAGAGATACATTTACTACTATTATACTATGTAAATATTGATTTACATTAGTCGGAAACATGTGGCATCATGTTGGAGATTGAGTTTTAAATTACCAATGCTTTGTTAATTGTGACTGGCACGCAATTTGCCCAGGTTCGAATGATACAATGTAATTTACTTTAGAGGACCTATTCTGCTAAATATAATGAACTGAAAAACTATTTTTTTACTATTGGTAAAAAAGTCACATTTTACACTAAAATAAATTTCCTTAAGTTGCGACTAGTTTATTTCCCTTTATTAGACTATGCAAACATTAAACACGTTTTACCGGATTCAGTGCAACTTGAACTTGTATTTTTTTGTTAGATCTGGTTGGTTTGAGGAGGATGGTCTTATCCAGTATGTGTTTAGATAAACTCTGGTTTCTGCTTCTTGCCTTACAGGAGCATCTTCCACAACATGCTCTGGACTCTGATTCTTTTCAGCATTCTTCCTTTTCCTCAGAATTCTTTCTGGGTTTCGGGACACTGTCAGGAACTTGTTGCTGCCTCAACCCTTGACCAATAGGAATAATGTGATTCCTATGCAGAATCTTGACAGGTCCAGTCCCACTCTCTGGCTTAAGCCGAAATACAGGTAAGTTTGGCATTTGACTCTGGACAATGTAAGGCTCAGCATCTGTCTGCCAACTTGTGCTTCCCTTGCAGTCCAAGATTCCTGATCAGGACTCTATCTCCCGAAACAAGGTGAGAGTAAGGCAGTCTCTGATTGTACCTTCTCTTATTTCCTGAATTTTTCTTTCCAGCTTTTTCCTCCGCCAGCGCGTATGCAGACTCCAACTCTCTTTGCATGGTCTGCACAAAGCGCTGGTAAGACTTAGTGGAAGTTCCATCACTAGACACACCAAAACTCAGGTCTATGGGCAATCTGGCTTCCCTTCTGAACATAAGGAAGTAAGGTGAGTATCCTGTGGCGTCGTTCACACTGCTATTGTACACATGTACGAGATGTCCAATGTGACGGCTCCACTGCTGTTTCTGCCTCAGATCCAGGGTCCCCAACATATCCAAGAGTGTCCAGTTAAACTGCTCCAGTTGCGGATCACCCTGGGGATGGTACAGTGTTGTCCGGGATTTCTCCACTCCTAACAAGTCAAACAACTCATGCATGAGCCTGCACTCAAAATCCCGTCCCTGGTCCGAATGCATCCATCTAGGCAGTCCATAGTGAACAAAGTATTTCTCCCACAGGACCTTTGCAACTGTGAACGTCTTCTGATCCTTAGTCGGAAACGCCTGCGCATACCTTGTGTAGTGGTCTGTGATGACAAGGACATTACAGATGTTCTTGGAGTCTGGCTCTATGGATAGAAAATCCATACACACAAGATGCATTGGTCCATTACGAGATAAGTGTGACAATGGTGCTACTCTCCTTGGCAGAGTCTTCCTCTGGACACATCTGGCACATGTTTGGCAGTACTTCTCCACCTCAATCTTCATTCGTGGCCAGTAAAATCTCTCTCTCACCAAGCCATAGATCTTATCAAATCCCAGGTGTCCAGAATCATCATGCAGCGACCTGAGAACTACGTCATGAAACTTCCTGGGCAGGCACAACTGCTCACGACAAGATTTGTCTGGGGCTTTTGTGCACCGAAACATCACTCCATTTTCCAGCACTAATCTGTCCCCCTCTCTCATTATTAAAGGAAGGTCCTTGTGAGCTTCTTTGTTGACCTTGGACAGATCTCCTCCTTTTAGTGCTCTCCATATCTCTCCAAGACAAGGATCCTCCTGCTGAGCATGTGACAGATCCACGGAACTCAGTTTTGGAATTGTGGAAGTATCCAGAGTGGCTAAGTTACAGTTAACTCTGGGGACTGCTTTAGGAGTTCCTCCCACTGATATAATAATCCTGCTAGCAGTTGCGAAGCAGCTGGACCTGTCTTGTCCTCTCAGGTTACACAGGGATCTCACTCCAGAGGATGATATATTAGTCCACTCCTGGTCCTTTATGCTCCTACGAGGATGATGAGACAAAGCATCAGCATCAACATTTTGTCTCCCAGGCCTGTACTTTAGACTGAAGTCATAAGCAGAGAGAGCCGCCAGCCACCTATGTCCTGCAGCATCCAATTTGGCTGTGGTCAAAACACAAGTTAGTGGGTTGTTGTCTGTCTGCACTTCAAACTTTACTCCGTATAGGTAATCATGTAGCTTGTCAACAACAGCCCACTTTAATGCCAATAACTCAAGTTTGTGGACTGGGTAGTTCCTTTCAGAAGGTGTCAAGCTTCTGCTGACAAAAGCTACTGGTCTCAATCACTGTCCTTGGTCCTGATATACAGGGAGTGCAGAATTATTAGGCAAGTTGTATTTTTGAGGATTAATTTTACAACATTAATAATTAAACAACAACCATGTTGTCAATGAACACAAAAAACTCATTAATATCAAAGCTGAATATTTTTGGAAGTGGTTTTTAGTTTTAGCTATTTTAGGGGGATATCTGTGTGTGCAGGTGACTATTACTGTGCATAATTATTAGGCAACTTAACAAAAAACTAATTTATACCCATTTCAATTATTTATTTTTACCAGTGAAACCAATATAACATATCAACATTCACAAATATACATTTCTGACATTCAAAAACCAAACAAAAACAAATCAGTGACCAATATAGCCACCTTTCTTTGCAAGGACACTCAAAAGCCTGCCATCCATGGATTCTGTCAGTGTTTTGATCTGTTCACCATCAACATTGCGTTCAGCAGCAACCACAGCCTCCCAGACACTGTTCAGAGAGGTGTACTGTTTTCCCTCCTTGTAAATCGCACATTTGATGATGGACCACAGGTTCTCAATGGGGTTCAGATCAGGTGAACAAGGAGGCCATATCATTAGATTTTCTTCTTTTATACCCTTTCTTGCCAGCCACGCTGTGGAGTACTTGGACGCGTGTGATGGAGCATTGTCCTGCATGAAAATCATGTTTTTCTTGAAGGATGCAGACTTCTTCCTGTACCACTGCGTGAAGAAGGTGTCTTCCAGAAACTGGCAGTAGGACTGGGAGTTGAGCTTGACTCCATCCTCAACCCGAAAAGGCCCCACAAGCTCATCTTTGATGATACCAGCCCAAACCAGTACTCCACCTCCACCTTGCTGGCGTCTGAGTCGGACTGGAGCTCTCTGCCCTTTACCAATCCAGCCACGGGCCCATCCATCTGGCCCATCAAGACTCACTCTCATTTCATCAGTCCATAAAACCTTAGAAAAATCAGTCTTGAGATATTTCTTGGCCCAGTCTTGACGTTTCAGCTTGTGTGTCTTGTTCAGTGGTGGTCGACTTTCTGCCTTTCTTACCTTGGCCATGTCTCTGAGTATTGCACACCTTGTGCTTTTGGGCACTCCAGTGATGTTGCAGCTCTGAAATATGGCCAAACTGGTGGCAAGTGGCATCTTGGCAGCTGCACGCTTGACTTTTCTCAGTTCACGGGCAGTTATTTTGCACCTTGGCTTTTCCACACGCTTCTTGCGACCCTGTTGACTATTTTGAATGAAACGCTTGATTGTTCGATGATCACGCTTCAGAAGCTTGGCTATTTTAAGACTGCTGCATCCCTCTGCAATATATCTCACTATTTTTTACTTTTCTGAGCCTGTCAAGTCCTTCTTTTGACCCATTTTGCCAAAGGAAAGGAAGTTGCCTAATAATTATGCACACCTGATATAGGGTGTTGATGTCATTAGACCACACCCCTTCTCATTACAGAGATGCACATCACCTAATATGCTTAATTGGTAGTAGGCTTTCCAGCCTATACAGCTTGGAGTAAGACAACATGCATAACGAGGATGATGTGGTCAAAATACTCATTTGCCTAATAATTCTGCACTCCCTGTAGAACCCCGCCCAAACCTTCACAGCTGGCATCAACATGTAGGACGTACGGGAGCTGAGAGTTGGCAAAGACCAACACAGGAGCCTTGGTAAGTCTCACCTTCAACTCATTGAAAGCAGCTTCACAAGCATCCGTCCATCTACTTCCAAATGGATCCGAGGATTTGTACACAATCCGGTCGGGATTGTCTCCAGCTTTCATTTTCTTCAAGATCTTGGCCGGAAAACACCCTTTCATCAACTAATTAAGTTGGTAAGACACTTTAGAATAGTCTTTTACGAATCTCCTATATTACAGAAACCTAAGAAAGAACGTAGCTGGGGTCTGGGCCAAGATTTGACAGCTTCAATTTTGTAGGGATCAGTCGAAACACCATCTTGAGACATAATGTGACCAACATAACTGACAGAAGTCTGACAAAAAGTGCACTTGTCCAGGGACAACTTCAACCCTTCGCTCTGTAAGCGGTCCAGCACCTTAAGCAGCCTCTCCTCATGCTCCTCCAAAGTCCGTCCGAAGATAATGAGGTCATCCAAGTAGACCAACACTTCCAACAGGTTTATGTCTCCCACCGTCTTTTCCATCACTCGCTGGAAGGTCGAGGGAGCTCCACAAATCCCCTGTGGCATCCGCTGGAATTGGTAAAATCCCACCAGGAAAATGAAAGCTGTCTTTTCTTGGTCCTCTTCACTCAGGGGAATCTGATAATATCCATTTCTAAGGTCCAATACACTGAACCACTGGCTTCCATTTAAGCAGGCCAGAGCATCTTCAATGCGGGGAACGGTGTATTGGTCAGGGATTGTGCGACGATTCAGCGTCCTGTAGTCCACGCACATCCTTATCTGTCCGTTCTTTTTCCGGACTACGACAATTGTTGAAGCGTAAGGACTTCTGGACTCAGCAATAATATCAGCCTCCTTCAGCTTCTCCAAGTGCTGCCTAACATCCTCAATGTCGCCTGGTGCAAGCCGTCGTGACCTCTCATGGAAAGGTTTATCCTCTGTCAGTCTGATGTGGTGTTGGGTACTCTTTGAACATCCAACATCGAATTCATCGCGAGAGAAGACAACCTTTCTCTCTAACATCTTTTTAGACAGCCGCTGTTTCCATTCTGTAGACACAGGGGAATGGCCAAAGTTAAATGAATCCTTAGTCAGTTTGGTTTTCCCACTACTCTCTCTGGGCTTAGAGACTGTAGGCACAACATCAACAGGAAACACATGTGCAATAGGCATTCCTCTCTTGATCATCACTGTGCGAGAAGAGACATTCCTGATAGTGACTGCAACTCTTTTTGACTGGACAGCAGTAGCAGACTGCACCTCAGCTTGCACTAGCAGTTCCTCTGGTAGGCAGGACTCCTCAGGCTGATCCACTAACAAAGTTTTAGTAGATAAGGTAACAGGGTATTTCGGGATTCCAGAAACCCTTACACTCTCTCCCGGAGTCAGCTTCAACGGCTTGAGGCGAGGAAACCAGACAGTACCTCTACTTTCGTCAACATCACACTTGCTGACAGTAATGATCCGTTCATAGGCAGATCTGATCTTAGGATGAACAGTCATGGTATGAAGAAAATTTTTTCCCATCTTTTCCTGGCAAACTGCTACCAGCTTCTTTACCACAGACGTGTTTGTTCCCACCAGAATGTTGACATCTCTTTTCATGACAGGGTCAGGACAGACCAACACAAGTGCATCTATGGATTCTGCCACTCCTGCTACAGATCCTGGAAACTCTAGCCTTAAAGCCAAGCAGCCATCATAAGGGTATCTCTGTGAGCTCAATCTCATATTTTCCAAATGTTCTATTGGTGTCAATGGCAGATGCTTCAAGTGTTTCTCATAGAATGTTCTGTACAGCAGCGTGACCTGCGATCCACTATCCAGTAAAGCCTTAGTGTAGATACCTTCAACCTGGATGGGAAGGACAGAGCTAGGTCCCACTAACCTGCTCGGAAGGTCTACCAATTCAACTATTTTGCACTTTGTGGAACATGTCTTCCTCGGAGCTTCAGGCCGTTCCTCTACTGAGCCCCGGTAGGCATTTCCAGACGGCCGTCTCATTTTAATGAGCCGCTGGTTTACTCTCCTGAGGTTTTCTTCCTTTGTACAGTCACATTTCAGATGACCATCTTCTCTGCATCTGTAACAGAAGATGTTAGCCTTGTTCACTGGTCTGGTGGGTGTTTTACTCTCTGCAGTTGCAGCTAAACTGTGCGTAGCTGGACGATCATGAGTCACTGGTTCTTTTGCCACAGCTGATAAGCGAGACACCTCATTCTTCAACCCCCTAATCTCCCTCTTCAGCATTTCAACTTCTGAATTGGTCAGACTGTTGCCAGACGACTCATTCCGTGTAGCCACAGCTACATTTGCCTGGACTGAGCTTCTTTGGTTCAACATACTTTCCTCTTCTCTCACCTCCTTCATTAGCTCATTGAAGGAAGGAGGGGCACACAACTTATCGTTCATCCTAAAAAACGCATAGCCACCAGGTCAATTGAGAGGGCACCTCTAACTATTTGCTGCATCCGAAGATTTTTGCAGGGAACTCAATGCCTCTCTTCCTCAACATACTGTGCAGCATCCTGTCCAACCTCATTATGTAGGCTGAGAGCTTCTCTCCCTTGCTCTGGTAAGTGCTCCGAAATTTTAACATCAAGTTTGCAGCATCCTCGGTAGTGCCAAACGCTGTCTCTAATGCACTAAGGTAATCATTGAAAGTAGCGGATGGGTTACCAGTCGTCTCAAACCTTACAATGTCTGCTGCAGGACCTTTGAGACACTCTACTAGTCTCTGCTTCTTAACATTATCAGAACACTGCCACTCTTCCAGAATGTGGGTGGTCTGCTCCACCCAGACCTCATACTCATCCTCTCCATGTTGGAGTGGGAATGAACCCTGAGCAGGGACGCTGCTTCCCATATCCAGCTCTCTCTTCAGACAATGCCACATGACACGTTTGAACAAGGGAATTTATGGCATCAACAAGCTTAGTGTTAAGCACAGGTGCAGGGGAAGCTAAACTTGGAATGTCAGATAGCGACTTTCCTTCCGCTTGAAGAAAAGACATCAGCTTAGTCTGAAATTCATCTTTACTGTTCTGTTTAGGTGCCTCAGCTGCGACATGAATAACCTGTGTGTACCAGGTACCTACTTCATGTCCTCCAAGCTCTGCAGGGATAGCCATCTCAGAAACCTTGCTAGCTGTCTCAATCAGAAGAAACTGTTGTCGCTGAGTCTTATCAGAATGGCGATCAAGCACTTTGCATTTCCTCATATCCCGGATGAGCCCCCACAAAAATGTAGCCCTCCGGCCGGGTAGAATCTAAATGTGGTTCACAAGATGGCTATCTGGCTAAGGGATCTTTACTTTATCCACTACCCCAGTAAAGGCACACTTCTCTTCAGTTACAGTACCAATATAACCCAGATCTCAGATCATAACCTATGTTTTCTATTTGGAAATAAAAAAATGTGTTTACATTTAAATATGGAAATACAAATATTTCACAGGAAAAACTAAATAGCAAGTGGTTTTTTTTTTCCATCAGGAATCACACAAAATTATAGCAGATCAATAAACATGTATTTATTTTTCTCAGAACTATTTTTGTCTTTGTGTGAATTTTTTTTTCTTTTTTTCTTGAATGATCAAATTCACAAAGTCACAAAATCAACAGCAATACATTCAAATAATCACTGACAGAATGAAAAAGGAAACACTTTGAATTTTACCCAGCTGGGATTTTCAGTACACAGATGGCGCGCTAGTTGGAGCTCTTTTGATGCAAAACCAATGTACTCACGAATCCAGGAAACACAAAATTCCAATTGCAGAATAGAAACCTCTAATCATCACTCCCTGATGAGATGATAAACAGCAACCCTGTCGTGTCCCATGACGTTGATCAGTGGATGTCGATTAACTCCTCTCTCCTCAAACTGTTGAGATGCATCCACTAAAGTCCACGCAGTGCTCCAAATCTTGACTCGACGATCTCTGTTTCTTCTTCCGAAGTATATTCTTCCGGATTTCAACCAAATTACCCAATTTATTATAACTGCACCACTGAACTTGAGAAATTAAACATGGGATTATTCTTCCGGATGATTTCTCACTCTAATTAAACAAATAAACGTAATTAAAAAAAAAAAATTATTCTCTCACGTGCGATGCTCGTGCATAAATTTGACTCATACGGAGTTGAAGTATGCAGCCTCTTTCCAAACTCGCTCAAAATGCCCTCGCGTGCTGCCAGCTGCAAACCTGATGCGTGACACGGTCACACAAGCAACTCACGCAATTTTAGTCACTGGCCTGCCACTCAAAATGTGCGTGAGCGTTGACTCACTGCCAGCTTTTCTTTCGGCTGCCGAACACTCGTTCCCCTCCGACGAGCTTCCTCTCGTTCTCTCTCCCGACCCCTCCCCCTTTGAACTTGAGAGGTCAAAGTCCACAGTTCTCATCGCAAATATGATTTTCTCAAAAAAACAGTCCTTGTATTAATTTTTTTTAGGGATGTCCAGATCCGATCACGTGATCGGAAATCGGGCCCGATCACGTCGTTTCAGAGTCGATCGGAATCGGACGTTACCTCCCGATCAGGACTCGGATATATATATGTATATATATTCTCATTATTTTTTAACACATCTATAATTATGTGGTGGCACAGAGTTAGACCCTTTTGACTCCACTTTGTTGCAGAGACGCTATTGGTTAAATAAAGTGAATTAAATAAAATATAATGGAACATCCTGGATCTGATTTTTCTCTCTTCTTTGTTCTTTTTTTATGTATTATAGAAGTGTCGGATCGGGACTCGGTATCGGTAGATACTCATTTACATTACATTTACATTTAGTCATTTAGCAGACGCTTTTATCCAAAGTGACTTACTAATGAGAGCAATAGAAGCAACTAGAACAGTCAAGGGCAACAGTATGCAAGTGCTGTAACAAGTCTCAGTTAATCTAGCACAGAACACACAGGACATTATTTATATATATATATATATATATATATATATATATATATATATATATATATATATATATATATATATATATATATATATATATATAATTTATTTTTATTTTTAAACAAATTAGACAGACAGAAAATGAATAGAATGTTAAGTGCTATTCTTGATTGGTCATGTGCTGCTGGAAGAGATGTGTATTTATCTGTTTTTTGAAAATGGCTACAGACTCGGCTGCTCGAATTGAGATAGGCAGGTCATTCCACCAGATTTTGAATTACTCACAATCAAATGACTCGGACTCAGACTCGAGGGCAAAAAAACCTGATCGGGAGATCCCTCATTTTTTTCCCCACATTTGCACATTTGAAAACTTTCAGAAACATTATATATAAAAATACATTATATATAAAAAACACAAAGTCCATCAAACATTTGTTTGCATATGAATGCACACCAATACAATACAAATCCACAGTGGATCCTTAACAGAAGTGAGCTAGGGCAGAGCTAGGAGAACAGAAGACCAAGGTGCAGTCAGGAAGGCTGGAGACCAAGGCGGGGATGGGGAACCAGGGGGAGATATGGGCACGGAAGACCACAGAGGAACTGGATGGTCTTGAGGCCTGAGCTGTGGCCTAGAGTCCCTCAATCATGGTTGGATGGGCTGGCCAGGAGTTGGAGGACCGAGGAGAGACAAAGGATCAGGAGGACGTGGTGGAGCCACGAAGCCAGACGGAGCCAGATCGAACCAAGGAATCCAGGCAGAAACGGTGGAGGAGATGACGGAGCGAGGAGGTTTGGTGGGTCTGGTGGAGACAAAGGAGTTAGGAGGCTGAGCAGAACTACTGGAGGTTGATAGCTTCTGTCAGGACTCCTGGGTGATCGTGTGTGTATGTTGTCTTACCTGTTGGTGGTGGTTCCTCACGGGTTCACTGGCTCCTCCCGCTCGTTCCATTAATTGTTCACCTGTCGTGTCTCATCAGCTGTTCACTTTTTATAGCACTCTGTCCTGTCTCTCGTCGCGTGCTCATTGTCTTGGTTGGTCTGTCATGCTGTCCTAGTCCAGTCGGTAGATCCTTGCTGTTCCTCTCCAGTTCCTCAGGTTCGGTCGCAGGCATCTGGAGGCTCGTCTTAGCCCAGAGTTCTCACGCCTGTGGATATCGTGAACTTGACTTCGGGTGAACTGTGCTCTGTTTTTCCTGGTATTACTGGTGCTCTTTGTTTTTAGGCGAGATCCAGTATTGTCCAGGTTCCGGTGAGCTTATCGTCAGTCATCTGCCGTGTTAGGATTTCTTCCCGGTCACCGACCAGAGTGGATTACCTCGTGGATCGCCGCGTGTGGTCTCTGTTCAGTGGACTGTGACTTTTTGTGCTTCATCTGACCCTCTCTTTACTCCTTATAAATAAACAGTGTGAACTTGCATTTGGCTCCGAGACTCATTGTGACAGCTTCAGGACTAGCATACCCACCAAAACTTTTCACCACATTAAAAAATAAACTAATTACATTTTTTGTTTAATATAAATAAATCAATATAATTCAATTATTATTATTCAAAATATTGTTAACGGCTCTTTATAGTAACTGTAAGTAAAGGTAGATACACTGAGTGTAAAATGTGCTGTCTGGACAAAGTGTTAGTTAGAAAGCATTTTTTTTCTGACACTTACGTACTATTCACACAAAGAGTAAATTGAAATGTAATGCTATTTGCTTTAAGGGTAGACTGTCTGAGCAATTGTCAAAACAATGTAGACAGACACTGCAAAAAATATTTTATATGTAAAGAGCTGTGCTATTCAAGTCACTCCAGGAGGGGGCACAACAACCTTTTAAATGCCTGAAAGATTCATCCTCACTGAAAGACTGAAACAAAGAAGGCTGTTGTATTATAAATAGCATGCAACATTCTTCCATTCATTTCTTCTGTACAGTAGATTAGTCATTCTTTTTTATCCTGTATTTTCGGTTACATTTGGGGGAAATGACAGAAAAGAGTCAGTTTATGAAAAAGGCTTTTATAACAGAGGGATAGGATGAAACTATGCCAGTAGTAACCCCTCCCCTCCGCCGCACACACACACATATATTCGTTTCCCTCTGTATTGTACAAAGACAAAATCCTTGCATTTTCCCACTGCTGACCTCATAAAAATTGAATTATGCAACAGATAACACATCACCATTTATTGATAGATTGTACTTTAAGAAGGTGAAAGTTGAAAACCAGAGAAAAGCTGAGAATTCATGTATTATACATGTATTATTCAACTCTGCAATTCAATAGAATGTTCCTGAAGAATGGCACTGCCGGCATCTGATACATGTTGTTATAGGTATGTGCTTTTCCATATTGTTTTGAGTCAGTCTGACATTGAATCTATTATTTATGTAAAAAATTATTTTTTCTACATAAAGTCTTTAGTGAAAGAAACCTGGTCTGTAAATAACTAATGTTCAGATAACTGGGTTCAAAGTTGTGCAACAGCATGAAAGTTGTTTTGAGGCCAGTTTTGCTTGAAGGCACACCAATTCTTAGTGATTATTTCAGATGAGCAGCGTTGGCACTGTGTCTTTTCTACCAAAAAAACTTGAGCACAAAGCTTACAGACTTCTAATAGGTGCTATGTCTTTCTACCAACGTATCCAGCTGTTTCATATGTATAGCAGCATTCTAGACATGCAGGAGGAACAGCGTTGGAGTTCAATCCTTCTGAAACCTTGCCCTTGTCTCAGTGAACACCTTTAATTTCCTTCTCCAGGTGATATTATCCTTTATCGGGCATGTGCTTTGTGTATTGGCCTAAGGGTGTATTGCCTTGTCCCAATACTTCTGTTGCATTGTGTTAAAAGACATACACCAATCAGGCACAACATTATGACCACCTTCCTAATATTGTGTTGGTCCCCCTTTTGCTGCCAAAACAGCCCTGACCCGTCGAGGCATAGTCTCCATTAGACCCCTGAATGTGTGCTCTAGTATCTGGCACCAAGATCTTAGCAGCAGATCCTTTAGGTCCAGTAAGTTGTGAGGTGGGGCCTCCATGGATCGACTCGTTTGTTCAGCACATCCCACAGATGCTCGATTGGATTGAGATCTGGGGAATTTGGAGGCCAAGTCAACACCTCAAACTCGTTGTTGTGCTCATCAAACCATTCCTGAACCATTTTTGCTTTGTGGCAGGGCGCAGTATCCTGCTGAAAGAGGTCAAAGCCACTAGGGAATATCGTTTCCATGAAAGGGTGTACATGGTCTGCAACAATGCTCAGGTAGGTGGTACTTGTCAAGGTAACATCCACATGGATAGCAGGACCCATGGTTTCCCAGCAGAACATTGCCCAAAGCATCACACTGCCTCCGCCGGTTTGCCTTCTTCCCATAATGCATCCTGGTGCCATGCGTTCCCCAGGTAAGTGACACATACGTGACGCACCCGGCCATCCACATGATGTAAAAGAAAACGTGATTCATCAGACCAGGCCACCTTCTTCCATTGCTCTGTGGTCCAGTTTTAGCGGTGGATAGGGGTCAGCATGGGCACCCTGACTGGTCCGTGCAGTCCCATACACAACAAACTGTGATGCATTGTGTATTCTGACACCTTTTTATCAGGAACTTTTTATTATGACACCTTTACCAGTCATCTAGCCATCACAATTTGCCCCTTGTCAAACTCGTTAATATCTTTAGGCTTGCCCATTTTTCCTGCTTCTAACACATCAACTTTGAGGACAAAATGTTCACTTGCTGCCTAATATATCCCACCCACTAACAGGCGCTGTGATGTAGAGATAATCAGTGTTATTCACTTCACCTGTCAGTGTGTTATGCCTGATTGTTGTATGTAGAAAATGTTCATAATGTAATTTTTTATCAAAATGTAATAAAATCGAGCTCATAATGTAATATTTTTTACATTATGAGAAAATTATTATAAACTCACCAAAAACGTCATATTTTCATTATTGTAATAGCTTTTAAGTTTCCTTTACAGTACTTTAAATAATAATAATAAAAAATAATTTGTATATATATATATATATATATATATATATATATATATATATATATATATATTAGTAGTGGGCATAGATACATTTTTAAATGGCATTAGATACATTTTTAAATGGCATTAGATACATTTAAAATGGCTCATTTGAATTCTGCCGAAGGGCTTCAGAATATGTGTGCTCGTAAGTGATCGTTTGTCTTTTTGTAGTTTGAATAATAAATAACTTCTGTCCCTTTAAGACCTGATGCACACATGGATCCCAAACACTGTTCCTGTGAGCTGGTTACGACTGTGTTTACGTTAAAACTCACCTAGATGGGCATTGAGACATTTTTGAGTGTATTTGACCATTAATAAGTTAGAAAAAGGAGCTCATTTTTGTACTTGTATGTCAGAGGTGGCTTTATTATGGTATGTATGTGTGCGCTTCAGATGCGAGCATGAAATCTGTGGGAATTAGTAGAATTAACATTATGTGCAACCCTGCACGAAATTCAGACCGGTCACACCAATACTAACAAAAGTCCAGCCGAACACCCATTCGCAATGTTCAGAGGATTAAACGGGCTGAATGAGAGGAGGCGGTGCGTGTCAACTCGCTGTCGGTCGGAGAGGAGAGCGCAGCTGATATCGATACTGTAGAAAATGAGTATTGTATCATTTCAGATATTTCAGTATCGATACATAGTGAAATATCAATATATTTGACAACACTAGTAGGCATACACACAGGTTCGAAGACTCCTTCTCTCGCCCCCTACAGTGCAATTCGGCTAGGTGTACATCCGTGCTAAAATATCAAGGTGAAAGTCATCATAGCTTGCGTAGTATAGACCCAGCTCCCAACCCAACTTTGACAATAGATTAACGGCGATATTTTTTTTATCGCCCGATAAGAGTCGCGTTAACGCCGATAACGGCCCACCACTAATTATATATTATATATATATATATATATATATATATATATATATATATATATATATATATATATATATATATATAAAGCCAGTCTTAAACTACCTGCGAAATGCAACATATAAATATTCATACTATTATTATTATTATTATTATTATGTTTATTAAACATAAAACATTGGTATTTCTTTACAGTACATTTTAAAAATCTAAATCCAGTCTTAACCTGCCTACAAAATCCACTACTTCTACTTCTACTTCTTTGTATACTTACTGTAAGTAGTAGTAGTCATAGTAGTATCAGTAATCTGGTGGATTTTGTAGCCAGGTTAAGATTAGATTTAGAATTTTACAATGTACAGTAAAAAATAGAAATGTTTTATTTAATATAATACTACTACTACTACTACTACTACTACTACTACTACTACTACTACTACTACTACTACTACTACTAATAATAATAATAGCATGCATATTTAAATAGGTTTCATTTCGTAGGTAGTTCAAATCTGGATTTCGATTTTTTAAAAATGTATTGTATGGGAATACTAATATTTTTTGTTTTAAAAGCTATTACAATAATACAAATATGACATGTTTATGTATTACATTATGAACATTTTATTACAATAATAATAAATCTGTTTTGAAAGTTGTTTTCAAATTCATTTTTCTAAGTGATATCAGATTTTTAAAGTTTTTTTTTTTATTATTGTACTTGCCCTGTAACTACACACACACACACACACACACACACACACACACACACACACACACACACACACACACACACACACACACACACACACAAAATAGAGGGGAACAAACACCACTTTAATTTACAGCCTGCAGATTCATACTTACCCTGTAACTACATGGAATAACAAGCACAATTTACCCTGTAACTACATAGATAAATAATTTGTTAATATATTATTACCCCTTTATTCCCCAAATATTACATATTGTTCCCTTATACCTACACGTACTTACTTTATAGTTACACTATAATTACATAAAGTTACGCTGTAAATTCAATTTACTTACGCAGTACTTTCCGGGCTGAAATCTAAAGCGTTACACACTATTTTTTCCACATAATTTTACTTACAAACATAAAATATGTATTTATAAAGTAAACAGATATGTTCCTAATTCTCGTATTTGAATTTTTGTGTAGTCTACTGGTAACATACCAAGGGCCAGATTTACTAAACAGGACAAATTAGCGCGAGAGCGCAATTCCAAAAAAGCTCAGCTGGAAGTGGAAAGTTTTGTGCGTGATTATACTGACGACGTGCAAATTAAAGAACACAGATGCAGTCCAATCATTTCCATAATTACCAACGCAATCTACCTAGAGCAGTGCAAATTAGCGTCTGGTTTAAATTTAGCGGCATCTAGTGGGGAGGTTGTGAATTGTATCACCCACTGCTCACCCCTCCCGTTCGGAGCACATAGAGAAGCTATGGTGGCCGACACAGGACAAAAATGTCGTTGCCAGAGAGAGCAGAGAGTGACAAGCTCTGTAAAGAAGTTTGTCCGTTTAGGGCTACTGTAGAACATGACGGCACAAAATGGAGATTTCACTGTAAGGGGACCCGCTGTGTATGTAGATAGAAATGGCTCATTCTAAGGTAATAAAAACATAACGTTAATTATGTAAGGTCTTTATACACCACTGAAAACTTAGTTATGTATGTTATATTGCATTTCTGGATCTAAACACATTTGACAGTTTCTACATGACCTGCCTCATCTCAATCTCAATTCGAGCAGCCGAGTCTGTAGCCATTTTCAAAAAACAGCTAAAGACACGTCTTTTCCAGCAGCACCTGACCAATCAAGAATAGCACTTAACATTCTATTAATTTTTTGTCTGTCTAATTTATTTATAAAAAATTAAATAAAAAAAATTGTCCTGTGTGTTCTGTGTTAGATTAACTGAGACTTGTTACAGCACGTGCATACTGTAGCCTTTGACTGTTCTAGTTGCTTCTATTGCTCTCATTTGTAAGTTGCTTTGGATAAAAGCGTCTGCTAAATGACTAAATGTAAATGTAAATGAAGAAAAAGCATAAAAATAGAAGAATTTCTTACGTGCATTTAATCTAACGTGATCATCATTAAACAGCATGTTGATCTGAAAATTCAGCTTTGTCCCCGTTATGATTGAATCACAGGACCGGATACCAGTCATTTGCCAAGAGATCTCTTATTTATTATTTTTATACGTCAGACATAGCAGAGACATTGAAAAGTTATTGTCTCATGCCAGCTGTATGTTTCTCCATTCCTCCGTTTCTCTACTCTCTCCCTTCTCCATCCTTCCTTCTCCCTCTCATCTCATTGTCGTGGTCTTGGTCTTCATCTCGGTCTCTGCCATCTCCTGTCTCTGTCTCCCGTCTCTCTCTCCCGTCTCTCTCTCCCGTCTGAGGCAGGACACTCAATTTGGATGTTATATACTACTAACAGAGGATCTCACTAGGAAGAGACTTCCTTAGAAGGAAGAGAAACATGCGTCCTATGTTTAAAATAGAGCGTATACTTTATGCTTACATATGTTGCACAATCCACTTTCCTTATAACGAATCAGTTGACAATACATCATAGAACAGACACATGCTACTGTATGCATCAGTGGAAACATGTCAATCTTCACAGCATATAAATTAAAACTGCCAAACGTTATCGAATGAAATGTCAAACCCATGAAAAGGAAACAACTGTGAAGCTTTGGGGCTGTTGATGGACTCAATTTACTCCATCCGTGTTTCACATCTGTGTTTCATCATCACTCTGAATCCAGATGTAAACACCATTTTCTCAGCTTTTGTTCAAAATATTGCTTTTTTACGAAACACCCACATTCAAGTGTTGATAAAAAAAGAATAAATGAAGCTTCTTTTTTTTGAGCAGAGGCTCTGTTCTATGGAAGGGACATGGAGGTGGAAAAAAAAGATGAGATGGGAGGAAAAATTATGTAATTGCTTTTGCGTTCTCTCGTAAATGCATTCCCCGAAAATGCAAACCTTTTGTTCACTCACGAAACCTTTTGAGCTCTTTGCAAGCGAATGCATAGTTTCTTTTTGCTAGGGAACACAAAACCATTGACAAATATTTTTTCCTCCATCTCATATTTTTCGTGCAGTATTGTGTAGTGATTTTACTTTCACCCATTTAAGGACTCTAAGACCCGGTTTCACGGTTTTTGAGACACAACAATGGCACTGACTTAATTTATGTCAGTGCAAGTTGCTTTTTGTTAAAACAGTCACAATCAGAGTTATATTAATAAATATCCTGAAGCTTCCAAGCTTTATAATGTGAATGAATGGGGGCACAAAATTGAAGTTCAAAAAAGTGTATCCATCCATCCATCCATCCATCCAGTGCTTGAAGTGGAAAAAAGTGCCAGAACTCACCAGAGGGGCCGGGGCTTTGTTGGGGGAGTGGTTATGGGGGGATTTAGTCAATAATTCAAGAAGTTCTATATTTTAAAGCTCTTTCTAACTTGTTACTTAGCCTTAAAACTAACATATAGTTATTGTAATTGTTTAACTATAGGATTTGTTACAATAAGCGTTTATTTACAAAGCAAGACCATTGACAGCACCTCATTACCATGCAGGCCAATGTTAACTTTTTCCTCCTTTTTCCTAATCAAATAGCAACACAGTTAGAAACTATAGCTACATCATGCCACAGGTGTAATATACATCTTTAGTGAAAAACCTTAACTGATTATCTATTATAAATTCTACAGCTAGTCAAAATTTACCACAATAAATACAATAGAACATTCTAGTAAATCTAGTCATCAGGAGTTTATAAAGCTTGCAGGATGATGCTTCCCCTCTTCATCAGTCATTTTACTGGCTGTTTTAGATCATGTTCGACTTTCTCTGTAGTGTTTTACTACATTCTCAATATAACTCAAATGGGACGCACATTTTATCATCAGCACACATTTTATCATCAGCTTCCCCTCTTCATCAGTCATTTTAGTGGCTGTTTTAGATCATGTTCGACTTTCTCTGTAGTGTTTTACTACATTCTCAATATAACTCAAATGGGACGCACATTTTAGGGTGCGCGCGAGGGAACGGCTTGTTCAAATCTCTTTTTATACTCGACATGTCAGCACGAGCGCGAGGGTGCGCACGGCAAAAAATGCGTCATCAAGAGTGCAAGACCCCATTTTGCTTGGCGTTGTGCCAAGCAGACGAGGTGCGCGCAGTCAGCGGATGCTCGCGTTGCGGAGCCAGGCGAAAGTATAAACAAGGCGTAACACTTTTGGAGTCATCCTGATTACGATCCAAACTGATTACGGTGATGTGGTGTATCAGTTTGCTCCTTCTCATCTTCTCTCTTCCTTGGATGCCGTTTATCATAGTGCTCTAAGATTAAATCAGATTGTAAACCTTTAAAGCCCGGGGTATACTTCACTTTCCATACCCGGATGCATCATGCGCGCAGCCCTGTCCACGAGTCTTTCAAAGTATACTACACCACGGATGCGTGCGGATGATCGCGTTCGACACATGCGCAGTACTTTTTTTTTCTATGCTCTACCAGACATCGGAGGGTAGCACTGAGTCTTGTCATCAATGGGACATTCGCTGGGCATGATCAGAGAAGAAATGTAGTGCATCCACCATTGCAACATAGTTTGGAAGAAACACTGAAGAATAAAAAACGATGGAGAAGGATATGATAGCGTGTTGTTTTTAAACCGGTCTTTTCACACTCTTCTTTGATGGTTGAACACTGTGCTCAATACTGTGTGTATTGCCATCTAATGTACTCTTCTGTACTGCTGGTGCATGCACTGTTGCACGCGGACTGTGTGCGGCCGGCCACGATCCCTCCGCATGACGAAAATTATGTCTTGCAAACGGTGCACGAACACGGACAGCCGAAGTATACCCGGGTCTTAACCAGAGCCGGCCAAGCCACTAAGCGAACCTTGCAATTGCAAAGTGCCCCGTAGCCATCAGAGGCCCCCCTAGAGTCATTGCTGAAAAAAATCATACATCAAAAGTAACATAAAATAAATAAATAAAAAGAAATGGGCCTACAGCGCTCTTTATCAGGCATCATGATAAGCACAGTTGTTATTTATTTAGTTCTTTATTATGGCGAGTTCCCCGCTAATCTTGAGTCAGTGTGATGTCAGTCACATCATGTCACTCGTCACCTGGTCAGTGTCTGTCAGACTGTCAGTCAGTGACTCCGACGTCGATGATGTCTGACAACAAGAAACGAAAATATCTTTCTGGCCATGAAAAACGACAAAAGAAGAGGCTGGAAGAAGAAAAGAAGCAAGAAGATAAAGGTATGTAAACCTGAAGGCTTAATTTTCCGATACCTATGTATGTATGGATAATCTGCAGTCTAAATATAAATTAGTCTCTCTCGCTCGCAGTATAGCGAGGCGGTTGTTATAGCGAATAAAAACCACCTCACAGCTTGCTATAGATTATCCCTCTTATTACATGGATACCTACCAAATAAATAAATAATTTGACACAAAATATTGATTTAAAAAGGAGTTTATTGATTTAAAAACGATTGTATTGCTTCTGCTAAAGAAAATAGTCCGTTCCGCGTCCATAGCAACGCTCTGCTCAACGGTGTGTTATAGCCTACTTCACAGCGGTCTGTTATCAAGACGTAACAGACCCGCATTCTACATTGGAATTCAACCAAGCCATGTAATAAATGCTAATAACATGCTGCACAAAATTGGTTTAGTATTATACCATTTGCTGTGATGTTAAAGCATTTAACAGAACAATATAACCCCAGTTTGGCTTCTTCACTAAAGGGCTAACATTAATTTACTCCTTATATCCCCTTTCCAGGGGCACTTTTAAAGTATATGCTGCCAGTAAGCAAAGCTCCAGCTGTTGGTGGGTATAAAGGTGCTGTAAAATGATAACCTTCTGCATTTTAAAAATTAAGTCTAACTTTATGTATAATTATTTTCTTTATTTTCTTTATTGCAGCTCCATCAACCACTTCTTTTCCTGGTTCACAACACAGTCATGTCACCCAAGAAGCTGACAATGCTGGTAAGTTCTGTGTTTTAGTTTAGATTAGATTAGATTAGATTCAACTTTATTGTCATTACACAAGTACAAGTACAAGGCAACGAAATGCAGTTTAGGTCTAACCAGAAGTGCAATAGCAGCAAGTGCAGGATATATACAATGGTTGCGTTTAACCTATAGAGATACATTTCCCACTTGTTGTAGTGTCCTGTCCATTGCTCATAAATTAAATCTGTCATGAGGGGAGCATGTAGTAGCTGTTTTTAAGGACTGATTATTGAACAACTTTTTTTTAAAGAAGATGGCATCAAACTCTTGCAGATTGTTTTGCATTTAAGATTCTCTAGGTTTGATGCTAAGAACACAGGTAATTTCAATTCAGTCAATTTATTTAATAATTTTTCATTCTTTTTTTTAATTTTTTTCATTAGCAGGCCCATCGACCTCTACCTCCAGCTCTGGTGTCACCCAAGAAGCTGACAATGCTGGTAAGTTTACTCCTACATTGACAATACATTAACAATTATAAAACTAACATCCAACATATGTCAACTTACTAAAATTAAGATTTTTTTTGTGTTAAACTTCCCCATAGGTCATTCTTCTGTTGAAGTGGAGAGCAGTACCCCCATGCCTTCCACCACACCTGGCTCTCTTTCTACTCCTCCATTGGATCCAGCTGACTGGCCAACAGTCATTAATGACAAAGTACGCATTGATCTGGTTAGCAGAGGACCAGCACATGTTGATCACCACTTCACATTTCCAAAAAGACAATCCGACAATAG
The DNA here is from genome assembly GCA_023566225.1 of Romanogobio albipinnatus. Taxonomy (NCBI): domain Eukaryota; kingdom Metazoa; phylum Chordata; class Actinopteri; order Cypriniformes; family Gobionidae; genus Romanogobio; species Romanogobio albipinnatus. The sequence continues at coordinate 57,057,444 of CM042242.1, forward strand.
GAGATTTCACTATCATTTCATGTTTCGATCTCTCACAAATGGTGAAAAGGTAAAGAGAAGCTGGTTAACATATTCACAGAAAAGTAATGCTGTCTACTGTTTTTGTTGTAAATTGTTTAAAAAAAAATCAACAACAAAGCTCAGTACAGATGGTTAACAAGACTGGATCAATATTGGTACATTACTTAAGCAACATGAAAACAGCCCTGATCATGCAAAAAATGTGTTGTCTTTGAAGGAGCTAGAAGTCCGTCTACGAAAAGGGGAGACAATAGATCAGACTGAATTGTCCCTCTTAGTGGCAGAGAGAAACAGGTGGATAGAGGACCTCATTAGGCTTGTGTCATTCATACAATCTCTAGCAGAGAGGAACATGGGTCTTAGAGGATCTGTTGATACGTTACATGTCAACAATAATGGTAACTTCCTAAAAGAAGTGGAATTACTAGCAACGTTTGATCCTGTTTTAAAAGAGCATGTACGACGCATTGACAGTGGAGCGAATCACACAACATACTTAGGGAAAACAATACAAAATGAGCTTATCGATTGCATCAGTGACACCATTCTCCGTACAATTGTGGTTCAAATCAAGGAGTCAAAGTATTTTTCCCTGATTTTGGACTGCACTCCAGATGTCAGCCACCAGGAGCAGATGTCTGTTGTGATCCGTACAGTCAACCTAAAAAACACACCAGAAATCAGAGAGCACTTCCTGGGGTTCCTATTAGCCCATGAATCAACTGGACTCAGCTTATCCACACTGATTCTAAGAAGGTTAGAGGAATTGAACGTCCCCTTTGAGGACAATCTTATGACAATGGGGCCAACATGAAAGGCCGAAAGGGACACAGGCCAGGCTGTTGAAGAAGAATCCTCAAGCTCTCTATGTACCTTGTGCAGCCCACACATTAAATCTGATGGGGGCAGATTCAGCCAAGGGGTCAGTGGATGCCACTAACTTCTTCGGAGTGGTGCAGAAATTGTACACCTTATTTGCAGCTGCGTCCCAGAGGTGGGCCATCTTAAAATATCATGTGGACCTCACTGTCAAGGCCTGGAGTGAAAAAAGGTGGGAAAGCTGAATTAACAGCATTGAGCCTTTACGCTACCACACCGTCAAAGTCAGGGAAGCTTTGCTTGAGGTGAGGGAAAATACAAATGACCCTATGATTAGAACTGAGGCACAGTGCCTGGCTGAAGAAATTGGATAATTTAGGTTCCAGATCTGCACAGTTGTCTGGTATGACATTCTATCAAAAATTAACACAGTTAGCAAACTCCTTCAGTCCGTCAACATGCAGCTGGACATAGCAGTAAATCTCATAAATAAAATCGAAGCATCTCTAAAGACCTACAGGGCAACTGGGTTTGTAGATGCTCAGACCACTGCAAAAGAGCTCTGTGAAAATATGAATGTTGAGGCAGTGCTGAAAGAGAAGAGGCTGCGAAGTACAAAGAAACACTTTACCTATGAGACAGCTGACGAGGTAGTGATCACTGCAATGAAGAGACTGGAAACAGGATTTTTCAATGTTGTGGTGGACTGCAGCATCCAGTCTTCGATTCAAGTCAATGAGCGAATTAAAAGATAAATTCGGAGTGCTCCTGAACTTCCACAAACTGGATGAAGAGTTACTTAAAGAGCAATGTGCCCAGCCCGGAAAAACACTCACCTGCGGCTAAGAGGCAGATATTGATTGGAGAGAGCTAGCCATGGAGATGCAGAGCCTTCCAGAGCTTCCCAAAGAAGTCACGACAGCGTTGGAGCTACTTATTCATATACATGAAAGGGGGCTGTGTGAGTTATACCCAAATCTTTGGGTAGCGCTGAGGATAGCCTGCACTTTTCCAGTGACAGTGGCAACTGCAGAGAGAAGCTTCTCTAAGCTTAAATTCATAAAAAACATCCTGAGGTCCTCCATGTGTCAGGAACGCCTGAGCGGAATGGTAATGATTAGCATCAATCACCAGATAGGCAGCCAGATCTCATATGATGAGGTTATAAATGACTTTGCATCCAGGAAGGCAAGAAGAGAACAATTCTGAGGAATGAGTAAATGGATGCATAGCATCACAGATTTGAAGAACTTCAGAGAGGAAGGCATTTCCCACAAATGTCTTGTTTGAAAATCACATTTGATCAGCATCATTGTAAACTTATGATTATATTTAGTCAATAATACATGGTTAATAGCCTACTTATAAGTCAAGTATTGGCACCTTATTGCACTCTCTTAATTAAATTTTTTGTTTTTAAGCAAATTACTTTTTTATAAGGAGACTTGTTGTCTCCTGTTTTATTTTGTCTTGAAAGTTTGTAATCGTAATTGCTGCCCATTCTTGGCCAGGACACTTCTGTGAAAGAGATTTTTTTTTTTTTTAAAAAGGTAAAAAAAAAACTAAAAAAAACTAATCCAAAACATACTCGACACGGCTCCTTCTATAAGAAAGGCCTTCTGAAGCGAATTGATAGTTTTTTTTAAGTAAAAAAAGTGAAATATCTAACTTGTGTAACTGCAGATCAAGTGTAACTGACGCAATGTATGATGTAGGATGTAACATAAGCATTTTGAACTGCGAGAGGCATTGCACTTTCTTCGTAAGTTGAATACGGAAGGTGGTCTGGCGGAAGATAGATATTTAACTTTATAAGAAGGCCTTTACTAACCCCCCGGAGCCGGGTGTACATTTATGATGGATTGATGCATTTTGATTACACATGATGGGGTCAGGGCAGACATTACATGTTGACTAATAAAAAGTCCTGTCCTTCCCGGGCTTTGTACTTGAGGTCTACACACCAATCCGACACCAAAGAACTAGCATTGATGAAAGCTGCCTGTGTTTAGCAAAACTAAGACTGCAGGTATACAAATCATGAACAAAGCAGTACAAAAGAGGCACCAAAACAAATAACTAATGATTTCTTACAACGGAAATTAATAAATCATAAACTTACTTCAGCTGTACAATTACTTTTTTCTAGATCTGGTATACAACCCAAAAACAATCTCTATTCCATTAATCTCCTATTATCACTGTAAAGCTGATTTGAAACAATCCATATTGTAAAAATCGCTATATAAATGAAGGTGACTTGACTTGACTTAAGATGAAGTAAAATTATTATAGCCTTCTATCTGTTCAGTTTTGACTTACTTGTCAAGTCAACTTTATTTATATAGCGATTTTTACAATGCCAATTGTTTCAAAGCAGCTTCACAGTGTTAAACAGGAAAATAATGCAACAGAATTTGATTTGGCTGTACAGCCACTCTGGAGAAAACGATGATGCCATCCAGCTCATTTCAATTATCATATAGTGACAATGAGGGCAGATCAGTAATTTAGTTGAAAATGTATTTTTGAATATTTAGTTGAATATTTAGTTTCCCCTACTGAGCAAGCCAAGCCAAAGGTGACAGTGGCAAGGAACCAAAACTCCATCAGGTGGCATAATGGAAAAAAAAACCTTGGGAGAAACCAGGCTCAGTCACTCCTCTGGCCAACAGACAAACAGTTTATGATTATGATTCTGGCAACATTACAGGTCAGAAGTCATATTAGGGCAGAATATTCAAAAGATTGGAGTCATCACGCCGGAGACGGGTTTATTGAGGATGCTGTGTCGATGAGGCAATTATTAGATAAAAATATTCGAAAGATCAGAGTCATCATGCCAGAGACGGGTTTATTGAGGATGTCGTGTTGATGAGGCAATTTCAGGGGGGAGTCTAATTGACACGGTCTCTGCAGACAATTCAGGGATGCTTTGGTCATGTCTAGGCACAGGTCCACCATCTGATGTGGATACAGCCCGGATCACACACACACACACAACTTGAACCATAAAATAATATTTCATAATGTTCGAAAAAGTTTGAAGCGAATTGCAATGACATTTGCGGGCTTCATTGCAGGATATGAGCTGTGAGAAATGATATGTGCTGTGAGAGCCCATCTAATCTTCCAATCAATAGCCAACAACCAGAGTATGTAAACAGCTGCTTACCTCTCCTCAGTCTCAGATGTTCCAGCATCCGGTAGTGCTATATTGAACAATGTCCAACACTCCGGAAATCCAGCTTTTCGCTTGAGATGACAAATCGTGAATCATCCTTTCTTCCCGGGATACCAACACATCTCGCGTAAGATCGGATCTCACATATCCAAACACGGATACTCTTTCTGAACGCTCCGGCTGCAAAATCCAGCACTCTTACAAACCAGGATCCAGATCCTCCACCCTCAAGATCGCCAGTTTTACCGCTCCTCGTCTAGTCTTCACAGACTTCATCTCTACATTCTACTGCCATTAATCCACCGATTCAAACCATTTCAAAATGGTCTGTCAACAGCTTAACAGTTAAATCAAATCCTCTCCAGCTCTGGAATCTATGGGCCCTATCTTGCACCCAGCGCAATTGACTTTGTACACCGACGCATGTGTCATTCCTATTTTGCACCCGCGCAAAGCGCGCTTTTCCCTCCACAGAAGCACGTCGCTAAACTAGTGAATGAACTTGCGCTCCCTGGGCGGTTCAGCGCAAAAAAGGAGGCGTGTTCCGGCGCAAACAATCCCTGGTGCTATTTTGCTGATCCATTAAACAATTGCGCCACTGACCAGAAAAAACCTAGTCTAAAGTCAGTGGCGCGTTGCGTGTTGTTCATTATGCTATTTTAAGGGCGCATGCTTGACCATAGCGTGCACAACGCGCATACACTTTGCTCATGTAATCTACACAGATGCAACAGTTATTTTTGCAAATCATAAATTGTTACACTAAAAAAATATTAACACATGAGATGACGGAAATCATTGTGGTGTGCCACGAAGATGTGAAAAAATAGGCATAAATCTAGCTTACAAATTATTCAGGCTAATTATTTATTTAACCGACGCTATTTTGGGTGGGTTTCTCCCATCTCCATACAACACAACTTCTCTGTCTTTCACTGCTCTTACAAGAACATCAGTCTCCTCGGCTGTGAACCGCTCCTGGTGTGCGCCTGGTAAATACGCCATAATAATAGCAATCCATAATGGAACTTGCGCACCTGCTTTTAAAGGGAATGTTGGATGACGCTCTGATTGGTTTATTCACGTTACGCCCAAACCACACCTATGAATAATGAAGCTACTTCAGACCAACCCATTTTAGATTTGCGCCGGGCGCAAGAGCCATTTATCCCGCCGGGAAAATAGCAACAGCGCCGAGACCCGCCCACAAAGTTACTTGCGCTTTGCGCTTTGACACTTGCGTTTCAGATCGTTAAAATAGGGCCCTATTTCTCCCGCAGATAATCAAAAGCTCAACTATACGATCTCTTCATCAGTTCCCTTTCAAGGGAACTCGAGCTGCGTCACCGCTCTGGGAACGCCTCTGCGTGATTGCGTCGTGAAGCACGTATGTCATCAGTCCAATAGAGTACCCGTGCGTCTGCAGTACCCTCACGGGGTCAGTCCGCCAACCCCGCCCGAGTGCCGGGGCGCGGAGGGGCCCCGCGAGTCATCCGAGGATGGCCCGCACCCTCTTCGGAGGGAAACTATGCCGTTGAGTCAGTCGTTCCCTGGCGGTTCGCCGCTTCAGGGTGCTGCACTCGCGGTGCAGAGTACATCAGAGACCAGCCTAGAGAGGCTGGTTCCCTTAGTAGATTTTGTGTCAGAGTGGGAAAATCTGCCTCACATATCTCGTTGGGTCCTGCGATGCGTAAAGTTGGGGTACGCGGTTCAGTTCAGATGCCGTCCTCCTAGCTTCAACGGGGTCCTCTCCACTGTGGTGGACCCCGTGCAGGCTCTGGTGATGACTCAAGAAGTACAGACTCTGCTGCAAAAGGGGACTATAGAGAGGGCCCCCCCCCCCAGACAGGGAGTCAGGCTTTTACAGCTGGTACTTCATAGTGCCAAAGAAGGATGGTGGGCTGCGCCCCATCTTGGATCTTCGCGTCCTGAACCGAGCCGTGGCAAAGCTCAAGTTCAGGATGCTGACACTCAAACAGATCGTGTCTCAGATCAGGTCCGAGGATAGATCTCAAAGATGCATATTTCCATATCTCCATCCTTCCGCAGCACAGGAAGTTCCTGAGGTTCGCTTTCAGGGGAGAAGCGTACCAATATCGAGTGCTTCCTTTCGGTTTAGCCCTTTCACCCCGCACGTTCACGAAGTGTGTGGATGCTGCTCTGGTCCCCTTGCGTTTGCAGGGGATCCGCATTCTCAATTACATCGACAACTGGCTGATTCTAGCACAGTCAGCACGTCTCGCGGTTCAGCATCGAGATGTTGTTCTCGCGCATATGAGGAGGTTGGGGCTGAGGCTCAACTCCAAGAAGAGTGTTCTTTCTCCTGTGCAAAAGATCACTTATCTCTGTGTGAGTTGGGATTCGGTCGCTATGCAGGCTTGTCTGCCGTGAAAGGGGTGAAGCTAGACCAGCTGCTCACTGTAGCAGTTTCAGAGACTGTTGGGTCTGATGGCAGCCGCGTCCAACATGATTCCTTCGGGCCTGCTGTTCATGAGGCCGTTACAGTGGTGGCTCAAGACCAGGGTTTTTTCCCCGAGGGGGAACCCCTTTCGCGTAATCAATGCAACGCAGCCAGTTGTCGATGTAATTGAGAATGCGGATCCCCTGCAAACGCAAGGGGACCAGAGCAGCATCCACACACTTCGTGAGCGGCGGTGTCTCCGCACCTTGGTTATGTGGAAGGACCCCAGGTTCCTGACCCAGGGCCCGTCGCTGGGGGCACCGTGTCAGCGTACGTCTCTGACCACGGATGCCTCCCTGACGGGCTGGGGGGTGACCATGAGTGGTTGCTCGGCCCAGGGTCTGTGGCAGGAGCACCAGCGTTCGTGGCACATAAATTGCCTGGAAATGTTGGCGGTGTTTCAGGCTCTGAAGCACTTCCTGCCGCATCTCAGGGGCCATCATGTGCTTGTGCGCACAGACAGCACATCGGTGGTCTCCTACATCAACCATCAGGGGGGTTTGAGGTCCCGTCGCCTATACAAGCTAGCGCGCCTTATCCTCATCTGGGCTCAGGGAAAATTGCTGTCAGTCAGGGCTATGTACATTCCTGGGCGGTTGAATGTGGAAGCAGACATCCTGTCGAGGCAGGGGCCAAGGCCCCGGGAGTGGAGACTCCACACCGACATGGTGGAGCTCCTTTGGGAGAAGTTCGGTAGAGCCCAAGCGGACCTGTTCGCCACTCACAAGAACTCTCATTGTCGTCTGTGGTTCTCCCTGTCGCCTCCAGCTCCTCTCGGACTGGATGCGATGGTACAGGAGTGGCCGAGGCTGCCCCTGTACGCTTTCCCCCCGATCGCTCTGCTTCCGGGAGTTCTAGAGAGAGTACGCCGGGACGGGCGTCTCGGATCTGGTGTCTCTCCTCGACGGCTCTCCCCTGGAGATTCCGTTCAGGAGGGACCTTCTCTCTCAGGCGGGCGGAGTTTTTGTTCACCCCCGCCCGGAGTTGTGGAAACTGTGGGCTTGGCCTCTGAGGGGGCCCAGCTCATAAGTTCCGGTCTCTCAACTGAGGTTGTTGAGACCATTCTACACTCCAGAGCTCCCTCTACGAGGAAACTTTACTACCTAAAGTGGAGACTCTTCACCTTGTGGTGTCGAGATCGCCTGCGGGATCCAGTTAACTGCCCTGTGAGCGTGGTGCTGGAGTTCCTGCAGGAGAGATTCTCTGCTGGGTTAGCCCCCTCCACACTAAAGGTGTACGTGGCGGCCATAGCTGCTTACCACACTCCTTTGAGTGGAGTTTCATTAGGGCGACACCCGCTAGTAACCCGTTTCCTCCGTGGAACCTTGAGGCTGAGGCCTGTGACATGCACCAGGGTGCCGGCCTGGGACTTAGACATCGTCCTGCAAGGCCTTTCCGAGGCTCCCTTTGAGCCGCTCGAGGAAGTTGCTGAAAAGTTTCTCACTTTCAAGACATTATTTCTTCTTGCTATTTCTTCTTTAAAAAGAATTGGGGACTTGCAAGCCCTCTCTGTTGCACCCTCGTGCTTGGAATTTGCTCCGGGTATGGCTAAGGCTTTTCTCTCTCCGAGGCCCGGGTACATTCCTAAGGTCCTCACTAACCCTGTCAGACCTATTGTGCTCCAGGCCTTCTGTCCTCCGCCCTTTGTGACGTCAGACCAGGAAAAGTTAAATCTGCTTTGTCCCGTTCGTGCGTTAGACGCCTATGTCCACAGAGCTGCCCTGTGGAGAAAACCCGATCAATTGTTTGTTTGTTACGGACCTCCATCCCGTGGGGGTCCGGTGTCAAAGCAGAGGATGAGCAAGTGGGTAGTCGAGGCTATCTCACTGGCTTATATGGCGGCCGGACAGCCTTCTCCTTTGGCTGTTCGGTCCCACTCCACTAGGAGTATGGCTGCCTCTCAAGCTCTCTTAGCAGGGGACTCCCTGCAGGAAGTTTGTGATGCGGCGGGGTGGTCCTCGCCGCATACTTTTGTCAGGTTCTATGAGCTAGATGTTAATACTACTCCGGGGTCTCGGGTACTCGCCTCGTAACTTTCACAGGCGGGCATCCAGACTCGCATGGGGACGTGGGTATTCTCGTTCCCAGAGCGGTGACACAGCTCGAGTTCCCTTGAAAGGGAACGTCTCAGTTACGACTGTAACCTTAGTTCCCTGAATAGGGAACGAGACGCTGCGTCACCCGGCCATACTCCTTGCATGCCCGCAAGCGCCTTGTTTCAGGCCTTCTTCAGAAGCTAACGGCGTGTGTTTGCCGGTGTGCTTTATAGCTTCCGGGTCTATGATGTCATCCGCCTATGACGTTCCGTCTCTCTATTGGACTGATGACATACGTGCTTCACGACGCAATCACGCAGAGGCGTTCCCAGAGTGGTGACGCAGCATCTCGTTCCCTATTCAGGGAACTAAGGTTACAGTCGTAACCGAGACGTTCTAACAACAGTTTCAGCATGCCAACAAACACTTCAACATTTTATAAAAGAAAGACTCAGCCCTCATCCACTTCTGTCTCTCTTCCGGCCCGTCGTTCTGAACGTAACATGAAACATTTAACGTTACAGCGTGCTAATCCAGAGGCTGCAGCACACGCTTGGTGTGCCGCACGCACAACAGTCCGGCAGTTCTTTCCGCCCGGCCAAACACAGCGGCCCCGAAAGAAGAGATTTTCTGCTTCCCCAGCTCTCATGAGTTTCCATATGCCGTTAACTCCGACCACTAGGGTCAACTATTCCAACTTTCTCCACTTTAATTCCTTCCAGCCGCGGCTCGTCTGAGCCCCACCAAAATATTCATCCAAACATAGACCTCTTCTACACTGAATAATTAATAAATTATAAATGTGTTCAGCTTTCTGCAACACATTTTTTCAGATTTTTCTAGAGCAGGATATATTAACCCTCTCGACTCGGCAGTCGCTTTTTTTAGTACAGTCACAATCAAAACAAATTGTTGTGCTTTTTGCAAAATAAAGAAATCAAACATGATGCACGATCTGCAGCCTCTCTGTCAAAGACGTTCATTTAGATAGTCTTCAGAAAATGACCTCTAGCTTAGTGAATACTTGTCTCACAAACATGAGACATATGTCTAAAGAAACGCTGAAATATCAGGTTTTAAACACTGTAAATCAAATCAAAAACAAATATTCTGTTTATGTAATCCGTTTGAAAGCAGAGAGATGTTAGTAGTTCCTGAGCGGCTCATTGTACACTAATGTGACCACGCCCACGAAGCGCGCGCTGTATTGAGATTCAAATACTGAGTCAACGCCCACACACACATTAGCTCAAAGAAACACATCAAGTACTGCATTCATACTACAACTACATCGTTTTGAGACGCATTTAATAATCCTGGAAGAAATCTCTATGAAAAGCTGTTCATTTCTGAAAGCATCAGATTCCACCGCTGTGTGTAAGTAGGCTAAGTTTACTCTGTAAGCATCTGTGAATATTAAATGCAAAAACTTGCGCGAGGACGCACTGAAGCTTTCTTTGTTTAAATTAGCTCAAAATTAAGTAATTACCTTGACACACTATACATCATTTAAAAGATCTAAGACTCAAGCTTCCATTTTTGACCTCTGTTTTATTCTCAAAGTCATATAGTGACCGTAATTTGTTAATATGTGTCAGGAGTTATGAATATGAAAACCGCGTCGGTACCTTTTGATTGTAATATGAGCGTCAGCTGATCTCATACATAAAACACTCATCTATGCTCGTCATGAAGACTCGCGACAAAACAACATCCCTCAGGGCTTTTAGTTCAAAAGTGTGCAGATGAGGAGAAATATGTCTGTGTCAAATTTCTATACAGAGAAGTGTTATTTCAATCTTTGTTGTCTGACCGCGTGTGTCTGCCATGTGGTTTGAATTTGGAGCTCCGCCTCGCTGACTCTAAATCCTTGATTTTTCTTCTTATATCAACTCAATAAACTAATATTTTCTCATTTTATAGCGGGTGAACATATCCTCAATAGTATTCTATATCTCAAATAATCGGATTGCTTTGATATCGCTACTTATATCCATATTTCCGAACATTCGCTACTAGCCTTAGCCCGCTAGCATCACCAGCGTGGTCTCGCATATTGCTTGCGCTGTTTACACTCGTAAAACTCAATAAATTATGTTGTGAAACTGTGTTCTAATGGCGAATGCATCGGATATATGTCTAACGTTACCTTTGAGTGCAGGCGAGGACACGTTCGAGCTGCAGGCTGTACAGTTGGAGCTGGGGGCTCTGGAGAAGCAGATCGATAACCTCCTGAAGAGACAGGCCGATCTCAGGGACCGACAATCAGAGTTAGAGACATCGCGGGCTGAAGCTCACAAGTTCGTAAGTAATGTTATCACTCCGATGTCTTCTACTCCTCGTGTTTCCCTGCTCAGGGCACAGGTACCCAGAACACAATCTTCCCAGGCCTCCTTCACTCTGGCGCCGACACACCGCGGGCCCTCGGGCGAGGACCTCGCCGCCACCACCACCGGTCTTCGATATCTCCACCCAAAACTGTTTCTCCCCTCTTCTCGAGACGGAACGCGACGCTGTGATCATCCGGCATGTCCGGCATGTCCGGCATGTCCATTGTCCGGCATGTACATGCTACCTCAGCTAAAGGTAAGGTGCGCAGTCACTGTTTTCCTGGTGCTCGTGTTCTCGATGTCACTGCGCAGGTACCGGCAATTCTGAATGGTGACGAGAGCATCGTGCTGTTGTGCTTCACGTGGGGGTGAACGACACCAGGCTGCGGCAGACGGAGGTTCTGAAGACGGACTTCAGGAGCCTGATCAAGACTGTACGCAAAACATCACCCTGTGCGAGGATCATCGTGTCCGGACCGCTTCCCACATACAGACGAGGACATGAAAGGTTCAGTAGACTATTTGCTCTAAATGAATGGTTATTGTCATGGTGTAATGAACAGAAGTTGCTCTTTGTAAATAATTGGAATCTTTTCTGGGAGTGGCCAAGGCTTTTCCGTGCTGATGGCCTGCACCCCAGCAGGATTGGAGCAGATCTTCTGTCCGACAACATCTCCAAGACGCTACGCACCGTATGACTAGTAAGTCAAACTACACTTGACAGTTCTTGTTCTGTAGTGCATTGTATAGAAACTGTGTCTGTTCCACGAATATTTAGGTCAAAATCCTCTTTAGGATCTAGAGAAAATCTGATCATTATTAAACCAGATAATCTTAAAAGAAATTAACAAAAACATTCTCTAAAACTAGGTTTCCTTAACATTTGATCGCTCACACCTAAAGCAGTTATTGCAAATGAAATGATCACAGATAATAGCTTTGATTTACTATGTCTGACTGAAACCTGGCTTAAACCTAATGATTATTTTGGTCTAAATGAGTCTACTCCACCAGGCTACTGTTATACGCACGAGCTCCGTCTGATTGGTCGTGGCGGCGGTGTTGCAACTATCTATAAAGATATTCTTATTGTTACTCAGAAAACAGGACACAGGTTTAATTCATTTGAAGTGCTTGTGCTAAATGTTACACTCTCAGATATAAGAAAAAAAAATCCCTATTATCTTTTGCTTTGGCTACCATATATAGACCGCCAGAGCCCTATGTTGACTTCTTAAAAGAGTTTGCAGATTTTCTATCAGACCTAATGGTTACTGTCGATAAAGAACTGATTGTCGGTGAGTTGAACATTCACATAGATAATACAAACGATGCGCTAGGTGTTGCGTTTACAGATTTATTAAACTCCCATGGGGTCAAGCAAAATGTAAATGGAACCACTAATCGTTTTAATCATGCATTAGCTTTCATTATATCACATGGAATCAATCCTACTGATATAGACATTATACCGCAAAGTGATGATGTCACTGATCACTACCTTGTAACGTGCACACTGCGTACTGCTGATATTTACATACTGCTCCGCGTTATAGACCAGGAAGAACAATTCTCCCAAACACTATTGATAAATTCACAAATAACCTACCAGATTTATCTCAGCTGCTCAGTGTACCCAAACACACAAATGAACTAGAGGAAATGACTAGCATTATGAGCACCATTTTCTCTAGTACATTAGAAACGGTTGCACCGATCAGATTAAAAAAGGTGAAAGAGAAAAGTACTGCACCGTGGTACAACAATATTACTCACGTTATCAAGAGAGAAACTCGCGTGGAAAGACAGCACTTCCCGTTATAAAAAGGCTCTAAAAGCAGCCAGGGCTGAGCATTACCATAAACTGATAGAAAATAACCAAAACAACCCCAGGTTTTTATTTTGTACAGTGGCCAGGTTAACAAATAAACACACATCTGCTGAACAAAATAATCCAGTATCGTTTAGTAGTAATGACTTTATGAATTTCTTCACTAAAAAAATCGAAAACATCAGAAAAACAATTAAAAATGTACAACCGTTGACAGGGTTTTACGAATCAGCCTCAATTATTACCCCTGAAGAACAACTGCAGTGCTTTACAACTATAGGACAGGAAGAGCTAAATAAACTAATCATTGCTTCTAAACCAACAACATGTTTATTAGATCCAATACCAACTAAACTACTGAAAGAGCTGTTACCTGTAGCAGAAGAGACTCTTCTCAATATTATTAATTCATCTTTAACTCTAGGTCATGTCCCAAGACCATTCAAGATGGCAGTTATTAAACCTCTCATTAAGAAACCACAACTAGATCCAAATTAATTGGCAAATTACAGACCTATTTCAAATCTTCCATTTCTGTCTAAAATACTAGAAAAAAATTGTGTTTGCTCAATTATGCTTTACTTACAAGAAAACGATATCTATGAAAAATTTCAGTCTGGATTCAGAGCCCATCATAGCACAGAAACTGTGCTCATTAAAATTGCAAATGACTTACTCTTAGCTGCTGACTAAGGCTGTATCTCAATACTAGTTCCCCTTCGAGGGAACTCGAACTGTGTCATCGTGATGACACTTCGGGGAACGCCCCTCGCGTAAAGCGTCTGAAGAAACTGTAGAATCAGCCCAATCCGATTGGTGTTGCGTGATGACGTAGTATGTGACGGCATACCCGGAAGATACAAAGAGATGTCTGAACGATAGCTTTTTTGCTCTTCAGCGTTAGCGCTCTGTGTTACCAGTCTGAGAGTATTTGGTGTTGTTATCTACTAACGTTGTTTTCACAAGCATACAGGGCTCGCGAATTCCATGGCCGGTCCCGTGCTGTTGAGGCAGCACGGTTGATCTATCATGGACTCGCAGATGGGTCTGTCAGGGGAACTTGAGAGTGCTTATGCATCTTCTCCTTCCCGGTGACAGCTCCATTGTTCTCCTTCCCCGCGTGGAAGCCCGCGGCCCCGCGCTGCGGCTTCTTCCCCCGGGGTGGAGGACCCGATGCGTGAGCTGTCTGATTCTGAGGAATTAGATGGGCTCCGTATCGAGGCTCGCCTTTCCTAATGCAGATTCAACCTTGAGTTGCCGAGGCGGCGCGCAGGTTTGGGTCTGTTATTAGAGTGATACAACGTGACACGGTGAGTAGGGATACTGTGGGTGCGAGGCATGCAGTCAGCTCCTGAGGGGGCGGGCTGTTTTCATTCAGAAATATCTCGACACGTACTGCCGTGCGCCTTCGGGTGTTTCAGCCTCGCGCCCGTTTGGCTTTTTTCTCGAGGGATGAAAGCCAGTTGTATTATAATGGCTTGAACCGCGTTGCTGAGGCAACGTGTGGTTTACGAGCCGTATATAATACAATTAAGCAGTATTGTCTGATAATTGTGGCTGCGTTTTATTCTGAGGAATTAAATGAAATATGATCTGACTTTGAGGAGTTAGATATTCAGCCTATTATTCAGACCATGTTCACCGTATTTGTGAAATGTGATACTGTTTGGCTTTCTTCTCGAGGGAGGAAGGCCAATTGTATTATAACTGCTTGAGCTGCGTTGCTGAGGCAACGTGTGATTTTCGAGCCGTATATAATATAATCGAACAGTATTCGCTTTCACCTTACTATGGCTGCATTTAATTACGAGGAATTAAATTAAAATATTATCTGACTATAGGAGATAGATGTATTTTTTACTCAGCCTATCATTCAGACCAGGTTGCACGGTTGGGTGATTATGATGACATTTAATTCTGAGGAATTGAGTGTCATGTTATCTGACTTTGTTAAGTTAGATACTTAATCAGTCTGTCGCCCAAGCGTGTTTGACTTGTCTGGATATTCATCTAAGATTGGAGGTTGCGGCCCTGTCGAGCTGCTCCCTTAGATGAGGCCCCTGCTGGCCGGCCCCCTCTCCCGGGTAGGAGCGATCGAGGTCGCCTCCCCTGAGGAGCTTTTTGGGAATCGATGTTGTGCTCCCGCCGTCTAGTACGTTTCGGGCCACATCGTTTCTCAGCGCAAGCGCGCTGCACCAGCCGCCTCTAGCAAGACCTGCGGCGGTCCAGCAAACGCGTACGCACACCGAAAATCTTCCTCGATTTCGCCCTGCCGGTTAGCCGCTTCAGGGGGTCGGGGAGGAGGCTCGGTTGACACCCGAGGCCGGCCTCGAGAGGCTGGTTCCCTTAGCAGATTATCTCGGCGCATGGTTATGCCTCCGAATATATCTGCATGGGCCCTGCGCACTGTAGAACGGGTTACAGGCCGCAGTTCAGTTCCCTCCCCCGAAGTCTAACAGGGTGGTCTGGATTGTGGTCGGCCCAGAGCAGGTGCGGGTAATGGAACAGGAAGTACACTCCCTGTCGGTTAAGGAGGCTTTGAACGTATTCCTCCGCCAGTCAGGGAGTCCGGGTCCTACAGCCGGTACTTCATAGTTCCTAAGAAGGATGGCAGTTGCGTCCAACTTTAGATCGGAGGTACTTGGATCGTTCTCCGAGGAGATTCAGATTCAAGATGCTTGAGTGTCGTGGTTCAGATCCAGTCTGAGGACTGGTTTGTCACGGTGGATCTAAAGAGGACACATACTTCCATGTTCCATCCTTCTGTGTCACGGGGGATTCCTGAGGTTCGCTTTCGGGGGCGAAGCGTATCATTATCAGGTTCCTCCATTCGGGCATCACTGTACAGCAGTTTAGGACTGCTGGGACTTGCGGCAGCTGCGTCCAACAGAATTTATCTTGGCCTGCTGCACGAGACCCCTACAGTGGTGGCTGGGAACCAGGGAGGTTTTCCTTGAGGGGAAGACCATTCTGTATGATCAGGGTAACGCGCAGATGCCTTCATTCCCTCGTCATATGGAAGAGACTTTGGTTCCTGTCCCGGGGGCCAGTGCTGGGAGCATCATGTTGCCGGGAAACCGTTTCAACAGACGCATCCCTCACTGGTTGGGACACGGTCATGGAAGGCCGCTTTTTCAGAGGTCTGTGGGAGACCCGGCATTCTTCCTGGCACATCTACTGCCTGGAAATGCTGGCGGTCTACGAAGCTCTGAGGAGCTTCCTCCCGGACCTCCGCGGCCACCATGTCCTGATGCGGAAGTGAACCAGGGGGCTTTCCTTGAGGGGAAATTCATTCTGTATGATCAGGGTAACGCGCAGATGCCTTCGTTCCCTTGTCATATGGAAGAGACCTTGGTTCCTGTCCCGGGGGCCAGTGCTGGGAGCATCATGTTGTCGGGAAACCGTTTCAACAGACGCATCCCTCACTGGTTGGGACACGGTCATGGAAGGCCGCTTTTTCAGAGGTCTGTGGGAGACCCGGCATTTTCCTGGCACATCAACTGCCTGGAAATGCTGGTGGTCTACAAAGCTCTGAGGAGCTTTCTCCCGGACCTCCGCGGCCACCATGTCCTGATACGATCCGACAATATGTCGGCAGTATCGTATCTAAACCACCAGGGGGGCCTGAGGTCGCGCCCTCTTTGCAGACTGGCGCATCAGGTTCTCTTGTGGTCCCAGGGGAGGTTGTCATCCCTCAGGGCGATGTACATCCCCGGGGACCAAAACTAGGGAGCAGACATCCTGTCGAGGCAGGGGCTGAGGCCCGGGGAATGGCGACTCCACCCCGAGGTGGTGGAGGCTATGTGCGAGCGGTTGGGCCCGGTGGAAGTGGATCTATTCGCGTCTCAAGAGACGTCCCACTGCCCGCTGTGGTTCTCCCTCACTCATCCGGCCCTGCTGGGGCTGGATGCCATGGCACAGATGTGGCCGAGGCTACGTCTGTATGCTTTTCCCCCGATCACTCTGCTCCCGGGAGTACTGGAGCGTGTCCGCCGGGAGGGCATCAGCCTTCTCTTAGTAGCACCCCGGTGGCCCACTTTAGTATGGTTCTCCGACATCATCTACCTGCGGGACGGTCCCCCATGGCAGGTCTCTCTGAGGAGGGACCTGCTATCTCAGGCCGAGGGCACGATTTAAGCCTACCCCCGGCCAGAGGTGTGGGGTCTCTGGGTCTGGCCCTTGAGGGGGCCCAGTACCTAGTAGAGGGCCTGTCGGCGGGTGTCGTAGAGACCCTACTCAGCTCCAGAGCTCCTTCCAGCAGGAGGTTGTACAGCCTGAAGTGGAATATTTTCCACTTGGCGTAGAGAGCGGGAGGTGAACCCAGTTATCTGCCCGGTGGCTTCAGTGCTGGAGTTCCGTCAAGACCGCTTCTCCGCCGGTCTTTCCCCGTCCACACTTAAGGCGTATGTGGCTGCCATTTGGGCTTTCCACGCACCTCTAAGTGATGGGCCGTTGGGAAGGCACTATCTGGTTGTACGATTCCTCTGTGGGGCTCGGAGGATGAGGCCTGCGGCTCATTCCAGGGTCCCAACCTGGGACCTGGCGGTGGTGCTCGAGGGTTTGGCTGAGGCCCCCTTTGAGCCGCCGGAGTCGGCTGAGGCGAGAATACTGACCTTCAAGGTGGCTTTTTTCCTTGCCATCACTTCTCTGAGGAGAGTGGGGGACCTCCAGGCCTTGGCTATCACGCCGACTTGCCTGGAGTTTGCCCCTGGCATGGTAATGGCCATCTTGCATCCCAGTCTGGGCTACGTGCCCAAGGTGCCATCTATTGTGGCACGGTCAGTGGTTCTCCAGGCTTTTCATCCTCCACCTCACGTGACGGCGGAAGAGAGCAGACTTCACCTCCTCTGCCCGTGCGGGCATTGAGGATTTACTTGGAGAAGTCTGCTCAGTGGAGAAAGTCAGACCAGCTGTTGGTGTGTTTTGGTTCACCCAAGAAAGGGCTGCCTGCGTCAAAGCAGACGATCAGTAACTGGATTGTCCAGGCTATAGCCATGGCTTATCGGGTGCGCAACTTGCCTTCACCTTTAGCCGTGAGGGCCCATTCTACCAGGAGCATGTCCTCCTCGGTGGCCCTCCTTTCTGGAGCCTCTATGCAAAAGATCTGCGAGGCGGCTGGGAGGCCACCCCTCACACCTTCATTCGTTATATTAGTCTGCATCTCCCTGAGACGCCTGGCGCGAGAGTGCTCACCCCCTAGTTGTGCCTGGTTTCCAGCTTCACACTGGGGTGGGTATGATTGGTGCGGGATAGTTGGTACTCGTTCCCCGAAGTGTCATCACGATGACGCAGTTCGAGTTCCCTCGAAGGGGAACGTCTCGGGTTATGACTATAACCCTTGTTCCCCGAGAAGGGAACGAGACACTGAGTCTCGTGTCCACCCAATCATCAGAGCGCTCGCTTCATCGCAAATAACGCTATCTCTGTTACGTTCAGACGTCTCTTTGTATCTTCCGGGTATGCCGTCACATACTACGTCATCACGCAACACCAATCGGATTGGGCTGATTCTACAGTTTCTTCAGACGCTTTACGCGAGGGGCGTTCCCCGAAGTGTCATCACGATGACGCAGTGTCTCGTTCCCTTCTCGGGGAACAAGGGTTATAGTCATAACCCGAGACGTTTTACTTGATCTTAGTGCAGCATTCGACACCATAGATCATAAAATACTCTTAGATCGTCTACAAAATTACACTGGTATTCAGGGACAGGCATTAAAGTGATTTAGATCGTATCTATCAGAGTGTTACCAATTTGTCTATTTAAACAGGGAACAATCTAAGATAACGTCTGTAAATTATGGAGTGCCGCAAGGATCTGTGTTAGGCTCTCTGTTATTCTCAATATATATGCTGCCACTTGGTATTATTATAAGAAAACATAAAATTAGTTTCCACTGTTATGCCGATGATACTCAGTTATATATTTCAGCACGACCAGATGAAATCTCTAAATTATCCAAGCTAACAGAGTGTTATCCCAAATATTGGATAACCTGTAATTTTCTCCTACTAAATTCAGATAAGACTGAGGTATTACTTATTGAACAAAAAACTGGTACACAGAATCTCTTAAATTATAACTTACATTTAGAAGGATGTACTGTTACTTCCTCTGCTTCAGTTGAAGACTTGGGTGTTATATTAGACAGCAACTTGTCTTTTGAAAATCATATTTCAAATACTACAAAAACAGCCTTCTTCCACCTCAGAAACATTGCTAAGTTACGAAACATGCTATCTGTCTCTGATGCAGAAAAGTTAGTTCATGCATTTATGACCTCTAGACTAGATTACTGTAATGCACTACTAGCTGGCTGTCCTGCCTCCTCAATAAACAAGCAACAATTAGTCCAAAATGCAGCTGCTAGAGTTCTTACTAGGTCAAGAAAATATGATCACGTTCTGTCACAGGTCGGGGCGGGCCAAACCAGAGTGCACCCACCCCTGAAAAACCCGGGAACCACCTCGAGGAACGTGTCAAGGACCAGACAGACAAGGGAATAAAATAATACAGTTTATTTATTATATTAAAAGATCAATGAATTGGATAGGTCCTAATTAAAATCTTCTTCTTGCCGCCAGGACAGTTCAAGTGTCTCTAGACCTCCCGGGACGGGAGGGGAGGGACGATCGTGACGGACCGGAGGCTCGTCGGAGGGGAATCAGGGGGGAATCCCCGCGCCGTCCAGGTAGGTCACTTGGTAAGTACTCCTCTACGGGACTCAAGAGGGGAGGCCGTGGTCATACGAACCCCATTCAGACTGGAACCAGGTAAGTATGCAGATGCGGGGGCGAAGCGAGTCACTGGGGTTACTCCGGAGGGAGGTACTCAGAGGTGGGGGCAAGCGAGCCACTGGAACGTTACAGCAAGGTTTAACTGTCCAACAATATGTGGGACATTCGACTGGATTACCTCTCTTCTTCTGAGCAGGGTAAAAGGCTTCCAATAAGGGCGTGTGGGGACCACCAGGCGGGGAGGACACTTGGAGCGGGGCTCTCACGTCAGCTGAACACTGGGACAGACACAGCACAGTTTCGACGGTTCAACAGTATGTGAAGCTTTTCAACTGATATACCTTCTCTCCTTTTGAACAGGGTCAAGGCTTCCAATAGGGGCGTGTGGAGACCACCAGGCGGGGAGGACACTTTGGGCGGCACGCTCCACTTCAGCTGAGCACTGGAACAGTACAGCAAGGTCTCAATGGTTCAACAGTATGTGAAGCTTCTCAACTGATATACCTTCTCTCCTTTGAACAGGATCAAGGCTTCCAATAGGGGCGTGTGGAGACCACCAGGCGGGGAGGACACTTTGGGCGGCACGCTCCACTTCAGCTGAGCACTGGAACAGTACAGCAAGGTCTCAATGGTTCAACAGTATGTGAAGCTTCTCAACTGATATACCTTCTCTCCTTTGAACAGGATCAAGGCTTCCAATAAGGGCATGTGGAGACCACCAGGCGGGGAGGACACTTTGAGCGGGGCGCTCACGTCGGCTGAACACTGGGACAGACACAGCACAGTTTCAACGGTTCAACAGTACATGAAGCTTTGCAACTGATATACCTTCTCTTCTTCTGAACAGGGTAAAGGCTTCCAATAGGGGCGTGTGGAGACCACCAGGCGGGAAGGACACTTTGAGCGGGACGCTCACTTCGGCTGAACACTGGGACAGACACAGCACAGTTTCAACGGTTCAACAGTACATGAAGCTTTGCAACTGATATACCTTCTCTTCTTCTGAACAGGGTAAAGGCTTCCAATAGGGGCGTGTGGAGACCACCAGGCGGGAAGGACACTTTGAGCGGGACGCTCACTTCGGCTGAGCACTAGAACAGACACAGCACAGTTTCAATAGTACATGATATATGAAGCACTCAGCATTAACGGGGCCGGGTCTTTTCAAAGCAGGAAGTTGGGCTGTTGCTTTATCAAACCCCTTCGTTAGAGACAGCGGGTGGAAGACTGTAGGAGACGAGTGCACGGCAGACTTCTATTACTTCTCCACACACCAATTTCACTTCACAGCACAAACCGTGTAAATCGTCACTTCAGGCACTGCAATTCCACTCGCACACCGTGCATTCGGGCCAGCACTCACCCACCGGTCTTTTCTCCCACCAGATCGGATCTAGTCCTCGATCAGGGCTTGACTTCGCTCCGGGAAAGCAGAAGAACGATGCAGCGATCATCACATTCGGCAAGGAGAGGACAGAAGTTGGAGACAGATCATTAATTCACTCGGTGTCATAGTTCACTCGTGCCAAACATTTTCCAAACTCTCCACACCACTTCAGTGTTAGTGCATATAAACAACGGATCAAATACTCATCACTTGCGTCTTTCTCACTACTGACGATATTCCTCAAGTCTTCGCTGACAAATACTTCACTCCTTCCTTCCTCCTCCACGGCTTCAATCTTCCCCACTCCACAGCCCAGCCTCAATAAAAAGAACAACCCGCTGGCAAACACAGCATCACACGGGAGGAGATCCACACCACAGTCTGTTTTCTCTCTGTTTTTAAAGCCTCATCTGAATAGGTGTCCCTCTCACAGCGTCCTCTGTAATTGCCCCACACCTGCTGTCACTCAGGCAATCAGCCCCGCTGCCATGGCAACAGATTCGCAGGGCATAGAACGGACGTTCACTGGAAAATCCTGAATAACTGCATTCACCAGGATCTTAGTCCCGTTTGGTTTTTTGTCACCCCGTGACACAACACCAATTCTAACATCTCTACACTGGTTACCTGTTAAGTTTCGTATCAATTATAAAGTATTGCTACTGACCTATAAGGCCCTAAATGGTTTAGCTCCTGTGTATTTAACTGATCTTCTATCGCCTTATAATCCATCACGATTTTTAAGATCACTAAACTCTGGGCTTCTGGTAATACCGAGGACATCTAAGTCAACTAAAGGAGGAAGAACGTTTTCATATTTGGCACCTAAACTATGGAATAGACTTCCTAATAATGTTCGGGGCTCAGACTCACTCCAGTTTAAATTTAGATTAAAGACGCATCTCTTTAGCCAGGCATTCTCATGATGCATCTCCTAACCTTGTACTCTATAGTAATATCAATGCACATGATCGTCTTTGCTTAATGCCTTGAACAGCAGCTATGCTAATTATTTTTCTGTTCTGTTTTATCTCGGGACGCCCATCCCGAGGTAACTAGAGAGTCCGTCAGCTCCAGTCTGGATCCAGCTTAAAGACTTCAGATGACCAACACCTGTGAAGAGACAACTCAACTCTTGCGAGGACTTCAGATGACACAGCTCTGCATCATCACGCACTCATGCTCATCTCTATATACCCTTTTCATTAACAACATGTAATCTTATTTCTGTGCCATAGTTATTATATTGATTAATAATAGATAGTTAAATCTGTGTGCTTTGTATATGTGCATTTCTGAAATGCATAACATGTACAAATCAATTTAAATTATAATGTAGATGCATTTTCTGTGAAGCTGCTTTGAAACGATATGTATCGTGAAAAGCGCTATACAATTTGAATTGAATTGAAATTTGAATTGTGTTTTCAGTTAATTCTAGCAGCCGGAGGGTGCTCCGTGCACATGTAGTCCATGATACAGACGAGGAAGCGATTTACCATGTGACATTCTCTCTGACATAAACAGCTTCCAGAAATTGCTATAGCATGCAGATAGACACGTTTGAAGATAATAAACACACAATTGCGACAATATATGGCTTATCTGTGTTATTTAAACCATGTTGGGTGTTTTCATTATAGATTATATTTATAATACAATGCTATTGCTTTTATAATTATGCAGAATATTGTAAAATTATATATTTTCTGTCTGATTTTTTTATCCAAAGCCAAATGAGATCACATAAGGTTATTTAAAACATTTGACTTGTGATATAAAGTACGTTTGGAGTTTTAATCTCATTAATTGTTGTGTTTTAATAAATTGATGTAATAAATCATAAATTATGGTTTAATAAATAATAAATTGTTGTGGCAGATAATATAGATTGTTTTAAGCAAAAACTCACTTCATTTTGACTTCATTTGACATTTTGATTGTTTTATGTGAATGAGTAGGCTCAATGATTCTCACATCAGTTTAAAGAAAAAACTCAATGAAAACACACAAAGGAGTCAAAGGTCTTGTGAACACATATCTATTGTGTGTTTTGAGGCCTTAATTAATTTTTTTGTTGTTTGTTTTTTCAAATTAAATGTTTTTCTGTACATACATGTTGCTCACATATTATGGTAGCCCAGTTTGTGCTGAATACAGTGTAATTACACTTTTGCCATTAATGTGTTTATAAGCAACTGAAAAAAACAAATGTCAGAGCATGTCAAAACTTCTAAAGGGCCCCAAAAGAGCTCAAACTCCAGAGGGTTAACATGTAGTTCATGGATTCAGCTGGCATGTTTTCATGATATTAATGGGGCGACCAGTCCTCCCTGCCTCTACAATCTCCCTTCAAATTTCCAATGTAAATCTGCGGTGAATAAATGGAATTGCCACGCGCTCTCATGGAGAGCCATTGGGGCTGATTTCTTGCTGACCCGCTTATTTTCACAAACCTCGCTCTAAATCAAGTCGATATCAGTCCATTTCAGCTATGTGTCTCAGGTCAGTAAGTTGGCATGTCTGTTCTTCCTATGTGGAGTAGCATATCAATTAAATGAGATTATAAACCTCTTATTTTAAATGTGCTCTGGTGAATAGATTTTATATACTTATTGTCAGAGTCAAAAAGAATGGATCCAAAAGCAGAGGTTGACAGGATAACAACAGTCTTTAATGAGAATATAAACAAGTCAGTCTGTCACGAAGAGGAGAGAGATTGGGACACCAGTAGAGGTTGAGGCAGTTCTTGAGAATAAATCACAGTCAGGAACAGAGGACCGCGAAGGTACTCTTGCAGCAAATGCAGAACTCAGACTAAACTTAGGCGCAAGGCTGTATCAGACAAACAAGACCAGGTGAGCACTTCCAAAGCAAATCAGACATGAAGAAAGCAGCAGTCGTAACGCATGACATGAAATGATCCAACAAGAGGCAGTAAGAACAAACACTAGATAAAGGGTAAGCACTCAAACAAAAGTGGGAACAGGTGTCATCGCAAGGCAGCGAGGCGCTGATTGTGATGACTAACAGGTACAGGTAGACAGAGAGAAGATGAGCCTAACGAGTGAGAAAGTGTGTGTGTGTGTGTGTGTGTGTGTGTGTGTGTGTGTGTGTGTGTGTGTGTGTGTGTGTGTGTGTGTGTGTGTCTGAAACAATCAGGAAGGAGAGTGAGTGAAGAAAAGGATAGTGAGAAGCAAAGAGAAAGAACCTGACACATGACACTTATGTTGTATTCGTTTCAAGTTTGTTTCAACAAATGGACAGACTTTATTTTCCTCACTGGTCCTACAGAACTTGTAATATTCTTAAACAACATTTGGTTGCAAAAACTACTACTTCAAGCCAATTCTAAGAGCCAATGCTATGCATTTGTTGCGTGTAATAAAGTCTGTAAATGACTTTATAATGACTTTATCCTCAGGTTGAATAATGCAAGGACATTAGAATTCCGTCAAAAGTATTTTTGAGGTGTTCAGCTATTAGAATATAAAGCTTACAAAATGATTATCATAAATTAGTGCTAAGACCCAAAATTTGATTGAGCAAAGATGCGCTTGTGTCATTGTCCTTTAAGGTCCATTAACATACGCCCATCTTTTCTGAAATGACCAATCATATATGTGAAAAATTCCTTTGTTATAATAATTAAATGTAACTATTATTATTATTATTATTATTATTATTATTATACCCACAGAGTTGTTTGATGCAAGTAAACATTCTAATTATTTTAAGGTTATATACTGTTTATATGGCAGAATATATGATCAGGTGCTACAGGCTTGTATATATATATTAGTAAATAATATTGTTCTTAGTCTTTCTTCCTGAATATGAATTTAATTAAAATGAAATTAAATGATACAGTTTGCGTAACCAAAAATTTGTATATATTATGCATGATTTTTAAAATGATAAACAAAATCGAAATACATTGACTCTTATTTTGAAATGTCTGTGCCTTACTATTGCATTTGCATCTGCTCCTTCAAGTTCAGATGAAGGAGAAAATATTAATTGTTACAACAGTCTAAACATATTATAAGCATCGCAAAGTAAACATTCTCATTATTCTACAAAATTAGTTCATAAACAGTTACTTGGCATAAAAGTATGCTATTCAATGATCGAGCCGCTCTGAAGCGCTGTCGTGTGAGCTGTAGAAGCACAACAGTGCCGCGTCTTCCCTCTGTTAAATGAGCACATAACAACTCAAATGTCTGTATCTATTACACAGGACATCTGTTCTAACTGGTTCTCTTCCCTAATCGTCCCTGCCTAATATTTTCATCTCGTGTTTATTCATTGTCGAAAATGACAGTAGATTTTTGTCATAGTTTTGTCATCCAAAACCATTTTATTTAGCTATCATCTCTGTTTCGTCATTCCATCAAAAATATTTGTCAACGAAATTAACATAGCAATTTTTATTGATCACGTGTTCTCCAGTTCTTTTCATGATAACCCGTGCGCCAGGATGCCTTCGCAGATGGTTACTTTTCTCTCACACCAACCTACTCAGAAAGCAGATCCTAGCACAAGGCTGCTTTGCTAGCGCCACCTTGCCCCCAATTCCCCTTAATTCTCTTTTCTCTCTTCTTTTCTTCTAACATTCTTCTCATCACAGATCCTAGCGTAAGGCTGCCTCCGCAAATGATCGCAACACTCTTTTTGCCCACCAACCTTCCCCTTCCTCTTGCTTCAGCCTTGGACACTAGTCAGTAATGACAACTCGTCTGACCTGATACAACCAGCTGGACATCAACCAATCAGGTTTCAAAAGGGGCCACTCAACACACGACTGCATTACTGTCAGTCACTTAAACCTTGCGGATTGTGAAAGCTGATTCCAAATCATCTCTCTTCATCTTCAATCTGTCTGCTGCCTTTGACACTGTCGAACATCAGATTCTTATGTCCACCCTCTCATCACTGGGCATCACAGGGATTCCACTCCACTGGTTTGAGTCCTATCTAACAGATGATCCCACAGTAGCTGCACGAATCTCCAGCTGTCGGGTGGACATCTCAGCATGAATGAAAGAACATCACCTACAGCTCAACCTGGCAAAGACTGAGCTTCTTGCCTTCTGCCAATCTCACTCTACAGCATGATTTCACCAACCAGTTAAGTTCATCTCTGATTACCCCTTCAAGGTCGGTCAGAAATATTGGAGTAACCTTTGATGACCAGCTGTCCTTCAAATGCACAACATTAGAAAGAACAGACCATTCCTAACAGAGCATGCAACACAGCTTCTCGTCCAGGCCCTGGTCATCTCTAGGCTTGACTACAGCAAAATACTTCTGCCTGGATTTCCATGGCATGCGATCAAAATGCTTCAAATGATTCAAAACACAGCGGCACGTCTTGTCTTCAACAAGCCCAAAAGGACCCATGTCACACCTCTCTTCATCTCTCTGCACTGGCTACCACTCGCTGCTCGCATCAAGTTGAAGGCATTTACTCTTCCTTACAGATCCATCACAAGCGCAGCACAAGCATACTTCGACTCACTCCTACGAGCCTACATCCCTATCAGAAGCCTTCGCTCACCAAAGGAGGCACAACATCACCTTCCAGAACTTTTTGGTCACTGTTCCTTGCTATTCTAGCATATGCTACTCTAAGCAATGTCCAAACGTAGTATTTCAGCCACTTTTACGATCATTCACCTCTTCATGACGGATCGCTTCCTCTATTCCTCAGTCATAAGCCACTTTGGATAAAAGTGTCTGCTTAGCCCTCTCGAGTCGGCAATCGGCTCTCTTTTTTTCTTATCAGTGCCAAAGAGACTCATATAACTCTGTCGTTTTTTTATTGTTCAGGCAAGTATTATACATCATTATAATCTGTTAAGTTTATATATTTTTGTGTACAGTCACAATAAAAACAAATTGTTGTGCTTTTTGCAAATTAAAGAAAACACACATGATGTGCGATCTGCAGCCTCTTTGTAAATTATGTCTAATCTGATTCTTTTCAGAAAATGAAATGTAGCTCAGTGAAAATGTATCACACAAATATGAGACATATGTCTAAAGAAATGTTGAAATGTCAGGTAAATAAATTAAATCAAAACAAAAACAAATATTCTGTGTTTATGTAATCTGTGTGAAAAGTGGGAGATGTCAGTCGACTCTAGATGTAATTATCTGACTCATTATCCGCTAATGTGGCCATGCCCACAGAGATTAAAATAAAGGCGATCCGCATCAATGCCCACACATAAACTCATACAAACAGATCAAGTGAAACGTCTCGGTTACGTATGTAACCCTCGTTCCCTGAAGGAGGGAACGGAGACGTACGTCGGAACTGACCGACGAATTGGGATCTGTTTCAGAGACCAATCTACTTCGAGTGTATTAAAAACGAGCCAATAACATTGGGTTCACGCATTCCACGCGCCGCCCCGCGTTGCGGGTATAAATACGGAAGTGGAAGTACCGCATATTGTTTTCAACTGAGGAGCCGAGAAGTGTGGCTCGGGCCTTCAGCTGAAGCACAGCACCTGGCGACGGGACGTACGTCTCCGTTCCCTCCTTCAGGGAACGAGGGTTACATACGTAACCGAGACGTTCCCTTTCAGTCGGTCACGTTCGACGTACGTCGGAACTGACCGACGAATTGGGATCCCTACCAACACGCCAGGGAGCTGGCCCTTCCAGCGCCCTGCCTGAGCTCGCTGAATCACTCCTCTGTTGGAGTGGAAGTCAGGGCTCCGGGCAGGGAAGGACAGTCACTGCTGTTCCTGCAAGACCCACTCAGCGTGACTATTGGATAACGCTGGGAAAGCGTGCCCGTCTCGGGAGATGGTACGCTGCGGAGCCACATCCTTCAATGGAAGGAGAGGTGGAAATACGCATCAGGACTAATCTAACCTAGGGTAGTGCAACTATGAAAATCTCTGGGGTGGACCCAACCTGATCCCAGGGGGGGAAGAACACGCCCAGAGATGACAGAGCGGGCTCTGTCGAGGGAAAGACACGGGGCTAACCGAGTAGGGTAGCAGATATCGTGGAGAATACACATATGGGGTAGCCGTGAGGGGACCGCAACATATGGAACCCAGCCTACACACACGTTCCACAAGCATACGGGTGCAGCCCTGGCGTCAGACGGTCCGCAACGTCTGACACCGCAAGGGTGACGGATGAACTCCCAGGGTTAGCCGTTTCCGGGGAACACAACTGGAGCAAGAATAGATGCACGTATCCGGCCCGGAGGCGGGAGTGGCGTTGCAAGCCGACACTAGAACGGGTACTTAGCGCTACTGGCCCTGGGGGGCGAGGATGCGGGAAGATACCGGCTCCACACGGAGGCTATAAAATCTAGCGAACATGTTAGGTGTCGCCCAGCCCGCAGCTCTACAAATGTCTGTCAGCGAGGCACCTTGAGCCAGCGCCCAGGATGAAGCGACACTCCTTGTTGAGTGCGGCCACACCCCGAACGGGCAAGGTACGTCTTGGGACTGGTAAGCCAAGACAATGGCATCCACTATCCAGTGGGCCAACCTCTGCTTGGAGACAGCCTTTCCTTCTGCTGACCTCCGTAACAGACGAAGAGCTGCTGTGAGGATCTGAAGCTTTGAGTCCGGTCAACGTAAGCGCGAAGAGCGCGGACGGGACATAGCAAAGCTAGGGCTGGGTCTGCCTCCTCCGAAGGCAGCGCTTGCAGGTTCACTACCTGGTCCCGAAAAGGAGTGGTAGGAACCTTGGGCACGTATCCAGGCCGGGGTCTCAGGACAACGTGAGAGATGGCCGGCCCGAATTCTAGGCACGATTCGTCGACCGAAAGTGCATGCAGGTCCCCTACCCTCTTGATTGAGGCCAATGCGGTCAGGAGGACTGTCTTCATGGACAGGATTTTTAGCTCGACTGACTGCAAAGGCTCAAATGGAGGACCCTGGAGCGCTCTAAGCACCAGAGATAAGTCCCAAGAGGGTACCGAGGTAAAACGAGGAGGATTTAGTCTCCTCGCACCTCTGAGGAACCTGACGATTAAGTCGTGCTTACCTACGGATTTACCGTCTACAGCATCGTGATACGCCGCCATTGCTGCAACGTACACTTTGAGGGTGGAGGGAGACAGCCTTCGCTCCAACCCATCCTGCAGGAAGGAAAGCACGGCGTTAATCGAACACCTTCGGGGGTCTTCCCGGCGGGAAGAACACCAAACGACGAATAGGTTCCACTTCAAAGCATAGAGGCGCCTCGTAGAGGGGGCTCTAGCTGAAGCGATGGTGTCTGCCACCGCTTGCGGCAGGCCACCTAGAACCTCCGCATCCCGTCCAGGGACCAGAAATGGAGTTTCCAGAGGTCTGGACGCGTGTGCCATAGAGTGCCCCGTCCCTGAGAAAGAAGGTCCTTACTCAGGGGAATCGGCCAGGGAGGGGCTGTCGCGAGGAGTGCTAGTTCTGGGAACCAGGTCCGGTTGGGCCAATAGGGCGCAACAAACAAGACCTGCTCCTCATCCTCCCTGACCTGTGCGCCAGTGCATCTGTGCCTAAGGTACCTCCGGTCAGGGAGTAGTACCACTGGCAATGAGTCGGGGAAGCGAACAGGACTACCTGTGCAACCCCGAAGTGGTCCCATATCAGCTGGACGCTCCAGGGGTGGAGTCGCCATTCGCCCGGAGGTGTCGACTGACGAGAGAGCTCGTCGGCTGTCTAGTTCAGCGCACCTGGGATGTGAATGGCACGAAGTGACCTCACAATCTTCTGACTCCACAGGAGGAGATGGCGGGCGAGCCGGAGCATGCAACGGAAGCGTAGACCAGTCGTCCAGCCGACGACTGGGTGGAGGCAGCAGCTAGTCGTCGGGGCAGGATGTTTTTTTGTTTTTTTTAAACCACCTCCATCCACTTCTGGGCCACCGAGAACTGCTGGGCGAGTTCTCGACAGTGTCGCCGAAGAGGCTAGCCTGACAGACAGGGGCGTTGAGGAACTGAACTTTGTCAGGCTCACGCATATCTACCAGGTTTAGCCCCGGCTTCCTGGACCACTAACGTGGACATCGCCTGACCCAGGGAGCGTGCAGTGACTTCCGTCACCCGGAGAGCGAGGTCCATCACTGCACGCAGTTCCTGCATAACCCCTGAGTCAAGACTACCCTCGTGCATGCAGGAGAGAGGGTAGTGAGAGAGCGAAAAAAATTATACAGATTATGGCCCTTTTGGCGTTCCATATTTTGACACCAATAGCTCCACACTGCTAAATTCTTCCAATGCACATCCAGGCAGCCACCCTGGAAGGCATGGCTGTCAACACTGAATCTGATTCAGCATGAGCACACACTAGTATAGTGGGAAACTCAGCGTCATCATCTCCAGTGCATAACAGCCCTCTCTCCGATGCAGCAATTGACATCCGTCCTCTGCCAGAGCCACAAATGAAATGCTGGGTCCCCCTTTTTTTTTTTTTTTTTTTTTTAAAGGACCAGCAATCCCATCTGGGCTACCAGCAGGCATGAGAGACTGTGGGCGTGGCCGCCAGACTCGACGGCACACGGCACGCTGAACGCTCAAGCCCCTATTAAAGGGGCAGGACGAACAACGCGCCGACGTGGCCATGTTCCCATGAGAGAACATGAACCACCCACGAACAAAGTCTCAACATGCTCATGATGCGATAGAGGAGTGTGGGCCCGAAGAGATGTACCCGGCGGGGATGCCCCACTGTAATCCTCAGGTCACCAAGGCTTATTAACCAAAATAATCCTTTTCTGGTGCACCAGAAAAGAAACTAGATCAGGGAATAAGCAAAGGGACTCAACCCCATTTGAGGTTTCATAGTCTGGACCGCGCATCTAGAGAGTGCTGAGTGACACGCTGGGTTGCCGTGGCAACCCCCGCTGTCAGCCGGCGCTCGACGGCACACGGCACGCTGAACGCTCAAGCCCTTACGAGAAAGGTGAGACGAACAACGCGCCGACGTGACCATGCTCTCCTGAGAGAGCATGAATCACCCACGAAAGCAATCTCACATGTTTATATGTGAGAGAGATCGTGGCCGTCAAATGAGGACAGGAAACAACCGCATCCAGAAACACATGGTTTGAATGACATCTTGAAAAAGACGCAGGGTCAAACCGTGTTGCTCTTTTAGTGATAGAGAGAAGAGAGAACCGCTCCAACAAGTGCCGAGGCACACAGGGGAATAGCCGTGGCTCACAGTGGTTTAAAGGTGCAAGCCCACTGTAAGCACTCAGAGGAAACGCCCAGCGAACCGACAGATTTCTTCTGCTCGCGACCACCACTGTAAAGCACCGTCACACCGACACAGGAACAGGTAAGCTGATCTTCTCGTAGAGACTCTAAACGAGTTTGTGTAAACACACTCTTCGTAGGAACATGTAATGCTCGGAGCTGAGTATTGTCAGCATAACAATGAAAATGAACGCCATGCTTCCTAATGATATCTCCCAGTGGCAGCATGTAAAGGGTGAAAAGCAACAGTCCTAGCACTGAGCCCTGCGGTACTCCATACTGAACTTGTGATCGGTGTGACATCTCTTCATTTACTGCTACTTCCACTTCCGTATTTATACCCGCAACTCAGGGCGGCGCGTGGAATGCGTGAACCGCATGCCAATGTTATTGGCTCGTTTTTAATACACTCGAAGTAGATTGGTCTCTGAAACAGATCCCAATTCGTCGGTCAGTTCCGACGTACGTCGAACGTGACCGACTGAAAGGGAACGCTATAGTTCAGATACATCGTCAGATACATCGTTTCCCTCATGGAAAGCTGTTCATGTTCTGTCCAGAGGATTCAGGGCTGATTGTGGTAGGCTAAGTTTATTCTGTTAGCATCTGTGAGTATTAAACACAAATGCACGCATGTCTCATAAATGAACTGAAGCTCGAAATTATATTTGAGAATTGTGTGTATCTGATCACTTACAAAATCAAATGATTCGAAAATGTTTGCCATTGAAATGACTGGGAAAAAGATTATGATGTGTTTATTGTTAAAGGGCCTAGTGTCACATCAATAAAGCTTTTATTCGCAAATGTCTGCTCAGATGCTATAAATATAGTTCTGTCAGGTCCATTAAGTCAAGAACACATGACAATAAAAATGATTTAGAAATTTTTATTGAATAAATTGCAATCAGTTGATGAATCTGAAATAAATTTTATTTTTACCATGAAATAGCAGAGAGTCAGAGGACAGCAGTAGCATTAGGGAACGCTCACACAGTTTAGGATTGGGAGAGCTTAACTATTCCCCCCTATGAACAGAGCAGCAACAATGACAAAAAGCAAAACGACAAGAGGAGGTGGGGAGGTGGCGGGGGCCCTCATGTCCTTACATGAACTAAACCCCTCTATCAGCAAGACAGTAGCTCTGCGTTTATCTAGATATCGTATGCTGCTCCTTTCTGTAGTAGGGAGTTTCACTCTGGATATCAGTGGTCTGTTTTTCCCTTAGGGACGAGGACCTCCTTCCCCGTCTTTTGACAGCTGGAGGCCTCCGTGTACTTTTGACTTCACTGGCCTTCATGTCACGGACGTGTGCAGCGGCGAGATGCATCCTATTCAATCTTCTACAAGCCCAGAGTTGTTAACAACAGCAGCAATAAATGCAGGCACACACTTTCAAAAAGCAGCTCCTGGCGGAGTTCTTTAAACAATAATACTGCCGCAGCAGAAAACCTTGTGGTCCAGTGGAAAATCACCACAGCCACTTGACATCTCTAACCGCTATTTCACGCCGCTTCTATTTTTCACTTCTTTTTGGGGGTATCATGCTTACGCATTTGTGTATCCTGTATACTTTAAATCCTTGAGCATTTAAAGCCAACTTGCTGTCTCTAATTTATTCTGCACTTTTTGGGGGGTATATCAGAGCTCGAGTTGAAACTGCTTCATCGAGCCATTCATCAGTAGACAGCAAGCCAAATAAGCTTAACCTAAATATCTTAAGATTATATGGGCAAACTAATTTATTAAGTGAAGTTCCAAACATAATTTAGGGAGGAGCGAGCCCATCTAATCTTCCAATCAACAGAATCATCTGGAAGATTCATCCGTTTCTGCGGCTGCGCCTACAATTCCTACAAGTAGATCATGTGTTATGGTAAGTGTTCCCGGTTCCAGTTGACCTAGTTAATGCAGCCTAAAACAATCATTTAACTGATTTGAATAATATAAATTAAAAATTATGCCATAGTAAAGAGATGTGTCTTTAGTCTAGATTTAAAGTGACAGAGTGGGTCTCCTTCCCGAATAATGTTAGGAAGACCGTTCCAGAGTTTAGGTGCTAAATAAAAAAAGGATCGACCGCCTGCAGTTGATTTTGATATTCTAGGTTATTATCAACCGGCCAGAATTTTGAGACCGCAATAGACGTGATGGAGTATAATGCGTTAAGAGCTCGCTCAAGTACTGGGGAGCTAAACCATTTAGTGCTTTGTAAGTAATAAGCAAGATTTTAAAATCTATGCAATGTTTAATAGGGAACCAGTGCAGTGTTGACAGAACTGGGCTAATATGGTCATACTTTCTGGTTCTAATAATAACTCGAGCTGCTGCGTTTTAGATCAGCTGGAGTTTATTTATTAAGCAAGCAGGGCAACCACCCAGTAGAACGTTACAATAATCTAGCCTTGAAGTCATGAAGGCATTAACTAACTGTTCAGCATTTTGCATTGAAAGCATGTGCTGTAATTTTTTTAAGATGGTAAAATGCAGTTTTACAGATGCTAGAAACGTGGCTTTCAAATGAGAGATTGGTATCAAAAAGCACACCCAGGTTCCTAACTGATGACGAGGACTTGACAGAGCAGCCATCAAGTGTTAGACAGTATTTTAGGTTACAACTTGTGGAGTTTTTTTGTCCAACTTAATTCTGAATTAAGTTGTAGGAAATTACTAGTCATCCAATTTTTTTATATCAGCTATGCATTCCGTTAATCTTGAGAATTGGTAAATTTCGTCAGGGCGTGAAGAAATACAGAGCTGAGTATTGTCAGCATAACAATGAAAATGAACGCCATGCTTCCTAATGATATCTCCCAGTGGCAGCATGTAAAGGGTGAAAAGCAACAGTCCTAGCACTGAGCCCTGCGGTACTCCATACTGAACTTGTGATCGGTGTGACATCTCTTCATTTACTGCTACAAACGGATAGCGTCAGATAAGTATGATTTAAACCATGTCAATGCAATCCCACTAATGCCAACATAATTTTCGATTATTATAATTTTCGAGTCGATTCAAAAGAATGTTGTGGTCAATAGTATCGAATGCAGCGCTAAGATCAAGTAACACTAATAGAGATATACAACCATGATCGGATGTTAAGAGTAAGACGGTTGCATGGTTATAATTTTTTCCCTAATATTATCAATCTTGCACGTAAATAAGTTCATAAAGTCATTACAGCTGTGCTGTTTACAAACGTCAGATGCTGAAGCTTTATTTTTCATTAATTTATCCACTGTATCAAATAAATACCTAGGGTTGTGTTTGTTTTCTTCTAAGAGAGTTATAAGAGAAATAAGCAGATCTAGTAGTTTTTACTGCCTTTCTGTATGTACTTGCTCGCTTTCTATTATTCTCGTGTCCTGACTTGTTTGCTAAGCTGAAGAGCCAATCAGAGTTCTCTCTCATCGACAGCCCAACACCAATCCTACATGTTGAATCGGCCAACTTTTTTTTTTAAATAGACGCCGTTCAACCAAAGCCAATGGTGCTTAACACCGAAAAAAATATGTCGGCTTGGTATGTCATTGGCTTAAGAGGTGTCTGCACTGATAAAAACAACTTGTAGGTTTTACTTGATAAAATCATTGTAACAATTTGCACTCAATTTTTCTTAGTAAATTTTACTGCTGTGATATCAAGTACAACTTACTTGCCAGTATCAAGTAAAATGTACTTAATTATAAATGTAACATTTGTGAAAACAGTAAGTAAATGTTACTTAATTATATTTAACTTAGCAGGTTGTATTTATTAAAAGTAATTAAGTAAATTTAATTTTAAAAGGACCATCACTGTTGTGAAAATATCAAGTAAATTTTATAAATCTGTAATATTTACTGTTATGAAGTAATTAAGTAGATTTTATAATGTCTGTCCATTTCATACTTTGAATTACTTAGTTTAATGAATTTATATTACTCACTATTATTATGTAAATGTTTTTTTTTAAATGTTACCAAATAAATTTAATAATTTTCTCTGCATCAAATACTTTTACCACAAATCACAAATAAATACAATAAAGTTGAACAGTTTATTATGTCAACATTTATAATGAACCATTAAATCAGTAATCTTCACATCAACTGATTATTAGTTCAGGTACATTCAGTAACCTCTCTGATAATTTACAACTGTAGAATTAACCTTGTAAGGTTCAACTAAACCTCAGCAGCCAACAGTAGCATAGCTAACATTAATGACGAGCACATGTATATTCCAGCTGAAACAGAATGGTCACTTTTCCTTAATGCTCATTCGAGTGTCTGCTGTTCTGTAAAAACAACAACAACAAAAAATTCCCCCAAAGAAAGGGAAAATCCATTCTACTCCATCTAACACAGATCTGGAATTATATTTTTCAAATACCCAATTAGAATACACTGAATTCACTGAAACAATGCAGTAACAGCATTTAAACCAACACTAACTGCTCTTTATGCTCTTAAAACCTTGACACAGTAAAACATTAAAAAAATTAAAAGAATTTTAATTGTACAGCGATTGTACAGCACCTGCCATGTCGATAGCATTTAGGAGAGCAACTTCAATTTTAAAGATTGCACTTTTGGGGACATCTTTACACCATCCAGGTCCAGGAAAAGTTTCTGGAACACCTCAAAGGTGTAGCGCAGTGTTGGGGGGTATGCCAGGTTGAGGGCATAAATAAGCCCCATCAGCAGTGTGCAAGCTTTAGCAGTACTGCCACACCCTGGAAACATCTCCCTGCCTTCCAAAAGGATGGACACGTCGACTGGATCCTCTCGATCAGCACCATGAACGACCAGTATCTTAAGGATATGTTCAGCGGCATTACTGCGAGTGTCTTCCTGCATACAGTTTATAAGAAAGAAAGAACAATTCTATTGAGAAAAATACAAAAGAGATTCATTATCAGTCATAAATATCATTATCGCAAATATTCTTGAAATATCGTGATATAATTGAGGCTATACCACCCACCCCTACATTCAATTTTATTTTCATTAAAAAGGTGACCAGACCTTCCTTAGCTCACTAAAATAAAATGGCTGACATCATACAGGCACTTGCTGCGTTACACATCAATGTTTAATTGGAATCCAAGTTCATCTGCCATCTGATACTGCATTTTTCCAAACTTTCCATCTTTGGTGCAGACTAGCTTTGATAAATTAATTGCAGTGAAATTTTCAGTGGATATAAAAACGACTAGACGCTTTTAAATAAAGGCTAACATTAGCTAGATGACACACACACACAGGCAGCCATCACGTTAACGTTACATCAATTTCCTTACAGAACGTAACATGACAGATCTTAAATCACGTCCAGATAACATTAAATTATTTTGAAGATAACCAGACTGGGTGACTTATTCAACAAGAACGTGGCTAACTACATTTAATCCCCTCTATTTTTGACTAACCACCAGTCTGAACTTTATAGAAGTGGATAATGCTAGCGCTTTAGCTAACGTTGATTAAAACTCACGTTCAGTTAATTTTGAACAAGTAACGTCTATGCAATAATCAAACCATCAAAATGAACACATAGTAGTTATCACACATCTAAAATAGAAGAGTCAAAACTTACCCAAAGTACGTCAGCCATGTAGAAACGACATCCCAAACCGACCGTGTCTGCCACCACTGAACAAGCGGGATCTTCTTGTTTAAAAAAACGCGCGCGCGCACGCGGATTCAAACGCACTTCGCTTTTCAGATTAACATTTACTAAGTATTTTTAGGTGAATGTGCTGTGACTATAAAACATTATATATTATTTGTAAATATATGATAAAATTTACTCTTTTTTCTCAGTTAAGTTATTACATGAATAGATTGTGTAAATTTTACTTAAGATATATAGTTCCAACTTAATCTTGATTTTACAATGTAATAATTACATGAATTAATGTAATAGGTTTTACCATACCACAAAGTCATTTTTTTCAGTGTGGCTGTATCTTTATCTGATGATTTATCAAGATCCAATCAAAATGTAGCAAACCTTTGTCCATTATGGACAGGGAGAGGCCCAGCCATAAACTGGGTCCTGGAATGTACTGCTCACCACAATTCTTTAGATGGTCCGTGAATGGACTGTGGGTGGTATGTTATTTGAGGCTGAAACACTCCAGTGCAGCTTTATTTGTTTAGAATCACCAAAACATAAATACAAACAAACCTATATCTCTAAAACGAAATTCAACATTCAACACCAGATAAAACACTAGGTAAAAGGACTAAGGAGTCATACATTTGTTATACACAGACTAATTAGACTAAACAAGGAACATATGGAAATAATAAGGGTATAAGGCAGGACAGAACAAGATACAGGGCAATTTCAAAAAGTTCAAATGATGATAGCTTTCTCCAACTTTCCCTCTGTTATTTTTGACAGCTGAAGACATGTTTTTACTGTAGTTTGTAAGACACCAAGCTTCTCTCACACCTTTCAGCATCACCCAAGGCAACTGTTGCTACAGACGCTCAACAGCGTAACGAGGCATGCATGACCACTGGAGAGTTGAAAAAGGCTCAATAAGATCAGCTATTCCCACCTCATGGTTCTCTCCTTTTTGTTGCACAGTCGAGTTAAGCTTAGCCACAGATGGAACAGGAAAGCTTTTGCATGGAGTATAATGGTACTTACAACCTTGCAACAAGCATGCCAGACAGAGCCCGGGAACACAAACCTCACCTACAGCAAACAGAATTTATATTTAGTGTTTGATTTTGCCATATACACCATTCTTTTCGATTATCAAATGTCTCAACTCAAAGTAAGATATTCTAGCTTCAGTAAAGGACCAGTCTTTCCTCTTTGAGGAAATACAGCAGTAACCATATAATCTCGCATTGAAATCTGGATTTTTAAGGGCTGCTGGATGATCGCACATACCTTTTCAAGGTAGTGAATGCCCTTTCAAGGCCCTTTGTCCATTCCACTGGGTTCATGTGGAGCTGCAAACATGATAATATCAGCCTATCAAGCCAAGGAAGGAACTCACCGGCTACTTGGTGTCTGGATTGGTGTCAGTTGATTCCACTTTATCCACCCAAGGCTTGACTTCATCTCTCTAAAGGCAGTATTTCAGATATTGTATTTCCATTCACTTTTTTGGATGTCCATGCTCCATCTTCCTCTCTAGAGATTGCCCAGTAACTGTCGGATATAGTTATGGTGATCTTCCCATGAGGTGACTTACATTACTAAATCATTCAAGTATGCCACACAGAAGTGTTTATATCTTCCATTATATGGTCATGAGAATTTCTGTGACCCTTGCATAGCACAAATGAGATATCCAAGGTTGGCCTTTTGCTCTTTCCATTGCTGGAGCAAGCTGACATAATAGGCCTGTTTGCTTTTCTCCTTTCCAGTTGATATATATCATATGTTAAATTATGGTCCCTGCCACTTTGTCACTAAGTAAGACTTTGTCACAGTAAGACTTAGTGGTGCACCATTCAGAAAATCTGAGACTGATATCACTCACTGATTATTATAAGACTTAGATAATTTGAAACCATTTTTTAAAGGGTCATGAACCCCACTCTTTTAGCTTGTCTTTTTAACTCTAATTGCCCCTTGCCACACTTTTACACATTAATATGCTGCATAAAAACGATCCTGCAAAAAGTACATGAAAGACAACACCAGTGGCTTGGTCATATACTTTATATGTATAAAAATAGGATTGCTTAACATTGCATTGCACGGAAGAGTAGAGGGTACCACAAAAAAAGGACGTTAGGGATGTGACGAGACACTTAGCTCACAAGATGAGACGAGACACGAGATTGAATTCACAAGATTTTGCACAGTATTTTTAAGATATCCTCAATGGCAAAAATCATGTCTGGAAAAGTAGTCTGCAGGTGCATTTTGAAATGTTTTAACTTAAATGTTTCTCTTTAATCTTAATGAATTGAACTTTTATCTTAATGAATGTAATGTCAGCTCTACTTTCTGAGTATGAATTATCAAATGCATTGCAAGTGCATTGCAAGACAACAATAAACAAGCACTGTAAAAGGTTTTGCCACAAAATGATCTGACTGGCTTCTCCCTGTATGATTTCACATAAGTGTCTTCAGACATTACTGTACATTAATTATGAGTGTCCAGAACTTTTAATTGAGGCTGTGTGTGTCTGACCTCCTAATTCAACTCCTGTTCACAAACCGAACATAGAAATAAAAACTGTATAAATAACAAAACAAAACAAAAACAGTTTTAATCAAGGTACTCTCTTAATGAGAGTAATATTCAAGAGACCAGATCTAAGAGGTAGTTATAACTACACAACCCAACATAAGATAGCTTTGATATTGGGATTCTACAAGATAACACTGTGTCTACATGAGCGGTGCGATGCGTTACATGTAGAAATCTCCAACAGTAAACTGATACCTCATTCTATTTATGACGTAGGGGAGTGCGGGGCACAACCTAACGCAGGGTTAGATGTAACACGCATGGTTTAACACTTTCCACACGTGCCAGAATGACAAAACTCAGTCTATTTACTAGTTGCCATATCAACATTATTTTGAAAAATTAAAAAATCTTTGGAAGATATTACTGAATGTTTATTTAACCATAGCGAAAGTTTATTTCTTACCTAAGTTCATTTTTCATCTCTATTTTTGGTGTTTATATAAAATAAGATATATCTGATATTGTTATAATCTTATATCTGTTATTTAACAGTTGAGATCATTCTTTAATGCTGATCTAACCAGCAGAAGACACGAGCAGCGGTTTAAATCCCAGTTGTGCAAATGGGGTGCGTGAAAAAAAAAAAAAAAACTTAACATATGTTTGCTGCATGAACAGTCTGAGAGAAGTCTGAAAGAGCTGAGAAAAGATACAGAGGTATGTGCTCTGCAAAAATCACGTTGCTCAAACTGTATTGGCCAACATCCTCCAGAAAAGAGCAAATGCTATACATACAACAAATGCTGCAACAACTGTGGTAAACTAAACCACTTTGCGAGATGCTGCAGGTCAGCACCAACACAGCAAGTAGGTGCTAAAACAATACATCAGCCCAGGACCCAGCACAGATCGAATACATGAGCTGGATGCACAACCTGATGAAAATATGCAAGACACTTTCTTCTGTGACCCTGTTGAGCTCTCTAGTCAGAAGGGTGTAATTTTCACAACTCTGAAATTAAAAATGGAAATGGCCAACTGAAAGTCAAGGTTGATACAGGCGCCAAGTGCAATGTGATATCAAAATGGATGCTGAGAGGTTTGAATCACACCAACCCTACCAACATAGCAGAGAAAGTCAATTTGGTGGCTTATGGAGGAGAGACAATCGACACTGAGGGAACAACAGTGTTGCAGTGCGTCCGTGGAGAATTAAAATTTAATGTGGTGGATCGTAATGTAAAACCCCTTCTTGGCCTACAGGACAGCATCGCTATGGGACTTATACAACTGGGACCGGATGTACACATGCTGCATCATGAGGCACCAGAGGTACGTGAATACAAAGATCTATTCGATTTTGATGTTGTATATCACATGAGACTGGACAACACAGTGACCCCTGTAGTCTGTGCACCCTGTAGAATTCCAATAGCCATGAAAGAAACCGTAAAAGCAGAACTGAATCATATGACTGAGCTGGGTGTGATAACACCTGTAACTGAGGCAACGGAGTGGGTATCAGCCATGGTAGCTGCCCAAAAAAAGACGGGTCAGTGAGGATTTGCATAGACCCAGTTCATCTTAACAAAGCCCTCCTCAGACCACGGCACTCCCTAAAAACGATTGAACAGATCATTGCAGACATGCCTGGCGCTAAAGTGTTTACCTTTCTGGATGCTAAATGTGGATTCTGACAAATCCCCCTTGATGAAGCGTCATCCAAATTAACCACATTTATGTCCCCGTTTGGCTGTTACAGGTTCTTGAGGATGCCATATGGAATCTCAACAGGCAGTGAGGTCTTTCAGAGATCAATGGAGCAATTGTTTGCTGGAGAGCCTTGTGGAATTGTAGTGGACGACATCTACATCTGGGGCCGGACACAGGAGGAACACGATGATCGCTTGCGACAGGTACTGAACAAAATTCGTGCCATTAACATGAAACTCAACCCGGACAAATGCAAATTCAGAGTCAATTCGGTCCAGTATGTGGGTCACCTTCTGACTGCTGATGGTGTCAAACCTGACCCTGAAAACACTAAAGCAGTATGTGATATGCCAACACCTAAAGAAAAACAAGCTCTGCAGCAGTTGTTGGGAATGACAAATTACTTATCCAAATTCATTCCCCAGTACAGTGACATCACTGGTTCTTTAAGACAGTTGTTTCATCAGGATTTGGAGTGGTGCTGGCATGAGACTCATGACAAGGTAGTTCTCTCTGCAGACGCTTCCCAACACGGCCTTGGTGCAGTATGCTTACAGCGAGGGCGGCCTGTGGCATTTGCATCGCAGGCCCACTGAGTCCCGTTACGCCTAAATTGAAAAAGAAATGCTGGCACTTGTGTTTGCAACAAAAAAATTTCACCCTGTCACAGTAGAAACTGATCATCAGCCCTTGATAAAAATTTTAAAGAAGCCACTCCACACTGCCTCACCCTGCCTACAGGGAATAATGATGAAACTGCATCGATATAACCTGGATGTCATATACAAACGTGGTAAGGAGCTGTTTGTCGCTGATGCCTTGTCCCGGGCCCACCTCTCCACAACAGACCCACAACTCACTGATGACCTGCTGGAGGTCATGAAAGTCCAGGT
This sequence comes from Romanogobio albipinnatus, assembly GCA_023566225.1. Taxonomy (NCBI): domain Eukaryota; kingdom Metazoa; phylum Chordata; class Actinopteri; order Cypriniformes; family Gobionidae; genus Romanogobio; species Romanogobio albipinnatus. The sequence continues at coordinate 57,099,227 of CM042242.1, forward strand.
ACTATCCTCCCGTCGTGTAGATGAACTCAGGGCTACTGTGCAAAAAGATGTCACATGCCAACAGCTTTCTGACATGATTAGGAATGGCTGGCCAGCCACCGCAAAAGAACTTCAATATTTCTTGCGTCCCTTCTTTTCAATGAGAGACGAGCTGACCATTCAGGATGACTTGCTGCTCCGTGGGGAGAGATTGATTATCCCACCTGCACTGCAGAAGTTTTATGTAGGCCAGTTACATCAGGGTTATCCTGGAATTACAGCAACAAAGCGCAGGGCTAAGGAACTGATGTATTGGCCATCGATGTACACCGATATTGATGCTGAGATATCTTGTTGCGCAGCCTGCAATGCACTCAAACCTCATCAGACAAATGAGCCACTGCAGCTCCAGATCTTCCCTGGTCTTTCACGGCTGCTAACCTGTTTCATTGGCATGGAAAGACACATCTAGTTCTTGTGGATTCCTTCTCTGGCTGGTTTGAGATGGACTACCTTTCTGACATGAGAAGCATCACGGTTGTCGCAAATCTGAAAATACATTTTGCAGTACATGGTGTCCCGCACACTTTAATGACTGATAATGCTGCTCAGTTTGTGTGCAAGGATTTTGAAGACTTTGCATGCACATGGGACTTTAAAAAATATTTGCAGCAGCCCTCACTATCCCCAATCCAATGGACTGGCTGAGCGTGCAGTTAGATCTGCCAAACATCTCCTGGAAAAATGCTACCATGACCATACTGACATCCGTGCTGCACTTCTGCATGTTCGTAATCTTCCCTGAGATGGCTTACCATCCCCTGCACAACAAGGACCTTCCTTCCAGTGACCAAGGCAATGCTTCAGCCAGTCGTTCACACAAACATAAAGGACACCATCACAAAACAACGACTGAGGGGAAAAGACTATTATGACAGAAATGCCCATCAGCTCCCTGCACTGAACCCAGGGCAGACTGTCAGGATGCAGACAGCACATGGTTTTGACAGGTTAGCAACTGTGGTTTCCCTTGCCCAGCAACCAAGTGGTGACTAATACTGAGACACTTGCAACACCATCCAATACTTGGAGACCGGTGCTGCAACCGCTGTCCCCTAAATTGGATTGTTACACTGACACAGAGGACAAACATTCAGCGGTGACTCGTTCTGGAAGAGTCAGCCGTCCTAAACAATGTTACAAGGATTATATTATGACCTGATTGAAAGGTGCCATGCACTCTTTATTACCTCATAAATGGTAATATGGTTATGTTATGGGTCACACTTTATTTTGCCTTTTGCAATTTCATGTTATGTTATTTGTTATACTTAATTCTGTATTTGTTGCAATTTCATCTGGTCTTATACTAAAAGAGGGGGGATGTAGGGTTATGTAGTATGTTCCTTTAAGCACAGGACCTCCCCCTAAGACGTGAGACAGTGAGCACTGAAGGGGATAAACGCAGTGTACAGAGCAAGACGGTTTCTGTGTTTATCTCTTACTAAAAGATACATATAGTAATCCTAAATTTAAATTAAATTTAGTTTTTTTTAAATATATTACTAATTACTAGTTATATGTACATTTTCCCAACTGTTAAGTACACTTAATATGCATCAGGCATAACTTTGACCACCTTCCTAATATTGTGTTGGTCTCCCTTTTGCTGCCAAAACAGCCCTGACCCGTTGAGGCATGGACTCCACTAGACCCCTGAAGGTGTGTTATGGTATCTGGCACCAAGATGTTAGCAGCAGATCCTTTGTATCCTGTAAGTTGCGAGGTGGGGCCTCCATAGATCAGACTTGTTTGTTTAGCACATTTCACAGATGCCCGATTGGATTGAGATCTAGGGAATTTGGAGGCTAAGTCAACACCTCAAACTCATTGTTGTGCTCATCAAACCATTCCTGAACCATTTTTGCTATGTGGAAGGGCAAATTATCCTGATTAAAGGGGCCACAGCCACCAGGGAATAACGTTTCCATGAAAGGGTGTACATGGTCTGCAACAATGCTCAGGTAGGTGGTACTTGTCAGAGTAACATCCACATGGATGGCAGGACCCAAAGTTTCCCAGCAGAACATTTCCCAAAGCATCTTACTGTCTCCGCCAGCTTGCCTTCTTCCCATAGTGCATCCTGGTGCCATGTGTTCCCCAGGTAAGCAACGCACATGCAACATCCACGTGATGTAAAAGAAAACGTGATTTATCAAACCAGGCCACCTTCTTCCGTTGCTCCGTGGTCCAGTTCGGATGCTCACGTGCCCACTGTTGACGCTTTTGGTGGTGGACAGGGGTCAGCATGGGCACCCTGACTGGTCTGCGGCTATGCAGTCCCATACAGAACAAACTGTGATGCACTGTGTATTCTGACACCTTTCTATCAGAACCAGCATTACCTTCTTGAGCAATTTGAGCTACAGTAGCTCATCTGTTTGATCGGACCTCATGGGCCAGCCTTCACTCCCCACGGGCATCAATGAGCCTTGGCTGCCCATGAACCTGTCGCCAGGTCACCACTGTTGCCTCCTTGGACCACTTTTGATAGAAACTGACAACTGCAGACTGCCCCACAAGAGCTTCAGTTTTGGAGATGCTCTTACCCAGTCGTCTAGCCATTTCAATTTGGTGAGCTGTCAAAGTATCCGAACTCCAGAACTCACCTTCAGGGTGGCCTGATGAGGCCTACTACCTGATAGCAAGTTCAAACTGGCTGCTATGAACCCAGAACTTCTAGGGCCCATTCTCAGGATGGTCTGATAAGGCCAACTGGCTGACAAATAAAAACCCATACTGCTGGGGACTCGTCCTCAGGGAGGCCTGGTAGGGCCTATTAGCTGATAACAAGTCTTCAGGCCAATTTATACTTCTGTGTCGGACCTACGCCATATCCTCTACGGCGCAAGTTACGCATTGGTTTTAATTTATACTTCTGCGTTGTTGTCTGCGTCAATGTACAATTCCACATGCAGACCGCTAGGAGGCAGTGTCCACAGGCATGTTGATGGTAACCCACAGTATCAAGGCAAAAGCCGAAGTAGAAGCATGTTTACATTGACGGAGTATCAGCAGCCGTCATGGCGACAGATAGCGGCTTTTCTTGCAGCTTGAGTTGTTGTATGTAATACAAATTAAATATCTCTAGTCGATTAGTAGAGTTAAATAAGAGGCGATCTGGCGCTGGAATGCGTTTTTGAAATCAGGCAGAGTGCTCGTGGCACTGTTTTCAGTATCGGTGGCTCGTGCACAGACAAGCGCTTCAACCGATTGCTGTTGCGGAGACTATTCATTCCGTTGAAATCACAAAACGAAATGCACCCTAATGTGTCCCTGTTCTTGATATACAATCACTGATTAACATCTTTGGTTTTAATGAGAAATATACTATACACAGCGGATCTATGTATTTATTCACTAACATAAACAATCTCTGCACTACAAAATATTGTGTTATATAGCAGATGTAAGGATTAAACTATCATCCCATTTCTGGACACTCCTATCGCAGATTTTGTTTATTTATTTATTGACCTGACGGAGAGGTTCTGGCAGACCAATCATGGTGCTTGCTGTCCGCGTAGAATTGACGCGTTGTTACATTTTTGGAGAGGTGCGCGTCAGGGTACGTCATAGGGTACGCGCGCATCACACAGCCTGCGGCGTAGCTACGGCGTACACTCGACGCAGAAGTATAAATTGGCCTTTCTGCTACTAAAACACAGACATCGTTGGGAAGCATGCCATATCAACACATATGTAGGGGCCGCCCACCGGAGGCCTCTCAGGGCTAGCTACCTGGTTTCAGCTGCTATGCATGTCCCCCCCAAGCATCGGGACTCTCTTACAAGGAGGCCTGCTGAGGCCTACTACCTGTCCTAGAGTCTACTGCCCAGACTGCCCAAGCCAACTGCTCGCTGTCAGCTGGCTTTAACAAGCCCTCCAGGGGGCCAGTCTGTCAAAGAGGCCTACTGAGGCCTACTGAATGACAGTACAGTCTCACTGGCATTGCCTTCAAACCTTGGTACCTAACTACATTGCCAATGGCAGTGTACTCAGCAAAACCGCACTGAACCCTTTTTTAGCAAGGGTAGAACAACTTACTCCACCCTGCCTAATGGAGGCCCAGAATTTAGTGGCCTACCATTTGTGTGCATGGGCATCAGCTCATGGCAATGCTCTGGCTTCAAGGGAGCGTACTACCAAACCGGTATAAAATAAAGAAGTGCTGCTCAACCCGAACCATAAGGGTGGAAGCAAAATGATACAGAGTACTCAAATCACTGCATGAAAAGTGAGATTTTCGACCCCATAAACGCCTGTATACTCCCGGAAATCTCCCTAATTTTCGGCAGTTTTCGACAATTTACAGGCAGCGAACGTCACGTTCGTCTGTGCCACAAATTGTCGTAAACGAACCATGACGTAGGTGGAGAGCCCCCCGCTGAGAGACCGCGCGGAGGTACGACGGCTCTAATTAGCATATGAATAGCAGCGAAACCAGAGAGTCAACGGCCAGACTTGAATTTACTCACTCACTATTGGCTGAAGTCACTACATTTAAAAAAAGAAAAATCCCTCGTGATTGGTTGGCAGATCACTGCAAACCAATCATTATTGGTCCCCCTGGCTCATTATAAATGTAAACCCCAATAATATTAATAAATATATAATTTATGTTGTAATAATTTGTTTTATATTAATGTTATTGTGCTATGAAGTATTCATACCATCAAGGAATATATGGGAAAATTATACGGACCGTGCCGTTTATTCAAAGAAAGAGCATTTATAAGCATACAGCTGTTCATTCAAAGAAAGGGCTTCATTTATAAAACACAGCTGTTTATTCAAAGAAAGAGCTTTATTGTTAAACACACAACTATGTACAGTGCAGCAGTAATGTAATGTAATGTAAAGTTCGGCGTGCTCCAGGCTGCGAGAGCGGTGGCCGCACAATCCATCCAGAAACCCCGTCAACAATGCGTCTTCCTCGTCAAACATGAGTTCAATGGTCGCGGACTTCCACATGTCCACCTCATCCAGCACACTCTCGCTTCCAGCAACTGTAATACAATCCATAAAGACAATAAGCAACCTGAAAAATACTCACATTGACAAAAAACGGATCTAATATAATAAATCTTACCCTTTTTCTTCCTGATCGACTCGGAGCTAAACTTCGCAGTTTCCGCCTGCTATGTAAGTTCAGGTTGTTTGTATCTGAAACTGCGGCGTGTCGATTCATAATACGTCTTACAGGCAGCTGGAAAACAATTACATGAGACTGGTATTAATAAAAACAGTCACGGTAAAATTAAACTAGGAATGAGAAACACATTAGAAGTTACTTACACACAATTTCGTCGTGATCAGCGGTTAAATCTGGACTCTTGGAAATCGCTCCAAGCAGATAAGAGCTCACGGCTTCGTTATGAGGCGAGGATAGTCTGTGTAAACAAAATGTGCAGTTTTAAGCTCGGATCTATTAACGCACCCATTTCCTTATACAGCTGAATAAAAGCATATTCTTTAAATCGTAACGTTACATTACCCATGCTCTGGTTCATAGCGCCTGCAGTTTGCCTCAGAGTTGTGAAGACGAAGACAGCCTCCTGAAAATTAGTCGAAAAAGTTGGTCGCGTCCAGGAGTTGAAGACGGCGTCCTGTCATTGTTAATCACGAAAAAGGAAAGCAGCAAAAAAAAAAGGTTTAAAGCTCGTCTTCTACGCGTCATCGCCATGACCTCGACCTCACACGTCATTGGACTAGGGCTCTACTATGGAACGCGCCCGGGGCCAAATCTCTTTATACGAAACGCGTGACTTATGACTGTTTCAACACGCACTGTTTGTCCGCGTCAACGCAGCAATTTTTTACGTGTTTCTTTTGTATGTGTAGACACGCACATTCTGGTCGTGTAACAGGCATACACACACAGTCGACGCACAGTTTTAACATGTTAAGAAGACACATTTGAACGTGTTTCTTAACGCGCACATTCTGTACATGTCGAAGTGTAATATATATATATTTTTTTTAAAGCAGACTTACCTTTAGATGTAGCCTAGGCTACATACATATTAATATAAGATATTAATTAATTGCTTAACTGACTACTGTGCTAGAGTAAAGTAGCCTAATGTTACAATGTATATTAAGTAAATGCTTAATATTATACAATTATTATAATTTATCTATATGGGTTATTGTTTGTTTTTTAAAGTTAAGCTATATATAATTTCTAAAAGTATATATAGGCTAATTTACACAGCACATATTTATAACTGAAAACACACACACACACACACACACACACACACAACTTTATTCACTTTCCCATAATAATGTTTTTGTAATTTGGTGTTTAGTTTGTTTATACTGTTCTGTCTCTGTTTTGTTTCCAGGAACATCTGATGAGTGCTATAATAAAATGACTTCATTATATTTAAAATATGTTTTGATATACATTTTATTTATATTATTAATATTTTATTTACCCATAAACGTGTCTTTAGGAAGCCATAAGTTATAGAGACAAGAATAACTTTTGCCATTTAAATGCCACATTAATTTACTGAGGACCCATACAGCCAATGATCATGTGTGAAAACACTTATACATAAATTGATCACTTAGAAATCTTAGAAATCAAAACTAAGGTTTGAGAAAGAAAGAAAATGCATACAACAAAATATATTGTTTCATAGCAGCTTCAGTAACAAGTTCAAAACAAATTCTGCTGTAAACCGGCTCTAACAAGCCAATATAGTGTCAATATTCAGCTCAAGTGACTTCAGTGTTGATTCAGTTCAGCTGATTTCAGTTCAACTGATTTCAGTTCAACTGTAAATTCCTCAGTTGTGCATATTTGTGTGTAGTTAGATATATGCAAAAACAACATTTTTGGAAGAGTTAAAATAGTTTTGCACAAAGTGTTGCTTTTGCAAGTGATGTCTGATGTTTTGCATTTTGTGTGTTTTGTGTGTAGAGTTACAAGAAATGGAGCCATATTTTCAGAAATTGTGTGTAAGCAATTAGATAAAACTGTAAATGAATCCAGTTTATTTTAGTTCAGGACTCATAGTCCAGGTGTTAGTAATCTGTGCTTAATCTTTGTTCCAGGCAACAATTTTTTAACTCGCGATTTACTAGATTAGGCCTACTCTTGGCATAATTTAAACCCTGTCCAGGAAACCACCTCTTGAAAATCTGCATTGATAATTCATAAAATGTGGTGTGAGCTCAATTTAAATGACAATTACAGAAAAACACAATCTGACTTAACTATAAACACACAAACTTGTACTTTTCACATTTATGATTAATAGCCATTTAAAAAATCATTCACAGTGCAGGGTGGAAAAAATAATTTTGGTATGTAAACTGTATGCTTTACTTGATTTATTTGTGTGCTTTGGTTCATTGTCTTGTTGCATCACATAACCTCTCTAAAGGTTGAAGACATGAACTGCTGTCCTGTATATATTTTTTTTACATAACATTGGTTATTGCTAATGACATACAGAGTAATTAATCTACACTGTGAGCCCGGACAAGTTGAATCTACTTAAAAAATTGGAGAAAACTGGTTGCCCTAAAAATTTAGTAATGTGAACTAAAACGAGTACATTTAACTTAAATTTAAGTTAACATTTTAACTTAAACTTTAAACTTGTTTTAGTTGAAAAAAAAATTCTGAACCTAGATAAAACTCCCCCTGCTGCTACTCTGATTTGCATTTGTGTAGCTCACAGCATGTTCATTTACATGATAAAGCCTCCCCTAGAATTAAGGGGAGGGGGGGTCATGGGGGGACAACTGCCAAGCAAGGCCCACGTCAATTTCCGTCAATTTACGGCAGTTTTCGGAGTTGCCTGCAAATTGCCGTGCACAGTCGTAAACCTGAAGTTTCACGGCAATCTACAGTGCCACATACTGACGAAAATCCCACTTTTCATGCAGTGAATATTACCTGCTTTATCAGGGGAGTACTACCACATAACCCTGATATACACAGGGTCAAGGCCTGCCAGTTTAGCCTAGTGACCTATGTCCATGAAGCTCTGGGGTCAAGCATAACTCTCTTCTCACGTCTATTCGTGTATAAGCGAAAGACGGCCTAACCCTGCCCCACAACCATTTGCTAAGCCACTATCAAATTCTGCCTCTGCACCTAACTGCATTACTCATATCACCCCAAAATGCAGAAAAAAGGGGGCGGCCTTGGCTCGGGATGCTAAAGACCTACATTCACATAGTGAAGGGCCCGGGGCAATAATAGACTGTGGGCTGGACACAAGATCTGACTGAAGCTCAAGCACTAGTCTACACACTCCAACATACTTAAAATAGAGAGGAGATGAACTACTTTACCCTAAGGTGGCTATCCAGTCCCAAAAAGGCCTAAAACTAGAGAATAACTAAGCGGCAGCATCAGTCCTATTTTAGTCTAGGAGAACGCCCACTCGCCTAGCATTGCGCTCCATATCAATAGAAATGAGCGGTGGCCTCAAAGCTACTCACACTTTCGAAAGGGAACTTAGTGTATATAGTTGCCATGTCAACACTATATCGATTAAAAAAATGCTCCAAAATTAAAAAAATCTTTGGAAGATATCACTGAACATTTATTTAACCATAGCAAAAGTAAATTTCTTACTTAAGTTCATTTTTCATCTCCATTTTTGTGTGTATTTAAAATGAGACAAATCTGATATTATTCTACCAGCAACAGACACTAAATCCCACTTTAAATCCCAGTTGCGCAGATGGGGCATGTTGTAACACTGCGTTACAATGTGCCCCTACTAGAACTATGCAATTCTATTCTAAATGTTTATCAATTCTACCAGAAAGACTCAGAGATAGGATGATGAATGAAGCATACATTTATTAACAGCCCAGCAAGCATAATAAAGTTTTGGCATAGGCCCCGTCCATAGTTAGTAATCCGAGGGTAGCGGATCAGCATATCCCTGCCTGAAGATGAAGGCAGGGGCGCAGCCGACCCCCCTTTAGAGGTATGGACGGAACCATCCTGGTGGTGGTGGGGAGGGTGGAGGTTGTTGTCGCATCGGCATCTGCGAACTCAAACATGTGTAAGTACAACCTTTATACAGAAAATATGAAGACGTGATTGGATAGAGATGAAATTAACAAGTGACGAAGTGATTAAGTCTTCCTGGCAGAACTTAAGCTGAAGCTTCCATTTCTACCAGAAAGACTCAGAGATAGGATGATGAATGAAGCATACATTTATTAACAGCCCAGCAAGCATAATAAAGTTTTGGCATAGGCCCCGTCCATAGTTAGTAATCCGAGGGTAGCGGATCAGCATATCCCTGCCTGAAGATGAAGGCAGGGGCGCAGCCGACCCCCAAAAGTAGGTGGATTGTAGATCCACCGGACGGGGCCAGCCTTCCCCCAAAATGGTAGATGAGAAGAATGAGTGCCGGACGTGATCCTGAGGTTCCTGAAAGATAGGAAAAATAGGGGTTACCATGACTGTTTAATGAAATTGGTCTTATATAGCCAGATATAGACTGATCCTTGATAGGCCAGCAGATATAGCCACATAAGGCCGACATAGACAAGCCTCGATAGGCTGACAGATAAGCCACGTTAGGCCGACATAGACCGGACAGATATGGTCACGTTAGGCCAGACATAGACAGGCCTCGATAGGCCGACAGATATAGCCACGTTAGGCCAGACATAGACAGGCCTCGATAGGCCGACAGATATAGCCACGTTAGGCCAGACATAGACCGACAGATATAGCCACGTTAGGCCAGACACAGACAGGCCTCGATAGACCGGACAGATATAGCCACGTTAGGCCAGACACAGACAGGCCTCGATAGACCGACAGATATAGCCACGTTAGGCCAGACACAGACAGGCCTCGATAGACCGACAGATATAACCACGTTAGGCCAGACACAGACAGGCCTCGATAGACCGACAGATATAGCCACGTTAGGCCAGACACAGACAGGCCTCGATAGACCGGACAGATATAGCCACGTTAGGCCAGACACAGACAGGCCTCGATAGACCGACAGATATAGCCACGTTAGGCCAGACACAGACAGGCCTCGATAGACCGGACAGATATAGCCACGTTAGGCCAGACACAGACAGGCCTCGATAGACCGACAGATATAGCCACGTTAGGCCAGACACAGACAGGCCTCGATAGACCGACAGATATAGCCACGTTAGGCCAGACACAGACAGGCCTCGATAGACCGACAGATATAGCCACGTTAGGCCAGACACAGACAGGCCTCGATAGACCGACAGATATAGCCACGTTAGGCCAGACACAGACAGGCCTCGATAGACCGACAGATATAGCCACGTTAGGCCAGACACAGACAGGCCTCGATAGACCGACAGATATAGCCACGTTAGGCCAGACACAGACAGGCCTCGATAGACCGACAGATATAGCCACGTTAGGCCAGACACAGACAGGCCTCGATAGGCCGACAGATATAGCCACGTTAGGCCAGACACAGACAGGCCTCGATAGACCGACAGATATAGCCACGTTAGGCCAGACGTAGACAGGCCTCGATAGACCGACAGATATAGCCACGTTAGGCCAGACACAGACAGGCCTCGATAGGCCGACAGATATAGCCACGTTAGGCCAGACACAGACAGGCCTCGATAGACCGACAGATATAGCCACGTTAGGCCAGACGTAGACAGGCCTCGATAGACCGACAGATATAGCCACGTTAGGCCAGACACAGACAGGCCTCGATAGACCGACAGATATAGCCACGTTAGGCCAGACACAGACAGGCCTCGATAGACCGACAGATATAGCCACGTTAGGCCAGACACAGACAGGCCTCGATAGACCGACAGATATAGCCACGTTAGGCCAGACACAGACAGGCCTCGATAGACCGACAGATATAGCCACGTTAGGCCAGACGTAGACAGGCCTCGATAGACCGACAGATATAGCCACGTTAGGCCAGACACAGACAGGCCTCGATAGACCGACAGATATAGCCACGTTAGGCCAGACGTAGACAGGCCTCGATAGACCGACAGATATAGCCACGTTAGGCCAGACACAGACAGGCCTCGATAGGCCGACAGATATAGCCACGTTAGGCCAGACACAGACAGGCCTCGATAGACCGACAGATATAGCCACGTTAGGCCAGACGTAGACAGGCCTCGATAGACCGACAGATATAGCCACGTTAGGCCAGACACAGACAGGCCTCGATAGACCGACAGATATAGCCACGTTAGGCCAGACGTAGACAGGCCTCGATAGACCGACAGATATAGCCACGTTAGGCCAGACACAGACAGGCCTCGATAGGCCGACAGATATAGCCACGTTAGGCCAGACGTAGACAGGCCTCGATAGACCGACAGATATAGCCACGTTAGGCCAGACATAGACAGGCCTCGATAGGCCAACAGATATAGCCACGTTAGGCCAGACGTAGACAGGCCTCGATAGGCCGACAGATATAGCCACGTTAGGCCAGACATAGACAGGCCTCGATAGGCCGACAGATATAGCCACGTTAGGCCAGACGTAGACAGGCCTCGATAGACCGACAGATATAGCCACGTTAGGCCAGACATAGACAGGCCTCGATAGGCCAACAGATATAGCCACGTTAGGCCAGACGTAGACAGGCCTCGATAGGCCGACAGATATAGCCACGTTAGGCCAGACATAGACACCACCACCAGTAGTTGCATAGGAATTTACCTTATGGTTACTGTAGAGCTTGCTGGGCTTGAAGAATGGTTTTTAGAATCGGGTCTTTTGTATGATTCAAAGGCCGAGGACCATCTACCCAAACTTTGATGGCCGGCATGGGGATTCCTCGTTCAGCTGCTGTAGTAGCTGCCCCGATTCTGAATGAGTGGCCGGTGTAGAGAAAAGGGGATAGACTGCAGCTTTAACCGGCAGTTTAACTGAGTTCTGAACCAGCCTTTTGAAAGAGGTGCACCGTTAGGCAAGATATAGAGAGGGGCATAATAAGAAGGTTTAGGGTGTTTTTTTTTTTTTAGAATTTGACCATAGATGAACCATAGAATTAGGATCTGAGGATAATCCGCCTGGACGCATAAACCGTAGAAAGCAACTAGAAACACTGCTTCTAGCAAAATATTGATGTAAAAGGAAAGAGACCGTTGCGGACGGAACTGATGAACCTATGCCGCTACGGGAGAGTAATGAGCAGACGTTTATCTATTGTTTACTAGAGGATTTAGCGAAGCCCATCTTGACCATCATGGCATCCCGCATACTTAATAGAGGAGACCTTGGTAGAGGATGCCAACTCCACGCATTGAACTATGTTCGTAGCAACACTGACCTGGAAAAAAAAATAATAATAAAAAATGTCCCATGCACATGTGAGATGGAGCACATATTTCTTTCCATCTGCAATTAGGGGGATTCTAAACCCTTGCGTAACTCCCGCTCACGTCTTGATAGAACACCATCTAACCGTCAACCTGCTAAGAGAGCCCCTAAAGAAAATAAACCAGACCGCATGACAGACATAACATGGGCATGTGATTGAGAACATCTGACGAGGCCCTTGCAAAAGGATAAGAATGTTTTATATGTTTAAGCTTTACTAACTAATAAAACCATAGCTAGCTATATAGGACCCGGCACGGCTACTGAACCTATGAAAAAATTCATCATTTGATAACCTAAGCCAGGATAATACTGTGTGTTTGTGGCCACATTTGGCAGTATGAGACGATATCACAATCCTAAAAATTCTTTTGACCCTGGAATAACATCAGAAGTCTATAATAGTTAGTTTGACGTACTCACCAACGCCATGATAAAATTTTGGCCTGAATAATTTCACGAAGGTGAATGGTTGATGTAAAACTCCGGACAAGTCCTCGTGGATCTGATTAACGTACCTGGCATTAAGCACTGAAATCCCACAGTGTGACATCAGATCACAGTCTGAAAAGCAACGAATCACAAAGATTATGAGCGCACTGTGTGCCAGCTTAGCGAAGAGAAAAGCTCACTGCGAGAGAGCTCGTCATTTGCGGTGCACCCGGAAATCAACACTCATGTGCAGACTGAGTCAACAGTCAACGCTATATTTACTCCCCTGTATATTGTGTTAGACTCAATAACTGAAAATGTTGGCGTTAATAGTGCAGTGTAGCCGATTACAGACATGTCTTCCTGTGGCTCGAACAGTAGAGCACGGCCCCAGCAACGCCGAGCCCCGGGCCCGGCCCCCAGGAAAAGCAAGACCGGACAGAACACCAAACGTGCACCCCGAACTCAATGCAAGTCGCCCGGACAAAGCGTCTGCCAAATGCACAATGCGATGTAAGGTCTGTTGAGCGCTTGGATGCAGTGACGAATTGGAGGAGTTAACATGACGATGCACGCGATCACGTTTGAATGATTCGCGCTTATCCGCTGGCCAATTCTGCCTTCTAGTACATACATTTGACCAACGAAGAATAGAGCATGCAATAGATCATGATTCGGTGTAGATTGACCGCAGCAGTTTCCACTAGTGTAGGAGTTTATCTGAACTAAAGCACTTCCGACGGATTCGTGCATAAATAAAGGGAGCACACTCTGCTCACTTACTGTTTTCATAAGATTTGAATAAGTGTTCCCGTGCTGCGATTTAGATGCAATCTTTATGTAATACGGGTCGATTGAGTACGGAAATATATTAGTGCTGCAGTCGAATATCAAAACTTGTTTAGTATGCAAACCTTACCTGACCTATGGTACTGTGAGTACAAACGAGATACACGTTTGTTTTATGCTAGTTGCAGCCATAGCGTCCTAGCACGGAAGACCAAGTGAACCGTAATACTAAATTCTAAAGTTACTAAAATAGAAGAGGTATACAGATATCAGCTGAATAAAACACGAGTAATTACTGGAGTTAAGCGAAAACAAAGCATCAATTACTATACATAACATGTTATTTCAATTGACTAATATATAATATAGCGCATATTTATAATGCAATAAGACACCTTTATGGAACACAGAACGCTACAGTACTTCCTCATCAGAAAGGAAGCCATGTCAAATCACGAAGGGAAACCATTTCAGCACTGGGTGCCCCGTATGTTTGAGCAGATAATGTACTCTGCTGAATGACGGCCCAAAAACGCTTTTAAACTTAAAACTATGTTGTGTCAGTTTGAATTGCATGTTGTATGTGACAAACACACAGTGCTGCAAAAGAATAACACCATTGAATGAGAACGGATCAAAGCACTGATGTCGGTGCTGTAGCCTACTTAAAAACTATGCTGAGCAAATTAGCATATTTAATTCAATTGTATTGATTAATAACACAGAACCCATTGCGATTCCAGCTTAACTCTGTTAATCATGAGCCCCGATTAACTGGGTGCATGTTGCTTAAACTCATGTTGATTCCTTGCGTTCATAGGGAGAGTGATAGAGGCTAATATGCTGTGCCATCTGATTTGTTCCAGCTTTTCTAAACAATTTGCCATCAATACAGGCCGTTGTCATGCGAATCATTTACAGCACTATGGATACGACACAAGTGAGCCACAACGAGCGATCACGTTGCACGAGCAGACCGGCAGACACCTGTGCGCGTCTCATATGATGCTTGTGTCTGCACTCACTGTACGGACCTGCTTGCGACGAAATTGAGAAAGAGTACAATACTACACCCAATAGCCGTCGGAATGTATAATCATATACATATCACTGTGGTAAATGCTGATGTAGAGATGACGCCAGGATGGTGATGAAGATCACAGCCGTGTCTTTGATAACATGCCCAATAGTCCTCCGTGGAAGTGATTGTTCTGAATCTGAACGCGAGATTGCTCTCGTTAGTGAAGGTACTCGTGTCTGTTGCCGCGACGGCCCGGTGATTAGAAGGATAGCTGACGTGGACTTAGGACGCCACTGTGTGCATATTATTAACTTTATAATAGGACCAGCGATCGACCGCTACGGAACATCCAGAACGTTAACTGAATCGTCGCTTCAGATCTGCGTAATCGCCGCTTCAGATCTGCGTAATCGTCGCTTCAGTATCTGCCTTGTTGTCGCATCGGCATCTGCGAACTCAAACATGTGTAAGTACAACCTTTATACAGAAAATATGAAGACGTGATTGGATAGAGATGAAATTAACAAGTGACGAAGTGATTAAGTCTTCCTGGCAGAACTTAAGCTGAAGCTTCCATTTCTATTGAGAAACCATAAAATAAAGAGGTGAATAAAGACTTGAGTCAGTGTTCAGAAATTATTTATTATTATTGTTTTGAACTGTCCTGTATAGCTGTGTTTTTGCAGTGTTTAGTGTCAAACTCAAAAATGTGTTTATTTTGAATTATTAAAGAATGCCATTATTTTATTTGAAAAAGTTAATAATTGTATTTTGTTTACAACAAAACAAATTTTGTTATTATATCAGATAACATTTTAAGCTGTCATTTGGTCATGTTACAATGTACCCCACATATGGGGCATGTTGTCATATTTCACTTCCATTCTTTCAGGGTAAATCAAGAAAAAATTATAAACTGTATTAATGAAGCAAAACCACATAATTGTACTAGACGTGAAATTAATGTGGGACAAAAATAAATACTCTGAACCCTAAGTGGCTTTACACAAACTGAGAAAGTCAAAAAGCGTTAGGTTGTGCCCCGCTCTCCCCTACACAATTTGTGTGAGCATTTTAAGTACATTATGGAAGTGTACTAAGTGCACTGAAATAAAGTGTATTTTAGTGCACTTTTTTTTCACCTGGGTATTCAGAACATAAAACATTACCACGGACATCACTTGAAAATTCCACATCCTTAACATGCTCTTCTTAAATTGAAATTAGCTCATTAATTACTTGAGCATTATCAGGACTACTGGAAAGTTTTTCACAGACAATTTGAGATAATCATGCAGTACTGTTTAACCAATTGTTTTTAAGCTCTTTTTGCAGAAATGTTAAAGCTTTTATTCTCTGATATATTATGAAATAATAAACAATCAACTGTAATGGTTTGGTTAAAGTTGGAAAATTTCTTTAAAAAATTTAACACTTTAAAACAATGGATTCTATTGTAAAAATGAGGAAGAAAATATGAGGGAAGATTTTACAGATCAGACCAAAGGGCCAATAAGGATACAAAATCAACACTCTGCCTCAATTTTATGTGATCAGACAGATTGTGACTCTGAGCATAAATCAGATTAGGCAGGTCCTGTTTCTCCCCCTCTCTGTACTCTCATTAGATGCTAAAGCATTCATGTCATCTCTAGTTTAAGGGCCATTATTTACACTTGACAGAGTGCCTATCTCAAAATCCTCAGGCCACATAACACCGCTATCAAGCAAAATGGCTAACAGCAGATTTACTAATCATCTAAGGGCACTTGACTTGAAATGTAATATACAGTAGCCCACTGATAGCACTGTTTATTTGTCCACGCTGTCTGTGTTGTTTTAGTGCCCAGTTCACTAATATAATTGTTGCATTTCCTTATATTTTGCAAAATATTTGACAATTGTATGTCACACCATATTAGCGTCTGTGGTCTTAATATAACTTGTAGATTTGATTTTAATATAAATTGATAAATACAATATATTAATATTTCCGAAATACCTATCAAAATAGTATCCTTCCTTTTAGAAAAGACTTAGAAATTGGTTTGTGGCAAATATGTCTGTGGTGTTACTGTCTTTCTTAACACCACAGACAGACAAAGCAGACACACAAACAAATATTATCCATGTTTAAATACGGAAGGCCGGAAGCTAGATATTTTACTTTATAACGTGTTAAATATGGATATTTTTCTTACAAAAAAACCCATTGATTCACTTCAGAAAGCCTTTATTAACCCCCCGGAGCCGTGTGGAGTACTTCTATAATAAATGGATACACTTTTTTGGGCTTCAAATTTTGGGCTGCAATTCACTGCCATCCTAAAGCTTGGAAGAGCCTGGACATTTTTTTTTATATAACTCTGATTGTATTGTAAGAAGATTGTCATATACACCTAGGACAGCTTGAGGGTGAGTAAATTATGGGATAATTTTCATTTTTGGGTGAACTATCCGTTTAACTGCAGCCTGATTAGTGAATTTTTTTATGCAAAAGTAGCACAGCTATTTAGTGAATTCATCCATGAATATTAATCATAAATTTGGGCGTTGATGTTAAAAGAGAAAAATGAATGCACATTGTTCACATTATGTACATAGATGGAGAGGCAGAAGCCTAAAAGCAAAGTGGGGTTCTAATATCTGTCTGTGGGAGTGTTCTTTCTGTTCTTGGTGTTAATTTGGTGTGATCCCCATCCCATCGGCCTTTATTGTGCTTTGATCCAGAAAGCCAAGCAGTTCAACAACTCCCCCCTTCTCTCTCATACACATTTCCCCTTTCCTTTTGAGGGCATCAGGTGGTGTCAGAACTCATCAGGCTGAAGGCATCACCAGTCCCAAGTGCAGTTCATCTGATTGTCACATCTACAGGAGACACACATCATCCTAGCAATGGAAGTGGTAGAGAGATTTAGAGACGGAGAGGGAAAGCTTGTACAGGGTTGTGACCTGTGTACTACTAACAGACAATGATTTATCTACCCTGATGCCCCATTCCAAAATGATTTGGAAGTGACTGAAGTGTTGCAAGATGCTTTCAATGGTTTACTGCTTTAATCCAGTTACTACATCAAACTACTAAATTTTCATGACACATTCTTTAAATGTAAATGAACTTGGCTAATAATCTACAGCTTCGAAGACAAGGAGACAAGAATGGCAGACAGACATGTTTTCCTTGAAGGGGAATTCAAATTTACAGTTTCTGTGCTGCTTTAGCAATGACATAGCCATCAATGTTAACTTGAAACATTACAAAGGATTTCATCAGCCGAGACAAAGCAGCTTCAATGTCAGGTATCTAGGTTATTTGGGGGAATGTAAAAGATTCCACTAGGAAGTATGTGTAATTTGAGACCATACCCAGATAGCAGACCAACACAGAATCATCGTTGAATCAACGTTAATGCATTAATACAATTATCACTGAAACAATGTTGATATTTAACATTGATTTTTCATAAGGTTTGCACCTTGAAATAATGTTATTTCAACTATGAAAAATAGATCAAGATGGGCTTAAAATCAATATTTTTTCAACTTAAATTAAATCACTTATTTAACACTGAATCAACATAGAAACACTATAAAATCAATCTTGCTTTATGTACAGCAGGATTCTATGCTAGTTAAGTTTCATGAATGGCTGAAATTGATATGATTTTGTATCAAAAAGTCACTCAAAGTAAACAACATCCTTCAGTTTACATGCAAATGTATTTATTTATGCCCAAGCAGTTTCAACAGGAAATCTCACATTGACTTAAAACAATTACATCAGAATTTATAACACAAGTGAAAAACATGACAACCTGCATCTGAAAAACGTCTCTGTTACGTATGTAACCCTAGTTCCCTGAGAACAGGGAATGAGACGCTCCGTCAGAAAGACGCTACGGGGAACGACTCCAGCGTGACAGGTGTCTGAGCTACTATCGAATCACGGCAATCCTATTGACCGGCGACAGCCTATGATGTCATCAAGGTGCGACCAGGAAGTATATAAGGGCGCCTTGCAAACATGACAACGCTTCTTCGTCTGAAGGGACTGTTTGGCAGGCAGGCCCCGAGGCATGGCAATGAGACGCAATGTAACCGAGATGTTCCCTTTCGAAAGGGAAATCGCGCTGCGTCAGAAAGAAGCTACGGGGAACGGTATACCCACGCTGCCATGCCGAGGGGAGTGCATGCCTACTGGCAGTGACAACTGTCAGGACAAGCAAATTCCATTGAAATGCCTGAACCACTCCCCCTCTGGTCACACAACGCTGTCAGTGACAGCATTCCCTACGGTCATAGCCCAAGCTATAAACCTGAGTAGGAAGCTTCGAACACTTAGAGAAGTCCTACCCAGGCCACTCAAAGGCCTGGATCCAACCCATTCAAAAGAAAGGGGCTCCTTTAACCCTTTAGGCGCCAGAGGTTTTTTCCTAAAACGTTTGATTTTGACATCTTAATTTCAAAAGGCTATATCTTAACAGTGATAAAAGATAGAGACTTTCTGTAAATTAGAGAAATATTAAGGATGACCCAAAGTTTATGTAGGGATTACATTGTCCCATCTAATTTGCATATTATGACGTCATATGGTGGTGTCACCTTGGATTATAGAATTTTCATGAAAAGTCACATGTTTAAATGATAAAATGCAACACTTCTTTCCCCCAAAAATGTCACTCACCTTCTGTATGCTATATTGCACAATACTGAATGCTCAGGTAAATAGTAAACAAACTGTGTAAATCGTTACTAATAAATGGTAGAAACAAACCGAATGCATGTAACGGTTGGCCTTTTGCTGTAGAGACTTTCCATTTACTACATACAGTAGGCTCTCTGATTCCATGTATGGGGCACATATATATTATTCATATGACACACAAACACAAGTAGACAAGACCTATTTAGTTCAAAAGATCACTCGCCACGGCAAGGCAGAGATCATGAGTGAGATGACGAGACAAGACGAGAGACAGACGCACGCGCGCCCACCGAGTGCACAGTTCGGACTACTGTTTTTGTCATTGTGACTCCACACCCTGCCTCCACGTTGCCCACTAACTGTATTTGCAATACACGAGCCGCGGGCAATACACAAGCCGCGGGAATGAGACAACCGCTGCCAGTGTGAATGCAAAACGGCCACGCGCAGCTCGCGCTCTCCATCCGCACCACTGCCTGGCCAACGCAAAAACGCGTGCGGTGTGAAGCCGGTGTAACACGCTTGCTAACTTCACAATGAACACTCCGACCCCGCGAAACACCACTGTGTTCCCACCACTGACATTGGGCAAATGACCATCTACATTGGGCAAAGGATTCACCGTTTGTGCTTGGTGTAGGGCTAAACTTTCAGTTTCAGAATCACCGTCATCAGATATTCCCCTTCAGAATCAGGGTCCGCGAATAGAAGACCCAACACTTCATTGCGGGTAAGCTTTATTGATGCCATTAGAAAATAATAATAATCTAATGCAAATACTCGCTGACGTTGACAATATTGCTCTGATAAAATGGCTCACTTTGCACACCAGCTCCGCGTTTGTTCGCACAGATTCAATGCGCTCTTGCTCGAAGATTTTGTATAGAAGCATGATGTTTTTTTGAGTCAGGGATGAAGTATGACATGTCTGACATCTAGTGGAGGGGAGGTCAAACGAAATTTGACACCCTATTTGACAAAATCGGCCGTTTTATTCAGTGCCGCATCTTGTCGAGTAAACTCGACCGTGGCGCCTAGAGGGTTAAGGGAATGTGGCTAGGGGGCCCTAGGGCACCCCAGCCAGCCACTAACACCACCAGGGAGGCCTAGCTTGGTGCCGTTTCCGAAGGGCACTTCAGCCGGGCCATCCTTGTCTGTTCGAGAACAGAGCCTCTGGACACTCGCCTCCTGGAGAGGCATCCAGCCCAAGGTACTGCAAACTGGCAGTGTCTTCCTCAGACCGGATCTCAGAGACGGGCATCCTGGAGAGCGGTACTCAGCATAGAGCTTTCCACCCTTGCCAGCGAGGGGAGTTAATCTGCTCGATCCTAGGATCTACTGAGCTATTATTAACTAGAAACACTCAGGAGGCCAGACTGGCCTACAAGCTGATCTAATTGGGAGGCCTCACTAGGGGCCTACGACCATCTAATCAGGCCCAGGCAGCTTCGGGCTCACAGATGACCCTCAAAGAAAGGGGAGCTTAAAAGGGGCTGCCCGGTAGGTAAACCAGGTTGTAGACTAAAATCCCTCACTTGGGGACCAAGTAGCAGAAGGGACTTCAGTCGCGCTAGGGTAAGACCGTACTCAGATGCTGCCGGCTAAGGGCCAGATCACTGAAAGCAGGTCCCCACTAGCTGTCAGTGTCATGCCAGTTAACAGTTCCCAAACTGAGAACCAAACCCCTTAGGGAGGCCTAGTGAGGCCCATTATATGATAGCAGTATATGCCAAATGCCAGAGAATCGAAACTCAGAAACTCGCCTAAAGGGAGGCCTGGTGAGGCCTACTACCTGATAGCAGCCGAAGCCAACTGTCAAAGTAGCTGGAAAATGTAAACTCGTTTTCTCAGGGAAGCCTAGTGAAGGCCTAATACCTGATAGCAAGCCTTTAGGGAGGCCTGGAGAGGCCAACTACCTGATAGAAAGCTATGCTAGCTACCCAAGCATCTTGACTCGGGATCTCACATTCAGGGAGGCCTAGTGAGGCCTACTACCTGATAGCAAGCTATGCTAGCTACCCGAGCATCCTAACTCAGGAACTCGCCCTCAAAGGAGGCCTAGTGAGGCCTACTACCTGATAGCGGGCCTGCAGGGAGGCCTAGTGCGGCCTGATACATGCTAGTGACTCGTGCTATCTGTTTCTCAAGTAACTGGAGCCCAGGAACATGCCCTCAGGGGAGGCCTGGTGAGGCCAAGTGTTGACAAGTGTTGGATAGGCCTAGTAAGGCCTTCTGCCTGATAGCAGGCCCTCAGGGAGCTTAGCAGTTCCTGTGCTAGCTGACACGGCGACTGGTAATCAGGAGCCCTCCTTCAGGGAGGCCTGGTGGGGCCTACTACCTGCCAACAGTTCATCACAACCTGCCAGGAACATGTCCTCAAGGGAGGCCTGGTGAGGCCTGCTACCTCATGCCGAGTCTTCAGGGAGGCCTGGTGCAGCCTACCGCCCACCAACAGCTTAGCAACCTGGCTTCCTGGTGGCAGGAATGAAAAACTGGCTGCTATAACCTTGGGCTGACAGTAGCTCTCTGCTCTCTCTGCTGGCTGACAAAAGTAACATCCAACTGCTAACAATAAAGGTTATTTAGTTGGGAAATTTCTCTGCTACTTGAAGCCGACATCGTTGGGGAGTATACATACCGCAAAACACATGGGGCCAAATTGTTTGCAAGAGGCCTACCAAGGCTGACTACCTAACCAGGTTGCAGCTAATAAATAATGAACCTCCCCAAACGTTGGGACTCGCTCGCAAGGAGGCCTGCTGAGGCCTACTACCTGACCTGGAGTCTACTGCCAAGACTGCCCCAGATGGCTACTCACAGCCAGCTGGCCTTCAATCTGTCCCATCCTGGGGGTGACCCATCCCAGAGGCCTCCGATTTCTTCTGGAGCCAACTGTATGATGGCACAGTCTTATCGGCAGCACCTACACGCACTGGAACCTAATCACATTGTCCGTAGCAGGGTACTCGGCAAACCAAATGCCCTGGACCCCCTAAGCGGGGACAGTACCACATACACCACCCACCTCATGGAGGTCCTAGCTTTAATAGCGGCCTACCATACCGTGCGAGGGCGTCAGCCATGGCAATGCTCTGGCTACAAGGGAGCTCACTACCAAACCTACATAACAATGGTTGCGAAGTGCTGCTCAACCCAAGCCATGGGTGAGGCAGAATGATACAGAGCTAGGAGTGGGGTACTCAAATCTGCCTACCCTGCCTTATCAGAGGAGCACTGCCACCTGGCCAGGGCATATAAGCAGGGCCAGAGCCTTCCAAAAAAAACTGGTGGCTTTTCTAAGAAACTAGCTCTGGAGGGCAGGGTTGAGCTACGCATACAATCTCATCGTATCCGTACAAAAGATGGCCTAACCCTGCCCCACGACCATTGGCTAAGTCGCTATCAATTATGCACAGCACCAACCTGCAGCCTTGGCAGGATGACTCTACATAAGAGGAGGCTACATTAGGGATAATAAAAAAAACTCCATTAATTTATTGAATAGCGGGCGCCTCCGTAATCCCTAGAAAGCCTAGGCCAATCTAGATCTATACCCGAGGCCCGATAGGGCCACTTCTATTGCACCAGACAAAAAAGGCACTCGGGTAGAAGTGCCAGTCATATACT
Organism: Romanogobio albipinnatus; assembly: GCA_023566225.1. Lineage (NCBI taxonomy): Eukaryota > Metazoa > Chordata > Actinopteri > Cypriniformes > Gobionidae > Romanogobio > Romanogobio albipinnatus. Next base: position 57,122,204 of record CM042242.1, read on the forward strand.
AGATCTGGCTCTAGATCTAACTGTAGTTCTAGCATAGTCTGATCCTGCATTGTCAAAAACTTATACTGAGAGAAGATACAAACCGCCTTACCCCGAGGCGGCTACCAGTTACCAGCTTAAAACTAGGATAAATATACTCCTAGCAATAGACTACATACCCGCAGGAATGAGCAGCCTTCCCAGAGCTACTCACACATTTTTAAAGGTGTTGGGAGATCTATGAACTGATCTATGAAAACTTTTTCATATTCCCTTGCTGGCTCTCTACTAGCAACACTAGCTCACCATGGAGCCCAAGCAACTGGTGTATAATGTTTTAACTGTTCTAGCCATCCTAACAGGAACTACAGGCCCTAGAAGTATTCCAACGATCCACAGTGATCCGCGAAGCCCTCTACAGGGAGCATAAGTCACAAAATATATTAATATTTTCCCTTGTATAGGGGACTTACCCGCTCGCCTGCGGCGCGCCATGATATCCACCCACAAGCTTTATTCACACATGAATTTTTAGGTGCACTACTACCATGGGCCTGAGGGAGGTGCACTCACAGACCAACCAGGCGGGCCCCAGCACATCATCATGGGCCCACACCGGCCGGATGTAAGAAGCGCCTGGGGAGATGAAGAAGAGTAGTGAGAGTCAATGTACTTCTTAGCTCACCCATAGGGAGAAGACCCATCATCAACGCTGACTGCGTTTTGTGATACACAGCTCCTACTTCTCCCGGGAGTCCGCCTCTCTGTGCCCCACCCTCGACCGAGGGGGCGCACAAGAGGCAATGCAGGCCCTCGGGCCCCGTCTATGGTCCTCGGACCGTGACGCCTCCCGCCTGCCTGGGACCCAGATCTCAGTGGTATGCAGGTCCTCAGACGCTGCCAAATGCGCCTCCGCGATGCTGGCACTCGGGCCCAGTCTCCACCTGTTGCACAACCACCACATCAGAAAAACATCCCCTGATCGAGATCCCTCAGCAAACCTGCCTGGTGCGCATGAAATATATTAATATTTATACCCAAATATGCACCCCTCATCAACCGTGTGAAGCCATCAGTGAAGACCATCAAGGTGTGGCCTGGGGGGCAGATTCCACACTCCAGGAAAGGTTTCTAAACACAGACTAGAGTATGTTTGCTTCTCAAGCCACCAGTGGCGCTCACACGGACATTGACTCTTACACCTCCTCTGTATTGGATCATATCAATACCACCATTGACAGCGTTACAACCCAGAAACAGATCACCACATACCCAAATCAGAAGCCTTGGATGAACAGGGAAGTGCGACTCCTGCTGAAGTCACGCAATACAGCCTTCATTTCAGGAGATGCACTAGCCTACAGCACATCCAGAGCAAACCTGAAGAGGGGCATCAAAAAGTCCAAGCACTGCTACAAGCTAAAGATAGAGGGACACTTTTCCAACTCTGACCCTCGACGCATGTGGCAGGGCATTCAGGCCATCAGTGATTACAAACCCACCGGGTCCACCCCCGCAGCCACTGATGTCAACTTCCTGAACGAGCTAAATTACTTTTATGCTCGTTTTGAAAGAGACAACTGAGAAACTGCCACCAAGCTCAAACCCTCAGCTGACCACCCACCAATCACACTCTCCTCCACAGATGTCCGCAAGGCACTGAGCCGGATCAGCATGCACAAGGCTGCTGGACCAGACAACATCCCTGGACGTGTTCTCAGGGCATGTGCGGAGCAGCTCGCTGGGGTTTTTACAGACATTTTCAACCTGTCTCTTGCCCAAGCAGCTGTACCATTATGTTTTGAACGCACTTCCATTGTGCCAGTGCCGAAACACTCTAGCCCGAGGTGCCCTAATGACTACCGCCCTGTAGCACTCACACCCATCGTTATGAAGTGCTTTGAGTGGCTGGTCCTGGAACACCTAAAAGACTCTCTACCATCCACATTGGACTCACACCAGTTTGCCTACCGCAGCAATAGGAGCACAGGGGATGCAGTTTCCATGGCACTGCACTCTGTGCTCACCCATCTGGACCATAAGAACACTTATGCACGCATGCTGTTTGTTGACTTCAGCTCAGCATTCAACACTGTCATCCCAACCAAGTTAGTAGCCAAACTTGGAGACCTGGGCATCAACACTTCAATGTGTAACTGGATTTTGGACTTCCTAACTGACAGACCACAGAATGTTCGATCAGGATCCACCTGCTCCACGTCCATCACACTCAACACTGGTGTACCACAGGGCTGTGTGCTAAGTCCGTTTCTCTACTCCCTCTTCACCTCCAACTGCAAGCCTGTGTATGGATCTAATTCCATCGTCAAGTTTGCGGACGACACTACGGTGATTGGTCTCATCAGCAACAATGATGAGACTGCCTATAGGGAGGAGATCCAGCACCTGGCCACATGGTGCACTGAAAATAACCTGCTCCTCAACACCAGCAAAACGAAGGAGCTTATCGTGGACTTCAGGAAAGAGTCAAGAGGCACACACGACACCATCCACATCAGAATGGCTGTTGAGAGTGTCTCCAGTTTCAAGTTCCTGGGGATCCACATCTCGGCGGACATGTCGTGGATGACCAACACCTCCAGCCTGGTCAAGAAGGCTCACCAGCGCCTCTTCTTCCTGAGGACACTGAGGAAGAATCAGCTCTCCTCGGCTATCCTGGTGAACTTCTATCGCTGTGCAATAGAAAGCATCCTGATCAATTGTGTCGCAGTATGGTATGGGAGCTGCTCTGTTGCGGAGCGCAAGGCACTGCAGCGGGTGGTGAAAACTGCCCAGCGCATCACAGGGACTCCACTACCTGCCATTGAGTACATCCAGAGGAAACGCTGTCTGCATCGAGCTCGCAGCATCCTCAAGGACTCCTCCCACGCGGCCCACAGACTGTTTTCTCTCCTGCCCTCCGGCAGGCATTTCAGGATCCTCCGGACCAGGACCAGCAGACTTAAGAACGCTCTTTACTGAGCTTGAACCCCCGTTGATCCACTTCCCTCATAAACTGCTAACTCTCCTACCTCACATCTGCCTTCACTTTGTTATTTGCACTACCGACTGTTTATTACAGTAACAACTGTCTACTTATGCATTTTGCACTACCATATCTTAACTGGATTATGCTCATTTGCACTGCCGTCTGTATTTATAGTACCACTGTTTACATTTGCATTTTGCACGTACTTCTAACTGTAATATGCAACCACTTTCCACTGCACTTTTACACTTTCTTTCGGATAGCTCTGTTCATAATTTTTTGCACTACCTTAATCCACTGCTATATTCCTCATCTTAGCCTAACATATTATTGTATACCTCTATCTGTAAAATTCTGTTTAAAGTAATAGCCATCTGTATATTATATTCATAGTATATATTCACCTGTAAATTCTGTTTATAGTAATAGCCATCTGTATAGTATATTCACTGTACATATTCACCTGTAAATTCAGTTCTGTTTATAGTAATAACCATCTCTCTATTTATACATATTTATGTATATTCAGTACATATCCATGTCCTGCACTTACAGTAAGTGTCACTGTATATCCTGCACTTGCTGCTTTTGCACTTCTGGTTAGACCTAAACTGCATTTCGTTGCCTTGTACTTGTACTTGTGTAATGACAATAAAGTTGAATCTAATCTAATCTAATCTAATGAAACACTGCCATGGTGAAAGAAGAAGCACCGGGCTGACCTGCTGCCATGTATGTCCTGTCATTAAAGCGACACATTGTTTAGCTGGCAGGGTTGGAGCTCTCAGCTTCCTAGATGCACACATCCCGTCAATCGGAGGAGACGACACATACCCACATTCTCCTATCCTCCCACCATCAGCGACATACACTGATGTCATAATGCTGATGTCAGTGAATATGAGCCGAATATAGGTTATTCCATGCCCTCGATCTAAATAGGAAGTTGGAATGAAACCCCAACTGAGTCGATGATTTATTACTGGGGAGAAATCAGTCGTTTAGTCCAACACGAACAATCTTTTCTCTAACGCGCCAACATGGTGGCCGCAGCCCGCCTGCAGCACGTTTCGTAACATTCAACGGCTCAGCATACACGGTCGGGATGGCTGAGAAGATTAATCCCCCTTCTCACAGTCTCGGATGCCAAACCCTCTTCCCTCAGGAAGAGAACCAGACGAGAGTAGAGCGATCTCAGATTGACAAACGCTCACATTATACAAACAGACAAACAACTCGATAAGAGCTGACTGTGCATGCTCTTGATCCCAGGCAGAAAACACACGGCTTGTGTGTATATAATAATGAATTTGGATTACCTTAAATCGTTTAAGCATTCAGACAGAACAGTCCCTAAAAACGAAAAAGCAGTGTCAGTTTGCAAGGCGCCCTTATATACTTCCTGGTCGCACCTTGATGACACATAGGTTGTCGCGATCAATAGGATTGCCGTGATTCGATAGTAGCTCAGACACCTGTCACGCTGGAGGTGTTCCCCGTAGAGTCTTTCTGATGCAGCGCGAGTTCCCTTTCGAAAGGGAATGGAAGTAAATACAAATAGAAACTCGCCAATAAAGACAGAAATGGGACAGTAGTACTGAAAGAAAAAAGGTAGAAGAAAGAATGAAATACTCTGAATACTCTAAACTCAGGGTTTTTCACCACGAGCATTGCCCCCAAGCCTTTCAGGGGTGTAACGGAGCCATTTTTCCACCGTCCTAGCAAAGATAAACTCTGATGCCTCCTTTTTATCAGCATTCACTTGTAATGCACCTAAAACAACAAGATGTTATTAAATTTTTGGAAATGTGACTAATTATACATTACAAATGTACTACAAAATGAAGTGAAACTTGAAATGTGATCAAAATCTTTACATTCCAGTTAAAATACGCTGAACTTAAATTCAAGACTATTTAATGAATTTGACTTTCTCCTTTAAAGCACCTGCAGACACACAAGAGGAATGAATGGAAAAGCAAGGTGAAAATATCTTCAAATATCTTATATTTATTAGATTTTATATCTAATACTGTATTTAATAGTAAATAATAGTAAATAAACAAATAAAGGGTGAAAGTGAAACAAGTAAATGAATAATCAGGTAGCTAAATTAATAAAAGAGGAGCTGGATAGGCTACACAGTGGTTTGGAAGAGATTATACATTTTACAACACGAACTGGAGGCGCAAGAGTTTTCTAAATTTCTACAGTTTGATATATCTGCCTACAGAACTTAAAGATCTCACTCTTCTTTCGTTTTCTTTCTTGCTGCATTAAAGATTAAATTGGAATTCTGTAATTTTGGTCGGCCCTCGTGAGCTAATCGCACAGCTGAAGCAGAGCTACGAACTGATTGTCCTATTTCCCCTCACCACGCCAACAGGGCAATCAGTTTGTAGCTCTGCTTCAGCTGTGCCATACCCGCACAAGGGGCGACCAGAAGAACTGACATGCCAGAAATTCGTCCAACCGTCCGATCGCCTCTCGTTTCTCCCTGTACAATGGACAAATATGGGATGATTTTACTATCAAAATGATTAATAAATGCATGCACAATTATCCATGAACTTGGTACATTTTGTAGATATTTTCACTGTCCACAAACAAATGCCAAAAACTTGTGTGTGCTAAATACAGAATTACATGAATGTGCAGCATTTTGTACAAATAGAAACATAATTGTGAATGCAAAACTTCGATTTTGTATTAATGTTGGTCAGAATCTATGATTACAACAAGTAAGATGTGCATTTGTGGATCCAGTGCCGCGCATGCATTCATTGACTCATTTGTGAGTCAATCCTATTGTCTCAAAATCAAAATGAATCAAATAGGATCAACTCACAAACGAGGTAATGAATGCATGCGCGGCACCGGATTCGTTGTGCCGCACAGATTAATAATTTTGATTCTAAAATCATGCGAACACCTCATAACAAATGACGCACAATCCCGACCCAAATAAGAGTTGCATGACTCAGAATTCGGCTCGAAATCGGACAAAAATCGCACTGTGTATGCCCAGTTTAAGAAAAATAGATTAATAAAAAAATATGATAGGGTTTGGTGAAAAACAAACTGAAACTCAATGTATTAAAGAATATCCTGGCCGTTGGTTGTGTACAGAAGCACTGTCTTCATAGACAGGAACTTAAGCTCTACTAATCGCAAAGTCTCAAAGGGAGCTCTCAGCTGGGCAGATAAGTCCACTGCAGGGTCCCAAGAGGGTATGAGGGGGGAACGAGGAGGAATTGGTCTCCCAGCCACCTCAGGAACCTGATGACCAGGTCGTGCTGACCAACTGTTTTTGACTCCACAAGATAGCGGCCACGTAAACATTCAGGGTGGAAGGACACAGCCTTCGTTCCAACCCTTCTTGGAGGAAGGAGAGCACAGACCCGATTGGGCATTTCCAGGGGTCTTCTCTGCGAGAAGAACACTGTGACGAAGAGGTTCCACTTCAACTCATAGGCTCCACTCCAGCCCGAGGCTCGCTGCTGCCTGGGATAGCATGGCTATCAGCTTTGGGTCGGAGTCTGACAAAGCCGAATCTTCATCCCGGAGGACTCTAGCCCAGCTTGAGATGCGCCGATCGACATCTTGTTGTCCTCTGGAGCGCCCAGGGAAACACACACCAGCTGTTGCAGATCACTGCACAGATCAGCAGGCAGGCAATGTGTGATCGCTGGAATGCTCCATCACACCAACACACTGGAGAGCTGCTTGTCTCAAAGAACTGACTTTACTCAGAATCAGGCTTGTAGGAGTGAAGAATGCTCTTGGCTCCAAAGCAAAAAATGCGAGATTGCCAGCACCCTTCCTTATATACCCACAAGGTGGGGCGGAGTTACGCTATGCAAATTCCGCAGACCCATGGCATTTCATTGCCATTGGCTCGTTTTCTAAGATCTCGAAGGTGATAGGCTGCAAAGTGAAACCCCCATTCGTCAGTCACTGACGTAACTTGGAGTGACTGAACGAAAGGGAACTGACTAATACCTCCATATACACTCACCTAAAGGATTATAAGGAACACCATACTAATACTGTGTTTGACCCCCTTTCGCCCTCAGAACTGCCTTAATTCTACGTGGCATTGATTCAACAAGGTGCTGAAAGCATTCTTTAGAAATGTTGGCCCCTATTGATAAGATAGCATCTTGCAGTTGATGGAGATTTGTGAGATGCACATCCAGGGCACAAAGCTCCCGTTCCAACACATCCCAAAGATGCAAGGCATGATGGATCCATGTTCTCATTCTGTTTACGCCAAATTCTGACTCTACCATCTGAATGTCTCAACAGAAATCGAGATTCATCAGACCAGGCAAAATTTTTTCAGTCTTCAACTGTCCAAATTTAGTGAGCTGGTGCAAATTGTAGCCTCTTTTTCCTATTTGTAGTGGAGATGAGTGGTACCCGGTGGGGTTTTCTGCTGTTGTAGCCCATCCGCCTCAAGGTTGTGCGTGTTGTGGCTTCACAAATGCTTTGATGCATACCTCAGCGTAACGAGTGGTTATTTCAGTCAAAGTTGCTCTTCTATCAGCTTGAATCAGTCGGCCCATTCTCCTCTGACCTCTAGCATCAACAAGGCATTTTCGCCCACAGGACTGCCGCATACTGGATATTTTTCCCTTTTCACACCATTCTTTGTAAATCCTAGAAATGGTTGTGCGTGAAAATCCCAGTAACTGAGCAGATTGTGAAATACTCCAACAACCATGCCACGCTCAAAATTGCTTAAATCAACTTTCTTTCCCATTCTGACATTCAGTTTGGAGTTCAGGGGCCTCATTTATAAAACTTTGCGTAGGATTTGCGTCAGAAGTGGCGTACGGATGAAACATAGGACGTGCGTACGCACAGAAATATTCAGATTTATAAAACCGTGCGCACGCACATCCTACGCAGTTTTCCCTTAATAAATCACAATCAATTCTAAATGTAGCGCAGCTTTTGCGGCTTCATGTCACGCCCATAGTTGCCCATAAATAGTCCGTGAAACGCCCACAAATTAATATTCATCGATTGCGAAATCATGGCAAACACAGAGAGGAAATCAAAGAAACGTAACTTCACTCAATGTGAGGTAGAAGTTATCGTTGGCGAGGTGGAAAAGAGGAGGAAAATGTTGTTTGGAGGGCACAGTGTGGGCATTACTAATGCCAAAAAGGCACTTGAGTGGCAAAAGGTTGTAGACGCTGTAAATGCTGTAGCCTCACATCCTCGGACCGTGGCCGAAATAAAAAAGAAATGGTCGGACATCAAAGTCGAGGCAAAAAAGCGTCTAGCGCTCCATCGCCAGAGTGTGTCTGCCACGGGTGGGGGAAAGGGGACACCGGAGCTGACCCCTCTTGATGAGAGACTGGCGGCAATTATTGGGGAATCCCTATTAAGTGGAGTGGTGACTGAGGCGGAGGGGGACACTGACGCGCCAGATGCGCCAGATGACACAGGTAAGTGAAATAAGTACAATGAATGCAGTCAAGTCACATGTATGTAGGCTACACAATTACAGTTTATTCATATAGAACAATCTTTATTTCAGTCGCTGGGTGTTCCAGCGGGGCCGGTTACGATGCTGCAGCGGAGCAGCCGTCTGGACCCAGCGTCTCCACGGCACGCGGCTCTCAACCCTCCAGCAGCGGACGTGTCCTCACAGATGCGGTCCTAGAAATGCAGAGGGAAGTCATTGATTCAATTAGAGATGTGGCCAAGGAGTTGGGTAAAATCAAGACTGTCCTTAATGAAATAAACTCCACAATGAGGGAATTCTTGAATAAATAGTATATTTTTCCACACCTTTTGTTGTTCTTTACAAGCGACGCATCACTTCCAAACGCTGGCGCACAGCAGCAGCATTTGGCTCAAATGCCTGGGGATGGGGGTCAGGGTCGGGGCCAACACAGCAATCGCCGTCAGGGGGTAGAGGCACGTTTTTAAGCTGTGCCACATTGTGTAGCACAGCACATGCCAGTATGATTTGGCACACCTTTTCAGGAGTGTACAATAACCTCCCTCCAGTGCAGTCGAGGCAGCGCCATCTGCCCTTAAACAGGCCGATGGTGCGCTCCACTATGGCGCGAGCTCGGCTGTGGCACATGTTGTAGTACCTTTCCTCTGCACTATGTGGGTTGAGGAAAGGCGTCAACAGCCACTGTTTGAGGGGATATCCACTGTCCCCTGCAAGGATAGTGAAAGGGTTAAGACATTGAAGTACAATAAATGTGAAATGTCTATAAATTAAACGTACCTATTAGCCAGCCATCACGCACAGCACCAGCCTCGAGTCTGCGTCCAACACTGCTGTGTCTTAAAATGAATGAGTCATGGGTCGACCCAGGCCACCGAGCAACTACATTACTGAGCAACATGTCTGCATCACAAATAATTTGGACATTGATTGAATGGAAATGCTTTCGATTAATGAAAGCATTTTCATTTACATTCGGTGCCCTTATGGCAACATGAGTGCAGTCAATAGCACCGATTATGTTTGGGAAACCGTACATAGCTGCAAATTGAGCTTTCTTGTTTGCCTGTTCACCCGCCGTGTATGGAAACTTTATGGAATCACGGGACAAAGCTATTATGCCTTTTAACACGTCTGGCATTACCCGGCTAAGGGTCGGCTGAGATATACCTGACCTGTCAGCCAATTCCCTCTGAAAAGTGCCAGTCGCCAGGAATCCTAGTGTTGTTAGGACTTGAAGTGGGACTGGCACGGCGTGGTTCCTCCGAGTGCTCCTCTGTAACGCTGGGCCCAAAAGACTGCAGAGGTCCAACAGGACGGCTCGAGGAAGTCGGAACCGGCTCATAAGCCACTCGTCCTCGTTTGCCAGCAAGTCTTCTTGCTGTTTGAAGATGCGTTCACTCCGAATCCTTCCATTTGCCACATCTTCTAAGAGCGCAAGATCAGCCATTGTGCGTCATTACGCATTGTGATGGAGCATTTTATTTCCATCCATTTAATTGCATCTGACAAGCTACAGATGTCGGTTATCATCTACGTGGAAATGGGAAATAGTTCAGTGCAAATGTAATTTCTTGCAGCTTTCTGAATGGTTGAGACATCCGTCAAATGTTATTTTATCGAAAATAAAACAAACTAAAGGCATTTGCATGAATACCATGATTCCGTAGCTGATGAAGAAATTTTTACTATGAAAACAACTTTCCCCAGTGGACAATTAATACATCTATCTATCTATTTATCTATATATCTCCCTAATTATCTATCTATCTGTCTATCTAATTGCAGACGGACACATTGACGAGAACATCAGTTTTGTACATTATTTCGTTCTGTTTACCATATTATTTATGAGGATGAATTGCATAACATGCCAATATTGTTGCAGAACATATTTCACTTTTTTTTTTTTTTGCATTTCTGTTGTAATTTTCGTTTGATTTTGTTTGTTTTACACTGCAGATCGATCAAACGGGTGTTCGTGTAGGCTGTTAATTGTAATACTTGCTTTGTGAAGTCTTCAAGTTATTTATGAGAGGCAGTATTGCCATTTCTTTTACACAACGGTCTACAGTTTCACACACTTTCACGTGTTTCTTCCATCTGCCGACGGTATCGCCATTTCTCATTTCACCCGTTTTTGTGCGTAGGCCTGGGTCAGAGCTTGCGTGAAGGACCGCACATTTTCCCGTCAAGTTTGCTTTTTATAAATACCAATTATTGCGTAGAGAGTGGCGTACGCCTTCTTTTGTGCGTACGCAACGTTTATAAATGAGGCCCCAGGAGATTGTCTTGACCAGGACCACACCCCTAAATGCATTGAAGCAACTGCCATGCGATTGGTTGATTAGATAATTGCATTAATAAGAAATTGAACAGGTGTTCCTAATAATCCTTTAGGTGAGTGTATGTTTTCAGTGAACTAATCACAAAAGATTTTAGACCCCCTTTTTGCAACTCTATTTAGCGTTAACCACTTCTGATTAAAAAAAAGGGGATGTTTATGCCAGGTGTAAATGCAGTTTCATTCTAACATCCAACTAGAGCGAGCACGTTTAAAAACATAAATCAAATAAAATCAAATCACTTTATTGTCACTCAACCATATACACAAGTGCAACAGTTGGTGAAATTCTTAGGTGCAGTTCCGAGCAACATAGCAGTCATGACATGACATGTACAACATTTAAAGCAACATCAGATTACACATCTAATAATGTAACATTATTACATTAATTTACACAATGTGAGTAAATTATTACATTTAATGCATCTAACTTTCATCATTTAATACATGCTTGTTCACTAGTCTATCGGATTTCTTGAAAATTTCACTGAAAATGGTCCTTTTTTTTTAAAAGTAATACAGAATTATAATACAAACCTTATTACAAAAAAAGAATCCAAATGTCAAGTTGCTCAGTGATGTTTCAAGGACAAACTGAATAATCTTTGATAACACTTTAGAATATTGTTCTGTTAATAATTACTACATAGGAACAAATGAGTAACGCAATATTAACATTCCAGTTACTACTATTATTAACAAGAAACTCATATTAATGAATTAGTAAGTAATAGCTCTGTTGAATGAGGTAGTTCTCTCTTATCTAATCAATAATTACTATTTTTTCATACCTCCCAGAGAACTACTAAGAACTACTTTATACAGGTTCATAATTAATGCATATTGCATAATTTACAATTCATTCTAAAAGATCAAGTTAATCCAATAATGACTCAAGTATTACCAAATACTTCAGAGGAATTACTATCCAAAACCCTACAAAACCTCAAAAGATATACAATGACATCCGTCATTACTATAGGGAGATGTCACGCTTTTCGCTTTAGTATACTGTTCCAAAACATGTGTTATTCCTTCTGAAGGATTTGGTAATACTTGAGTCATTAGTGGGTTACCATGATCTTCACTTTAGAATTAATAAATGCATTATGCATTATTCACCTTAATTATGAACCTGTATGTAGTTCTTAGTAGTCCTCTGGGAGGTATGCAAAAAATAGTAGTTATTAATTAGATAATAGTGAAGTACCTCATTCAGTTAAGCACTATAATTCATAAATTCTTGTTAGTTAATGGTAATTGTGTTACTCGTTTGTTCCTGTTTAGTTATTTATTAATGATGGCACAGCATTTTTAAAGTGTTACCTAATTTTCTAACTAATCTAAATCATCTTCCATTAAGTACTGAAAATGTTGTTGTCTTTGAGTATTTGTAAGTATTGTAAGCACTTGGACATTAATATCAGATCCCTTCACAGAATGTCCATGGCTCACTGCTTCACAGGTCTCCTGCAAAATTTGTACATATGTACATTATTTGCACATTAAATTCCCTCTTAAGCATATAAGTACAGTCTTATTGTCAATTTAAATCTAGACTATAAACAAATCTCTTTACTATGGCATACACATAGAAAATTATCAATTCATATTATTCAAATCAGTTAAATGATTGTTATGCTGCGTTCACACCAAACGCGAATTGAGCGTCTGGCGCGAGTGATTTCAATGTTAAGTCAATGGAAAGGCGCGTTGACGCGCGTCTGGAGGTCCCGCGGCGCGGGAGGCGCGTTACGCGCGGCGCGAAGGACGCGAATCCGCCTCATTCGCGCGTCCAGTTCGCGCGAATGGCGCGAATTGGACGCGAATTGAGCGTCTTGCGCGATACGCGCGTTACACGCGAATGGTGCTTTTGTGCATTCACGCGTTTGAAGCGAATTCGCGTCTGACGCCCGAGTTGAAAAATTTGAACTTTGGCGTCAATTCGCGCCGCGTTAACCAATCAGGAGCCTGCTCGCTGCTGTCACGTGGTAAAGTGACGTGTATGAGAAACCATGCATACATTAAAAACAGTACTATTGTGTCACAAAATGTAGTTTTAAGACGTTTTCAGGTGGGAATGTAGTTGTTTAAAGCTCAAATCTGTGGTTTATTTATAAAGAGAGCGCCTATTTAAAAAAAATAATCTTGTGTTTTTGGAGTTGTGAGATCCAGGCTATCACCGGGCAATCACTGCTCATAACCCCAGCGAAGGCAGCCTTTCCTCGGCCAGTCCTTCTGGCGTCTGCCGCTGGCTCTGATGTCCTGTAGTGCGGTTCGTCTTGTGTGGATCTAACGGGCGATCTTTGCTCTCATGAATATATAATTTGTTGTCTGCCAAATCGTTTTGACTGAGGGCAAAGAGAAGTTTCATAACTTTATATTTTAAGGATATTTAAACATACATGCAGTGAAGATAATGTAGGAGTTGCCTGGACCACATTTGTGTGGCTATTAATGCTTAATATATATGTTTAATGAAAATGAAAAGAGGCAGAGTGGTGTTTTATGACATATTTCTCCTGGAGTGCCTTGAACGCGCGTCAATTTCGCTTCCAGCGCTCGATTTCTACGCGCGTCCAATTCTCTGCTGACGCGCGAATGCATTCAAAATGTACGCGCGTGAAACTAGACGCGGTAGACGCGATTTTGACGCTCAATTCGCGTTTGGTGTGAACGCAGCATTAGGCTGCATTACGCCGCATTCACACGGGGCTTCGGAGTCAACGCTTGACGGAGGGCGTGGCTGAAGCTTGGTGCTGACGCAACCGTCATAGTGACAACAGCTAATCACATACTTGTCATATCACATACGCTTGGACCACAACGCAACACAAAAAAGCGCCTTTTTTGACAGCTAGTCTGTGAGACTATTTTGTGTATGAAAACTGATCACTTTAATATTTGATTCCTCATTTGGCTGGGGGATAGCGCCTATTTGAACCACACATGATATGATATGCTGCCTGTCATTCAATGATAAACAGAGCACGGACGGAATACAAGCATGATACATTCCAGATTCTCCAACCGTCTCTGCCACCTCCTTCCAGGCCTGGTCTCTCCAGTTTGTGTCCCGGTATGTAAATAATGATTGGTAGTAAAGGACCGGGTGATTACCCACCGCAATTATTAGCTTTTCCTCCATTTTAGATCGTTCTTCACTCTTCATTCACTCTTCATTCACCGGTGTTTTAAACGAACGCGATTGGCTAGCGTCTGCTCTAGGATATTTGCATAGGGTGATCTGATTGGATGACGCCTGCGTTGGCGCTTGAAAAGTTGAGAAATCTTCAACTTTTGCCGCTTGCAACGCGAGTGAAGCGCCGCGACGGAACCCACAATTCAGTTCGGCAACGCATGACGTCACCCATTCAAAGTAAACGAGAAGCGTTGACGCCGACGCCCCGTGTGAATGCGGCGTTAAGGTCAGCCGTAACCGGGAACACTTCCCATAACTCCTGATGTACTCGTTACATCATAAAAAGAATGGCATCTACGCTAATGTTAGTCTCTCTATTTATCCTGAGGTTTACTATAGTCTGCCGGATCCAGATCATCCCAAGCATCCCTGAAGTGTCAGCAGAGACCATGTCAACTAGACTCTCCCCTGTGAAGTCCTCCTTCCCTTCCCTTCTATACAGATAAAAACACATATGCACACATACGTATTCAAACATGCTTGCCTATAGGCTGAACACGTAATGCTTGCGCACATGCCGCCACCACTTTCACGGATTCGCCTTGTTTGGGGTTTGCGCGGAGATGATGACAGTATAATTTCAAAACTATTTCAAACCCATTTCATGGTTTACATTCTCGGGCCAACAAATGCTGTTGCCGTGCGAATGGGGTCCGGAACACATTGGGGGTTTTCTGTTTTTTCCGTTGCTGAAGATGGAGTTGTTTAAATGGCACCAAATTAAATAACTAATCAGTTTTTACGGCAGAAATTAATCAATCAAAAACTTTTCTTCAAAAGAAAAAATAATTTCCTATTATCACTGTAAAGCTGTACCTTCATGCTAAGAAGCTTCTGTCATCAATTCTTTCAAAATGTCCTTGTGTGTGAGCATTCCAGTTCTCGTTTTGAGAACATGAAACATATATTTTTTTTTATTATACGAATGTGCAGTATTCAGTATTCCATCCCAAACAGAGCCGGCCCAAGGCATAAGCGAACTAAGCGGATGCTTAGGGCCCCTTGTCCACCAGGGGGGCCCCAAGAGCACAGGAAATGACTTTTTGCGGTATGTTATATGATTATTGAAATCGCTAAATGGCCTTAAACAATTACTAAATAAACTGCAAAATGTGAAGTTTTCTAATATATGCACGGGTTGATTCTGACAGCGCTGCACGAGCTCGCGACGCCAGCGGCCGGACACTATTCGCTTGTTAGCCAGGGTTCAAAGTCCAAAGTGCGAGAAAATCGGCGCTAAAACGTACTACTCGTCAGTTGCCCGGTAACCTTTTTATGAATGGATGGATGTTTAGTAAACGTGGACTGGAGTAGACACTGTAGTAAACACGGACGTTCAAATGATTGTGTAACGCGCGAAAACAACATGAGAGGCAGTAAATGCAGAATTAAAATTCTTGGATGACCTAAACATTTACAGTTTGAATGGTCATTTTGACACGCTTTCTTGTGATGAGAACTGTGACTGATTGCATTGATCATCTGAAGTGTACGCGCACTCTACAAAGTGGGAGCGCAAACATTATTTAAAGCGGAAACACCATTTAAAGCGGCACTCCTTAGTGAAAGCGCAAACATAATTTAAATCACCAGATCACATTTAGTTTTACTAGCATGATTATTCAAAGCATTTTAGATGGTTTATTCTATATGTATAGTGCATTAATAGCGGGAGAGGCGGGACATAGCGAGCACCGGGAGAGATGCTGCCTGCATTGAAAGTGCAATAATGCATGAGTTTCAGTAACATTATTACATTAAACAACTATATATGATGTTGAATATACATGCTGCATGTTTTGTACGGAGTCCAGCAGAGCTTCCAGTTTCTCAGTAAATGTTTTTCTGCAAGTGCTATATCGTCTCCTTGGAATTATAAATTGTGTAGCCTACATTTAGGAAGTTTTTATTTAGAATATAAACAGTTTCTTTCAACAAAGTCGAATTTCACCAAAATAAAAGCTCTGTTTAATCTTTGAAATAAATCAACATTTCTTGTTTTTAAAAGTAGTCTCTTCTGCTCATCAAGGCTGCATTTATTTGATCAAAAATACTGTAATATTGTGAAATATTATTATAATGTAAAACAGCTGTTGTCTATGTGAATATATAGTAAAGTGTCATTTATTAAAGCTGAATTAATCATCATTACTCCAGTCTTCAGTGTCATGATCCTTCACAAATCATTCTCATATGAGGATTTGATGCTCAAGACACATTTATGATTATCAGTTTTTATATTACAATATTTTTAGGATTCTTTGAAAGCTTTATATTTAAGAGAAATGCTGTCCTTTTGAACCTCCTATTCATCAAATAATCCTGGGGAAAAGTGAGCATATTCAGCATAAGAGACTAGGCAAAAAAACCAAAGTACATATCCCAGTCTGAACTGTAGAACTGTAAGACTACTGTAAGGCTTTGAATATTAACATCTGAGCACTCCTGTGGGTTTGCTACTGTTACAATAAAAACTGTGTACGTGTAAAAACCATGACAGGCAGACATGATGTAAGCAACACAGCTACAACTACTAACATTGATACTGGGTGTGCGAATGATCAATAATTGACAATAGTCAATCGTATTGGTGGCACCAAGGGGCCCCCAAATAAAATTCTGCTTTGGGCCCCATAAGGGCTTGGGCCGGCCCTGATCCCAAACATTAGCCCTAGTCCCCCACATTATAAGCAGCTACTCCATGTAACACTTTGCATGATGCGGTGGCAATTACTTGAACCCTTGAGACTGTGCAACTGCTAAATCTAAACGATTGAACTATTCACTTTTCAGAGCCTCAGTGAAATCCGGCAATTCTACACTTGAAGGTGATATTTAAACAACGTGTAACTGAACGACATAATGAAAACTCTGTGTCTGAAAGTAATAATGAAGAGGCTGCAGAAATTAAATGAAAATGAAATCCCCGGTGAGTGATCTCATTCATTTATTGAGATCTCATTGCCTCAAACATCGCCTCACCAGGGAACCAGTAACATGAAACAATTAATACTAATAAAAGTTACTCCCATCTTTCTGACATCTGATCAGACAGTTTCATTTCAGATGAACAGTAACAACAGTGGCTACAGTCTATACAAAAGGTTTATGAGAGTGAAGCTAAAATGTAATTTCCAACATATGAATAACAAACAGACGCAGAAACTAAAACTGCATTATGCTTTCCTTGTTATTATAGCAATGCTAAAAAAAAATAGCTCTCTGTAATTGGGACAATGAAACAAAACCTTGACACTGTGGTACATTTGAGGTAAAGAGTAGTTCCTAAAAAAAAAAAAAAGCTATGTTCACAGGCTATATATCACAAAATGTATCTCTGTATCCTTGGAATTAATTATGACTAATTATAATTAATTATACTTATTTCCCTTTTGAGCTAATGTGCAGTGCTCATGTTGTGACTTCAAAAAACTAATAAAGATATATAAAATCAATAAAGCTCTTCTAAAGTGATGTTGTTTAAAGTACAAGTATTATTGTGACAGTCCACCCTGGAACTACCTTCATTGCTGAAGGGCAAAATAGAGATTCATTATCTACAGGATCTGGACAGGATATAAGATGTGATAGAACTAGAAACAGAAACAGAAGTGGCCTCTGGTGCTGGTTATTGAATGGACACAGCCTCTGGCTGAGAGTCTGGGACAGACGTGGGCACCAGCTCATCGTCTGTGCCAGTCATTGTTGTAGACTTGGGGTCTGTGTTAAACAAGGACATCGGCTGATGGGAGCTGATACATTCCACCGCAACCTTTTTCCTGTTGGAATGGCAGGTGATAGAGATTTGGCTGTCATGAACAGGAAATGTTTTGTATGCCTTTGGGTGAAAAATATGCTATATTGAAGTGTGCAGAGTTGCCTCTTTCATTCTATAGGTCTGGGCCCGTATCTATAAAACCTCTAAGAAATGCTCTTAAAGGTCCCGTTCTTCGTGTTTTTTTGAAGCTTTGATTGTGTTTACAGTGTGCAATATAACGTGTTCATGTTTCGTGTGTAAAAAAAAACAGTATTTTTCACACAATTTACTTATCTGTATACCGCTGTTTTCACTGTCCTAAAAACGGCTGATGAGTTCCTTGTTCTATGAAGTCCCTCCTTCAGAAATACGTAACGAGTTCTGATTGTGCCAGCGGTTCCCGTGTTGTGATTTGACCGCAGCTTAGCGAACGTGGCATGGTTCCTGTGTTGTGATTCGACAGCAGCTTAGCAAACGTGGCATGGTTCCTGTGTTGTGATTCTACAGCAGCTTAGTGCACGTAATTTGCACGGAAAGGTCACGCCTCTTAACGGGAGATGTATGCGCTCAATGATCTCTACAGCGTCCCTGGGAAAGCCAAACAAAGGTGATTTGACTCCGGGATGAAAATAACAGCGTCTCGACGACATGGCGACAAACACAGTCAAACGCAACAATTCCTTTTCTCCACGCGACACTTCCTCTTCTCCACGTGGGACAGCAACAAGACCACGCCCCCTTTTTTCGCGCGTTCTTGTGGGTGGAGGTTAGTCTATTCTACTGTTCTACTGACGTAATTAATTAAGGAAGTACCAGGATGTAGTCCAAGCCGGCCGTTCGCTGTAGGCTTTGAAAGGGAACTTCTGTTAAATAAAATATCTCGCTTGGCATTGAACTTTGAGCTTTATAATTTTACAGGTATTATTTATGCTCTAACAGCAACATTACACACTAACTAAAGTTTGAACAATGGGATCACGAAGAACGGGACCTTTAAGAATAGTAGAACTTTTCTAAGAGTAGGAGACTTTTATAAAGCAGCTAAAATCAACTTTCTGTAGCGACAATGAGTCAGATTAAATAATAACTCAACAGGGAATTTGAATTAAAATAAAAAGACTCGAATTACGCTATAATTTATAAATAATTCAGAATTAATGTTTACACCTTAACTTATTCGTCCACCGATGTGTAAGAACTTAAAGGGGAGTCTGTTAAAGGGAAACAGGTCCCTGTAGCTCAAATGTGTGAATTAATGAATTCATAGGGAATTTTGCGAGTCTAATGAACAGCCGAGCAAATGACTCTTCCAGCGTTCATTTGAACGGGCCGCACATATCAACTCTGCAGCGGATTTTAATATCCGTACAATAGTGAAACACTATTTCACAGCCAGGTAACTTAGATCGGCAGTTCAAGATATTAAATTCATAAGCACATAACACAAGAACAGTTATCTTTGACTACAAACAAAACTTTATTGATTACTCTAACACATCAAACTAATATCTAACATAAACATACGCACTCGCACATTCATACGTTGCAGAAAGGAAGAAAGTGAGGAAAGAATTAAGAGAGAGAAATTATGAAATCCCAAGCAATGTACATTTATGACACATGACCTGAAGAAACCATTGATCAGTAATTTATCCTCCTATCGTTTCTTAGGCGGGGTTATTACATTTGATCTAATGCACCATTTCAGCTTGAAATCTAGAGGTATTATTTGCGTTTGTCTCACGTGTGTCGTCTATGACGAAGGGGGAATCCCTTTTCCTCCTGGCTGGAGAGGGTTCCCTCGGGTCTTTGATTCGCTGAAGGTCTGGTCGTGTCTTTGATCGACGTCTTGGGAAGCCAATCACGTGGCGTGTTTGGCGGCTGGATGAGAGTCTTGTGGGCGTTGTCCGAAGTTGAAGCACGCTGTTGGAAACTTGTTGAGTAACTTTGCGGCGAAACTTAACAGAACGCCCACAACTTAACGAAAAGAAAATAAACTTTAAGTAAAAGAAAGGAAAGTGAGAGAAGAGCAGATGGCCTGAATTAAATCTGTTAACCCATTTTCTCTGATGGTCTGTTTGGCGGATTCTGGAACCGCGCTGTGAACAGCTCTTGACTGAACAATGAACAGAACGTGAACACTCGTGAACACCCAGCGGTGAACGTCTCGCGAACAACACACTGCACTCTTCTCTTCGTCTGTGAGAGAGGTTAAACTCAAAAACTTGCCCATCCCCTGGATGGATTCTGGCCAATTAGGGTTCAGGGATGACTGTGCCTCCACCCCTCCCATAAAATTGGATTGTCTATAGTCCTTTAATTTCCTGCTCTTAAGCAGAGAGTAAAGTTAGACCTAATTTCTTACTATAAGGACATGATTAATTCTATAAAGATTTAATTCAGCTCATCTGCTTAGTTATGTCTATACGAGCACAAGGGTATGAAACACGGTGTCTTTTGATCCACTCATTCAATAGTTACATAATTGCATGAATTTGGGAATGATCTACATGCATAATAGTCACGTGTATCAGTTGTAAACACGCTAACAAACTATGTCGAAGGCTATTTGAGTGAAAGTCCAATAATCATAATCTTATACATTCTAGTATGTAACATTTTCTGGTAGTTTCTTTGGAGTCTTAAACTGTGTCACTTGGAGTTCATTTAGCAGTCCTTAAAAAAAAACAGAGACCTGTTTGTTTCTTTGTCTTGTGATCACAACGAGTCTTTTGTCCTCTTTGTGAAGTTTTGGTCAAAAGTCCATAGGAAATCACGTAATTGTGATATAGACGTGGTAGCCCGAGGCAGAAATGGAGCCTCGTGATAATGACCGATTTCCTGGGGTCTGGAGCTGAATTAGGGCTTTGTGAAAGGGATTAATGAATCATTTGGAAGATTCATTCAATGTCTGCGACCATAATCGTTACATTCCCCCCTGCGTTAGTCGATGTGTTGGGATGAAGACATCGGCGAACGCTGTAGAGACACAGGGAGTAGAAGCAGACACATACACAACAAACAACAAGACAACACCTCCATGATTGGCCACTGTACTGGTGCAGGGCATTAGATTATCTGAGTACTAACGGTTTTAAACTTTAACCTTAAGGTTAACTTGAAGTTTATGTTTTAACTTTCCTCGGATTATCGTGTCGACGTAGTGTAGTTTAACTTTGGTATTGTTATTCTAATTTGGTTCGGTACGGTGACTCTTTGACCAAATTCTGTGATTAAAATAGTTTTGTTTGTTTTCTTCTCTTCTAAATCGTACTAGGTTGAGACCGTTGTACCTTTCTTCACGACGTGGTGACATCATTTGTGGTAAAAATGAGGTGACCCCTTAATCATGGAGCTCTCTAGCTCACATTCGTTTAAAGGTGGCCTGCCGATATTAGGCGTGGTGCATCAATCCCTAAATCGTGACCTTGACCCTTATGGGGTAGACAGGTATTTTACCTAATGAAAGAAGAAGGAGAGGGAAGGAAGAGGTGAAACAAAACAAAGTGGTTGCGTGTTTCTAGGTCTTGCCTACAACTACTCGTGCAGCTAAGGTGTCGTGTAATCTATCTTAATGAGAGGTGTTCTACTTGTTGGGTAGACTGTGCAATGTTTCCTATGATGAGTGTAGCCGGGTCCATGCTAAGCTAGTTTCTGAAGCTAGTTTCTACCTATGAGAAGAACATGTTTGTTGAATGTTTTCCATGGCAGATGTCGTTAACTTCTGTATGTTAGCGAGTATGTAAATTATGTAGTGTATGTAACAGTGGACGTATGGTCAGATCTGTTCTAGTCTGTTTTGGTCCCCCCTTTTCTGGAGGGCGTGTCAATCAGAATCTGACTCGTCCCATTTCCTGTCCTCTTCATTGCTTTCGAGGAATTCTCTCACTAGCTGCATGACTTCTTGTGAATCGCTGCTTTGCGTGTGCCAGTGGTCGTTTGGTTGTTTGGGTCTGGCATTGGCATGAGAGTCTTGTTCTTGGGCGTACTCAGTGCTGTGCTTGACTGAGTGGTGCCGAGATAGGTTTTGTCGTCGCTTACCCACGTTAGATGCTCTGGAATGTGTGGGACGATGATGGCCTTTGGCATCTTTAGGGTTTCTTGAAGCGAGGCTGGTCCCATGGCTTTTCCCAGCGGCTGGTGTGGTAGCTGTCATGGGAGTCACGTTCTCTGTGCTCTTCATGATGGACTGTAGTGTAGTCATGCCACTGGGTGTCGTCCAGTGCAAGGCTTGGGTCTTGGCTGACGGAGTTTGACACTGCGGATGTTTTCAAACCTTTCTTTGAGGCCATCTTTTGTTTGATGTAGGCCTTGTGTGTCAGGTCACGCAGCTGTTGGGTTGTCATCGTGTATGGGCAGGCCATGATGCCTAGATGACGACTCACTCCAGGGTGCAGGTTTCTCAGGAAGAGGATTTTGAAGTTCACATCCTCTTCAAGTTCAGGTTCGTTATATGCACCAAAGTAGGCTTGTCGGAAACGGCGGTAGTAGGCCTGGGGAGTCTCTTGTCGACCTTGTTTGGTTTCCCAGGCGATTAACGGTCCGTGTTCAGACTCTGGGCCTGTAAATTCTTGGGTCAGCGTCTCACGTAGTAGCTGGTAGTTATACTTTACGTGAACAGGTTGCCGGTCTAGAAAGCTTTGTACCTCGGGATTGGATGTGGCTCTGAGGAGGTATAACCTGTCTCGGTCGGTCACATGAGGTCTTGCCTCTAGGTAGAAGTCAATATCTCGGAGGTAGGCCTGGATGTCGTGGCCCTCCGTGGAGTTTGGGTTGAACTGGGTGATGTTCTTAGCGAGCTTGTCGAGGTTTTCACAGGTCATCTTCTGTGCAGGTTCGGAGTCTGCTTGGATGAGCTCTCTTTTGTTTTGTCTCGTTTTAGGTTGTGGCCATTCACTTCGTCCGTTGTGTGGCAGTTCTTGGAAGGGGGACTGTGTTCTACTCAGCAGTAGTAATGCTGAGGGAGTTCTCTCCCTTCTTGGCTCTGGTCTCCGTTTGACAGCATGATTGAGTTCATATCTGACCGCGTAGAGCTCGTCGTTGGCGTCGTCTCGCTGTCGGGTCAGATGGTCCATCTCAGTGCTGTACCTTTCCAGGTGGTCTTCCAGAGCCTTGATTTTAGAGTTCTGGTCTTTAATATCAGCGTTGGCTTTCTCTAGCTGACGTTCAGCAGACTGGAGCTGGTTTACCAGGTGTTTATGTGCAGTCTTTAACTCTTGTTTGTCGCGTTCAGCGACTGCAAGGGCTTCTTGGAGCTTGTCAACTTGTTTCTTTGTTTCTTGCTCCGCTTCGTCGGGCACCTTGAGTTTGTCTGGAGCTTTAGCATTGAGCTGGTCTGTGCAGCGGTGAGTGTGCATCAGCTCTCTCAGGAACTCAGTGGTCTGACGCTTGAAGTCATCCTGGACTTTCACTTCCAGCTTGTCTATGCGGTTTTGGGCACGTGTCAGCTCCTCTTGAAGGTGGATGACGTGCTTGTCGCGTAGTGTCAGCTGGGCTGTGAAGGCGTTGCTTAGGGAACAGGTGATCTTGGCTAGTTCCATGTGGTTGTCGTTCTGGCTTGAATCATGTGTCAGGAATCTTCTCAGAATCAGGATTATTATTAAAAATAATAACAGTTCAATTGTCTTTGGTGTGAGGCAGTCTGTAATGCCTCTGAGACAGGCGTCCACATCTTCCCCTTGGGCAGTGGGGTTTGTCGTCTGCGACATGTTGGTACGCTGGGAGAAGAGACTGACACAGATCTGTGTGGGGTATAAGCCTATGTGTGGTGGAACAGCTAAGTGTCGTTTCAGTGATTGTACACCAATAGCGACGTGTGGTGATGACTAAGTGTTGGTCTCAGTGTAGACAGATAGAGGCTAGTGATGTGAAGGCTTTGTCACTCAACTAGGTAAGGGAAAGAGAGAGAAAAGAGTTATAACAAATCTCAATAGATTGAAATAATTTTCTTTTCACTTGGAGAATTTCTTTTTTCTAAAAACTAAATTCTATCAATGGAAAGCTGTTTCCATATCGTGGTGCAAGAACTGTCACTCAGCTTAGTAAGGGAGAAAGAGAGAAAAGGTTAAAAACCTATTTCAATTGAAAGAAACAAAAATACTTTCACTGGGAGAAATATTTTTTTTTTCAATAAATACTTCCTATCACTGAAAATCTGTTTTCAGAACGGAAATAATATTATTGTTTGTGTTACAGATGAAAACAATACAATAATAATGTTGATACCTCTTTTCTTAGTCTGACAGGATTGACACCACACACCTTACAGGCGGACCGCTTACGCAGGGATGCGTTGAAGGCGACGGTGGCTCAACAGTTGTCTCTGTTAAATGAACTTGGATATGTCAAAATTTTAAATTGCGTTTACAAATGCAGGGAAAGTATGGAGAACAAAGGAGGGTTTGATTACCAATCAAATGCCTACTGGTTTGTTTCTCTGGGAAGGGTTATCGTTCTCTTTCTTTTTTTAGAAATGATCAATGGTTCTTCCAGGCTTGTTCCCTATAAATATGAAGAATAAGATGGAATAGAGCAGGACAGAACAGGGCAGACGTGAGGAGAAGGGAGGAAAGGAAGGAGATCCGGCCCCGCAAATGGCTCTGAAGCCTTTGTCTGACTACGAGTAAAAAAATGATAGTTGATGGTCAACTAATCACACAAACTAAAAATTTAGTCACAGAGGATTGTCTCGATTTTGTCTTGATTTATTTTGAAACTCGTAGGAATCTGGCACTGTCTTCTATTGAGGCTCAGGTGTGTTGCCTCCAAGCTAGGCTACAATGAGAAAAAGAAAAGTTAAAACAAAAGATAAATGAGTAAATAAAATAGAGTGGCTAAGTGAATAGCTACAATAGGAATAGAGGATAAAGGAGGGTCTAACGCAATAAAAAAATGAACAAGTGTGAGTCCAAAAGGTTTGGTAATAGGTATCAATTTAGTGGTTCACTTGAACTTCTAAGGTTCCAGACTTTATACCTAAAGTAATTGCATCTCAATGAGAAATTTAGAAATTCTGAAAATGAGTAAATTCCAGAATATTTAGAATAACTTTAAAATCATTTTACATGACTTTGAGGAATGACTCTTGAATTTTTTTTTATTAAATTCAAACTTAACAATTAATAATTGCAAACCAGTATCTTTCCTTTTCAAGTAAAATGTAGTTAAAGTAATTAATAATTGTGAACCAATATTTTCCCTTAAAGTAGAGTATAACGTAATGTATTAGAAAGATAAGAGAAAAGAAAGAAAGACCAACAGGTGTACATAAAGTTGAGGTGTTTAAATGGTTAAATCACTTTAAAGTGACTCAAACCGACACTGTATTTACACATATGTTAATACGGTTGATGCCTGAAACTAATGCTAAAGCTTTAGCATTTAGGCTTCAATGTAAACAACTGCTTTGATTAGCTTAGCCAGTAGCTACCGTAAGGTTTGTTTACGATATGGCTTCGACGCACTGCGCATGCGCTGAGTTTATCCGGAAGCGCTGGTTGACTTCCGTGCCGCAGTCGTGACTATGGCGACAAACAAACGCTAGCGGCAAACATGTGAATTGCAGACAGTATACAGTTAGAAAAGTCGGCGCTTTTCACCGTTTAAGTTACACATAAGTTTAGCACGTGCAATCGAGTGTATCACGTGAAACGTCCGCACCTTTCAACAATGAAAATCAAAAATAAGGAACACCACTCGCAGCTGGTTTTGCTCTGTGGGGCTTATCACTCAGTTTGTTAAGAGTGAGATTAAACTTTAGTTACAGTTCAATGTTACAGTTTTGTGCTGCAAATAGAACACTAGTGATCTCGGCGGATCTGTCTGTGCATATAAAAACAACAGGGTTTCAGACAACTGTTGATTCTTTCAGTATCAGCTTTGCTCGGGTCAAATCATTCTCCTTTAAGTCAAACTGGGACACGCAGTGTTTTACGAGATGATATATCAACCGGCAAGCCCTTAACTGTTTAGCACAGGGAAGATATAGCTTTGAGTTACAGTGGAACACGCACTGAATTAATAGCTATAAATACATATAAGGCTTTAATAAATCGATCAAGGAACACGCTTGATCTGTCTGTGCATTTAAAACAACAGGGTTTCTTTTACTGTTGATTATTTCAATATCAGCTTTACTTGGGTCAAATCATTCTCCTTTAAATCAAACTGGGACACGCAGTGTTTCACGAAATGAATACACAAACCGGCAAGCTTTCAGCTGTTTAGCACAGGGAAGATATAGCTTCGGGTTACAGTGGAACACGCACTGAATTAATAGCTATAAATACATATGCCTTAAAAAATCGATCAAGGAACACGCTTGATCTGACCGCACTGTGAGGAGATTATCCCTCGCAGGTATTTCACTTATGCAGTTTTAGGTTCGTTCAGTTCTCTGGCTGACTGATATACGTATAGCTATTTAATGACACTGGAACACGCAATGACATCAATTCGGCTATAAACGAGGCATTCTAGAAATTAAGGAACACGCTTAATTCTTACCTTATCGCATAGTGTGAGATCTCAGATCTTAAATTACTCTAATGCAGTCTTAGAGTAGAGACAGACTGGGTTACAGCGTTCATTCCACAGGACTTTCAAATAGGCGCGGCCCTTGCGTCACTTGAGCGCGCGCACACACACACAGGCGCGTCTAGCGCCGCTGGTCTGATCTCTCAAAATGTAATGCAAAGATAAATTCTCGATATATATGCTTATAATTTAGGTTAAACTGCCCGCATTCTCCACCAAAATACTGTAGCGACAATGAGTCAGATTAAATAATAACTCAACGGGGAATTTGAATTAAAATAAAAAGACTCGAATTACGCTATAATTTATAAATAATTCAGAATTAATGTTTACACCTTAACTTATTCGTCCACCGATGTGTAAGAACTTAAAGGGGAGTCTGTTAAAGGGAAACAGGTCTCTGTAGCTCAAATGTATGAATTAATGAATTCATAGGGAATTTTGTGAGTCTAATGTACAGCCGAGCAAATGACTCTTCCAGCGTTCATTTGAACGGGCCGCACATATCAACTCTGCAGCGGATATTAATATCCGTACAATAGTGAAACACTATTTCACAGCCAGGTAACTTAGATCGGCAGTTCAAGACATTAAATTCATAAGCACATAACACAAGAACAGTTATCTTTGACTACAAACAAAACTTTATTGATTACTCTAACACAACAAACTAATATCTAACATAAACATACGCACTCGCACATTCATACGTTGCAGAAAGGAAGAAAGTGAGGTAATAATTAAGAGAGAGAAATTATGAAATCCCAAGCAATGTACATTTATGACACATGACCACGTGGCGTGTTTGGCGGCTGGATGAGAGTCTTGTGGGCGTTGTCCGAAGTTGAAGCATGCTGTTGGAAACTTGTTGAGTAACTTTGCGGCGAAACTTAACAGAACGCCCACAACTTAACGAAAAGAAAATAAACTTTAAGTAAAAGAAAGGAAAGTGAGAGAAGAGCAGATGGCCTGAATGAAATCTGTTAACCCATTTTCTCTGATGGTCTGTTTGGCGGATTCTGGAACCGCGCTGTGAACAGCTCTTGACTGAACAATGAACAGAACGTGAACACTCCGTGAACACCAACGTGAACACGCGTGAACACCCAGCGGTGAACGTCTCGCGAACAACACACTGCACTCTTCTCTTCGTCTGTGAGAAAGGTTAAACTCAAAAACTTGCCCATCCCCTGGATGGATTCTGGCCAATTAGGGTTCAGGGATGACTGTGCCTCCACCCCTCCCATAAAATTGGATTATCTATAGTCCTTTAATTTCCTGCTCTTAAGCAGAGAGTAAAGTTAGACCTAATTTCTTACTATAAGGACATGATTAATTCTATAAAGATTTAATTCAGCTCATCTGCTTAGTTATGTCGATACGAGCACAAGGGTATGAAACACGGTGTCTTTTGATCCACTCATTCAATAGTTACATAATTGCATGAATTTGGGAATTATCTACATGCATAATAGTCACGTGTATCAGTTGTAAACACGCTAACAAACTATGTCGAAGGCTATTTGAGTGAAAGTCCAATAATCATAATCTTATACATTCTAGTATGTAACATTTTCTGGTAGTTTCTTTGGAGTCTTAAACTGTGTCACTTGGAGTTCATTTAGCAGTCCTTAAAAAAAACAGAGACCTGTTTGTTTCTTTGTCTTGTGATCACAACGAGTCTTTTGTCCTCTTTGTGAAGTTTTGGTCAAAAGTCCATAGGAAATCACGTAATTGTGATATAGACGTGGTAGCCCGAGGCAGAAATGGAGCCTCGTGATAATGACCGATTTCCTGGGGTCTGGAGCTGAATTAGGGCTTTGTGAAAGGGATTAATGAATCATTTGGAAGATTCATTCAATGTCTGCGACCATAATCGTTACATTTCAGTAAAGTATAAGACTGATTCTTAAGTGCTGACTGACGTGGGATTTAAGTGCTGTGGACTACAATGATGTGAACCCAAAATGTCCGCCCTGAACCTCTGAATCAGCCAATAGTGAGCCTGCAAGGGTAAGGTCACAGCAGCATGACACAATTAATTAATTATTTAATTAAGACATAATAATTATTTAAATATTTACATTTATTTAGATTAATTAGTTTTTGCTTCGTGCAAAATAATTACAAATAAGTACATGCATTTATTTCACACAATTTTAATTGAGTTTCAGCACTGTAGCGTCTAGAGTCGCTCTTGACGTGAGATCAAAGTGGTGGGTCGTTCGAGAAACACCGGAGATGCAGATCTTGTCCAGTTCTGCCTACGAATTAGTATTAGCATATAAATGAGTTGTAACGGCTCCATCGAGTCTGACCCAAATGGCCGCACTATCACCTTTTTACGACCGGCAGAGGCAATGCAGGCCGCACGATGATGGCCCTGTGAGTACTTCAAACAGAGTTTGTCCTTTGTGGCCAGAGGGATAAACTTCCCGAAAATTGGTTAGAACACCTAGTGAAATTTGATAAGGATTGTACTGCTCTTTCGTTAAATAGAACGGATTAGAGGAATTCTGAATCAACTCCTTAGAGGTTATTCTGTGATTATTTAATATAGGTATATATCCGTAGTTAATTGCAATAAATTGTTGTTAACTATATATATATATATATATATTGTCACGGGTGAGAAATCACACAACAAGGTTGCTCGTGAAAGTGAACCCCGGAGGGTGGATTTATTGAAGAGTACTTTGGGGAATTAGGTGCAACCGGTGAAACCAAGGTGCGTGCTGTCTTCGTGGCTGGTGTTCCTGTGAAGTCCTCGTGCTCGTGAAGGTGGGTGTCCAGGCGTGCTCAGTCGGGCTGTCGGTCACTCGCTGCCTTCTGTGAGGTGAAAGACAAAGGGTTAGTTCCAGCACGTTCAGCATGAGACGGGTGTCTACTCAAGTGAGAGTGGTAGAGGCTTTAACAGCCTCTTGCTAATGGGCTGCAGCTGTGACCGATCAGCCCGTGATGAGGACGTGCAGGTGCTGTGTGTTGGTTGCCAGGGTGACGCTGATATGCCCAGAGAGACTCGTCACAATATATATATATATATATATATATATATATATTGTGACGAGTCTCTCTGGGCATATCAGCGTCGCCCTGGCAACCAACGCTGGTTCATGCTGAACGTGCTGGCACTAATCCTTTGTCTCTTACCTCACAGAAGGCAGCGAGTGACCGACAGCCCGACTGAGCACGCCTGGACACCCACCTTCACAAGCACGAGGACTTTACTGTAGCACCAGCAACGAAGACAGCACGCACCTTTGTTTCACCGTTTTCACCTATTTCCCCAAAGAATTGTCAATAAACCCACCCTCCGGGGCTCACTTTCACCGAGCGACCTTGTTGTGTGAGAAATCACACACAAGTGTTTGCAGTTTTCACCGCACTAATAAATATATTTTTTCTCTCTCTCTCTCTCTCTCTCTCTCTCTCTCTCTCTCTCTCTCTCTCTCTCTCTCTCTCTCTCTCTCTCTCTCTCTCTCTCTCTGTTCACCACCCCAGCACCGATCGGCGCTCTCTCTTCCGATGGAGATGAATGAGATACTGCAGCGCCTCACTGAAGTAAGCATCCATCAGCAGCAGATAGTGGAACATCTGGCCACTCGGCAGGGCAGGGCTGAAGAAGACATCGCTGCCCTCCATGCCCAGGCTGCCCAGCCGGTTCCACTACCTGACCCCCGAATGCGAGCGACCCGGCTGTTGCCCAAAATGACGGATCACGACGATGTTGAAGCATACCTACAAATATTTGAAACCACTGCCAATCGTGAGGGATGGCCCATAGAAGACTGGGCTTCCGCGCTGGCTCCTCTCCTAACTGGTGAAGCTCAGCGAGCTTATTTTTCCCTTCCTCCCGCGATCACGGACGACTACAGGGAAGTGAAACGCGAGGTCCTCGCCCGGCTGAGTCTTTCTCACATCTGCGAAGCGCAACAGTTCCACGAGTGGGAGTTCAAATGTCGGATGCCAGCGCGAGCCCAGGCCGCTGATCTCGTCCGGTTGGCTCAACATTGGCTGCTGGACGGGGAGCCCACCGCAGCTCAGGTAGTGGAACGAGTGGTCATCGATCACCTCCTCCGCGCCCTGCCTCGGTCCCATCGTCAGGCGATGGGTATGAGGAACCCCGCCACTGTCCTCGCCTTGGTGGAGGCGATCGAGCTGGCGGATGCTGTCCAACAACGGGAGGCTGGAGAGAGAGCGCCGCCATTTCCCCGGAGGGTGGTCCAGGAGCGACGCACGCTGGAGGGCACCTCGCGCGCAGTTGGCAGACCGACAGTTCCGTCTCCGATGGACGAGCCAATGCCCACCGCTGAACCCACGATGCACCCGCGGGCCTGGCTGGCAGGCTGCATCGTATATCAGCACGTTCCACCTGCGGCTCCAGAGGCGGACGTCAAGCTGAATGGCAAGCCCGTCCGGGCGCTTCTGGATTCGGGCAGCGCGGTCACCCTCATCCAGGCTCATCTATGCCCTCCTCACCCTGGCCAAAAGAGTTACCTCCCGATCACGTGTGTGCATGGAGACACCCAACAAGTTCCAGCTCGCCGTGTGAACATCGCGGCTGCCCATGGCGCCTGGCCCGTTGAAGCCGGATTGGTGAAAAACTTACCGGTCCCACTGCTGCTTGGAAGAGATTGGCCGGGGTTTGGCCGCCTGCTCGCCACCGTCGCTCAGCCCGCCAGCCCGGAATGGAACTGTCGCCGTCATCGCCGGCCACAGGGACGCCGCCGCCGGTCGGCGCTGCTAGCTTCGGACAGCGGGAGAGATGGTGAGTCCCCCTCGCTAAGTTCTAACTTTTTCTATGATGTGTTCCAGCAGGCCAGCGAGGGGGGCTATTTTGCCAAAGACCAGCGGGAGGATGATCGTCTAAAGCACTGTTGGAGTCAAGGTAGAACCATGAACGGTAAAGACGTTCTCCCACGGCCCCATCCTCTCCCGCACTTTGTGGTCCGAAGCGGTCTGCTATACTGTGTCGCCCAGCGAAGGGTGGAGGAGAAGGAGCTTCTAGTCGTCCCGCGGACGAAGACGGAAGCCATCCTCGAATTAGCCCATTCCCATCCGATGGCAGGTCACCTAGGAGCGGCCAACACCATCCAACGGATCCGGGATCGCTTTCACTGGCCAGGCCTGGAGGCTGACGTGAAAGGTTTCTGCAAGGCCTGCCCGACCTGCCAACGCACGGCTCCCAGGACTCCTCCCCCCAGCCCGCAGATTCCCTTACCCATCATCGAGGTGCCCTTCGAACGAATCGGAATGGATCTGGTGGGGCCGTTGCCTAAGTCTGCCCGAGGACATGAACACATCTTCGTCATCGTGGATTACGCCATCCGGTATCCAGAAGCAGTCCCCCTGCGGAAAGCCACAGCGAAAGCCATCGCCCAGGAGCTGTTTCTGTTGGCCAGCCGGGTCGGCATCCCGACCGAAATCCTGTCTGACCAGGCAACACCGTTCATGTCCCGGCTAATGGTAGACCTCTGCAGGCTGTTGGGGGTGAAACAGTTGAGGACAACCGTTAACCACCGGCAAACCAACGGACTCGTGGAACGCTTCAACCAAACCCTAAAACAGATGCTCCGAAGGGTAGCAGCGGAGGACAAGCGGGACTGGGACCTGATGATCCCCTACGTCCTCTTCGGCGAGGTCCCTCAAGCCTCAACTGGTTTCACCCCCTTCGAACTCCTGTTCGGCCGCCAGCCTCGGGGCCTGCTGGATGTCGCTCGGGAGGCCTGGGAACAGCAGCCTGCCCCCCACCGCACGGTCATCGAGCACGTCACCCAGATGAGGGAGAGGATAGACCGCGTCATGCCATTAGTCCGGGAGCATCTCAGCAAGGCACAATAGGCCCAACAACGCCACTATAATCAGGCAGCCCAACCACGGGAATTCCAGCCAGGAGACAGGGTCATGGTCTTAGTCCCGACGTCTGCCTGTAAGTTCCTGGCTTCGTGGCAAGGGCCGTACACCGTTGTGGAGAAGGTTGGACCAGTGACGTACCGTATCCGCCAACCGGGAAGAAGACAAGCAGAGCAATTATACCACATCAACTTACTGAAGAAGTGGCAAGGGACCCGAGACCAGCTCACCGCCCTGAGTCTTACCGATCCCGTGGTTGTCGACATGGATCCCCACCTGTCGGCTGCCCAGAAGACCGAGCGGCAGCACCTGGTCAGACAGTTTGCGGATGTGTTCTCCTCTAGGCCCGGGCAGACTAACGTCATCCACCACGACATCAGGACGGCCCCTGGAGTAATCCTCAGGCAACGGCCCTACCGAGTCCCAGAAGCTCGTCGGCAGGCTATTGAGGAAGAAATCCAGGAAATGCTGAAGTTGGGGGTGATCGAACCATCTCGCAGCCCATGGTCCAGCCCCATCGTGATGGTACCGAAGCCGGATGGCACCCTCCGCTTCTGCAATGACTTCCGCCGGCTGAACAAAGTCTCCGAGTTCGACGGCTATCCCATGCCTCGGGTCGACGAGCTGCTAGACCACCTGGGGAGGGCCCGGTACATCACAACCCTGGACCTCACCAAGGGATACTGGCAGGTACCACTTACCTCTTCCGCTAAATCAAAGACTGCTTTCTCTACCCCTAGTGGACACTGGCAGTACCGGACCCTCCCCTTCGGCCTTCATGGAGCACCAGCGACCTTCCAACGCATGATGGACATCATCCTAAGGCCCCACCAAGCGTATGCAGCCGTGTATCTGGATGGCGTCGTGGAGCACACCGAGGCATGGGAGGAACATCTGGAACGTCTGCGGAGGGTGCTCTCGGAGCTCCGGCGGGCTGGACTAACCGCCAACCCCCCCAAATGCCACCTAGCGCTGTCCGAGGCGAAGTACCTGGGATTCCAGGTGGGCCGAGGCCTCATCCGGCCCCAAGAAAAGAAGGTGGAAGCCATCCGCACCGCACCAAGACCACAGACAAACACAGCCTTTTTGGGGTTGGCAGGGTACTATCGCTGTTTCATCCCCAACTTCTCCTATTTAGCCACCCCCCTGACAGACCTGACCAGGAAGGGGCAGCCCGAGAAGGTCTGTTGGACGTCAGCCGCCGAGGAGGCCTTCGCCCAACTCAAGACGGCACTTACAGCATCTCCGGTACTCCGCGCCCCTGACTTCGGCTGCCCCTTCCTGCTGCAAACGGATGCTTCCGACACCGGACTAGGAGCCGTCCTATCACAAGTCCAGGAAGGTGAGGAACATCCCATTCTCTACATCAGCAGAAAGCTGTCCCACGGCAGAGAAGAACTACGCCGCCGTCGAGAAGGAGGCCCTGGCCATTAAGTGGGCAGTCCTGGAGCTGCGTTATTACCTCCTCGGCCGAAAGTTCACCCTGCTAACCGACCATGCTCCTCTACAGTGGATGGCCTATCCAGTGTGGATGGATACAGTGGATATATATATATATATATATATATATATATATATATATATATATATATATATATATATATATATATATATATATATATATATATAATTGCTTAAATACCTTTGTTAGGTATCCCCCTTTTTGGGTGATTTTAGAGATTTATGATTCTATTATAACCTGTTGTGATTAATCATAAGTCCCTAAATATTAATACCCATAATTCCCTATTGAGCTAAATTTAATTGAATAATATATGTAACCCTAAGACGCTACAGCACATTAATGAAATGGACAAATGTGATGCTATTTAAGTAATTAAGCTGATGAATCACATAATTCAAAATTTCACTCACAGCTGTATATAAAGGAAAGACAAAAGTTGCAAATTGTTAAAAAAATGGATGCAAAAAGAAAACCAAACTGATCCAAGGAAGAAAATCTTCTATTGCAGTCAGTCCTTAAATGGAACGACGTAATAAGAGGAAAATTCAGTCCAACTTTAACAAGCAAGGACGAAATAAAGCATGGCAACAGATTGTACTGACAGTAAATGAAGCATTTCCGGGGACAAGATGTTCAGCAGAGGATTGTGAGAAAATGTAGTACAATGTGTTGGCAACAACACACAAGGAAATTGCAGCCATATAAAGAAAGCATGCAAGCCACTGGTACATTTTATTTTAGGTTATTAATCCATTTTATATTAAATGATTGTCTCCATGTGGTCAGCAGCTGAGTTCTTGTCAAACAGGTGGGGGCCTCCATGTAAACCTCTGTCTGAGATTGGCGAAATAGTAGAGGAGATACTTGGAACGGCCAATCACTCTATTTGTGGCATTCCAGATGCCCCAGACCCTGCACTTCTCAAATTGATGGAGTTACAAAGATGGTAAGAAGAAAATTATGCATGTAATAATGTATGCATGTAATGTGCCTTTTTAATAAATTGATAGTTGTAGTAAAGTTTGTTTGTACGGGAAGAAGGAGGCGGGAACCGGCGGACAATCAAAAGAACTTTTAATAAATAAACACAAAATAATAATGTCGGCGACAGCCCCTCGCGGACGACTGCCGCCTATACACAAACAAAACACAAATGAAAATAAAAATCTGCAGCCCCTCACAGTCGACTGCAGCAACACATAACAAAACTAAAATAAAACACAACACAAAATCCAGGCCTGGTCCTCTCTCGTCCCTCACTGTCGTCGCTCCTCCTTTATAGTCCCTCACTCCTCCGCGAGGGCCGAGATCGCTGCGACTCACAGCTGGCGCTCATCCCCACTGATGAGCGCCGCCTCGTCCCGCCCTCACGGTCCCTTGGCCTCGCTGCTCGCCACAATAGTATTTCAATCACCACATCGAATTGAATAAACATGTTTGCACTATTTAATTTTTTTCTGCATGTGAATGTAGTGTAGTATAATTCTGGAGCCGATACATCAGATGCATATTCTCCTGTATCATCTCAGGACATCTCCCTGTGTCCTCCAGATCAGCCTTCTGCCTCACAAGACACTGGATTTGCACAGGGCGCAGCCACTGAGGATGACATTGAGTCCCTTAAAAGAAAAAAGCTCAAATTGCAAATTAAGTTGCTGGAAATTCAAAATTAATATTACGCACTAAAACTGAAAAGAATTAAGAATACTCAATGATTGTACATATGCTTTGTGTAATAAACTTGTGTATGGAAAAATTTGTTTGTTGTTACTTATTGTCTACAAGTTTGCTTACCCAAAATGTGAGTTAGCAAAGCAGTCCCTTAGTGATGCTCTCCCCGAAATGCTTTGCAATGTGTGTTCGGTGGGATTGTCATCATTGTCATCATAATCATGATCACTGTCATCATCACCATGATCGTCATTTTCATCGTCATCATCAAGCAATGGGAGGTTATATTGTGCAAAATGCCACAAGCCATAATAATGCGACAAGCACGCTCAGGTGAATGTCGAATCTCTCCATGAAGGGCATGGAATCTTCTTTTCTGCTGTCCAATTCCTCTCTCCACCACGGCTCTTGTTACTTTGTGTGCGCTTCATGACGCAAAAACAATAAAAGAACATAGGTCAGATAAGTCAAGAATGCACTCATTGAACAAAATTGGTATCTTGTCTACAGTTCAGTACAGTACAGTACCTGTTATAATTGAGCTGCTGTTTTCCTTGAGGACTTTTGTAAGGGGTGAGAAGCCAGTGTTTTAAAGGGTAACCCGAGTCTCCCAGCAGATGACATCTAGGGCGAACAATTTTGTTCGAATAACCCAGTGAGGCCACTCTGCATCATGTGTTGACCCTGGCCATTTTGGCACAATATCGAGGATCTTGTAATTGGCATCAAATATGACTTGAACATTGATGCTGTGGAATCCTTTTCGATTGATATACGTCTCCTCATTTACAGTTGGAGCCATGATGGTTGCAACAACTCCAGGGAAACCCGCAATCCTCATAAAATCTGCTTGCTTTTGCTGTATAGTTTGAAGGTCAGTTGGGAAGTCAATGAACTGCCTTACTATGTCTGGTGTGGTTAGTGCAGCAACAGTGGTATTTAAGACCCTGCTAACTGTGGACTGTGATGTCCATTATAACTTTCATTTCTGCAGTTAAAGCTTTGTTTCTTAGAGTGGGAGAAGTTATTGAATTTCTGACTAGGTCAGTAACAAAAAGAATACCCTGACGATCAAGCCTGTATCGTTTGATCAACTCTCTGTCATCATATAATACCAACACATTCTTACATTGTTGGAAACTGCGTGGCCTCCTCCTCTCTGCTGCCATCTTGTTACTCCTAACTGGTTAGGAGCCCTCTCCAGCTCTTAAATAATTTAGGAGCTGAGACCCAATCTTAATAATGTTTATTAGGAAATTTCTTAATAAAGTTCTAACATCATTCAACAGATTTTTTGAAGTGCAAGAGACATGAACATGAGCAAGAATATCACACTGCACACAGCCCATGTATTCATCCATCCATGTACAAAATTTCTAACCGGCATGCAGTGCTTCAAGTCAGCCGCCGATCGGTCTGTGCATCGATGTATGAAGTCAAACAAGCCTATTGTCGACAGCATAATCACCTGACCTGTGCCTTATCTCCTGCTCCCTTAATTACTAATCAGGTAATTATTAATATTCCTAGATCACTATTCAATTTAGGGAATATAACTGATCTCCGTTCAGTTTAGCACTGCAACATAAAAAATGTCTTGTGTTTATTGAGAAAGTGACTGACATGGCTATTTCACGAGTTCACACTTACATCAAATTAAATAGAGTAAAGATTATGCTTATTGGGCGTGCTGTCTGGGGGAGGGCTCCGGGCTCGGAATTTTGGCCCGAACCCAGAGTATCCCCCCGCGATAGAGATAGTCTAGAACTAGACTATATTTTATTATGGATTGTGTTGACGTCTAATAAGAGTTTATTAAAATCAAAGTGAGGAGATGGGGTGGTGGGGGGATGCTAAAATAAAAACGGTCAACGAAATAAGGTAAATATGCAGTATATATACACACCTCTTATCGTTGATTAAATCGGTTAGCTTGATGTGCTCCACATGTGTTTAATTAGGTTTAATTATCTGAGGGTGTTCCACTTGTGTTTAATTAGGTTTAATTATCTGAACGTGGTTCTCCCGAAATGTGTTAATAAAACATCACTTCGAGTTCACACTTGCATCAAATTAAATAGAGTAAAGATTATGCGTATTTGGCGTGCTGTCCGGGGGAGGGCTCCGGGCTCTGAATTTTGGCCCGAACCCAGAGTATCCCCCAAAATGCAAAGAACAGGACAGCCACCAGAAAACCCCCAAATACGCAGATAATTGGTGGGCAGCTCACGGCATCGGGCGGACAGGCCCTACTGGCCGATGGACTGGGAGCAACCTTGATTTGGAACGATCGATCGGGAAGGCTCTTGCCACATCTGAGGGGGGCCAGGCTCACTGTGACAGACGGAAAAACCCTACCGGCCGATAAACGAGGAGCAGCCTTAAGTTAAAATTACCGTTCGGGAAGGCTCTTGCAACATCTGAGGGGGGCCAGGCTCACTGCAACAGACGAGAAACAAACCTACCGGCTTATAAATGAGGAGCATCCTCAAAAATGACCAATTGGGAAGGCTCTTGCGACGTCTGAGGGGGCCAGGCTCACTGCAACAGACAAGAAACAAGCCCTACCGGCCGATAAATTAGGAGCAGCCCTAATTTAGAACGACCGATCGGGAAGGCTCTTGCGACATCCAATGGGAGGCCAAGGCTCACTGTATCAGACGAAAAAATCCCTAACGGTCGAAAGAAAGGGGAGCAACATCCTTTAAATCGCCCAACCAGAGGGCCCCCTACTATCTGGTGAACGGGGGGCACGTTGTTTGGAACGGCCAATCGGGAAGGCTCAGGCCGCATCTGACAGGAGATAGACGGGGCGGAAACTGAGCTCCTGTGGGAGCAGAGGGAACAGCTCCGCTGCTGTACTGGAGAAAGGGTTAGACGGACAAATGGAGAACCACATTCGTATTCGCATTCTCTCTCACTCTCACTCGCTGATGAGTGGGCAGTCCGTAGATGGAGCGCGAGCTGTGAACGTTGCATGCTTTCTAAATTTCTGTTGCTCTTTGCCGTTTATTTTTCTGTTCAGTAACGCAGTTGTCAGTGGAGTGTATGCAAACTGCCATGTGTGCGTGGGATTGACGCGGATAATAAACCCCATGGAATGTCAGATACATGAGATTGCGTACACTTGGCTACAACCATTCAGGCCAGCTATCCGGCCTCTCTGTGTGAAGCGCTACACCTGTATACAACATACAATATTAAATCACAAATATAGCTGTAAGCAGCCATTAACAGGGCCAAGCGCAACAGAAGCAAACAAGGAAGATAGCAGCAGACCAACTGAAAAAATTAGTGAAGACATTTGAAGCAAAAACGTTAAAACACCACATTAAAACATTGAGTTGTATAGAGCCAATGTCATGTTTTGTTCTATTATAGCACCACCAAGAGACACAATCCTGCAATTTTCATATCATACGTGTGTGTGTAAATTTTGGTTAAAATATCTCATTTCATTTTAGAGTTATAGACATTTATATGAAAGCAAATGCAAATGATTGATGTAGTTCTCCTATTTTTATATACTTAAATGCATATTGCCCACCGTGCTCTGTGTTCCTAAAGCCACAAGGTGGTGGTGGCACAGGTGCGAGGACTCTTTCATTGCTCTTGCAGCTTTAATGTAGTTTTGTATTTTTTACTTTTTGGGACCTCATGAAGAGTAGTCACTGCCTAGGTGCTGGCTAATGGGGATCCAAATAAACAAATAAACTTAGATCATAGATGGGAAAGAGCATTCACAGCAATACAGGCAATTTAATTAAGGAAAAATATGTTTTTTTTTTGACAGTTATAACACATCTCTGCTCTTTTTTAGGTGTCCTCAAAGTGTGCACATAAATATATGTGTCAAATTTGTTGTAAATATCTCATTTTATTTTAAGGTTATAGCCACTTATATTTATGAGAGAATGGGCTGCATTGATTGGATTTTTTTTTTTTGCCACTTCCTTCCAAAATGTTGGCTTTTTGTCATTATTGTTTAGCTATTGACCTATGTTTCCGAATTTCCTGTTGTAGTTTTGTTTTGATCGGACAAACTGTCTTGAAGACATTCGCAAAGGTTTTATATGTGCTAAAGTTCACCTTTTCACAAACCATAAGGTGAAACCTGGCATGTTTGGTATCATTGGACTCGGCAAGGATTCAGGAGTCTAAGGAGGTGAATGCTGAGAAAAACGCTGGCTTGAAATTTCTCAGGCTCCTTCAGGGCATTGTGCCAATGACGTATACAGAGTTTTTTGAGATATGCCAGTGTCCTCATTGACTATCATGGCAACCTAGATGAAGACAATGAATGCCCATTTTCATCTGACTAATGTTTGGGTGCATATATTGCCATTTCTACCAGGAAGACTCGGAAGACCAGATAAAGTATGATAACACCACAAGTTTATTAGCAGACCAGCAAGTATTAAATTAGAAGTTATTTGGCGTAGGCCCCGTCCGTAGCGCTCGTCACGAGGGTAACGGACTCTGCATTTCCTGCCTGAAGATGAAGGCAGGGGCGCAGCCGCCACCCGGGAGGTATAGACAGGGACCGACCTGGTGGTGGTGGGGAGGATGGAGGTAATGCTGGCGTCAGCATCTGTGAACTCAGACATGTGTTAATTACCGATCTTCTATACTCTGAGAATTATGACTTGATTGGATAGGTCTGAATGTGATAAGTGACGTAACATTGAATCTTCCTGCCAGAACTTGCACATAAGCTTCATTTTCATGTGTTTTTTTTTGTTATAGCGCCACCAAGTGATTTTTTTTCATGTGATCTCAGACTGAGCTCACACACATGTGAACTGAATTTGGTGAAAATATCTCATTCCGTTCACAAGTTATAGCCATTTTAGTAAAAGAGGTCCCGGTCACATCAAACATTTTGGCTCCCCTTAGCGACCATGAATCAAAATGTTTTTTTTTTTTTTTTTATAATTATTGATAGTCACTCTCCAGAGAACATTTATGCAGTGGTTTGGTTCCGATGAGGCAAATAATCTGGGAGTAATTTGCAAAAGTAGGTTTTACAAAAAACTTAAAATATCTCAAATTTGCCGCCTGAGGGGCAATCAAGAGGCATGCATTTTGTCTGTCTTGAGCAAAGGATTCCAGCGATATAAGACACTCGAGGCTACGCCTTACGGTTGAGGAGTTATACGCCGTTTCGTACTTTTGATCGCCTTTTCGTACTTTTGATCACTGTAGCGCCCCCGTCAGGCCGATCGGGGCGGGCTTTGGTGACGTCTGTAGTCGTTGTGAGTACTACCAGCCCTGCAAGTTTCAAGTCTCTATGAATTACGGTTTGGTCTGCCCGACCAGATTTAGCTGGCGAATGATGCATCATGGGAAAATGAACAGTTACAATAAGGTTTCAGCCTGACACCTGACTTTGATTGGATTTTACTACCCCTTACTATCAATATTTTGACATTTGGGCTCATGATCTACGACCTATGTTTCCGAACTTCTGACGCTGGTTTCGTCTCAATCGGACTAGCGGTTTAGAAGATATCAGCAAAAAAGTTTTAAGCACTAAATTACAACGGTGCACAAACCATACGGCGAAACCTGGCAAGTATGGTATCGTTGGACTTGGCAACGATTCAGGAGTCTAAGGAGATGAGTCTCATGAAAATAAGTCAACCACACCCAAAGTTCTAAGCCTTTTTTAAAAAAATATCCACTAGGTGGCGCTGTTTTGAAACTTGTCAGGCTACTTCAGGGTATCGTGGTGGTGACCCATACCGAGTTTTGTAACAATCCGTTCATGCGTTCATAAAATACAGCATTTTGGCACATAATTCAAGATGGCCGACAGCCAAAATGGCCGATATGGAAAAATTGGATATCAGTCGACTCGGCATGATGTCCCAAATCTAACGAGACCACTTTTATTTATTCCAATTTATTTTTGGACAAACGGTTCAGCAAAAAAAGCAAAAATAGCCATTGTTTGTATCTCCAGACCAGTAGGTGGCGCTGCGCCGAAACGCAGCATGTTGCCTCAAGACGTGCTTGTGCTGACATGTGCCAAGTTTGGTCTGAATACGATAAAGCGTTGCAGAGATACAGCCTTACATCTGTTTTCGCAAGCGCTACGTAAAATTTGTTTGCGTGTTTATTAGAAACAATTTGACGAATCAACTTGAATTCCATACATTTTTGCCGGCACTGGCTGAAGATGATCTGTTTCAATTTTCGTGCAAATTGGACGAACCGTCTAGGACGAGTTCGCAAAAGTAGGTTTTTGGGAAAATTCCAAACGGCTGGAAATGTATAAAGACGGGAAATGACGGCATAGGATGCGATCAAATCGGCATGAGCTCAGAAATCAGAGGAACAAATAATTTTGTTTGTAGCCCTTAAGGTTTAAAGGTTATTAGCATAAACATGAGTACACATTTGGACAGGTGGTGGCGCTAGAGGGATTGAGATAGAGACACCAAAATTGCTATGGTGACAGATCAGACTGTCCTCTATTAGTGTGCCAAATTTCACAACTTTTTACCATACGGTTCTATGAGCTGCCATACACTCCCATGGCGGAAGAAGAAAATACGGGAACGGTTTCAATAGGTGCCTTCGCACCTTCGGTGCTTGGCCCCTAATAAAGAAACCATTGTCATTGTTCATAAATATTCGCTTGGCATAAATGTGCGCCATTCATTGATTGTGAACTGCTCTGAACTGAAGCATTGTTGTGCAAGCCCGTACAACGCTCAGAATCTGAAACGTGAGTTTCACATTTATTTAATGAAATAGCCTTTGAAGTTTGCAGTATCGTGATGTTTTTCTATCCCCAAAATATAAGATGCCTTAAAATAATCGTTGATAGTATGGTATACAATATAGCCTACTGTAAGGTATTGATGCTACATTTAAGGAAATGGGTGCTCCAAAATACAGTGTACAGTTCGCACACATCTATTTTTTTTTGTCGCAAATGTGAGTATGGTCGCACTGTCGAGCCCTGTGTGACCGAGCTTATGTGAGCGTCAAGTTGAGAGATATTGAATCAAAGGCAGTGATTATCAGCTGGTTCCAACAAGTGGCTGATCGTTTGGCGTAATATGCGGTTTTGTACTGTCATCATTGATTGACCTGCCGGAAAAGCAGTCCATGCTAAAATAAAAACAGTCAACGAAAGAAGGTAAATATGCTGTATATATACCGCTCTTATCGTTGATTAAATTGATTAGCTTGATGTGCTCCACATGTGTTTAATTAGGTTTAATTATCTGAGCATGCTCCACTTGTGTTTAATTAGGTTTAATTATCTGAACGTGCCTCTCCCGAAATTTGTTAATAAAACATCACTTTGTGAGATTAAGGTCTACATAAGGTGAATCTGCAGCTTTAAAGGGATAGATCACCCTGAAATGAAAATTGTCATCATTTACTCACCCTCAAGTTGTTCTAAACCTGTATGAGTGTCTTTCTTCTAATGATCACAAAAGAAGATATTGACTTCCATAGTATTTTTTCCTACTATAGAAATCAATAGTAGCTGTAGCGGTCAACTGTCTGGTTATCAGCATTCATTAAAATATCTTCTTTTGAGTTTAGCAGAAGAAAGACACTCATACAGGTTTGGAACAACTTGAGGGCGAGTAAATGATGACAGAATTTTCATTTCTAAACTATCCCTTTAAATAATATTTTGTTGAAAAAACCTTAGCTCTTTTATTCTTCAAGATTAACTTGTTATTTGAACGCTATGTAGTTTCACAGAAAATTAACTGAGATTTATGTAATGGTATACGGTCATAGCTCAGAGGTGTTTATTCCTCTACATCAGGGGTGGCGAACTCCGGTCCTGGAGGGCCACTGTCCTGCATAGTTTTGCTTCAACCATAATCAAACACACCTGAACAAGCTAATCATGGTCTGCAGGGTTACTAGAAAGCTAAAGGCAGGTGAGTTTTATCAGGGTTGGAGCTGAACTCTGCAGGACAGTGGCCCTCCAGGACCGGAGTTCGCCACCCCTCAAATCAAATCAAATCAAATCAAATCACTTTATTTGTCACTCTACATATGCACAAGTGCAACAGTAGGTGAAATTCTTAGGTGCAGTTCCGAGCAACATAGCAGTCACGACATGACATGTACAACATTTAAAGCAGCATCAGATTACACATCTGATGCGCACACAATTACTCACAGCACAGTAAACTCTACAATAAACAATAAATAATTTACACAATGTGAGTTTAGTTCTCACAGCTTTAAACAATATACACATACTTACAATATACATATACTTTAAACAATATACACTAAACATACACTAAACAATATACATTACGCTATAATAGTAATAATAATATACAATGTATAGTATAAATATTATTCACAGATTGAAAAATTGAAATCCAAAGTGCAATAGATGCTGTATGATAAATAAATGTGTATATAATGTGTGTGTATCTACAGTGGGTTGTGCGGAGTGATATTCTGTCCAGTGTGTGTTATGATCCTGATGGATCAGGAGTTAAGTAGTCTGATTGCTTGTGGGAAGAAGCTGTTCTGGAGTCGGCTGGTGCGTGTTCTGATGCTGCGGTACCGTCTGCCTGATGGCAACAGTGAGAGCAGCCCATGGTTCGGGTGGCTAGAGTCTCTGAAGATCCTCTGAGCTCTCTTCACACACCGCCTGGCGTAAATGTCCTGGAGGGAGGGAAGCTCACCTCCGATGATGCAGCTGGCCGTGCGCACTACCCTTTGCA
This sequence comes from Romanogobio albipinnatus, assembly GCA_023566225.1. NCBI lineage: Eukaryota > Metazoa > Chordata > Actinopteri > Cypriniformes > Gobionidae > Romanogobio > Romanogobio albipinnatus. The sequence goes on from CM042242.1 coordinate 57,166,201, forward strand.
GGGCCTTGCGGCTGCGGGCGGTACTGTTGCCGTACCAGGTGGTGATGCAGCCAGTCAGCAGACTCTCTATGGTGCAGGTGTAGAAACGTGTGAGGATGTGGCGGTTCATTCCAAACCTCCTCAGCCGTCGCAGGAAGAAAAGGCGCTGATGAGCCTTCTTCACAACGGCCTCAGTGTGGACGGACCATGAGAGTTCCTCTGTGATGTGGACACCGAGGAACTTGAAGCTGCTGACTCTCTCCACCGGTGCTCCATCGATGGTGATTGGGCGGTGTTCTCTCTCATTCCTCCTGAAGTCGACCACCAGCTCCTTGGTCTTGCTGACGTTGAGGGAGAGGTTGTGCTCCTGACACCACCGTGTCAGAGTGTGCACCTCCTCTCTGTAGGCCGTTTCATCATTGTCGGTGATAAGACCTACCACCGTCGTATCGTCAGCAAACTTGATGATGGTGTTGGAGCTGTGGGTTGCCACACAGTCATGTGTGTACAAAGAGTACAGGAGTGGGCTGAGAACGCAGCCCTGAGGGGCTCCAGTGTTGAGAGTCAGTGATGAGGAGATGTTACTGCCCATTCTGACCACCTGGCGTCTGTTTGACAGGAAGTCCAGGATCCAGCTGCATAACAGGCTGTTTAAGCCTAGAGCCCGGAGTTTAATGTCAAGTATGGAGGGCACAATGGTGTTGAATGCTGAGCTGTAGTCCACAAACAGCATTCTCACATACGTGTTCCTCTTTTCCAGGTGGGAGAGAGCAGTGTGTATAGTGGATGAAATGGCATCATCAGTGGAACGGTTTGTGCGGTATGCAAACTGCAGTGGGTCCAGTGAGGGGGGGAGAACAGAGCAGATGTGGTTTCTGACTAGTCTTTCAAAGCATTTGCTGATGATGGGGGTCAGAGCAACAGGACGCCAGTCGTTTAAGCAGGTGGTTTTTGACTGCTTAGGTACAGGAACAATAGTGGACGTTTTAAAGCATGTGGGGACCACAGACAGGGAGAGGGACAGGTTAAAAATGTCCGTGAAGACTCCAGCCAGTTGGTGCGCGCACGCTCTGATCACACGGCCGGGAATGCCGTCTGGACCCGCAGCTTTACGGACGTTCACCCGCCGGAAGGATCGGGTTACATCCGCGACAGATACAGAGAGTGCACTAACCTCTGTATCCTCAGCCGCGAGCGCTCTCTCCGCGAGGGCGGTGTTAGTTCCCTCAAAGCGAGCATAGAAGGTGTTTAGCTCGTCCGGGAGAGAGGCAGCGGTGTTCACGGTGGAGTTTGTGTTCCCTTTATAGTCCGTGATGGTGTTAATTCCCCTCCACATGCTTCTGGAGTCGGTGGTGTTGAACTGTCCTTCAATCTTGTCCCTGTACTGCCGTTTTGCTGCTCTGATGGTTTTCCGGAGGGCATAACTTGCTTGTTTATGCTCCTCCGCGTTACCGGAGTTAAAAGTGAAGGTCCGCGCATTGAGTGCCGCGCGAACATCCCCATTTAGCCACGGCTTCTGGTTAGGGTACAGCCGAATTGTTTTGGTCGGAACAACGTCATCTACGCACTTCCTGATGAAACACGTTACGCTATCAGCGTAAACCTCGATGTCGTCATCAGAGGCCGACCGGAACATCTCCCAGTCCGCGTGATCAAAACAGTCCTGTAGCATAGAATCTGATTGGTCCGACCAGCACTGGATGGTTCTGGTTCTGAATGGTCCTGCTCTACATGTTTAGCTCCACTCACCTGCCTGAAGTTTTAATTGATCCTAATGACCTTGATCAGCTGCTTCAGGTGTGTTTAATTAAGGCTGGAGATAAACTCGGTGGGAAAAATCAGACACAATTTATTTTCATACTGAAGCATTAAAGGGGCTATATGCAACTTTTTCCCCAAAATAAACGTAACTATAGCCTTTTTATTTTACCATTTATGACTCAAACATCTCCTGATGAGCATACTGACACCTTGTCCGCTCACAGTGGGTGCACCTATAAGCCTGTATCCTATTTTTCATATTTTCTGACGGGTCGTCTTTTCCCGCGCTGTCTGCGGATGTGACGTCAAGCGCGTTCATGTTAAACGTTTCAGATCACTCTGCCACCACCGCTAGTCAGCGAGTAGCCTACACTCGCAAGCAGTGCAATGGATTTAACGAATACACAGAAGAGACCCAGGACAACTCGGACACCAACAGTAACTCCACAGAAGACTAAAAAAGTTAAACCCCTGACAAGTGGCCAAAAAAGGTCGAAGATTGAGAGAGACCGGCGCATTGCAAGGACTAGAGTGAACATCGGCTATGAAGGGAGGGAGGGGTAGTAATTAGAGCCAAGTTTCATTTCATGTTCTGTATGACATTCAGCTAAGTACACAATTGCTCACAGAAATGATGCATCAAGATAAGATTTAGAATTTTATATATATTTATTTATATATATATATATATATATATATATATATATATATATATATATATATATATATATATATATATATATATATATATATATATATATATATATATATATAAATAAACAAAAATAAATATGAATAGTGCATCAGTAATGTAAAGTCTTTTTGGGTGTCTAGAAAAGCGCTATATAAAACTGATGGATTATTTATTATATAGCCATGTAAAGCTACATTATATTGTTTGTTGTTTCTATATCTTAACAAAAAATAAGAGGTAAATGAAGATGTAAAGTGTGATGCATTTTATTTCACATAAGACATGTAGTCAATAAATATTGCTAAATAGTATTATGTATATGTGTCTTTCATACTTGGTGATAGTAAGCTACTTGTGTATAATAAGTGGTCAAGGACAGTGCTCAGATTTGTGTTTTTAATATTCTACGAAAGTTTCGGTCTGTGCGCCCTTCATCAGCGTGTATGCCAATGGCGAAATGGGTTTATTTATTTATTTAATGTATACATTTTTTGTGTAGTTTGTCAGCTACACGTTTGACGTTTTGATAAGAGAACACTTATCTCAAACAATATATGTATTTGACTGTTCTTACCTCTGTAAACATAATGTTGACCTCCTTGCAGCAGATGACTTGTGAAGTGTGCACGTACGAACGCGCGCTGCGAGAGCGAGCAGAAATGAAGAGCAGTTCTGTTTTTTGGCCACAGGTGTCAGTCGCGAGTTTAAATTTCAGAAAAACGCATATAGCCCCTTTAATAGATTTTTAGAAAACTAGAATAAATATACAGAATTTAACAGTACTATAATTATAGTTTGAATGTTTTGTTGAGCAACTTTTTTTTAAGTGAATCATATTGTGATTAGTATATTAACATTCTTGAATGTGACTGTATGTATGACAACTGAATTGACTTGTTCTTAAAGGTCACATGGCTTGGATTTTTTAAATTATTTTATAATGTTTTCTAAGGTGTACTTATATTGTTAGTATGATTTTTACATCATAAAATGTCATAATTTAGAAATAAAAGGCATTTTTCTATTCTGACATTAGCCCTCTGGCTTGAATGCTCTGGTTCAAGGGGCATGTCTGCTGTTATACTTCAGTGAAAACGCCCACTGTTGTGATTGGCTGACATATTTGCATTTGAAATTGAGTATTAGATTATGTGGCGGAGGGGACGTGGTTTAGCGAGTTCTGCACTGCAGACTGCAAGGCAAGCACTGCCAGAGAGAGAGAGAGACGGACTCGTAGACCAGACGGAGAGCTCTGGAGAACGATTGCTGAGAAAAGTTATATTGTACTGAGTTGTTGAGAGCGCTGTGAGCGCGAGTTTATTTTGTTTGTATCTGAGAGTTCTGAATAAACACGAGTCCCAGTCACGGCCCTGTCTTCTTCCACCTGATTCTACGAACTTTGTAACATGTGGAACCCCTCTCGAATACTTTTACTACGTTTTTTTCTACCATTACAGCTGTTGAGCATTATTTTTAGATCTTTTCCCATCACAAGGCTGCAGTGACGAGCATTGAGTACACAGACAAGTCAAGTCAAGTCAAGTCAACTTTATTTATATAGCGCTTTTAACAATGTAGATTGTTTCAAAGCAGCTTTACAGTGTTAAACAGCAAAATAATGCAGCCTAATTTTATTCAGCTGTATAGCCATTTGATGTCATCAGTTCATTTCAATTTCCATACGGTGACAGTGTGGGCTTTAGATCAATAATTAGATCAGTAATTTAGTTTACATGGTTAAATTAGTTTATTAATTAGATTTATTTCGATGTTTAGTTGAAAAATATAGTGTCCCCAACTGAGCACGCCAAGCCAGAGGCAACAGTGGCAAGGAAACCAAAACCCCATTAGGTGACCTAATGGAGAAAAATAAACCTTGGGAGAAACCAGGCTCAGTCGGGGTGCCAGTTCTCCTCTGGCCAATTTACAAACAACGTATTATTATTATTATTCTGGCTGCTTTACAGGTCAGAGGTCATAATAGATCGGAATATTCAAAGGACCGGAGGCAACACGCTGGAGACGGGTTTATTGAGGATGATGTTGATTAAATAATTATTAAAGTGCAATATTCGAATGATCGGAGGCAACACGCTGGAGACGGGTTTATTGCGGATGACATATCGATTTAAGTATTATTTAATGGTAATATTCGAACAATCGGAGTTATCACACTGGTGACGGGTTTATTAGATGCCGTGTCGATGAGGCAGTTGCAGCGGGAGGATAATTGACACGGTCTCTGCAGACACTTCGGGGTCCTGTGTTGGTCTTCTCTGGTCCACCATCTGATTAGGATACGGCCCGGATCTGGCTGACTGCAGTAAACCTCGGGATAAAACAGAGAGAATATCATTAGCGTAGATGCCATTCTTCTGATGATGTAACGAGTACATCAGGTGTTATGGGAAGTGTTCCCGGTTCCGGCTGACCTAGTTAATGCAGCCTAACAATCAATTAATTGATAAAGTGTTTTATGTGTATGCCACAGTAAAGAGATGTGTTTTTAGTCTAGATTTAAACTGACAGAGTGTGTCTGCTTCCCGAACAGTGCTAGGAAGACTGTTCCAGAGTTTAGGAGCTAAATAGGAAAAGGATCGACCGCCTGCAGTTGATTTGGATATTCTCGGTATTAACAACTGGCCAGAATTTAGAGATCGCAGTAGACGTGCTGGAGTATAATATGTTAAGAGCTCGCTCAAGTATTGGGGAGCTAAACCATTTAGTGCTTTGTAAGTAATAAGCAAGATTTTAAAATGTATGCGATGTTTAATAGGTAGCCAGTGCAATGTTGACAGAACTGGGCTAATATGGTCATACTTCCTGGTTCTAGTAAGTACTCGAGCTGCTGCGTTTTGGACCAGCTGGAGTTTATTTATTAAGTGAGCAGGGCAACCACCCAATAGAGCATTACAATAATCTAGCCTTGAGGTCATGAACGCATGAACTAACTGTTCAGCATTTTGCATTGAGAGCATGTGCCGTAATTTTGATATATTTTTAAGATGGTAGAAAGCAGTTTTACAGATGCTAGAAACGTGGCTTTCAAACGAAAGATTGGTATCAAAGAGCACACCCAGGTTCCTCACTGACGACGAAGACTTGACAGAGCAGCCATCAAGTGTTAGACAGTATTCTAGGTTACTACTTGTGGAGCTTTTTTGTCCAATAATTAAAAATTCTGTTTTTTTCTGAATTGAGTTGCAGGAAATTACCAGTCATCCAATGTTTTATGGCGGCTATGCATTCCGTTAATCTTGTGAATTGGTAAATTTCTTCAGGGCGTGAAGAAATATAGAGCTGAGTATCGTCAGCGTAACAATGAAAACTAATGCCATGCTTCCTAATAATATCTCCCAGTGGTAGCATGTACAGGGTGAAGAGTAGCGGTCCTAGCACTGAGCCTTGTGGTACTCCATACTGAACTTGCGATCGGTGTGACATCTCTTCATTTACTGCTACAAACTGATAACGGTCGCATAGGTATGATTTAAACCATGATAAAGCAATTCCACTAATACCTACATAATTTTCGAGTCTATTCAAAAGAATGTTGTGGTCGATGGTATCAAATGCAGCGCTAAGATCGAGTAACACTAATAGAGAGATACAGCCACGATCGGATGATAAGAGTAAATCATTTGTAACTCTGATGAGAGCAGTCTCAGTACTATGATACGGTCTAAATCCTGACTGGAAATCCTCACAGATACCATTTCTTTCTAAAAAGGAACATAATTGTGAAGACACTGCCTTTTCAAGTATTTTTGACAGAAAGGGTAGATTTGAGATTGGTCTATAATTGACTAATTCTGTAGGATCAAGTTGCGGTTTTTTAATAAGTGGTTTAATAATAGCCAACTTAAAAGTTTTCGGTACATATCCTAATGACAAAGATGAATTAATGATATTAAGAAGAGGATCTATGACCTCTGGTAGCATCTCTTTTAATAGCCTAGTCGGTACAGGGTCAAGCATACATGTTGTTGATTTTGATGATTTAACGAGTTTAGCCAATTCTTCTTCTCCTATAGCAGTGAATGATTGTAATTTTTCCTCAGTGACACTACAATGCTCTGTCTGATGTGATACTGTAGTAGACGGCTGCATGGTTAAAATTTTCTTCCTAATATTATCAATTTTACATGTGAAGAAGTTCATAAAGTCATTACTGCTGTGCTGTTTACAATCATCAGAAGTTGAAGCTTTATTTTTGGTTAATTTAGCCACTGTATCGAATAAATACCTTGGGTTGTGTTTGTTTTCTTCCAAGAGAGTTGAGAAATAAGCGGATCTAGCAGTTTTTACGGCCTTTCTGTATGCGATCATGTGCTCTTTCCACGAATTTCAAAAGACCTCTAGTTTTGTTTTCTTCCAATGATGAGATCACAAAGCAGTGATCTCATCATTGCAAAGATATTTCTCTCACGACATGATTTCACCACAACTAACAGCAAACACGACATCGATATGAATTCAGTAAGAGCCTCGTTGTGCAGCATAACAGCGTCATTCGTTATAACGTCAGTTTGGGCAAGTGTGAAGATACACTCACGAGTGTGATTCACAGCTCCGAACATTATAAAGAGAGTGTTCTTTGATTGCTAATCTAGCATCTAATCACAATTTAAATAAGAGATTTGTTTCATGCTACTAAGAGAAACGATGTGAAGTTGATCGTTTAGTCACTTAATTCACGGATGCATAAACGATTTAGAAAGAAAGTCTGTGTGAACTTGAATATTTAGCTACACATCAGAAATCACTGATCACAGATCAGGCATTAATGAACACTGTTACTCACTGTTTGTGGTGGTGCTGTCGAATCCATATTGTAAAAGAGGGTGAGTTAGGGCACACTCCGAGTGGAGTGTGCCCTAGCCCCAAGGGGACATGGTCGACCTTGCTGCTGGTAAGCCAAAACATGGGTGTCCACTATCCAGTGAGACAGCCTTTGCTTTGAGAGAGCTCTTCCCTTCCGCTCTCCACCATAACAGACAAAGAGCTGGTCTGAGGTCCTGAAACATTGCGTCCTGTCTACGTAAGCGCGGAGAGCGCGTACTGGACAGAGCAATGCCAAGGCTGGGTCTGCCCCCTCAATGGGCAGCACTTGCAGGTTCACCACCTGACTCACTGAACGGAGTGGTGGGAACCTTGGGCACATATCCAGGCCGGGGTCTCAGGATCACGTGAGAGTAGGCCAGCCCGAATTCCAGGCACACTTCGTCAACCGAAAATGCCTGCAGGTCCCCGACCCTCTTAAAGGAGGCCAATGCAGTCAGGATCGCTGTCTTCATTGACAAATATTTAAGATCCACTGACTGCAAAGGCTCAAAGGGAGGCCCCTGCAGAGCATCTAAAACTACTGAGAGGTCCCAAGAGGGTACGAGAGAAGAGCGAGGAGGATTCAGTCTCCTCGCCCCCCTCAGGAACCTGATGATCAGGTCGTGCTGACTTACCTTTTTGTTCTCCAAGAGATTGTGGTGGGCAGATATTGTGGCCACATAAACTTTGAGGGTGGAGGGAGACAGCCTTCGCTCCAACCCTACTTGGAGGAACGAGAGCACAGACCCGATCGGGCATTTCCAGGGGTCTTCTTGGCGAGAAGAGCACCAGGTGACAAAGAGGTTCCACTTCAACGCATAGGCATGCCGAGAGGACTCTGCCCTTGCGGAAGTGATGATAGCGACCAACGCAGGTGGTAGACTACTCAAACCTGCCGTGTCCCAACCAGGAGCCACACGTGGAGGTTCCACAGATCGGGACGCGGGTGCCAAGGGTGCCCCGTCTCTGAGTAAGGAGGTCTCAGAGGAATAGGCCAGGGAGGGGCTGTCGCAAGGAGTACGAGTTCGGGGAACCAGGACCGGCCATGCCAATACGGGGCGACCAGAAGGACCTGCTCCTTGACCTCCCTGAGCTGCACAAAAGCTGTGCGAGAAGATATTTGCGTAGGCCCCGCGGCCAGCTGTGCGCCAGTGCATCCGTGCCGAGCGTGCCTTCGGACAGGGAATAGAACAGGCTGCAGTGGGAAGAGTCGGGGGAGGCAAACAGATCTATCTGCGCGTCCCCGAATTGTTCCCAATCAGCTGGACCGACTGGGGATGGAGTCTCCATTCTTCCGGAAGTGGCTGAAACCGTGAGCTCGTCGGCTGCACGGTTCAGGACTCCAGGAATATGGACAGCACGAAGGGACCTCAGACGCTTCTGACTCCATAGAACGAGATGGAGGGCGAGTTGAGACATACGGCGGGAGCGTAGACCGCCCTGGTGGTTGATGTACGCTACAACGACCGTCATGTCTGTCCTGACTAGTACATGTTGACCCTTCAGCCATGCCTGGAAGCGGTGCAGGGCAAACCGTACTGCCAGCAACTCGAGGCAATTGACATGCAGGAGACGCTGGGGTCCTGTCCAGGAGCCCGTGGCTGCTTGTCCATTGCACATGGCACCCCAGCCCGTGGCAGAGGCATCCGTTTACACGACAACATGCCTGGAAACTTGTTCTAAGTGCATACCGGCCCGTAGAAAACTGAGGTTCGACCACAGGGTGAGAGTCTGTCGGCAGGCCCGAGTCACTCGTACCCGGAGCGTGCCAGACCGCCATGCCCATCTCGGGACTCGATCGCGAAGCCAAAGCTGAAGCGGTCTCATATGAAGCAATCCGAGCGGCAGAGAAGGCCACCAAACGGTCGCGGGAAGCACGGGGACTTCCTGTGGGACCACGTGATCTCCTCATGCACCTCAGGAGCGAAAGGCATTGATCGCGCAACCACGAGGCTCGCGGCTGCCCGAGATAACATGGCTGTCAACTCTAGGTCGGATCAGGCAGCGCTGGCACACCCGAAGGCGGAGCACAACCTAATTGTCATCCCCAAAGGACTCTAGCCCACCTTGGGATGCGGCGATCGACATCTCAGTGCTATCTGGAGTGTGAACGAAACGAACAAGGCGTCAGAGATGGGCCGCTGTTTCAGTCCAGCCCTCGCGGGAAGCGATGTGCGAGAGGGGGGCGTGGCCTGAGGAACGTATCGTCGGGGTTCTTAATACCACAGCACCGCCCTCAGGTCACCCTGGCCACCAGCCAAAGTACCACCTCTCTCAGAGACGGTAGATTGGGGTGTGGCAAAAGGGACTCTCTCTCCTCGCGGAGATCACTGAGTCTCGGCCACGACATCGCGATGGTCACGTTCCTGCAGGTAAGACATGACACATCCACAATCACTGCCTGAACGTGCTGAAGCCCAAACACGTCGAGCAGTGAACGTGCCCATAGACAGCAACGGAGATCGATCGCACCCGGAAGTGCACGGGCGAACCGTCTTGAAAAATACGTGCCACGCGCAAGCTCTTTTTGTGAGAGGAAACCTTGCAGTCGATTCCGAAACGCCCAGGGAAACACACACCAGCCGTCTAGCAGACCACCCCGCAGATCAGCAGGCAGGAAGTATGCGATCACTGGAACGCGCCGTCACACCAACACCGACTGGAAAGCTGCTCGTCTCGAAGAAGCTGACAGAGTCTCAGAAGGCTTGTGAGGAGTGAAGAGGTAGGTACTCTTGGCTCCGAAAGCAGAAACATAATGCGATATTGCCACGTACTTCCTTTTATACTCACGCTGTGAGGCGGAGTTACGTATGCAAATTCCGCATGCCCATGGCATTGGCACGCCATTGGGCGTTTTCTAAGTGCTCGAAGATGATAGGCTTCTAAGTGAAACCCCCATTCGTTAGTCACTAATGTACGTCGTAGTGACTGAATGAAAGGGAACTCGGTTTACACCTAACGAAATGTCTAGCCACTTGGGGACCATATACAGGCTAGGGGAACTCATTAATGTTACAAAACCTCATAAAATGAAATTTTCATGCCATGGGACCTTTAAGTAATATAATGTTTTCTTTTTCAGATTTCAGAGACCCCAAAGGAAAAAAGGAGGTAGTCTGATGCAAGCCTGAATTGGACCACCTGTAGTTATAATGACATCAAGACTTCTGAAACTAGTTTTATTTTTAAAGGTTGTAATGCTTTTGTCCTATTTCCCCCTTTCTTTTTTTAAAGAAGGATCTTTTATATCTTTTTTTTTCACTGATTGTGGTAAACTGTTAAATAAAATAAATTGACCCAAATGCTGAGAAGGTGTCATTTTTATTTTAAAAGGTTTTCTCCAAATTTGAAATGGTCCATTGAAGTGTAGTTGAAATATTAATGCTGTTTCAACATTAACTTGGTACATCAGATGGCAACATTGTTTTATGTTGTAATTACATTTCAGTTGTATTTTCAGTTTCAACAAAAGTGATGTAGAATCAACATCGTAGTGTACCATAGATTTAACAATATTACCATTGATTATTTGTGTTAATTGCAATATTGATTTAACATCAGTGATGTAGAATCCATCATGTAATGTTGATTCAATAGCATTACCATTGCCATTTTTATCTCACCATTGATTCAACATTAAATGCAGTTGCGTGATATTTTTTTATATCGCCAAGACAGCGCGAAAATAGTGCTCCCTTTATAATCACTAAAAGCTGTCATTCATTCAATGAATGTGATCTCACGCAGTTTTGTTTTATTAATCAGTAAAACTGACAACACAGTCAATCTCTTAATGTCTACACATAGAGAGGATTAGCACTGGACAAAGCACTTTTGTCTCAGCACTGGACAAAAACTTGAGCGGTGAGTGGATTCTAACTTCAATACCTGTGTTTGGCCATTGCAGTGTTAGAAAATCAACAAACATGTCTGTGATTGGCTACATTACTCCCCGAACAGAAAACACCTTGGAAATGTAATAATTTGACAGATACGCACTGGATCTTTTGTCTACTCTTTTTCACTAATAATATGCTATTATTACGAATTCTTACAGAGGATTACAGACCCTAGACAGTAGTTGAAGCAGCAGGCGGCAGTGGTTTGAGTGAGAAAATTACACGCTATTATCAAGTACGTCTCCCTCGGCCCAGAGGGGGGCACAGGGATGCCCATGGGGTCCATGAGCAAGGCTCCACAACGCCGTCGTGAACCCCTGGCTTGTATGGAAATACTTTTGATATAGAAAAAATAGTGTGGTGTTGTCCTGGGGGATATCAAACACCACCCCTCTGTGCATATAAAGGTATGTTTATAACTTAAGGCCGAACAATTTCTGTGATGCAGAGGGAATCCCGGAATCCAGTCACGACAATTGAATTTACAGTATAAAGCAGATGTCACGTAGATGTATGAATGAATAACTCGAAAGTAGAGCTGTAGCTATATCAAATCACATTTTAAAGCTTAAAACACTGCTATATAAATATATATCTCAGAAATGTATTATTGTAGGTCTACAATAGAATGTACTTGTCAAAACAATAATAACAATAATAATGTCACGGAACAGAACGGCACAGACAAGCATTCAAGTATAAGTGTTCTTTATTAATTGTAGAGTAGTAGAAGTAGCGTGAACCAGGCAATGGAAGTAGATGGTGACTTGTAGAAAGGTAATGGTGACTTAGCTGGTGCAGAGTGTGGTATCTTGCAGGTGATGGAGAACTCAATGAGTGAAGATCTGTAACCAAAAAAAAAAGAAAAGCCAAACTTGGACATTACTGATCTATCAAATTTTAGACCCATTTCAAATGTATCCTTTTTATCTAAGATCCTTGAGAAAACTGTGTTACTGCAGTTACAGTGCTTTCTTGATGAAAACAGTATTCTTGAAAAATTCCAGTATGGTTTTAGGATGTTCCACAGTACTGAATCTGCTTTATTAAAAGTTTTGAATGATATTGTATTATCTCTTGACTCAGGGGATTCTGTCATTTTAATTATTTTAGATCTGAGTGCAGCGTTTGATACTGTTGACCATAGAATTTTACTATCACGTCTTGAAAAAATTGTGGGCATCCGAGGAAATGCTCTCAGTTGGTTGAAGTCTTACCTTACAAATAGGACCTTTTCAGTTGGCATTGGTGGCTCTCTTTCGTCTGTGGCTCCTGTTGCCTGTGGCGTTCCACAAGGCTCCATTTTGGCACCTACTTTGTTTTCATTAGACATGTTACCACTTGGATCAATCTTTAGGAAACACGGAGTGTCTTTTCATCTATATGCAGACGATTCTCAAATCTATCTGCCTTTTAAACGTACTGACACAAAGGGTCTAGAAACCCTATTTGCGTGTTTAAATGAAGTAAAATCCTGGATGTCTGCACATTTTTTACATTTAAATGCAAGCAAAACGGATGCTATTGTGTTTGGGCCTTCTGTAGAAAATGTGAAAACCATTTTTAATGTGGCAAACCTATATTCTGCGATAAAATCTACAGTTTGGAGTTTGGGAGTTACTTTGGATTCCTCCCTTAAGCTTGATAAACACATAAACACAGTGGTTAAATCTTGTTTTTATCACCTAAAGTTGTTATCCAGAGCCAAGTCTTTTTTTATCATCGATTGAACTTGAAAGAGTTCTACATGCCTTCTCCCACCTGGATTACTGTAATTCCTTATATGCAGGATTACCCCAGTTTTCTATTAGAAGGCTTCAAATGGTCCAAAACTCTGCTGCCAGATTCTTAACTGGGGTCCGCAAACGTGAACACATCACGCCAATCTTATTGTCGCTTAACTGGTTGCCGGTGCGTTATAGGGTAGATTTGAAAATATTGCTGTTTGTTTTCAAAGCCTTCAGTGGTCTTGCCCCTTCTTATTTATCTGAACTTTTGACTGTGAACGTGCCCGGTAGGTGTCTACGGTCCTCTAGCAGTTCTAATCTGTCCCAGCCTCACTCTCGATTGAAGTCGAGAGGGGATTGTGCCTTTGCAGTTGTCGGTCCTAGGCTGTGGAATAGCCTCCCCATATCCCTGAGATCTTTGACCTCTCTACATGAGTTCAAGCTCAAAGTAAAGTTATACCTCCTGGACCGGGCATTTCTCTAAATTTTTAATGTGGGTTTATATTACAATGTTCTTCTTTTATGCTTTCTGTGTATCTTATTAAAGCACAGTGGTCAACGTTGTTTTTTTTTTACTTGTGCTATATAAATAAAGAAAAAGAAAGAAAGAATCAGACTGTACTTTGCCAAAAAAATAAAAGGATACAAGTTTGTTACATTTTATTTGATTACCACCGTTTGTATTAAACATGTTTGTAATACATGTTTGTATTAAATCATACAAATAAAAATTTCACAGGACTCTATTTGTAACTTGAATCCACTGAGAGGCAAGTGGAAGAACCCAAGTGCAGTTTATTTCAAATTATAAAACAAGGACTTGGCAAAACAAAATAAACGTGGCTTGCTTAAACTTGACATGATCACACAGAAACTAACCATCAGTGGTTACACAATCAATAACAGCCAAAGACAAATAGCAAACATGAGGGCTTAAATACACAGAGACTAATAACAAACCAAGGGACACCTGTGAACAATGAACCAATGACAGAACATGACAAGATCACATGAGGGCATGGGAATCACATGATAAGACCAGGAAACAAGACAGTGAACATGACACTCAGAAACAACAGTGAACATGATAAACTAAAAACATGAAACATGAACCAACACCCTGTGACATGAGTGCAAGTTATAGAGTGTAGTGCTTTTGTTTCCCCTCTGTGCTTGTAAACAGTCAATTTAATCATCTTCCTGCATGCTCTCTTGGATTGCTGCAGCTTAACCATGACAGTTGTTTGCCGTGTTGTTATGCATTATAATTTCTAAAGGTGTAACAATGAATATATTAGCAATTTATTGTAACTGTGGTTACAATTATTTATGAGACCATACAGTGCCTTATAAGATGCATTTCAAGTAATTATTTAATGCAAATACCATTATACACTCACCCAAAGGATTATTGGGAACACCATACTAATATTTTGACCCCCTTTCGCCTTCAGAACTGCCTTAATTCTATGTGGCATTGATTCAACAAGATGCTGAAAGCATTCTTTAGAAATGTTGGCCCATATTGATAGGATAGTATCTTGCAGTTGATGGAGATTTGTGGGATGCACATCAAGGGCACGAAGCTCCCGTTCCACCACATCCCAAAGATGCTCTATTGGGTTAAGATCTGGTGACTATGGGGGCCATTTTTGCTTTGTGACATGGTGCATTATCCTGCTGGAAGTAGACATCAGAGGATGGGTACATGGTGGTCATAAAGGGATGGACATGGTCAGAAACAATGCAAAGGTAGGCCGTGGCATTTAAACGATGCCCAATTGGCACTAAGGGGCCTAAAGTGTGCCAAGAAAACATCCCCCACACCATTACACCACCACCAGCCTGCACAGTGGTAACAAGGCATGATGGATCCATGTTCTCATTCTGTTTACGCCAAATTCTGACTCTACCATCTGAATGTCTTAACAGAAATCGAGACTCATCAGACCAGGCAACATTTTTCCAGTCTTCAACTGTCCAATTTTGGTGAGCTCGTGCAAATTGTAGCCTCTTTTTCCTATTTGTAGTGGAGATGAGTGGTACCCGGTGGGGTCTTCTGCTGTTGTAGCCCATCCGCCTCAAGGTTGTGCGTGTTGAGGCTTCACAAATGCTTTGCTGCATACCTCAGTTGTAATAAGTGGTTATTTCAGTTAAAGTTGCTCTTCTATCAACTTGAATCAATAGGCCCATTCTCCTCTGACCTCTAGCATCAACAAGGCATTTTCGCCAACAGGTCTGCTGCATACTGGATGTTTTTCCCTTTTCACACCATTCTTTGTAAACCCTAGAAATTGTTGTGCGTGCAAATCCCAGTAACTGAGTAGATTATGAAATACTCAGACCGGCCCGTCTGGCACCAACAACCATGCCACGCTCAAAATTGCTTAAATCACCTTTCTTTCCCATTCTGATATTCAGTTTGGAGTTCATGAGATTGTCTTGACCAGGACCACACCCCTAAATGCATTGAAGCAACTGCCATGTGATTGGTTGATTAGATAATTGCATTAATGAGAAATTGAACAGGTGTTCCTAATAATCCTTTAAGTGAGTGTAATTCATTATATACAGTATAAAGTTTAATGTAGGGTTACCCATTTTTTTTTACACTAAATTAAAAGCACACATTTTTGTTGATTCTTTAATGACTTTTTTGAACAGTTTTTCAAATGCTACTGTAGTTTGTGCTAAAAGAAATTGATGGTAGCATTACAGACTTAAGTGGGCATGACATTTACCATGCTTGACGTTTGGAGTGCTCTAGCAGTGTTCTCTGCCAGCTGCATCTCCTTGACAGTTCCTTGGCATCGCTGCTCGTAACTGCATATCCTTCATGGAGCTACATATAATCCACCTAAAAGCAAAACAATGCCTTTAGGCAATACAATATATTTTTTTCATCACAAAAACACATAATATTATTATTTATAATATTATATATAATATATATATAATATATAATATATAATATAATATATAATATAATATAATATAATATATAATATAATATATTTATAATATTAATAGGTTTTACCAACATAGTCTCATGACAATTCAGAACTATTTTGTTTTGGCAAACTGGGTCGTATTCACAAAAAAATCTTAAGGCTAAAAGTAGCTCCTAACTTACCAATTTAGGAGAAACATTAAAAATAATGGGAGTGTCAGTCCTATTTGTAGGACACCTACATTTTTGCTCTAAGAGTATTTCACAAAGCATTTTAGCACTAAAACTAGCTCCTAAATCTGTGATAAGTTAGGAGTAGTAAAGAGGACTCCTAAGTCACTACTAAGACCAAATCACAAACAATCCTAATGGCTGTTGAGGACCTTTCTGCCCTTTCTCTATTCCACTTCGCTTCTTGTCTACTCACTCTCCTATCATAGCAAAAAGGCACAAATGCCAAAAATAATAAATATTAATTATTAAGAAAATAATGTCTGATTACCTTTGACCTGAGGGGAAGGAGGAGCCCCCTGCAGCCGTAGGGGTGGTGGGACAGACTGCAGGTCCCGCAAGTTTGTAGCAGAAGTGGTGTGACAACTGACCAAGGGGGAGCCGGCAGAACGAGGGAGCCCGGCGTAACCACAAGTCAGAGGGTCTCCAGTGGAGCTGAAGGTGGGAGGAGCCAAGATGGAGCCGACAGTTCGACCTGCTGAGATAGAGTGAAGAAATCCGCAGGATCCTCTCGCACTGACGCGACTGGTGGTAACACAACCTGCTCAATGTCATAGCAGGGCTTACACAGAGACAGTGCAGGGCTGTAAACGTCTGGCAGTGGCGGGGCTGGAGGACTTGCTAAGCTTTGCGGTGATGGTGGTAACAGAAGTCTTGACAGAATCACGGTAAATATAACACAGTCCATGCAGGTCAATGCAAATAAGTCATAGTTCATGGTGCTGTCTAGAAACAGCGATGGTGAAGGTACTGGGTGGTAGTCGATAATTCTTCACTAAAGTTTATCAGCCAGTCCTCGTTGTCCATCTTCACTATTCCCTTGTCCACTGATGTCGTGGGCTCACACCCCTGGTCAGACTCATAGTGGAGCTCCACTTCCAGTGCAAGGGTCGGCTCTGTCCTCTTTCTCTCAGGCTCTGGCTGACGCGTCGTGGCGTGTGTTAGCCCTCCGTCTGCGGGGGGCTCACATGAGTGCTGCGTGGTCGAAGGTGGTGATTCAAGCTCTCGGTGTGGCTGTGTCCTGAAACAGGGAAGAACGTTCTCCAGAGGTCAATGGGCAGGTGATGGCGAGATGGAAAAATTCCTATAAAAAACTCTTCTAAGCCACAGCAGCAAAATTTGCAGCATAATCCATATCTAGGTAGGTTGTTTTGTAACGCGTTAGTCCAAGGAAGACGAAATTGAAATTGATTATCAATATAATTCATGATTTATTACGTAGAATAACAGGCAAACATGCATGACAGTGTGCTAAGCACAGACAACAACCAACCATGAACTGAACACAGAGAGGAACTTAAATACACAAAGATGATCAACTAAAAGACAAACAGCTGTGATGATTAGTGTAGTGTACATGGTGAATGATCAGTGGCAGGAAAACGACAAAGACAAAAACAAACGTGCTGAATGAAAACAAACTGAAGTTAAAGAACAGAACTAAACAGAACACAATAGTGACATATATAGACATGCAGACTGCTTCTCCAAACATTTGTGAAAGAATGGGTCGCTCTCAGGAGCTCAGTGAATTCAAGTGTGGTACCATGATAGGTTGCTATCTGTGCAATAAGTGCATTCGTGAAATTTCCTCAAAATTTCCCTCACTAAATATTCTCACTAATAAATATTCTGTATGCGCAGAAGTCGCCAACTTTCTGCAGTCAATAGCTACAGACCTCCATACTTCATGTGGCCTTCAGATTAGCTCAAGAACCCTGAGTAGAGAGCTTCAAGGAATGGATTTCCATCCATGCCGAGCAGCTGCATCCAAGCCTTACATCATCAAGTGCAATGCAAAGTGTTTGGATGCAGTGGTGTAAAGCATGCCACCACTGACTGCATTGTGCCAAGTATAAAGTTTGATGGAGGAGGGATTAGGGTGTGGGGTTGTTTTTCAGGGGTTGGGCATGACCCCTTAGTTCCAGTGAAAGGAACACTTAATGCTTCAGCATACCAAGACATTCTGGACAATTTCATGCCCCCCAACTTTGTGGGAACAGTTTGGGGATGGCTCCACATGACTGCGCACTAGTACACAAAGCAATGTCCAAAAAGACATGGGGCTTGGTGTGGAGGTACTTGAGGAAATTGACTGGTCTGCACAGAGTCCTGATCTCAACCCAATACAATACAATACAATACACAACACCTTTGGGATGAATTCACGAGTTCACACTTACATCAAATTAAATAGAGTAAATATTATGCGTATTTGGCGTGCTGTCCGGGGGAGGGCTCCGGGCTCTGAATTTTTGCCCGAACCCAGAGTACCCCCCCGTGATGGAAATAGTCTAGAACTAGACTACATATATTGATTTGATGTCTTATGTGAGTTTAATAAAGTGAGGAGAAGGGGTGGTGGAGGGAAGCTAAGAAACAGTCAACGACAGGAAGGTAAATCGGCTGTCTATATACACCTCCTATCATTGATTTTTTTATGAGCTCCTCTTGTGTTCAATTAGGTTTAATTAACTGGGTCTGCTCCACTTAACAGTTTTAATTTCCTGAATGTGCTTCTCCCGAAATTTGTTTATAAAACATCAATTAGAGTGAAGACTGTGAGCCAGGCCTTCTCGTCCAACATCAGTGCCTGATCTTACAAAAGCGCTTTTAGAAGAATGGTCAAAAATTCCCATAAACACACTCCTAAACCTTATGGAAAACCTTCTCCGCACACTTTCATTAGGTATTACAGTCTGCATCTCCCTGTGATGCCTGGCACTAGAGTGCTCGCCCCCTAGATGTGCCTGGGTTCCAGCTTCACACTAGGTAGGGTATGATTGGTGTGGCATAGTGGGTACTCGTTCCCCAAAGTGTCGTCACGACGACCCAGTTCGAGTTCCCTCGAAGGGGAACGTCTCGGGTTATGACTATAACCCTTGTTCCCCGAGAAGGGAACGAGACACTGCGTCTCGTGGCCACACCAATCAGACAGAGCGCTTGCTTCATCGCAGAACGATATCTCTGTTGTGTTCAGACGTCCCTTTGTATCTTCCGGGTATGCCGTCACATACTACGTCATGACGCAACACCAATTAGGATTGGCCTTATTCTATTCATTCTTCAGACGCGTTATGCTGGGGGTGTTCCCCAAAGTGTCGTCACGACGACGCAGTGTCTTCTTCCCTTCTCGGGGAACAAGGGTTATAGTCATAACCCGAGACGTTTTTCGGACGTAGGACTTGTTCATCCAACATGGATTTTTTGCTTCGGCTTCATAGATTGACTGAGCACAATTAAATATGTTCGGTGAATATACAATTTAAATTTTGAGTGAAGACCTTAAGCTATGATTAGCACAATGCATCTTTTTGCATGGGGATAATTATTTGGAAGTCATTTATTGGGCCAATTTGTAATGATACATACCCCTCCCAATTTTTTTTACAGTGTGAGAACTATGAGTAAAAAAAACATGCACATACAAATCCATATTAAACCCTGCGGCTCATGACGACACGTTGATGTCTGAAACGATCGGTTTGTGCGAGAAACCGATCCAGCATTTATATATATATTTTTTTACCTCTAACGTCACTATGTCCAACAGCATTCTGCACATGATGACTTCCGGTATGTGAGGTCAGGACACAATGTTTTTGCATGTTAAATAATTGTAATTGTTAAAGTTTTGCGCGTGTGCAGCTTTATTAGGCTTAACGTCAGCTAACCCAACGTTACCACGCCGACAATATAACAGAAGTGAGCAAATTACAAATCTTTTTGTAAATCTTACCATTAAATAAGTTAACATTTGCATTGAGAATGACATGACACACAGAAATTTTACCTGGAGCTCGACACTTCGCGGCCCCTCTGGAAGACAAGTATAGGTCTCTGCAGGATAGTAATAGGAGTTACTAGATCAGTGTGCGAGGCCATAAACAGAGGGGCATTTTCACTGCATTACCTGATTTGCCCACGTCACAGTGTGGGTAGGGTTTAGGGTTGGGGTTGGGTGAAGGGGATCATTTTCATTGCATGGTTTATAAACACCCATCAGTTTGAAAACACCCACAAATTTAGAGTCTCTGCAGAACAAAAGTGGGCGTTTCTAATTTTGTGGGCAAATGTGATGTGGGCAAATCAGGTGACGTGGGCAAATCAGGTAACGCAGTGAAAAACACCTCTCTGTTAATGGCCTCGCCTACTGACTCCTATTACTATCCTGCAGAGACGATGAACCCCGTGCTTGATTTCCGCCTGGGCGCATTAACGCATGCGCAATTTGCGATGACAGAACTAATTTTAAATGTTGCTGATATCACTGTTAACAAAAAGGTCATGTAGGTAGAATGCCCTTATGAAACAAAAATATATGGGAATATATTTGCAAAATATAATGTCATGCATTACATAATACATTTCCATATGGGAAACTAGTGCTTATATTTTAAAATATTCTGCAATATATGCATTGACCATGTATGGCTATATATTAATACACATCAAATATTTAGAAATGAAGACATAAATATCATTACATGTAATATTCATAAAGTTGAATCCTTACTGTATATCACATGTTCCTGTATTAATGTGAATGCATGTACACACATATACACATTTACAGAATGAGTTACAACAATTTCAACAATTTCTACTTGCCACCATGCTTTGCTTCTGACTGTTAAATAAGGGTAAATGTTATAATTAAATGTTATTTCATGTGTTTTTGCTCATTTTAATATAGGGGGAGATAGAGTCTGTGGTGAGGTTGACGATTGGCCAAACACCAATCAAAAATATGTTACTTTTATTAAAAAGTAATGGCTGTGCACTTTTCAGTACAGTAATAGTCTTTTTGCTAAATACATTGGAACATGCCGGTGTGTTTGACTTGTGTTATTGTTAACTATATATATATATATATATATATATATATATATATATATATATATATATATATATATATATATATATATATATATATATATATATATATATATTCTTTGCGCAAGGGTGTACCCATTTTTATATATTTTACTTGCTAACTAATATACTAAAATAAAATCTAACTGATGTGCAGGGGTTGTATTTAACACTCTCCAGCATATTTTTTTACTGTGCTGGACATATATGATTGAATATATGTTAATATTGTCTAATTTGTATATGTGGTTTTTACAGCATATATGTCCCTTACAGTATTCTGTTGGAACATATAAGAGTCACAGATGTTTTTAGCAAAACTTTTCCATATGGGAAGACTCTGCACAACATGAAGAATGTCCAGTGCCTGCCAAATTTTTTTTTTTAAATCTACTGATGGCCATCTTCCTTGAACCTGTGCATGAAAGGAAATAAAGTAATCATCCCCAAACCGTCAGTGCAGCAGAATTCTGCCATGCCAGGCTTTGGCTGTGCAAAGAACTTTGAACACAATTAGTTTTTGTTAGTAACACGAAATTGTCACAATTAGTTACACGAAATTGTGTGAAAAGGCTGTCCCTGTGCAACTGAAGTTGATCAGACCACTTTTTTCTGTAAGGGATGCTGTGCCTGCGGAGCTGAACCATCAGTTAGATGCAGACATTATTGAAAGAGTAGAAGCCTCGCCCTGGATGTCACCCATCATAGTGACTCAGAAGAAATCTGGAGGTATCAGAATGTGTGTGGATCTTAGGGAACTCCCCCAAAAAAATCATTGTTGACCATCACCATTATGGCTTCATCACAACATCAGCATTCATCTCAGTGGGTCCCCTATCAATGACATCATACAGTGTTACCCTCGATTTCCAGTTTATTTAGTAGAAACCATGAAAACACCAAAGGCACTTATTTCAACATAGTCTTTTTGTTTTAAATCTTGTTTTCTTAATTTACAGTGTAGCCTACTATGTTTTACCTGTTGTTGCATATTGCAAAATAAATAAATAAATAAAAATAAAATACTGGTTACGTCTGGCTCCGCACAAAAAGACCATATATAGTAATAATGGTGTGCTTTCATCTTCGTGTCACTCCAGCAAATATGTCTCTATCTGCGTTTTATTAGCTACTGTGATATCAGGATGCCTTGTGATATTAGGATGTCTATTATCGGAGATATAGAATATAGTGTTTCGTCTCACTTGAACTTTCTGTGCTAGGAAACCCCTGGTTACAATTATGAACAAAACAGAAATATGTAGGTAGATCAAAGGTTTATATACACAACAAGGTTCGACTTGTTATTCGACAGCCGCACTAATTTAATTCCGTACTCAATCCGACCCGTTTTACATAAAGATTGCTTCCCGTATAGCAACTGAAATCACAGCATGGGAACATAATTCAAATCTTGAATACGGTAAGCGAGCAAAGTGCGCTCCCTTTATGAATGCATCAGTTCAGCTAAACTCCTACACTAGCGAAAACTGTCCCATGTTGCACCATGAATCTATTGCATGTTCTACTCATCGTTGGTTGAATATATTCACTGGCAGGCAGAATCTGGCTGCACACAAGATAACTTTTTTTTGAATTTATTTCAGGTTAAAATTGCATCAATGGTCATTAATCGGCTTTGGTGAGCATGTCAAACTAACTATCAAAGATATCAGATTTAGCAGTACGAACCTGGCTTAAGGTATCAAATGATGACACTCACATTGATTATCTATTTCAAAAGTTGGTATCAATGGTTCAATAGATAGCTATGGTTGGCTAGTAAAGCATTATATAAAACATTTTTATCCTTCTGCAAGGGCATTGGCTGAGGTTTCTTAATCGCCTTCATTCTATGTATTTTTATTATTTATTTTACTTATCTGTCATGCTGTTGTGGTTTGTTCCCTTTTGGGGGTTCTCTCGGCAGGTTCTGACGGTTAGATGGAGTTCTATCTACAGAGTTCTATCAAGCTGTGAGCAGGAGTCATGCTCAATGGTTTAGAATCCTCCTAACTGCAGATGCAAAGATATGTGGTTCTCCAACTCAACTATGCATAGGACATTATTTTCGATTGGTGCTGCTACGAACGCAACTGAATGTGTAGAGTCTGCATTCTCTATCAAGGTGCTGTGTACATAGTTATCCTCAGCATTCTAGTACAAGCAAGATCTGACTCAAAAAACGCTCAGCAACTTTCAAGTAGTAATTTTTATGCAAATACTGGTGGTGGTATGTTTTTCTCATTCATAACTACTCATTGATCCTGTTTTCGTTAGTCTCTATAGCCTTTCATGAATTTGTCTGTGGCCTAACGTGGTCTCTGTCCAGGTGGAATATCCTAGCCTTCATCTCTATATGGCCTTTGTCTCCATGTGGCCTACCGTTGCTTTGTCTGCGTGGTCTTCGTTTCTATGTAAAAGAAATATCTCAAAGCATGTCCCTGCACCCCTAATCATTCTTCACTTTTCATACTCCCCAACGGGTCTCCCATATCAAGAAGGTTGTTTAAAACGAATCTAGTGACAGTTCTACAGAACTGCAGACCATCATCTCATCGGTATACCGGACATTCATTCAGGATCATGTGCTTCTACAACAGCAGCTGAAAGCGGGATTCCATGATGGTCAAAATGGTCTTCAGCATTCAAATCCTATATAAAATGCAATGCTCAAATCATCAGACATGCTCAGCAAATTCTCTCGTAATTACAAAGGTAAATTCCCAATTCAAACTACTGGTGGTGGTGGATTTAATATGCTTCAAAATGAAGACTAAGATCATTTCTAGGCCTCACCACTTACTACACTTATACTAAATTAATTCTGAACTACACAGCAATTATTGAGCCTATGAGAGATGTGCTCACGGGAAGGCCTCACAAAGGCAGAGAAAGACAGCCAGAACTCAGTTTACACCCATCAAAATTTCTAGCCACTTGGGGACCATATACAGGCTAGGGGAACTCATATTAATGTTAAACAACCTCATAAAATGAAATTTTCATGCCATGGGACCTTTAAACATAAAATAAATGTTTAAGTTATTCTGACAACAAGCTAAGAAACAAAACAGATACCCTGGTGCTGATCTGATTGCAATTTCTGAAAACATGTTTACATTTATTTGTTCATTTAGCAGACACTTTCATTCAAAGTGAGGATAAAAGTGTCATTAATATATTTTTTTATTATATAATGTTTATTTATATCCTAAAATGTATTTTTATAGCAATTGAATGGGGCTTAATTAAGCTTGCCGTATTTCTAACAATAATTTTAGCTTGAAAATGAGCCCAGAATGGGTTGAAAAGAATATGGGTAAACATAGACAGAAATACAGTGCTGGAGCATTACTGTCAACGAGTCGAGCTCCTGTATTTGTGTGCTCTCCGTTGGCTTAATTTGCTGGTGCTTGACCCTTGCCTGTACGACCTCGATTTTCAATAAAGTTTGCACATGGATCCCACTCCGAGTGACGAGTCCTTACAGAAAACTTTGCCACCTCACGATCCAGCGATTGTCACCCAGCTCTCGTCAATGCTGTCTGTCCAGGCGAATCAACTCGCTGCGCACCAGCATCAGCTAAATCGCCTGACGTCGCTCACTGAGGAGCTGGTAACAGCACTCCAGAGCCTTCATAGCTCACCACCAGAGGTTGCCGCAACACCGCTGAGCACCGCCAGTACACCCGCGTCTGGAACGCCGTCCCAAGTGAGTCCTCGTCTCGCATTCCCAGACAAGTTTGACAGAGACCCGACGAGGTGTAGGGGATTTATCCTCCAATGCTCGCTGTTTGTCGAGCAGCAACCCACGCTATATTCCACGAGGCTGGTAAGATCGCTTTTGTCTGCTCCTTACTAACCGGAAAAGCTTTAGAGTGGATTACCGCTGTGTGGGGAGAGGGAGGCTCTGCGTTTCCGTCCTTTGATGTCTTTCTGCAACGTTTTCGCAAAGTCTTTGACCATCCCAGAGATGGCAAGAGTGCCGGTGATCGCTTACTAGAACTTTCTCAAGGCAATATTACTGCGGCTGAATATGCTCTCGCTTTTCGCACCCTCGCCGCTCAGACTTCTTGGTTTGACGACACTCTCAAAACTCTGTTCAGGAAGGGATTACGTCACACGTTATAGGGCGGCAGTGGCTCAGTGGTTCATGTAGGTTGTCTACAAACTGGAAGGTTGGTGGTTCGATCCCCGGTTCCAACTGACCAAGTGTCGAGGTGTCCATGAGCAAGACACCTAACCCCAGCTGCTCCCGACGAGCTGGATGGCGCCTTGCATGGCTGACACCGCCGTCGGTGTATGAATGGGTGAATGTGAGGCAAAAATGTAAAGCGCTTTGGATGGCCGTAGGTCTGTTAAAAAGCGCTATATAAATGCAGTCCATTTACAAGCTACAATCTGAGTTGGCCTGCCGCGACGAGGGAGGGAGCTTTGACCAGTTCGTTGAGCTCGCCATTCGGATTGACAACCTTGTTAGATCGCGAATATCAAACACTCGCGGCATTCCCCGAGCACCCGCAACTCCACACTCAGACGAAGCGGAACCCATGCAGATCAACACCTACCATTTATTCGCCATTGAGAGAGGCACAGCACCTATGTTTTTACTGTGGACAACCTGGCCATCTACTTCTAGACCAGTTCCAGAGTCCCAGAAGGTGGTGAGTGTTGCCCTAGACACTTTAAACCCTGATTTGTGTGTTACTGTGCCTATAACCATAACTGCTAATAGTCGTAAGATTTCCACCACCGCTCTACTAGACTAGGAAATTTTATGTCCAAAGAATTTTCCCAGCTGAACAGTATTGCTCTCACTCGATGCTCTTCTTCCCTCTCAGTTGAAGCGATAGACGGTCGTCCGCTGGGCTCTGGACAAGTGTCGTTCATCACCCAAGAGCTGCTGATGCACACTGGTGTACTCCATTCAGAGACAATCCAATTCTACATCCTGTCTACCTCTCACATGCCTGTTATTCTCGGTTTGCCTTGGCTCCGTCTACATGATCCTCACATCTCCTGGAGAGCTGGTCAGATCACCCAGTGGAACATTTCCTGCTACCCCAAATGTCTTTCTCAGGTCTCATCCATGCCGGTCCGGTCTGTCACTGTCTCGGAGGAATGCACTTCTGTCCCCAATCTTCCCAACGAGTATGCTAATCTGGCTATAGCTTTCAGTAAGGTCAAAGCTTCCAAACTGCCTCCGCACAGGACCAGCGACTGCGCCATCGACCTGCTCCCTGGCTCTTCCCCTCCCAAGGGTCGCATTTTTCCACTCTCTCAGCCCGAGTCCGCGGCCATGAAGAAATACATCGAGGAGGAATTAGCGAAGGGCTTCATTCGACCTTCTACGTCTCCTGCGTCTGCTGGATCCTTCTTCGTCCAGAAGAAAGATGGAGGTCTTCGACCGTGCATCGACTATCAAGGTTTGAACGAGGTGACTGTCAAGTTCCGATACCCTCTTCCTCTGGTCCCAGCAGCTTTGGAGTAGCTCCGAACGGCCAAATACTACACAAAACTAGATCTTCGCAGTACCTACAATCTTATCCGCATACGAGAGGGGATGAGTGGAAAACTGCCTTTTCTACTATCACAGGGCACTATGAATACCTGGTCATGCCCTTCGGCCTGGTCAACAGTCCCTCCGTTTTCCAGTCATTCATCAACGATGTTTGAGACACGCTTAATCACTTAGTCATTGTCTACATTGATGATATCTTGGTCTTTTCAGACACTTACGACGAGCACGTCCAACACGTCAGGGCTGTTCTCCAGCGACTCATTCAACACCAGCTGTATGCAAGGCAGAGAAGTGTGAATTTCATCAGAGTCAACTACATTCCTGGGATATGTCATCAGTCTAGAGGGGGTCGCTATGGATGAGGGGAAGGTCCGAGCGGTTCTTAGCTGGCCCCGACCCACCACCTTGAAAGACCACCCTTCATGGGAGCAGGAGCATTAAGATTTTATTCTTTTTTATGGCTTTATGGTTTTTAGAAATTGGAACAGTTATAATGGCAAATGAATTAAATGTGCTAACATATTTACTTCATGTAATGTTGCTTTACGTGAGAAGTGCATGCTTAATCTGTTTTACAATATTAATTCTGTTTGTCGGTTATCACCACTTATGGTTCAGGAGAGGAGGATTTGGTTTTCACTTAGCCTTATAAATATTAGTTTTGGTCTTCATGTCAGTAGACCTTTTGTCTGTGATTAATTTAACATGTTCACATTTGGTGTGAATAGGCCTTGAATCAAAATGCTGAACACAGCCAGATCCAGGCATCTATAAAGAAACGCCAGATTTACTTACTTGAAGTGCTAACCTGACGTTTTCACTGTCTGTTTCACTCTACTGAGCTGCATTTTTAGCAGATATTCTTCCCTTAGCACTTTGATTTGTGTGGAGGAAAGAGAGAACTCTGAAAGCCAGAAGAGATGCTCCAGGACTCTTAAAACTGACATAAGTCATGAAAGACACAAATACCATTCTACCAGAATGTGAATGTGATTCACTGACACAAGGGCAATGCGTGTGATGATCAAGAACCATGTTAATCAGTGCTTCTCAACTAGTTTTCCAGATTTACATTAGACTTCATTATGACCAAAATCGACATGCCCATATCATTTTGAATTTCAACATATAGTGTGTGTGAGAGAGAAAAAAGTATAATAAATAATAAATAAAAACAGAAAACAGCCGTTTCAACAGTGTTCAAGTGCGTGAGTAGCGGTTGGCCCTCTGCCTTTATAAAACGGCACCGAACACCAATTCCACTGAATCTTTCTTTTTCAGACTGTTGACTTCACACCATCTGAACAAGCCCAACATAGAAGTTCCTCGCCATAGAAAAGCACCACTAGGCAGCATCACAAGCTGCTATTGTGAACATGGTGTGGTTAGGAGATTGTAGCACCACTACATCAATCTCTGTCTCCTCCTCGAAACCCTCAGGGGACTGTTTTGCAAACCCTGTCACCTATGATGTTTTAGGGAGCAGCCGTCTCTACTCACCAAAGCTATCTGAGTGAGGTGCCTGCCTTCCTCTTTAGAGATATCAGAACAAATAAGGATGTTTGGCTGTTTGTCCCCCTTGGAAAGGTTGGGCACTCCCTTTGCAATGAGTCACCTTTAAATGAGTCACTTTTAAACAAAGTTAAGCTGATTCCTCTCTCAGAGCATTAGGGAGTGTGAAAACTAGAGAAAGTTCACAGAATTCAGTTCTGGTTTCAGGCTCCTCGTTTCAATGATATGCTTCCCACCACGGTGAAGCAAGAACAGATTTAATTGATAACTGAGGAGTTGCACTCACTTTTGGCCAAGGGGGCCATAGAACATGTTCCCTAAGGAATCAGGTTTTTACAGCCATTACTTTCTTGTTCCCAGGAAGGACAGGAGATTGTATCCAATTCCTTATTGTGTCTCAAATTCAATCCAAGGATTGGTTTGTCACGATAGATTAAAACGATAGATACAATTTATGCGACAACACAGGAAGTTTCTCAGGTTTGCTTTTGGGGGCAAAACCTACCAATATTGGGTTCTTTCTTTCAGCCTGACCTCGTCACCCCACACTTTTATGAAGTACATGGATGATGCCTTGGCTCTGTTTCATCCAAGGTGTCTGTGTACTCAATTATATTATTATTATTATTATTTTGCCTCAAAATAGTTGACCCACCGTCAACTATTGGTATGGTATGGTACTGATGTGGCCATGGTTACTTATGTATCCTGTATATGTATCCTGTTATGTATATTTCCCCTGATAGCTCGGCTCCTGGGAGTTCTAGCCAGAGTTTGTCAGAAGGGAGTTGGACTGTAGGTAGTGGCTTCATTCTGGCTGGTCTGAGTCTGGTAATTGGACAGAATATCTCTTCTAGAAGCCTCTCCTTAGGAGATTCCAACCAGGAGGGACCTTCTGTCTCAGAGTTGGGACTCAATTCTTTACCCCTGATTTAAGTTGTGGAAGCTATGGGTCCAGCCCCTGAGGGGTACCAACTCATAGATTTTGTTCTCTCAACCAAACTTTTTAAAACAGTTTTAAATGGTAGAGCTCCCTCTATGAGAAAACATTATGCCCTAAAGTGGCATCTCTTTAAATCATGGTGCACCATGCACCATGTTGACCCAGTCCACTGCCCAGTTGATTAAGTGCTGAAGTTCTTTCAGCAGGAATATTTCTTCACTTCTAGGCATTAGAAGCCCATCCCATTTGGGGTTTGGCTTCTTCTAAGGCATTTGTGTATATATGCCTTTAATTGATGCTTGTGTTGTGATAACATGGTCTTCTCCAAACACACTTAGGACTCAATTAGATTTTTCAGTTGCCTTTGAGGTACACAGAATGGCTTCTCTTCTAGGCGTTAGAGGCCACTCCTCTTGGGGTTGGGGGGGATGAAAGAGAGTCTTACTTCAGACAATTAGAATTTGATGACATCTATTTCAGGCCCCTATTTATGGTCTTGATTACGTGCTTATGCTATGTCACCTGAGCACACTTTTGGCCATTGAAATTGGTGTGTTTCCACACGTGCAGACACTGGCTCATGCAGAAGCATTCCCATAGTGTCAACATCAAGACGCAGCATCTCATCCCCTTCTCAGGGAACCGGGTTACATATGTAACCTGAGACTTTTCTTGTAGTAATAATTATATAATAGTGCTGTCAACGTTATCGCTTTAACGCATGTAATTTTTTCCAGTTTAACATGTAAAAAATATTCAACGCAATTAACTCAGCATCCTTTTTTTCTGTCATATATTGGCTAGCATTAGAATATATGATCACACTCTTATTCATGCAAATCCTTTTGAACCGTTAAAGAGCGACAAGACAAAAGAGAATGTGCTGTCTTTGAATGTTCTGTCACACACTACGCACAGAAAGACTCCCGCCAGTATCATGAGCACAGCCAGCGTGCCATAATGGAATTCGTCTCGGTTACGGATGTAACCCACGTTCCCTGAGGAGGGAACGGAGACGTACGTTAGTGACTAACGAATGGGGGTTTCGCCAAAAAGCCTATCATCTTCGAGCATATAGAAAACGCCCAATGGCGTGCCAATGCCATGGGGCATGCAAAATTTACATACATAACTCTGCCTCACCGCGTGAGTATATAAGGAAGTACGTGGCAATACAGAATTATGTTACCTGCTTGAGGAGCCAAGACTGAACTCCTGCGTTCCAGGTAGCACAGCTGAAGTGGCAACGGAACGTACGTCTCTGTTCCCTCCTCAGGGAATGAGGGTTACATCCGTAACCGAGACGTTCCCTTTCGTTCAGTCACTACGACGTACGTTAGTGACTAACGAATGGGGGTTCAATAAAATCCCGCCACTTCAGCTGTCTTCCAGTGCCCTGCGTAAGTGTGAGTTCCCTGTCGTAAGACTAACACGGACGAAGGACTCACGCTTAACACAGGAATACCAAGGTACACTGGGAAGCATATCCCAGTGAAGGAATGCCAAGATGCCTGCCCGTAGGGAGGACTTAAGAGTACACATATGACCCGCTAAGGGCTGCATATGGGAAAACTCTAGGGTACCAGCCGCAGGTGGATTTTTTAACCCTAGGGGTGGCAGGGGCTTGCCAAGGGAAAGACACCTGCTCGCAAGGGAGGCTAACGGTGGAAATACTCGTGTGGGGGTTGCCGGAGGGGAACCATGCACACGGGGCACCTGGCTGGACACGAGGGTCTGGGCTCGAGAGAGGGCAGACACATAGGTATCGGCGTAAGCGGTGCTGGAGGAACTCACGGCTCTCGGGGAAACTCACCTGAGGAAAATATCACACGTATCCAGTCCGAGGAGTGGAATGGCGAGCAAGCGATGACACCTGAGCCTGGCCCATTACTGGCCCCTCGGGGGGGCGAGTACATAGCTGGACACTGGCTCCACTCAGAGATTGTAGAATCTGGCGAATGTGTTCGGTGTCGCCCAGCCTGCAGTTCTGCAGATGTCTGTTAGCGAGGCACCATGCGCTAAAGCCCAAGAGGAGGCCACACTCCGAGTGGAGTGTGCCCTGACCCCAAGGGGACATGGTTGACCTTGCTGCTGGTAAGCCAAAACAATGGTGTCCACTATCCAGTGAGACAGCCTTTGCTTTGAGAGAGCTCTTCCCTTCCGCTCTCCACCATAACAGACAAAGAGCTGGTCTGAGGTCCTGAAACACTGCGTACTGTCTACATAGGCGCGAAGGGCGCGTACTGGACAGAGCAATGCCAAGGCTGGGTCTGCCTCCTCCAAAGGCAGCACTTGCAGGTTCACCACCTGGTCTTTGAACGGAGTGGTGGGAACCTTGGGCACATATCCAGGCCGGGGTCTCAGGATCACGTGAGAGTTAGCCGGCCCGAATTCCAGGCACGCTTCATCAACCGAAAAAGCCTGCAGGTCCCCGACCCTCTTGATGGAGGCCAATGCGGTCAGCAGAGCCATCTTCATTGACAGAAACTTAATATCAACCGACCACAAAGGCTCAAAGGGAGGTCTCTGCAGAGCACTTAGAACTACTGCGAGGTCCCAAGAGGGTACGAGAGGAGAGCGAGGAGGATTCAGTCTCCTCGCCCCCCTCAGGAACCTGATGATCAGGTCGTGCTGACTTACCTTCTTGTCCCCCAAGAGATCGTGGTAGGCAGATATAGCGGCCACATAAACTTTAAGGGTGGAGGGAGACAGCCACGCTCCACCCCCTCTTGGAGGAACGAAAGCACGGACCTGATCGGGCATTTCCAGGGGTCTTCTTGGCGAGAAGAGCACCAGGTGACGAAGAGGTTCCACTTCAACGCATAGGCATGCCGAGTGGACTCTGCCCTAGCGGAAGTGATGGTGGTGACCACTGGGGGTGGTAGGCCACTCAAACCTGCCGCATCCCATCCAGGAGCCACACGTGGAGGTTCCAAAGATCGGGACGCGGGTGCCATAGGGTGCCCCGTCTCTGAGTGAGGAGGTCCGGTCTCAGAGAAATCGGCCAGGGAGGGGCTGTCGCAAGGAGTAAGAATTCGGGGAACCAGGTCCGGCCGTGCCAGTACGGGGCGACCAAAAGGACCTGCTCCTTGTCCTGCCTGATCCTGCACAGGAGCTGTGCGAGTAGGCTCACTGGGGGGAACGCATATTTGCGTAGGCCCCGCGGCCAGCTGTGCACCAGTGCATCAGTGCTGAGCGTGCCCTCGGTCAGGGAATAGAACAGTCTGCAGTGGGAAGAGTTGTGAGAGGCAAACAGATCTACCTGCGCGTCCCCAAACTGTTCCCAAATCAGCTGGACCGTCTGGGGATGGAGTCTCCATTCTCCCGGGAGTGGCTGAAGCCGTGAGAGCTCGTCTGCTGCACGGTTCAGGGCTCCCGGAATATGGACAGCACAAAGGGACCTCAGGCGCTTCTGACTTCATAAAACGAGGTGGCGGGCGAGTTGAGACATACGGCGGGAGCGTAGACCTCCCTGGTGGTTGATGTACGCTACTACGGCCGTGTTGTCTGTCCTGACAAGCACATGTTGACCCTTCAGCAACGCCTGGAAGCGGTGCAGGGCGAACCGTACTGCCAGTAACTTGAGGCAATTGACATGCAGAAGGCGCTGGGGTCCTGTCCAGGAGCCCGCGGCTGCTTGTCCATTGCACATGGCACCCCAACCCGTGGCAGAGGCATCCGTCGATACGACAACATGCCTGGAAACTCGTTCTAAGGGCACACCGGCCCGTAGAAAACTTAGGTTCGACCACGGGGTGAGTGTCTGTAGGCAGGCCCGAGTCACTTGTACCCGGAGCGTGCCAGACTGGCATGCCCACCTCGGGACTCGATCGCGTAGCCAGTGCTGAAGCGGTCTCATATGTAGCAATCCGAGCGGCGTCACCGCGGCTGCAGATGCCATATGCCCCAGGAGCCTCTGAAATAGTTTCAGTGGAACCGCACTCTTGCTCTCGATTTGACGGAGGCAAGTCAGCAGAGACTGCACGCGCTCACTCGAAAGCTGCTTGCACATGGCGACCGAGTCGATGTCCATACCGAGAAAAGAGATCCTCTGCGTTGGGCAGAGTTTGCTCTTTTCACAGTTGACCCGAAGGCCCAGACGGGCTAGGTGATGGAGCACCCGATCTCTGTGTCCGCAAACCTGCTCCCGAGAGTGGCCCAGTATGAGCCAGTCGTCGAGGTAATTCAGGATGCGGACCCCGTACGAAATCTTCGTAAAGACGCGAGGTGACAGAGACAGCCCGAATGGGAGGACCGCATACTGATATGCCCGCCCCTCGAAAGCAAACCATAGGAACGGTCTGTGTCGAGGAAGGATGGAGACATGGAAGTAGGCGTCCTTCAGGTCGATCGCTGCAAACCAATCCTCCGGACGAACGCATTCGAAAAGGCGTTTCGCAGTCAACATCTTGAACGGAAGCCTGTGTAGGGTTCGGTTCAAGATGCGAAGGTCCAGGATTGGCCGTAACCCACCGGTTTTCTTGGGTACAATGAAGTAGGGGCTGTAGAACCCCGACTTCATTGCGGCTGGAGGGACAGGCTCGATCGCACCCTTCGCCAGCAGGGTGGCAATCTCCGCACGCATGACGGGGCCCCGATCTCGGTATAGCGGACACCCCTGAAACGGGGAGGAGCCTGCGAGAACTGAATCGCGTAGCCGAGCCTGATGGTCCACGCGACCCAGCGGGACAGCCCCGGAAGCTGTAGCCATGCTTCCAGAGACTGCACCAACGGGGTCATGCGGAGCACAGACGTCCAATTTCCTCGTCCTCCGCCGTGCCAAACGCCACAGTCGGGACAGCAGGAGCCGATCCCGATGTAGACGCTTGAACGCAGAGCGGGTCAGGTGCTTGAGAGGGGGGTGTGGGCCGAGGCATGAGCGTCGGCGCATGATTCCACACCATCACCCTCAGATCACCCTGGCCACCAGCCAAAGTGCAGCCTCGCTTGGAGACCGCAGATTGGGGTGTGGCAGAGGGGACTCTCGCTCCAGCATCAGCACGAAGCTCACGGAGTCTCGATCGTAACACCGAGATGACCATGTTCCCGCAGTGGGAACATGAGTCATCCATGAGCGCTGCCTGAGCGTGCTGAAAGCCCAAACACGTCACGCTCGTGCCCATCAGAAGACGCGAGAAATCCACAGCACCCAGAAGTGCACGGACGAGACATCCTGAAAAGGACGCGTCACGTGCAAGCTCTTTTGTGAGAGGAAGCTTCGCGGCCGATGCCGAAGCGCCCAGGGAAACACACACCAGCTGTCAGATGGACCACTGCGCAGATCAGCAGGCAGGAAGTATGTGATCACTGGAACGCGCCGTAACACCAACACCGACCGGAAAGCTGCTCGTCTCAAAGAAGCTGACGAATCTCAGAAGGCTGTAGGAGTGAAGAGAGGTACTCTTGGCTCTGAAAGCAGAAACATAATGCTGTATTGCCACGTACTTACTTATATACTCACGCGGTGAGGCGGAGTTACGTATGCAAATTTTGCATGCCTCATGGCATTGGCACGCCATTGGGCGTTTTCTATATGCTCGAAGATGATAGGCTTCTAGGCGAAACCCCCATTTGTTAGTCACTAACGTACGTCGTAGTGACTGAACGAAAGGGAACTCTTTTAACCTTGAACAAACAATATCACACAGAATTATGCCAAAATGTCAGTTTTGTCGAGTATCCTCATAAGAGCAGTCTAACATGAACTTAAAGAGTTATAAGAAAATGTGATGCGTGTTACAGCGTGTAAGATCCGAGCCATGTTCGGCATCGGCAGATCTTAAAGGGACAGCAGCCACTAATGCTGTCTGTCATTAATGTTAATCAAAGAACAAAGGTAACAGAGAAAATTACCCACTGCTCTTGACTAAAGAACTTTTGTAGCTTTAATAAGGATTAATCTATATTTAGTTCATAATTATGCAGTGCAGACTGTTTGACAACTTTATTCAATTCTGTAGCCTATATTTCCTGTTAGATAGAAAGGGTGCTGGTAAATATTAAATTTTTTATGGGTTTATATGAGAATTGTTTTAAGTTCATTTAAATTAAAAGTTGTTATAGTTTTTGAAGCCTAATAAATGTTTAAAAATGTATAGATTTCAATTGAATTGTATAAAGTTGAATGGCTATAATTAATGTTTACAATTAGAAGAAAAATCTATTTCAAAGAGACATCAGTAGTAGTATTAGTATCAGTGATACTGGCCTTCATTCATAAAAAGATGCCATTACAACAAATATTTAAAATATGCTGTCTATGCTGTTTTTTCTACATTAATTTAGAGATTAACTGTGAAATTATTACATTATAAAATATATTAAAAACTTAAGTGTTTTTAAGTCAGTCAAGCTTGCATCAGCTGAATATAATGCTTACAGGAATTTAACTTAATTATATGCTGTATTATTTTTTTGTTAGTATATATATAAAAAGGAATCATTGATTGTAACCACGGCAATATCTGAGGCGAGCATTGCCATCCCTGTGATCACCCTAAACACTGCAGTAGGGGACACTGAAGAGGGAGAACAATATACAAAGTAATGAAATAAAAAATTAAAAATTGACGAGTGGAGAGCATTACAGCTAAACGATCATGATTTTAAAATTCTGTCTACTCCATCATGTACATATTCAGTGCAGCAGTGATTGAAAGGGACATTCAAATTTGATAGATTCTTGAATGGGAAGGAAACAAGGTAATCAAAATAAATTCCATACTAGACCTCTCCCGCTTTCCATAATTGGGCAGTTCAGACATAGTGCCAATTACTAGCAGCTGTGCTGCATGATAAAGTCTTGTGACAGTTAGATGCATGACAGTCAGATTAATGAGTGTAAATGAGCAATGTTCAGATACTTTAGGTGCTTTGTATAATTTCGAAGCTCCCTCAAACATTTCAGCCTTGGTAGGATCTCTGTTAGTCTCATGTTTCCAAATATTTGACTGAACAGCAAGAAGTGTAATCTACACTGCAGCTTCTTCTGGCAAGAAATGCCCACTTAGACAGGAAGAGAAGAGACCATGAAGCACAGTATGTTTTTTCCCCATGCCATTTAGCATGCAATTTATTTTGATAACAATGTAAACTGCCTCTGTAATGTCTGCCTGTCC
Organism: Romanogobio albipinnatus; assembly: GCA_023566225.1. Taxonomy (NCBI): domain Eukaryota; kingdom Metazoa; phylum Chordata; class Actinopteri; order Cypriniformes; family Gobionidae; genus Romanogobio; species Romanogobio albipinnatus. Next base: position 57,202,238 of record CM042242.1, read on the forward strand.
AAAAGTAATGCATTAGTACAGATACAAATCTTTAAAAAAATGACTAATTTAAAAGAAAACATACACAAAATACTAGAAAGTACTTTTGTGCGCATTACTGTATGTATCAGCTTGTTGGAGGTCTGTAATCTGAGGTCTCACTGTGTTTTGGAATCTTGTTTACCACAGTGTTTCTGTGTCACAATATCTTGAAATGATCTTCACGATTACACGTCATCCCATGGAGGCCTGAGCTGTGTGTTTAAAAGCATCTGTAGAAGAGACGCTTCCGACTGGGGAATACACAGTGCAGAACATTATTTGTCAAATGTGAAGTATTTACTCTATATGTGGGCCTTTGTAAATCAACCATGTGGGGGGTTTAAGTGGGGTTGTGATATGTTATAAGCCAGAGCAGATGAAATATTTCTATTAATTTTATCATTGCTAATCGCTGGCATTTTTGTTTAGCAATTTATATATCAAATAAGATAACTTTCCTTGGAAACATAAAAAAAGCACTTTTGCTTTTTAAAAGTGTTAAGTGAGTTAATGAGCATGTATCAGATTTTAGCAGCTGCATTCTGAATTTTTTCTCATGTTGGAAGGTCACTGTTGCATGCTTAATTAGTTAATAAAGTAATGTGTTTGTTACATTAATAAGATGGAATGAATGGCGGTTACTTTAAGGGTTGGGGAACAGGAAGTCATGTGAACGTTTTCAATGAACAATGTCTTTCACACTGTTCGAGAATGTGAGACGAGATGGCGAGAACAATAAAGGATTAAAGCCAGCTCAAGTACGAGTCGTATTTACAGATATTAACAGTCTATATTGACATCAAGTGTAGCATTAGATCTGGCAGGTCACGTCAGTCAAGCTTGCATCAGGTGACTCTGCGAATCTGAAACAAGCCAAATAGAGCTCAGCCTCCAGTCACATACGTTTAAAAAAAATGATGGACCTAATAGACATCCATTTGTCCGGCACCACACACCCACAAAACAACTAAATACAATTTAGATTTGTTTTATTTTTAATAGGCCTATAGGTGTTAACGTGACTACCAGTCGAATAGTATGACATAATTATTTTGCAATATATATTTAACTTATTTTTAACATGTTGAAGTAGCTTTCATCTGTGGCTAACTTGAGGGGGCAGCGCCCCAGTGCCCCCTTTTGACCAGCCACCACTGAACCACCACTGCATTGCAGCATTTTTAGCATCGACTCGATGTAGTTATACTGTGACTTCCACAAGGACAAGATTGGATCTGCAAAAGTGTATCAAGAAGGAGATCAAGCATCCACGTCACAGCTGAGTATATTTCACTCTCCATTCATCTCTGAATGTCTTCATGAAGCTAAGCTGAGTTTCCTTTTTATGCTCATTAAAGGTCCCGTTCTTCGTGTTTTTTGAAGCTTTGATTGTGTTTACAGTGTGCAATATAACGTGTTCATGTTTCGCGTGTAAAAAAACACAGTATTTTTCACACAATTTACTTATCTGTATACCGCTGTTTTCACTGTCCTAAAAACGGGCCGATGAGTTCCTTGTTCTATGAAGTCCCTCCTTCAGAAATACGTAACGAGTTCTGATTGTGCCAGCGGTTCCCGTGTTGTGATTCGACCGCAGCTTAGCGCACATTTCCCGGTTCCTGTGTTGTGATTCGATAGCAGCTTTGCGCACGTTGTACGGAAAGGTCACGCCTCTTAACGGGGAGATGTATGCGCTCAATGATCTCTACAGCATCCCTGGGAAAGCCAAACAAAGGTGATTTAACTCCGGGATGAAAATAACAGCGTCTCGACGATATGGCAACAAACGCACTCAAACGCTTTTCTCCACGCAACACTTCCTCTTCTCCACGTGGGACAGCAACAAGACTACGCCCCCTTTTTCGCATATTCTTGTGGGCGGAGGTTAGTCTGTTCTACTGTTCTACTGACGTAATTAAAGCAGGAAGTACCAGGATGTAGTCCAAGCCGGCCGTTCGCTGTAGGCTTTGAAAGGGAACTTCTGTTAAATAAAATATCTCGCTTGGCATTGAACTTTGAGCTTTATAATTTTACAGGTATTATTTATGCTCTAACAGCAACATTACACACTAACTAAAGTTTGAACAGTGGGATCACGAAGAACAGGACCTTTAAAGCTATCAGGTTATTGGCAACATGCTTGTTGCTTAAGGCTTATCTAGTTGTTTTCAGTATGATTGGACATAATATGCAATGTGTTGTGTTTGTGTAGGACTCAATAACCACACTGTGTAGTTTTGTTCTTATTACGTTTACTCCACTACCGCAAACCTTACATTTTACAACCTTTACCGTAAATAACTCAGCTCTCAAGCAGTCCAGTGGTTGCTTTAGTTCGCGCCCAATCATGAGCAATGACACCCCCGTGGTGAAATGCTTGGATGCCTAGATGGTCAGGAGAGTTTGGTTGAGTGCGTCGTTGGAGATATTCCCTTCCTCTAGACAGGCTTGGATTCAATTTTTGAGAGTTTTATTCAGTCTTTCCATCCCCCCCATTACTCTCTGGGTGATACACTGCCGCCCTGATGTACTTGATGGACGATACCGTGAGAAAATCTATGAACTCTGCAGACGCAAATTGGGGCCGTTATCAACAAAAAGGCAACTCAACTATTTATTGACACACTGCACTCACGTGTCACTGTTTAGGCAACTAGTGAAATTAATCAAAATCAACTCACTGACACAAATACTCTTAAACAAAAAAACAAAACAAAAAAAACACACAGACCAACAAGAACATGAAAAGAAACACGGGGGTATCTCCGACACATTGCTGGGCCTCTAGGGCGTTCTATCATTACACATCAAAATTTGATTGGCTGATGACACACGTCAGTCAAAGTTGTGATCAAATGGAAAATGGCAGCTTCAACAGAAGGCTATATACAGTATACTACTAGTGCTGGTCCGCGAAGCTGTGATGCGTTTTGATGATGACATATGGAAAATACAGCTCAGCCTCACAAAAAATAACCACATTCTTTGACACTCTTTGACACTTTAGCCCCTGTGTCCATGAGGAGTGGAATGAGAGCCGTGCCCACACGGCATGTGCAGAGCTTGAACGAAGGCTGTGAGGTCTGTACAGTGTTTATGGGGACAGCAGCAGTCTCATGGCAAGCAGGAGAGGAGCGACAGCAGTGTGTTCAACTTGTTTCAGTAACGACAACGTTTTCCCTGGGCAGGGCATGACTGATCTCTGGTTGCATGTTTAGGAAAGGTTGCATATCCAGGAAAGGTTTCTACACACAGACTGGAGTATGTTTGCTTCTCAGGCCACCAGTGGTGCTCACACGGACATTGATGCCTACACCTCCTCTGTATTGGATCATATCAATACCACCATTGACAGTGTTACAACCCAGAAACTGATCACCACATACCCAAATCAGAAGCCTTGGATGAACAAGGAAGTGCGACTCCTGTTGAAGTCACGCAACACTGCGTTCAGATCAGGAGATGCACAAGCCTACAGCACATCCAGAGCAAACCTGAAGAGGGGCATCAAAAAGACCAAGCACTGCTACAAGCTAAAGATAGAGGGACACTTTTCCAACTCTGACCCTCGACGCATGTGGCAGGGCATTCAGGCCATCAGTGACTACAAACCCACCCACTCCACCCCCGCAGCCACTGATGTCAACTTCCTAAACGAGCTAAATTACTTTTATGCTCGCTTTGAAAGAGACAACAGAGAAACTGCCACCAAGCTCAAACCCTCAGCTGACCACCCACCAATCACACTCTCCTCCACAGTTGTCTGCAAGGCACTGAGCCGGATCAGCGCGCACAAGGCTGCTGGACCAGACAACATCCCTGGACATGTTCTCAGGGCATGTGCGGAGCAGCTCGCTGGGGTTTTTACAGACATTTTCAACCTGTCTCTTGCCCAAGCAGCTGTACCAACATGCTTTAAACACACTTCCATTGTGCCAGTGCCGCTCTACACTCTAGCCCGAGGTGCCCTAATGACTACCGCCCTGTAGCACTCACACCCATCGTTATGAAGTGCTTTGAGCGGCTGGTCCTGGAACACCTAAAAGACTCTCTACCATCCACATTGGACTCACACCAGTTTGCCTACCGCAGCAATAGGAGCACAGAGGATGCAGTTTCCATGGCACTGCACTCTGTGCTCACTCATCTGGACAATAAGAACACTTATGCACGCATGCTGTTTGTTGACTTCAGCTCAGCATTCAACACTGTCATCCCAACCAAGTTAGTAGCCAAACTTGGAGACCTGGGCATCAACACTTCAATGTGTAACTGGATTTTGGACTTCCTAACTAACAGACCACAGAATGTTCGATCAGGATCCACCTGCTCCACGTCCATCACACTCAACACTGGTGTACCACAGGGCTGTGTGCTAAGTCCGTTTCTCTACTCCCTCTTCACCTCCAACTGCAAGCCTGTGTATGGATCTAATTCCATCGTCAAGTTTGCGGACGACACTATGGTGATTGGGCTCATCAGCAACAACGATAAGACTGCCTATAGGGAGGAGATCCAGCACCTGGCCACATGTTGCGCTGATAATAACCTGTTCCTCAACACCACCAAAACGAAGGAGCTCATTGTGGACTTCAGGAAAGAGTCAAGAGGCACATACGACACCATCCACATCAATGGAATGGCTGTTGAGCGTGTCTCCAGTTTCAAGTTCCTGGGGATCCACATATCGGCGGGCATGTCGTGGACAACCAACACCTCCAGCCTGGTCAAGAAGGCTCACCAGCGCCTTTTCTTCCTGAGGACACTGAGGAAGAATCAGCTCTCCTCGGCTATCCTGGTGAACTTCTATCGCTGCGCAATAGAAAGCATTCTGACCAACTGTGTCGCAGTATGGTATGGGAGCTGCTCTGTTGCGGAGCGCAAGGCACTGCAGCGGGTGATGAAAACTGCCTAGCACATCACAGGGACTCCTCTACCTGCCATCGAGCACATCCAGAGGAAACGCTGTCTGCATCGAGCTCGCAGCATCCTTAAGGACTCCTCTCACCCAGCCCACAGACTGTTTTCTCTCCTGCCCTCCGGCAGGCGTCTCAGGTGCCTCCGGACCAGGACCAGCAGACTAAAGAACAGTTTTTTCCCCAGCGCTGTCTCTTTATTGAACTCCTACCCTCCCTGTTCCACTCCCCTCATATACTAAGGGAACTCGCGCTGCGTCAGCTGACGCTACGGGGAACGCCTCCAGCGTGACAGGTGCCTGAAATCACAATCAAAAAACGTCAATCCTATTGACCGGTGACAGCCTATGATGTCATCAAGGTGCGACCAGGAAGTATAAAAGGGCGCCTTGCCATCATGACAGCATCTAATCGTCTGAAGGGACTGTTTTTGGCAGGTAAGCCCTGAGGCATGGCAATGCGACGCAGCGTCTCGTTCCCTGTTCTCAGGGAACCTAAGTTACATATGTAACCGGAGACGTTCCCTTTCGAAAGGGAACTCGCGCTGCGTCAGCTGACGCTACGGGGAACGATATACCCATGCCGAAGGGAGTGCATGCCCACCGGGCAGTGACAACTGTCAGGACAAGCAAATTCAACTGAAATGCCTGAACCACTCCCCTTCTGGTCACATTAGGCTGTCAGTGACAGCGCTCCCTACGGTCAAAGCCCAAGCTATAACCTGAGAAGGAACCTTCGCATACCATGAGGTCCTACCCTGGCCGCTCGAAGGCCTGGAACCAGCCCATTCAACAGAAGGGGTTCCTTTAAGGGAACGTGGCAAGGGAACCCGCACCAGTCACTATTCGGGAGGATTTCACCGAATGCCACCAGGGAGGTCTGACCTAGTGACCCCATATGGGACACGCCAGTACAGCCAAACCTGTCTGTAAAGTAAAGAGCCTCTGGTACTCACCTCCGAAGAGACATCCCGCTAAGGTACTGCAAAAAAAGGCAGTGTCCTCCATCAGCCGGACCTCAGAGACGGGTTACCCTGGAGAGCAGCGCTCAGCGAAAAACTTTCTAACCCTTGCTAGCGAGGGGAGTTCAGCCGCTCAATCCTCGGATCTACCAAGCACTTACTTTAAAACGTGCTTAGGAGGCCAAAGGCCTTACAGGCTGATCGTACCAGGGAGGCCCCGAGGGGCCTACAACCAATGGATCAGCGCAAGGCGGCCGTAAGCTCACAGCAAACTCTCACTTGAGAGGAGCTCATAAGCCTGCCTGGTAGGTAACCATGCTGTAGGCAACCTATGAAAGTCCCTTCCTGCCGGGACCGCACAGCAGCAGCGTCGTCTCGTCATGCTAGGGCATGAACACCGCCTTCAGGTCTTGCAAACGGCTAAAAACCGGAGCCTGATAGCAGGTGACCACTAGCTGTCAGCGTAAGGCCAGTTGTGCGTTCCCACCTAGGGAACTCATTCACCAGGGAGGCCGGAAGGGGCCTCCACCTGGTAACCTGTGCCGACTGCTCGTGTGTCCAACAGCGGAGCTCGCCCTCAGGGAGCCAGACAGGCCTAACACCTGATAGCAGTCGAGCTAGCCCTCGAGGTAGCTGGGAAGAACAGGGACTCGCTCCATCAGGGAGGCCTAGTGAGGCCTACCACCTGCCAGTCGTCGGGCATTCCTCCATCACAGCCTTCCGCTCAGTGACTGGACTCATCCAGAAACCGCGAACAGGAACGTGCCCTCAGAGGAGGCCACGTGAGGCCTACTACTCCATAGCGAATCCCACAGGAGAGCCCCGTGCAGCTTGCAACCTGTTAGCAACCCATGCCACAAACCGTTACCGAAACTGGGGACCGGGGAACGATCTCAGGGAGGCCCAGAGCCTACCACCTGATAGCAGAACGTGCTACTCATAGCACTTCATGCTCACCGCCACAGCGACTGGAAACCGGGAACTCGCCCTCAGGGAGGCCGGGTGAGGCCTACTACCTACTAGCACCTCATGCTAGCCATCCAGTGACTGAAGCCCGGGAACGCCCCCACAGGGGAGGTCAAGTGAGCCTGCGTACCCCACAGCAGGCTCTTAGGGAGGCCTGGTAGAGCCTACCACCTACTAGCAGCTTGTGCCAGCCGTCGAGGGACTAATGCCCAGTAATACCCCCTCGGGGGAGACTACTCATAGCAGGCTCTCAGGGAGGCCTGATGGGGCCTACCACCTGAGCCAAGGTAACCCAAAAGCCGGGAGCCTACCCCTCAGGGAGGCCTGGCAGGGCCTACCTCCAAACAGGAGGCCTGCAGGTTCTATGGACCCTGCCACAATTAAAGGAAGGCTGGCTGCTGCGCCCGGGCTGACGGTAGGTGTCTGCTGCTGACGAAGACCTGGACATCCAGTTATCACCTAGGGACTCATCCCCAAGGAGGCCAAAGAGGGCCTACTAGTTGACGAGGTTTCTGCTGAAGTCGACGTTGATGGAGAAAATCCTCCGGGGCACACTTATGGGCCGCGACGTCGAGACTCTCTTGCAAGGAGGCCTGTTGATGCCTACTACCTGTCCTGGAGTCTGCTGCCCAGACCACCCAAGCTGGCTACTCACAGCCAGTTGGCCTTCATATGCCTGCACCTGGGGCTGGCTACATCCCAGAGGCTAGATGGCCTCCATGACGGCACAGTCTCTCGGGCAGTGCCTACAGACATGGACCTAATCACATTGGCAACAGCAGTGCACTCAGCAAACAAATGCTTAACAAACCCTCTAAAGCTAGGGGAGTACAACTGACGTCACCTGCTTCGGGGCGGCTGTCTTACTTTTTCATACAGCGGCCTGCCATACATGGGAGGGCGTCAGCCATTGGCAATGCTCGGGCCTCAGGGGGGCATCCGACCAAAACCGGCAAACAGAAGGTTGTTCGATGTTCAACTCAACCCGAGCCCTAAAGAAGGTGGAGCAGAAGACATAGAGCAAGGGTGAAAATATCATACAAATATGCAACTCACCAGCCATGCCATCCTCCAGGATGAGGCCGGGGGCAGCCAGAAGGTGGCGGCCACACAAGCTCTGAAAGGCGGGAACAGCAAATAAAGTCTAATCGCAAACAAGCGAAAAATGCTTAAGCCTGCCCCACGACCACTGGCAAAGTCGCTATCCCTTCTGCAACACCTAGACTGCATTACTCAATAACCCCAGAACGCAGAGAAGGGGGCAGACCTTGGCCGGACGACTCTGTAATAAGAGGAGGCTTGAATCAAGGATGCAGAAACAAAGCCCTGTTTTTATACTTAAAAGACAGGCCAGGGGCGAACAAACCTTTCTTAAAAGGGAACGCCCCCCATCCTTAATGAAGCCTAGGCCAAGTGGTGCGACGCTAAGTCTGCACTAGATCTACTCAGGGCTCGGGAAAGAAATATTATCACCCCTTATAAAACAATGAGGCCCCGAAAAAATCCCTTCCCAAAGCCCCGCAGAGCTGGGCGCAGATCTCACTACAGCTCATGCATGAATGCATACCCGGTCGTCAGCTACTTCACACTTTAAGCTAGGAAAACACAGCTCGCCCCCGACACTACAAGCCCTCGGGCAAGAGCGCAAATTCAGCTACCCACATTAGTGGGAGAGATAACACGGAGAGACAGCAAATCTCTACTAGCTAAAGTGAGGCACTCATACACAAACATATAATGTTGCAAAGAAGATCGTTCTTAGCTTACTTACGGGGAGCTGCAGGCCCTGCGAAGTCCAACAATGTCCCAAAATTCCCCAAAGAACCTCTCAGGAGAGCGAAGATACAGAGTCCTGAAAAACATAGTTTTGAAAATGTTTCACCCTTCTCGAGGGGGACTCACCACTCGCTCCTCGCGGCGCTTCAAACCCAGCCATCAAGCTAGTATACGACCACCGTCCTGAGGGGGGCGCTTTCACCAAACAAACCAGGCGGGCCGCCAGAATCTTACATTTTCTGCTCATCATAGGCCCACCGGCCTGATGTAAAGCGCCCAGGGGAAATACAAGAGGAAGGGAAAAAGACAGCGCTCATCTGCGCGTCCTAGGAGGCGGAGTCCGCTGCCTGTGCTGGTTCCGGTTACCAGCCCCGGCTTCCTTCCTCCTCTTGTTGCGGGTGTCCTGCCTCCTCTGCGCACCAGTCCTCCATGGAGGGGGCGCTCGAGAGGCGATGCTGGTTCGCTGGTCCCGCCTCCAGCCCTCAGACCGTGACAGGCCAGGGACACCCAACTGCCTGGGTGCGGTCCCGGACCTCAGCGGAATGCATGTTCTAAATGCTGCCGAGCGCGCCTTCGCCTCTCCGAACTTTCCCACCACCGCTTCGACGGAGGTGCCGAAAAGTTCAGATGGCGAAACCGGGGTATCAAGGAGAAAGGACTTCTCTTTCTCCCCGATGTCCACAAGGTTTAACCACAGATGCCTTTCCGTGGCCACCATCGCCGCCATTGAACGCCATTGAACGAAATTAGCTCGCTGATGTCGATAGATGCGGGCTGAGTATGGTTTCTTCCATCCCCTCGAGATCTGCTGATGGAAATCTGGAAGGAATGGAAGACTCCCAGGAGTTGGGAGGTCATGTGCGGAGAGAAACCGATCATCCACACTGTTTGGACGCTCAGCCTTTCTCCTCACGCGCCGCCAGGCAGCTGCAGTCTACCCGCAGCGCGTTCCATCACCTCCAGCAACTCCCCGTACATGGGACAGGATGGTTGAGAGGCTTCAGCCTCAACTGACTCACCAGCCTCTTCCTCGATCCTCTGCTCGAGTGGAAGAGCAGCAGACGAGGAGGAGGAATATAAATCCTGCTCCTCCTCCAAAGTCCGCCTCTCGCGATCTTCATCTGGGAACCACATGATGTTAGACGCCGCTCAGCCTCAGCTCAAGCGGGGCCGTTCCCAGATGCTGAAACCTCTCCCCTCGAGAAGAGGTCCAGACGAGAGCGGAGTGTTCTCAGGGGAAAAACGCTCGCAATTTGCACAGGATGCTCCCTCGAGAACCTCTCGTGCATGCTTTTCTCCCAGACAGTAAACGCAAAGTGTGTGTGTATCCCTGGTACACGTTCAACACACCTGCGGAAGTGGTGTTGCTTCTCAGCACACTTCATCGTTATCCTTCTTGTAGGCGCTTTACGTGAAGACAGGCAAAACAGTCCCTGAAGACGAAGAGATGCTGTCATGATGGCAAGGCGCCCTTTTATACTTCCTGGTCGCACCTTGATGACATCATAGGCTGTCACCGGTCAATAGGATTGACATTTTTTGATTGTGATTTCAGGCACCTGTCACGCTGGAGGCGTTCCACGTAGCGTCAGTTGATGCAGCGCGAGTTCCCTTTCGAAAGGGAACTGTTTACTTATGCATCTTGCACTACCATACCTTAACTAGATTATGCTCATTTGCACTGCCGACTGTATTCACAGTACCAACTGTTTACATTTGCATTTTGCACCGTACTTCTAACTGTAATATACAATCACTTCCACTGCACTTTACACTTTTTTTCGGATAGCTTCTGTCCATACTTCATTGCACTACCTTAATCCACTGCTATATTCCTCATCTTAGCCTAACATATTGTATACCTCTATCTGTAAAATTCTGTTTATAGTAATAGCCATCTGTATATTATATTATACTCATAGTCCATATTCACCTGTAAATTCTGTTTATAGTAATAGCCATCTGTATATTTATTCATTGTACATATTCACCTGTAAATTCTGTTTATAGTAATAACCATCTATATATATATATATTCAGTACATATCCATGTCCTGCACTTATTCATCCATTGTATATCATGCACTTATGCAACCGTTGTATATCCTGCACTTGCTGCTATTGCACGTCTGGTTAGACCTAAACTGCATTTTTTTGCCTTGTACCTGTACTTGTGTAATGACAATAAAGTTGAATCTAATCTAATCTAATCTAATCTAATCTAATCTAATCTAATCTAATCTAATGTTTAGGAGAGCCACAGTTGCTACAGATATTGTGTCCACTCTCCCTGGGCCCCCTGTCCACTCTCTGTACATCCAAACTGTCCAAACTGCAGTCACTGTGTGCTGAACTGACGGTGGTGATGATGTCACAGGCTTGTGCACAGCACGGATGAACTTGCGTGCCTCCATTAGGGCTGTTTCCAACTGCTTTCCAATTACTAAAGTGTCCGCCAGTGTCGTGGAGTCTGGCTCTAGTAAAAGTCTCTCCCTCAGTTGGTTACATGACGTTTTCTCTATTAACTGGTCAACTATAAGTCCATCCTCCAAAACCCTGAAATTACAAGCCAGGTGCCAGCTCACATAATGCTGATACATAGTGGGCAATGGTCTCACACGGCTTTTGGGTCCTCTGACGAAACTCAAAACGGTGCATTGGTGCATCCGACAGCTTATTCCGGAACTGAAGTGAGCCTTCAAGGCTTGTGCAGATAGTGCGCACTCATGGCTGTAACGTCCTTATTATCCGATAAGGTGAGCATGGCGAAGATTCGCTGTCCCTTCTGCACGAGTCAATGGCGCAGGAGCGCACACTTTCTCGCCTCCGCTAGGTCCGAGTGTCCCAAAGCCAGCAAATAATCCTCAAATTATGTCAGCCAGCGATCCCAGGGAACAGTTGGATCACCGGGAACAGATAGAAAAGGTGGCGGTAAGACGAGTTCAGACATCCTCGTTCGCTAAATGTTGTGTTTGTGTAGGACTCAATAAGCACACCGTGTAGCTTCGTTCATATTATGTTTACTACACTACCGCAAACCTTACATTTTACAACCTTTACCGTAAATCACTGCAGTAAGCCTTAAAGGCACAGTAACCTGTCACTCGCAGTGCATAACATAACAGAGTCCAACAGGAGACAATACTGAATGTTTTCAGACATAACACACTGTATATACAATACAGATTATAAGCAGTTTTACAGTGATAAACAGGAAAAAAGGATTCAATGATGCAAACAGAATTCAATTATGCTGTAAAGCAACTCTAGGGGGACAATAGTGAACAGTCATTGTTTGGTCAAAATCAGTTCAGTATTGATTCTTTTCAGGTATGGGCAACATGCTTGTTCTTAAGGCTATCTAGTTTTTATTAGAAACATGCTTATTGTTTTAGGCTTGTCTTGTGTCATTACCAACATGCTGTGCTAAGCTTATCCGGGCAACATGCTTATCATTGTTATCGTTATTACACTTGTTGCTCAAGGCAATTGTTATCGAAACATGCTTGTTACTTTAGGATTTATACTGTATTTATAGTGTACGGTATTCATACGGTACTAAGCTTATCAGGCAGCTTCATGCTTGTTTCTTAAGCCAATAGTGTCCCTAAGTATAATGAAGTATATTTTAAATATGCTTTATGTAGTATGAAGCACAGTATGTACGAAAAGTTCAAACAGCGCCTCTGGGGCGTTCTATCACTACACATCAAAATTTGAATGACTGATGACACACGTCAGTCAAAGTTATGATCAAATGGAAAATAGCAGCTTCAACGGAAGGCTAGCTCTGCTACTAGTGCTGGTCCACGGAGCTGTGATGCGTTTAGATGATGACATATGGAAAATACAGCTCAGCCTCACAAAAAATAACCACATTCTTTCTTGAAATATATTGTAACATACTGAAATAGACAGTAATTGCATTTAAACACAAATTAATTTAATTTAATTTAATTTAATTATGAAAACATTTTATTTATTTTGACAGGGCCAGCAGAGAAGGCCCTGATGGCCCTTGACAGCCCACCACTGAGTGTAATGTACTAATATCAATGTACTAGTAATACATTTGAAAGTGAACTTGTAAGTTTAAATACTGCTTGAGACTAAATTGGCCCACTGTTTAGTATATAAAAGTATTTGTTTAAGTGTACTATAAGTGTAACAGAAGAAACCTTTAAGTGTACAACTAGTTCACAACTATATTTCTCATTTGTACTGCATCTGTAATACAAGCAAAATTATAAGTATAGTAGTTGTTTACTATTTTAATACTTGTACATTTTTTTGTTTTGTTTATGAAAGTAAACTACTAGTTTAGTAGTTTTATACTGCAAGTAAGTTTTTCTTTAAGTGAACATGACATCATACTAGTTTACTATTTATATTATGTTTGCAATTTACAGTTTTTTACAATTGCTATGACAATTTTCCTAAACTCTTAACGCAGTTAGCATCTGTCTGTGTAGGCTATACAATTAACACATTTTGTGTTGCTTTTACACAAAATGCATACAGTTAACACAAATTTAAAATGCTTGAACTTATTTTACATACAAGCTCAACCAAGACCAAAACAATGGATTATTACTGCCAAATTGACCAATGCTTTAACACTGTATGTCAGAAGAGATAACACCTTGTTCTAAACCTAACCTTATAGGCTATAGTCAAGGTAAACAGCTGTTTAAATTGTGAATTGAAAAACAATTATATATCCCGTATTTTATTTCATTGTTACAGCGAAACAGCTGATTTAAGTTATGCAGAGAACATAAGAGAACATGTGTTAGGGTTTTGGTAGACATAGTGTATTGTGTTAGTGAAAATTAGTGTTGCAGTTTAGTTTACAATGTGTGGTTTTGAGCATGAAATTAACCGTTTTGGCAATTGTGTGATGTAGGTGTGTTGGTGTGTTAAGGGTTTATGAAAATTGTTAAAAAAACTGTAAGTATACTACTATGTTCCTATTTAGGTATTAATTTATTATACTTGAAATATATATTTACCTGTACTTTATCTCCGTTTTAAAAACATTTGACAAGACAATGTCCGGATTGGATTCAGAAAGATGATCAAAACACAGATGGAGTAGATCGAGTCCATCAACATCCCCAAAGCTTCACAATCGTTTCTTCTTCATGGGTTAAGCCGGGTGTAAACCTTGTCAGACTGTACGAACATGATCCTCGCTGTGAGCCATGTCACATTGTAAGATCTCAGTTGTCATTAATGTCATAAATGCATAAAGACGTGTTAAAAATGGACACACACAAGAAAACTGTTCCAGCGTTTAACATCATCAATCAATGACACGTTAGGTGTCATAGTGCTGCATTACACGCGGGATTGAAATGGTGGCTACAAAGAAAAGAAATCGCTAATGTTCATTTTGGTCATGGCTTGTCTTGAAAAACAAAGACAATTTGGTGGTCGTCGTAGGGGAAGTCATACTGCAGGACTGTGAGTCAAATCTTCTGACACTGACAGAATTTTGGCGGAGGTCAAATTTGATTGCAAAGGTCATTAATCGACTGTTGGTGAACTTGTCAAACTAATGATCAAAGACTTCAGATTTTAGCCTAGGATCAGAGGAATCTTTTAGAATTTGCTAAATTTATCTCAGACACAGCACAAAATCACAAAAGCACACATCACAAAATCACACAGCGTTCACCCGCCTTTAGATGTTTCATTCAATAACATTAGGGAATTTTGATTTATGTGCTGTTTAATGTTTGATAATCGTGTTATTTTATATTTGCATAAGCAATTGTCTATCACTTGTTTCTGCTGCTTCTTCACCTGTGTTTTGATCCAGAGATTATCTACTCTTTCAGACAGAGGTGGGTAAAGTATCCAAAAACTGTACTCAAGTAAAAGTACAAGTACTTATAGAAATATTTACTCAAAGTAAAAGTAAAAGTAACAACCTTAATAGTTAAGTAACTAGTAGTTGAGTAAGAGTAAAAAGTATCCTTTTTACTATATACTTACTACTTATACTATATACTATTTTACTATATACTTACTATATACTTTGTAACTATATATATATATATATATATATATATATATATATATATATATATATATATATATATATATATATATATATACAATTGCATGCTATTATTTAGATAGATATTTACTTAAGTTTATTATTATATTTTTATCATAACTGGATATTTTTGCTACAAACACAGTGGAGACAAGCATCTGTATGCTGTATTCTGGCATCTGTAGCTCGAATATCGTTGCATGTACTTTGCTTTGTATATTAATGTTTACAGCTAAATTTGAAAGAAGAAAGAGTGAAAACTCTTCGCGCTCATAACCGCTACTGAACATGAACACAACAAATTATCAAATGCACATTGACAGACTGTCTGAATTGGTTTGCGAATCAGTTTGAATAATTTGTTCAGTTCAGTTCAGTTCAATCTTCTCACTCGTAGTGTTGGACGAAGTGGCAGTGAAACGTCTCGGTTACGTATGGTAACCCTCGTTCCCTGAAGGAGGGAACGGAGACATACGTCGGTTGTACCGACAAATTGGGATCACTTCAGAGAGCCCCTATCAGCTTCGAGATATAGAGAACGGGCCAATGGGTCAACGCGCCGCGGGTATAAACAGGAAGCGAGAGCAACGCACTGACGTTTTTCACTGAGGAGCCGAACTAGTGACTCAGCCATGCAGTGATGGTAAGGAACTGTGGCAACGGGACGTACGTCTCCGTTCCCTCCTTCAGAGAACGAGGGTTACCATACATAACCGAGATGTTCCCTTTCAGTCGGTCACGTTCGACGTACGTCGGTTGTATCGACAAACTGGGATCCCTTTGGAAAACACCACAGTTACTACCACTTCCAGCGCCCAGCGAGAACCCCTCAGACCCCGTTCTGAACCGGGCGGGGAAATTCACGCAGGGAGAGTCACACTGATGTTCCGCAAGACCCACTCAGCAGACTATTGGATAACGCTGGGAAAGCGTGCCCCGGAGGAACGCTGCGGATGCCACATCATGCCCGGAGGGAGTTACCATGTGGAGAATACACGTATGGACTGGCCTTGGGCAGTGCAACATACGGAAGTCCCAGGGGTGGCCCTAGCCTGTTGCAGGCAGGGGAACAACACCGTACTGAGATGGCAGAGGGAGCTCTGCTGAGGGAAAGACACAAGCTCACCGAAGGGAGCTGTACCGTGTAGAATACACATATGGGACCACCGTAGGGGTCGCAACATACAGAACCCACCCTGACACAAGTTCCACCAATGCATACAAGTGCCAGACCTGGCGTCGGATGCTCCGCCACATCCGACTGCCGCGGGTTGCGGAGGACTCAACAGGGTTTGCCATTTCCTGGGGAACTCGACTGGAGAAAATAAGCGCACGTATCCATTCCATGGGGAAGGGAGTGACGCAGCAAGCCGACACTTAGAACGGGCACTTCAGTGTTGTTGACAATGGGAAGCGAGCACACGAGAAGCAACCGGCTCTACACGTAGGCTATAAAACCTAGCAAACGTTTTAGGTATCGCCCAGCCCGCAGCTCTACTAATGTCTGTCAGCGAGGTGCCACGAGCCAACACCCAGGAAGAAGCTACACCCCTGGTGGAGTGGGCTCTAACCCCGAGCGGGCAGGGCACGTCTTGGGATTCATACGCCAAGACGATGGCATCCACTTTCCAGTGGGCCATCCTCTACTTGGAGACAGCCTTTCCCTTCTGCTGGCCTCCGTAACAGACGAAGAGCTGCTCTGAGGTCCTAAAGCTTTGCATTATGTCTACATAGATGCGCAGGACGCGAACTGGACAGAAAAAATAAAAAGGGCTGGGTCTGCCTCCTCCGAGGGCAGTGCTTGCAGGCCCACCACTTGGTCCCGAAAGGGAGTAGTGAGAACCTTGGGCACATATCCGGGCCGGGGTCTCAGGGTTACCTGAGAGTTGCCTGGCCCGAATCCCAAGCACGATTCATCGACCGAAAATGCCTGCAGGTCCCTTACCCTTTTGACAGAGGCCAATGTAATCAGGAGTATTGTCTTTAGAGACAAGATTTTCAGCTCAGCTGACTGCAAAGGCTTGAAGGGCGCTCTCTGCAGTGTGGTCAGCACCAGAGTTAAGTCCCAAGAGGGTATAGAGGGAGGGCGAGGCGTATTTAGTCTCCTCGCCCCCCTTAGGAACCTGACGATCAGATCATGCTTACCTAAGGATTCACCATTAATCATATCGTGATTCACAGCAATAGCTGCAACGTACACCTTGAGGGTGCACTTTCGCTCCAACCCATCTTGAAGGAAAGAGAGTACATCTGACCGAACACTTTCGGGGGTCTTCTTGGCGAGAAGAGCACCAATCGACGAATAGGTTCCACTTCAGCGCATACAGCCGTCTCGTAGAGGAATCAAGGAATCAAGGAGGAAGGAATTTTTATTGCCAAGTACATTTTTACACATACACGGAATTTATTTTGGTGTTGTGCGAGTCACACCGAGTCGCCATTCTGCGGCGCCTCCTTTAGTTGGACAGAAAATACAGCATAACATGAGGAGAGGTAGGGAGGGGTGAGGAGATGATAAAAAAAGCAACCCCCAGACTGTGCTCCTACGGGAGCACAGTTTGAGAACAGTAAAAAAACATCTCAGCAACATGAGCACACATTACAACATGAAACAAGACTTGCAACAGGGGAGAGGAGTGGGGGGTTGAGGTGTCCCAGCACAGCCAGGCGTCCCGGTCCTGCAGCCGTTTCAGGCGCTGGTCACAGACCCGCTTGTCAGACTGGGGGTACAAAGCGGCGAAGGCGAGAGAAGGGTGTGTGCATAAATGTGTGTGTGTCTGTAAAGTTCATGTGCATGTTTGTGTAGGCCTGGGAAGACATGCCTGGCACCATAATCTCGGTGCACCAGTCCGCAAGTTGCTATGGAGACAACCTTGATCAGATCCCAGTCCGAGTCAGCAGGTGGTTGGGGGATGAATGCAAGAGCGTCTTCCTGCAGTGCTCTCAGGGGGAGTTGTTGTCACAATAGCGGCCTTGGCCAAGGCCGTGCTGGTTGAGGGAGCCGAAAGCAGATAAGATTGGAATTGTTTGGTCTGGGAGCGAGAAGCCACAATTTATGGCTCTCTTAGTTCGTTCTGGTCTCTGAAACGATCTTTTTGCAAAGCAGTGAGCTTTTCCGTGATGATATCTATCTTGCGTTGCAACTCCATAATGTTATCCATGTTGCGGTTAGTAGTCCCAGTTTGAGAGATGACCGCTCTGCCCACTGCTTCAATCATGACGGACAGCCTTGTGGAGCTTTGAATAGCTGTCACCGCTTCCTGAATTCTTCGATAGCCCAGGGCAATGCCTGATCCAATCAGCAGAAACCCTGTTACCATGAATCCGAATAGGTAGATGTCTTCAATGTCCTCTACGGAAAGTGCCGCTAGACACACAACATGCCACCTCTCCCACGCGTCCATCGTGTAGCCAGCAGCAAACGTTCCGGCAGGGCAGTTAGGTTCCCCCGAACCCAAGCTTCTCGTCGAGAAGATGGTGTCAATTGCGTTGAGAGACCAGCTGATCAAATCCATAATTTGTAGTTCGAGAGCAGTGCGTGGAGAGTCTCTCAAGTTTAAGACAGTAGACTAGACGAGACGAGAGAAGCAAGCAGGAGAGGAGGGAGGAGGGAGGAGGGAGGAGGGAGGAGGGAGGAGGGAGGAGGGAGACGAGACGGAGAGAAGAGAGAATGCGACCGCCTTCGCTGAGAGCCAGAGGGGAATTTTTGGTAGAAGTGATGGTGTCTTTTTGGTAGAAGTGATGGTGATGGAGAGCCAGAGGGGGCTCTGGTAGAAGTGATGGTGTCTACCACAGCCTGTGGTAAGTCAGCTAGAACCTCCGCGTCCCGTCCAGGGACCAGACATGGAGTTTTCAGAGGTCTGGACGCGAGTGCCATAGGATGCCACGTCTCTGAGTCAGGAGGTCCTTCCTCAGAGGAATGGGCCAAGGAGGTGCTGTCGCAAGGAGCACTAGTTCCGGCAACCAAGTCCTGTTGGGCCAATACGGAGTGACCAAGAGGAGCTGCTCCTTGTCCTCCCTGACCTTGCACAGTGTCTGTGCGAGAAGGCTCACTGGGGGAAACGCATATTTGCGTATTATACTCCAGATCAGCTGGACCTCCTGGGGGTAGAGTCTCCACTCTCCAGGGAGCACCGGCAACCTTGACAGCTTGTTGGCCGTACGATTGAGTGGGCCCGGAATGTGAATGGCACGAAGGGACCTCAGGTGCTTCTGACTCCACAGGAGGAGATGGCGGGCGAGTTGGGACATGTGGCGGGAGCGTAGACCACCCTGTTTGTTGATGTACGCAACGGCCGCAGTACTGTCCGTCCGGACCAGAACGTGCTTGTCTTTGAGCTGCGTTTTGAAGCAGCTGAGAGCAAGACGAACTGCCAGCAACTCCAGGCAATTGATATGCCATTGCAGTTGGGGCCCCGTCCACAGACCCGAAACTGCAAGCCCGTTGTATGTGGCACCCCAGCCGGTGGATGAGGCATCCGTGGAGACAACAGAATGCCTGGACACTTGTTCTAGAGGCACTATTGCCCGTAGAAATGAAGGGTCCGACCACGGGCTGAAGGTTTGGCGGCATCTCGGCGTCACTTGGACACGGAGGGACCCGCTGTGCCACGCCCATCTCGGGACTCAGTTGTGTAGCCAGCGTTGAAACGGTCTCATATGAAGCAACCCTAGCGGCGTTACTGCGGCTGTGGCTGCCATTTGCCCCAGGAGCCTCTGAAAATGTTTCAGTGGTACCGCTGTGCTACGTTTGAACAAATTCAAGCAGTTCAACACTGACTGGACGTGCTCCTTGGTGAGGCGCGCTGTCATGGCAACTGACTCGATCTCCATCCTGAGAAAAGAGATCCCCTGTGCGGGACAGAGTTTGCTCTTTTCCCAGTTGACCCGAAGACCCAACTGCCTGAGGTGCCGAAGCACCAAGTCCCTGTGTTCGCACAACTGATCCCGCGACTGGGCAAGGATCAGCCAGTCGTCGAGATAGTTGAGAAGATAAACACCGTGCTCTCTCATGGGAGCAATGGCCGCCTCCACGACCTTCGTGAAGACACGGGGCGACAGCCCGAAGGGCAGGACTTTGTACTGATATGCTCGTCCGTCGAATGCAAAGCATAGAAACGGTCTGTGTCGAGGGAGAATCGAGACATGAAAGTACGCGTCCTTCAGGTCGATCACTGCAAACCAATCTTGGGGACGGATGCACCTGAAGATGCGTTTCTGCGTTAACATTCTGAACGGTACAAGGAAGTACAGGCTGTAGAACCCGGACTTCATATCGGCTGGAGGGACCGGCTTTATCGCTTCCTTCGCCAGTAGGACAGTGATCTCCGCCTGAAGCACAGGGGCGTTCTCCTTCTATACTGAAGTGAAGTGAACGCCCCTGAACTTGGGGAGACGCTAGGCGAATTGAATTGCATAGCCGAGTCTGATGATACGGATGAGCCAGTGAGACGGGCTGGGTAGCGCTAGCCAGGCTCCCAGAGACCGTGCAAGCGGGATCAACAGCACCACAGATGTACCCACAGCGGGGCAGCGCTACCCTCTTGGCACCCAGAGATGTCGGAAACTGCTGGAACAGAAATTGCAGAACAAAAGATTTTACCCCGGCCCTCCTCCGGGGGAAGGAGTGGTGCTGCAGCCATCTCCTGAAGAGCAGTCTCCTCTATCTCTGGGTGGCCCGTCTCAGGGTCTCTTACGACGGTGCTTGCCACCTTGCTTGGCAGTGGCCTGAGCGGGCTGGATGTCCTTCCCGGGTGGAGGCTGCAGCTGGGCAGGGGCGGGAGCAGGGGCGGCGGCAGGCGGACGTCCATCGGCGACGGGCAGACGGAGGTGCTGCGGCCGGCAGCGGGGTGGAGGCAGCAGCAGACCGCCGGGGCAGGATGTGCTTGATGGTCTTCGTCTGCTTTTGGGCGGCCGAGAACTGCTGGGCAAAGTTCTAGACCGTGTCGCAGAACAACCCACCCGATGAAACGGGGGAGTCCAGGAACCGGTTCTTATCGGTCTCCCTCATGTCGGCCAGGTTGGGCCAGAGATGCCACTCCTGGACCACTAAGTTGGACATCGCCTGATCAATGGAACAGGTGGTGACTTACGTGCCCCGGAGGGCGAGGTCCGTCGCCATCCGGAGCTCCCGGAGGAGCTCTGTGTCAGGCCTACCCTCGTGCATGTCCATGAGTGCCTGGGCCTGGTGCACCTGAAGCAACGCCATGACATACAAGGCAGACGCGGCCTGTCCACAGGACCTATAGGCCTTCGCAGTCAGACTGGAAGAAGACCTACAAGCCTTGGACGGGAGATAAGGGTCACCGTGCCAGTTGGAGGCGGTCGCCGGACACAGTTGCATCACGATGGCCCGCTCAACTGGTGGGATTCTCTCGTAACCCTTGGCTTGCACGCCGTCAAGTGTAGTGAGGAGGGAGGAGCCACCAGGTCTGTTTCTGAAACTGAAATGTGTCGTCCACAACCTGGTAAGCTCCTCATGCACCTCGGGGAAGAATGGTACTGGGGCGGGACGCTGAGAACCAGCGTGACCCCCCCCCAGAAACCAATCATCCAACCTAAAAGGTTTGGGACGAGGTAGAGGGTTCCACACAAGCCAGACCTTTTTGGCGGCCCGGGAAAGCATAGCCGTCAACTCAGGGTCCGACTTGACCATTGCCACTCTCCCAGAGGGAGGCAGTACAGCCGAGTCTTCATCCTCTGAGGACAGGAACTCCACCTCGGATGCAGTGATCGACAACTGCTCATCTGCAGGCGCCCCGAAGCTCACCGCCGGCCGACATCTTGAAAAAGACGCAGTGTCACACCCGTGTTGCTCTTTTTGTGAGGAAAACACTCTTTCAGAAGTGCTGAAGCGCGAGCAGCCTGCAGAGCCAAACCAGCCGGTGCTGAAGAATGAAACAAACATTCCCAAGAGAATAGAGATATTCATCGTCACAAGACGTTGGTGAGTATTGAGCACTGAAATTATTCTCCAGAGTTTTGCTTCATGACCCGGTAAGAAGTTTAAAAGACATTTTGTATAATCATGAGTTCATGCATTCATTGGTTTCATGAGTGTGATCTCGTTTACTACATAATTATCTAATGGTAGCCAATAGTTTTATTTTCCTCATGTCTTATATGTCTAAAATAATAGGTAATCAGTAAATTAAGTAATTTGTGTGATATGTGCCTATGCAGTGCTGCATTTTCTTCACCACATTAAGACATTCTGTTATGCAAAAGACTCCTTGAATATTCAGAGTTTTCCCTTATTGAAAATAATGTATTTTCACCAAAAATCCTTTGTTGGAATTGACTTGTTAATAAAGTAATGTGATAAAATGTCGACCCAGTTGTCTGTGTTCATTTTGCTTAATATATATTTATGTTTTTAGTCATTTTTGTCTTTAAAGTGAGAAACTTCTCAGAAACTGGGAAAGGCCTTGAAGGACAATAGCGAGGTCCCAGGCCAGCACCCTGGTGCGAACTGCAGGTCTTAGCCTCAAAGTGCCATGGAGGAAACTAGTAACTAAGAGGTGTCGCCCCAATGAAACACCACCCAAAGGAGTGTGGTAAGCTGCTAAGGCCGCCACGTACACCTTTAATGTGGAGGTTGCTAACCCAGTGGAAATCCTCTCCTGCAGGAACTCTAGCACTGCACTCGCAGGGCAGTTAACTGGATCCCACAGGCGCTCTCTGCACCATAAGGTGAAGAGTCTCCACTTCAAAGCATAAGTTTCCTCGTGGAGGGAGCTCTAGAGTGTAGAATGGTCTCAACAACCTCGGTTGAGAGACCAGAACTTATGAGCTGAGCCCCTTCAGGGGCCAAGCCCACAGTTTCCACAAATCTGGGCGAGGGTGCAGGATGGCACCACCCGCCTGAGAGAGAAGGTCTTTAAAAAGTGGTGGGTTGAGGCCATTCCACGACTGCCTGGACCTTCCTTTCATCCATAGCCACTCCCTTGGGGCTAATGACATATCCGAGAAATGCTACTGAAGATTGATGAGACTAACATTTCTCTGCTTTGGCATACAACTGATGATCGATGAGGCGCTGCAAGTCCGTTCGTACATGTTGTATGTGTTCTTCCATGGTGTCTGAATAAATGAGGATGTCATCGATATATATACTACCAGACATTGATTCAACAGATCTCGAAAGATGTCGTTGATGAACGATTGGAACACTGATGGACTGTTGGACAGGCCGAAGGGCATGACGAGGTATTCATAGTGCCCATTATTAGTGGAGAACGCGTCTTCCATTCATCACCCTCCCGGATGCGGATGAGATTATAGGCGGATCGAAGGTCAAGCTTGGTAAATATTTTGGCAGTTCGTAGTTGTTCTAAGGCAGCAGGTACCAGCGGAATAGGATATCTGAACTTGACGGTGTGGTGAGCAGCGAGGCCGAGGGACCGCGAGGGCGGGACGAGGCGGCGCTCATCAGAGAGGATGAGCGCCAGCTGTGAGCCAGCAATCTCGGCTCTCGCGGAGGAGTGAGGGACTATAAAGGACGAGCGACGACAGTGAGGGACGAGAGAGGACCAGGCCTGGATTTTATGTTGTATTTTATTTATGTTTTGTTATGTGTTGCTGCAGTCGACCGTGAGGGGCTGCAGCTTATTATTTTCATTTGTATTTGTTTGTATGTAGGCGACAGTCGACCGTGAGGGGCTGTCGCCGCCATTTTAGTTTGTTTGTTTAATTAAAACTTCTTTTGATTGTTCGCCGGTTCCCGCCTCCTTCTTCCCGTACAAACATACCTTACTACAGTGGTGCCGAAACCCGGGAGAAAGGAGGGACGCGCTGTCGAAGAGCCCTCGCAGCTGAGGGGGATCGCGGTGCCGCGGAGTTCGGGCACCGCGGAGGAATGAAGTCCGCGAGCGGCTGCCCGAAGCGGTGGTGCTGGAACGGATGAAGGTCGGTGGGACGAAGAGCTCGCTGCCGTGCCCCTGGGTCGAGGTGGGGTGGCGGCCGTCCTAGAGGGAGCGCGGAGGAGTCACCGGCGTTCGCCGTGGGCCGGAGCCTGTATCCCTCCGCCGTGTAGGGGAGGGGCAGGGAGCGCGCGGGACTCGCTGCCGGCTGCCCTCGACAGGAGGAGCCACCGCCGGCCGCCAGGGAGCGGAGGAGCGTCGAGCCGTCCACCGGCCGTCCAGTACCACCGCGAGGAAGAGCCTCTCGGCTGGCTGAGGACCGAGCGGCAGTGTGTCTGGGAACCGGACCAGAATTTTTTTTTTCTTTTCTCCTCTCTCCACTCTCTCGTCTCTGTCGCTCCTCATGTTCCTCGCTCCGTTCTCTCACCTCACTGTTCTTACCCCCAGGTCCCGCGGCCGCCGTGATCGGCCCCCCCGGGGAGGGGGGGGGGAGAGTAGAGCGCAGTCTCAAGGGTACCCCCCTGGCCTGCGAAGGGGTATGTGGTGAGCAGCGAGGCCGAGGGACCGCGAGGCCGAGGGACCGCGAGGGCGGGACGAGGCGGCGCTCATCAGAGAGGATGAGCGCCAGCTGTGAGCCAGCGATCTCGGCTCTCGCGGAGGAGTGAGGGACTATAAAGGACGAGCGACGACAGTGAGGGACGAGAGAGGACCAGGCCTGGATTTTATGTTGTATTTTATTTATGTTTTGTTATGTGTTGCTGCAGTCGACCGTGAGGGGCTGCAGCTTATTATTTTCATTTGTATTTGTTTGTATGTAGGCGACAGTCGACCGTGAGGGGCTGTCGCCGCCATTTTAGTTTGTTTGTTTGATTAAAACTTCTTTTGATTGTTCGCCGGTTCCCGCCTCCTTCTTCCCGTACAAACATACCTTACTACAGACGGTTATATCGTTAAGACCACGGTAGTCAATGCAAGGACGAAGGCCACCATCCTTCTTCCCCACGAAGAAGAATCCCGCGGCCGCAGGCGATGTAGATGATCGGATGAACCCCTTGGCCAGCTCTTCTTGGATGTACGTTTTCATTGCTTGATCCTCGGGTTCTGACAGAGGAAAGATGCGACCCTGAGGCGGCGTGGTACCTGGTAGCAGTTCAATGGCACAGTCAGTGTTGTGATGAGGAGGTAATTGTGACGCTTTGTCTTTGCTGAATGCTTCCATGAGATCTGCATACACTGAAGGAATACCTGGTGTGGAGTCCTTGGTGTTGTGCATGCTGGTAGATCTGATTGGCAGTAGCTTGATGGAGCGGATGCAGCGGGAGTGACATGAAGAGCCCCATTGGATGAACTGCTTATCCTGCCAGGAAATTTGCGGGTTGTGGTCTTGTAGCCAGGGGAAACCCAGAATGATCGGATTATGTGGAGAGTGGATGACGTACAACCGGATAGATTCAGTGTGTAGGATGCCCACTTGTAAGTGAAGTTCGGTGGTGGTGAATTGCACTTGTCCGGTCCCCAGGGGGCGCCCATCTAGCGCTGCCACTGCCAGAGGAAAGTTGCATGGGGTTAGAGGTATTTCATACTGACGGACCAGACCTTCATCAATGAAGTTGCCTGCAGCTCCTGAATCTATTAATGCCTGGGTTGTAATTAAGGTTGTATTAATGTCGGGTTGGACACTCTGCTCAAAGATGTCCAGCAAGACCACAGTAGAGGCACATATGATTTCGTACACGGCGCTCCCGTTCCTCAGAGGAGATGTGTGTGCGGCCGATTTGCATGGGTTCATTGCTGCTGACGAAGGAATGGGAGAGAACAGAGTTGCCATCGCTTCTTGGTCCTCTACGAGAGTGGATGAGATTGTCGATGCGAATCGCCAGTTCAATGAATTGATCCAAACTCTTATCGTCATCACGGCATGCAAGTTCTGACTGTAGTTCCTCATTGGGAGCTTGACAGAATAGGGTTTTCAATGTGTCATCCACCCATACTGTTTGTGCTGCTAGAGTACGGAATGTGAGAGCGAATTCTGCTGCCGTGTGTCTCCCTTGCCGAAGGGCAAGCAGTTGTTCACCTGCACTTCGTCCTCCCTCAGCATGGTCGAATACAGTGCGTAGGCGCTGAATGAAATTGGTATATGTGGTTCCCTCGCGAGCTCACTCGTCCCAGAATGCTGTTGCCCAGTCGAGTGCTTTACCAGTGAGAAGGGAGCAAATTAGAGATATTTTACCAGAGTCCGTGGTGTACAGGGTTGGTTGTTGGGCCAGGAAGATGGAACACTGCATGAGAAATCCCTTGCATTTGGCCGGAGTGCCATCAAACTTTTCGGGGAACGCCAAACGTGGGCTGCTCATTAGCGTTGTAACAGATGCGGCTGGTGACTCTTGGCAGGGTAATGGCACATCGGCAGATGACGGTGTAAGATGGAGGTTCTGAACGGCTTTAACCAGTACCTCTGTCATGCTGGTCAACCGTGTGAGCTGTTGGTGATGCATCATCAGCTGACTGGCCTGTGCTGAAAGTTCTTGCGTGAAGAGAGAGAAATCTGCTGGATCTGTGTTCGGCAAAGTCTTCTGTAACGAGGACTCAGGTGGATTGGGATCCATTTGCAGTTTATTTAAATTAGACAAACTCACAGTGAAAACAGGCAGGGGTCGGTAATCCAGGAATAACAGCAGTATAACAGACAAGGCATAAATCGTGGTCATAACAGGCAAGGGTCAGGGCAGGCAGCAAACAGTCGAATGAACAGAGTCCAGGCACACACAGATCAAAGGCAGGCAGCAAGGGAGCAGAGTCGATATAACAGGCAGGGTCGTAATACAGGCAGATCAGGATAACAGTAGGTAAACGCTCAGAAATGTCGCCGGGGCAGAACAAGACTTTGCGGTGAGTGTGTGAGAGTTCAGAGTATAAATAGGCAGGATGATAAGGATCAGGTGTGCAGTAATAAGTCCCGGCATGTGGGAGCATGGGAAATGAAGTCCGTGAGAAGGAGCTAGTACTCTGGTGAGTGTGACCTCTGATGGCCGACGGTGGGATCTTCACCAGCGATTGTGACACTTTGTTTGATAGTATGATATGGTTTCGTCATCGAGTACTGATAGGTCTGAGATAGTGGGGTGGACTTTAGGGTTGAATTTGGAGGTGATCGCGATATCTGAGCATCTAAGGAAGCCAAAAAAGGCTAAGATAAACATGGTGTCGAGTGTATGGGCTGTATTAATGGGCTGGTAGCCTGTACGAAGGGTATGAATGCATTTTGTGAGTATGTCTAGTGTTATGGGTTGTCTGCTGTCAGGGCGGGTGGGCTGTGATCGCTGAATCCCTTTGATCAGGAGGGAGGTTTGTGAGTTATTTATCTCCGGAGAGGGAGTACCATAAATTTAGTTGTGGAAAAATTGAATACCGTTCAGGTAGCCTTTGATGGACCCAACTTGGAAGCTCTTAACATTGTTGAGATAGGAGATACAAGAGATAATTAAGAGGAGAGAAAAATCGGGGAACTGCAAGCTATACAAGAAGTGGAAAGATTTAAAACATCTCCAAGCTGTCACGTACGATTGGATTGTTCTGGGGGAAACTGCTTGGAGGATACTGTTGCGCGATGTGTCGAGGAGGGGTTTTAGTGGGTGGTTTATGAAAATATCAGTTCTGAATAATGAGGTACTGGAGTTGGGAAATAATCCGCCTCTGGAGTCAATGTCCTGAATTTCTGAAACAGAAAACGAGACAGAGAGTCAGCAATTAGGTTTCAGACCCTGGGACATGTTTTGCAGTAATAATAAATTGATCACAAGCTGAGATCCAGATGAGACGTCTTAGAAGGGGCATTAGAGCAGGTGAATGAGAGTGGCCTTTATTAATGCACTGGACTGTTGCCTCGTTATCACAATGCACTAATATGCTACTACCCGTCCGTTCTTTCCCCCACAGGAAAGCTGCGACTACGAGAGGGTAAAGCTCAAATAGCGCTGAGGACTGTAGCATGTCCTGAAGCTGTGGTGGCCATGGAGACTCGAACCAGCATCCTTGATAAAATCCCCCAAAGCCGATTGAAGGGGCTGCGTCTGTGAAAAGTTGGATGTCAACAGGGGAAGAAACAAGATTGTTATAGAAAAAAGACAAGCCGTTCCACTGGTTTAGGAGTTTTATCCATAGCCTAAGTTTGTTGCGGCACGCCGTGGTTATTGGAATTTGGTCCTCCAGTGCGTGAACAGAAGATGCAAGTAAGAGGAGATGCGAGATGAAAGGGCGGCCTTGCGGAATTATGCACATTGCGAAGTTTAGGTGACCTAGCAGTAATAAGAGTTTGCGTTTGGAACGGTGGGAGTTTTCTAAAAAGGTTGATGAGACAAGAATTATCCTATCGATTTTTTCCTTTGGTAGTGAAGCTTGGAATTTTACGGTATCTAAATTAATACCAAGAAACTTGATGGATATGGTGGGACCCATGGTTTTTTCCTGGGCAATGGGGATTCCGAGTTCAGAAAAAACTTTTTCAACGGTGAGGATGTGTGCGTCTGGGATAGTGTCGGGCGGCGAGATAATAAGAAAATCATTTGGCAGGTGGATGAGGTGAGGAATGGCATAATTGTTCGACAGGATCCAACAAACAGCTTCTGATAGCACGTCAAAAATTTTGGGTCTGCTTTTGCATCCGAATGTTAGGCGTATGGTGAAATAGAATTTCTCGTGCCAGCGCTTGCCTCAGACCTACTACCATCAAAAATGTATCTGAAATCGACTCAATCTGCTCGAAGGGATCCAAAGATAAACCCTCTAGCACTATAGCCAAGTCCCACACAGGAACCCTGGTCTGAGTTGCAGGCCTCAGCCTCAAAGTACCATGAAGGAGGACTTCCGGTTAAGAGGGCTAATGAAGTAGACGTGTTTGTTCCTCGCTCCCTTATCTTCTTGTCCAATCTAACATTTTAAGCCCATTTAATAATTGTTTAGGTTCAAAACAAACAATATACCACAAATGGTATAATTTTGTCTAAACATGACTTAAAAATCGGCTAAGCAGAGCAAAAAAGATACGAAAACGGACTCTGCAGATGACACTGCTAGCGAGCTTAACATGGCAGCGATGGCCAAGCTCCTTGAACAGCATCGCCAAAGCGCTATCAGCCGAATTTGAAACAGCCATCTCAACTCTCGGGGAGAAGATTGACAGCATTCAGACCACGTTGGCAGATCACACACAAAAAATCGTTTCGCTCGAATCGAGTTCCAATGATGTAGACAAGCGCCTACGAGTGTTGAAAGCCACCTGCGCCACACTGGCTGAAACTAACACCAAACTGCATGATAAAGTTGTGGACCTTGAATCACGCAGCCGTCGTAACAATATTCGGATCATGGGGTTACCGGAATCGCACAAAGGGCCACGTCCTTCAGTTTTCTTCGCGCAAGTACTCGTAGACATTTTGGGAGAAGACATTTTACCCTCTCCACCAGAGATTGACCGGGCACACAGAGCTCTCATTAGTAAACCAGCGACCGGGAAGAATCCGAGGCCAGTCATCATCCGGCTCCACCGTTACCGTGAAAAAGACTTGATCATTCGTGAGGCTCGACTTTATCAAGGCAGTCACCATCTACGAAGATCATCTACCATCTACGAAGAAGTGGCGACTCAACACGCAAAATACCGCTCCGTGATGGCAGAACTATACAACCTGGGATACAAACCAACTTTTTGAAACTGTTTGAAACAGTTTTTCCCTGCACAGCTCTCCATCTGGACGAAAGACGATGGTAAGAAGATCAATTACTCTGTTAATTACCCGATAGTCAACCTGCTGGGGGTGTAAGTATTGCCGTTCTCTGCTTTCGGACGGTGAATTGATACAAGTAGCAGGAACTATTTATTTTTTTATTGTTTATATTTTTATTTTTTTGGCCATACCCATGAGTCGGAAACCATAATAGTTCCTCTAGTCGTTCAATAGGGCAAATTAATAGTTTCTGGCTGACTGGAGTTTTGGCTGAAGATATGCTTATTGCATACACTATATACATATACTGCATTAATATCGGGATACCTCCCTGAAATGACTTTTTTCAGGTTGGGATGTCTGAATTGCGAACGGGTGTTCTGCTGGACTTTTGTTAGTATTGGTGTGACCGGTCTGAATTTTGCGCGGGGTTGCACATAATGTTAATTCTACTGATTCCCGCAGATTTCGCGCTCGCATCTGAAGCGCACACACACATACCGTTATAAAGCCGCCTCTGACATACAAGTGCAAAAATGAGCTCCTTTTTCTAGCTTATTAATGGTCAAATACACTCAAAAATGTCTCAATGTCCATCTTGGTGAGTTTTAACGTAAACACAGTCATAACTAGCTCACAGGAACAGTGTTTGGATATGCGTGCGTAAGGTCTTAAAGGGACAGAAGTTATTTATTATTCAAACTACAAAAAGACAAACGATCACTTACGAGCACACATATTCTGAATGCCTTCGGCAGAATTCAAATGAGCCATTTTAATCTAGATTATTCTAGATTAATTTTGGAATTAATCTATATTAAAAAAAATGAATCTATGCCCACCACTAATTTTAACGCACTTACGGGATCTTAAGGCAGATATTATGTTTCTACAAGAAACTCTCTGTTACGTCCGGAACTCAAGAAATGGTCGGATTCAATTGCAAGTAAAAGATGTTTATTTTGAGTGTGACAAGAAGGTCTGGACACAGCGAAGATCCTCCAGGAAGAGACACTTGGCGGCACAGGGACTCTGTGGACAGCAGCGATCTCCCGTGAGGTGAAGAGGTGAAGACGGTGATGGTGACACATCCACAGGAATCAGTGAAACACGAAGATCAAGGAGCACGGAGAACAACGGGGTGAGGAACAGGAGGGCAGGCAGGAAACAAACCGGACAACATCCAACAACGCTCTGACAATGACATGACAAACAGAGAGACAATAAATAGGGTGCGCTGATCAACCGCAGCTGGAACGCTGATCATCGCAGCAGGTGTAATCAATAATCAGCACACCCAACTTACGCACGCACAACTCATTCAATCAACCCACACACACACATTCACTCATGCGCCCACGTAAAACGTACGAGAGTGAGATAGTGAATTCATGAACCGTGACAGTACCCCTCCCCCTAGGAGCGCCTCCTGGCGCTCCCAGAAGAACTTACCTGTTGCTTGTAATCGTCAATAAGGGAGTGATCCAGAATGTCCCTAGCAGGAACCCAACTTCTCTCCTCCGGACCGTAACCCTCCCAGTCCACCAGGTACTGGAATCCGCGTCCCCTCCGTCTCGAGTCCAGAATACGGTTGACCGAATACGTAGGTTCCCCATCTATGAGACGCGGCGGTGGGGGAACCGGGACCGGCGGATTAAGGTGAGAATGAAAAACAGGCTTTAATTTGGATACGTGAAAGGCGGGGTGAATTCTCCTGTACGCTGGAGGAAGTTTGAGGCGGACTGCCACCGGACTAATGATCTTGGTGACAGTGAAAGGGCCAATAAATTTAGGAGCAAGTTTATTAGATACGGAGCGGAGCGGAATATTTCTGGTAGAAAGCCACACTTTTTGACCCACGACGTATACGGGAGGCTTAGACCGGTGGCGATCGGCTTTAGCCTTGGTGCGCGCCCCCACTTGGAGCAGAGTCTCCCGGGCTCTGGTCCATGTGCGGTGACACCTCTGGACAAAGGCGTGGGCGGAGGGGACCGCGACTTCGGAATCCAGACTCGGAAAAATAGGTGGCTGGTACCCTATACTACACTGGAACGGAGAGAGGCCCGTAGATGACACTGGTAGTGAATTATGAGCGTACTCAACCATAGACAGCTGTTGGCTCCAGGAAGAAGGATTCTTGGATACCAAACATCGTAACACTCTCTCCAAATCTTGATTGGCACGTTCAGTCTGACCATTACTCTGGGGGTGATAACCCGAAGACAAACTAACCGTAGCTCCTAGTAATTTACAGAATTCTCGCCAAAATTTGGACACGAATTGGGGACCCCTGTCAGAAACCACGTCCATCGGGAGGCCATGTAACCGAAAGACGTGGTCAATGACAGACACCGCTGTCTCCTTGGCTGAGGGCAATTTGGGCAAGGGAATGAAATGTGCTGCCTTCGAGAATCGGTCCACTACGGTTAAAACAACCGTCATGCCATTAGAGGGCGGGAGGGCGGTGACAAAATCTAGCGCGATGTGGGACCAAGGTCTCGAAGGCACCGGCAGCGGATGGAGTAACCCGTCAGGAGATCGGTTAGACGTCTTACCAATCGCACAAACTGAACATGCCAATACAAAACTGCGGACGTCACGAGCCATTAATGGCCACCAGAATCGTTGCTTTATCAAACCCCTAGTCCGGTTTACTCCTGGATGGCAAGCAATGTTGGAGCAGTGACCCCATTGAATAACTTCGGACCGTAACTCCTCCGGCACAAACAATCGGCTCGGTGGACCGCCGGGCGGAGGCGTTACCCCTTCTAAGGCCGTTCTGACCTTCGATTCGACCTCCCATGTGAGTGTGGAGACCACTAGTCTCTCCGGCAAAATACACTCGGGAGTAATCGGGCGTTCGGATGGATCAAAAATGCGAGATAAAGAATCGGGTTTGATGTTTTTGGACCCGGGGCGGTACGAGAGTAAAAAGTCAAAACGACCGAAAAAAAGAGCCCACCGAGCCTGCCTGGAATTGAGTCTTTTCGCAGTTCTAATATACTCCAAGTTCTTGTGATCAGTCCAAACGATAAAAGGTACCCCCGACCCTTCTAACCAATGACGCCACTCCTCCAACGCTAACTTGACGGCCAGCAACTCTCTATTACCAATGTCATAATTACATTCGGCAGAAGATAAACGGTGGGACAAAAACGCGCAAGGGTGCATCTTGTCATCTGAGAGAGAGCGTTGCGATAGAACTGCACCTACCCCCACCTCTGATGCGTCGACCTCTACCACGAACTGACGTGATGGATCAGGGGCGATAAGGATGGGGGCCGAAACAAAGCGGCCTTTCAGTTTGGTAAATGCAGCTTCTGCTGCATCAGACCACCTGAACGTAGTTCTGGGAGAGGTCAAGGTGGTCAGAGGCGCGGCTAGTTGGCTGTAGTTGCGAATGAAACGCCGATAGAAGTTGGCGAACCCCAGAAACCTCTGCAGGGCCTTACGGGAATCTGGACTTGGCCACTCTACCACAGCCTTAACCTTGTCAGGGTCCATACGCATTCCCTCAGACGAGACGATGTATCCTAGGAAAGGAACAGACTGTGCATGAAAAACGCATTTCTCCGCCTTGACAAAAAGCCCATTCTCTAGCAACCTCTGAAGCACTCGTCTGACGTGCTGAACGTGTTCCTGGAGAGATGAAGAAAAAATCAATATGTCGTCCAGGTAGACATATATGAACTGGTCGACCATATCTCTCAGCACATCATTGACGAGTGCCTGGAAGACCGCTGGGGAGTTGGATAGCCCGAACGGCATCACCAAATATTCAAAGTGCCCCCTGGGGGTGTTAAAAGCGGTCTTCCACTCATCCCCCTTCCTGATGCGAACCAAATGATAAGCGTTACGTAAGTCCAGTTTTGTGAAAACAGATGCTCCCTGCAACCTCTCAAAGGCTGAAGACATCAGCGGCAAAGGATAAGTATTCTTTACCGTGATGTTATTCAGCCCTCGGTAATCAATGCAAGGTCGCAGTGAACCATCCTTCTTTCCCACAAAAAAGAACCCCGCCCCCGCTGGAGAAGAGGAAGGTCGGATGAATCTGGAGGCTAGAGAATCAGAAATGTATTTCTCCATGACCTCCCTCTCAGGAATAGAAAGAGAGTAAAGCTTGCCCTTAGGCGGAGACTTACCTGGGAGTAAATCTATAGCACAGTCATAGGGACGATGCGGAGGAAGAGAAGCAGCGCGGGACTTACTGAACACCTCCTTCAGGTCCTGGTACTGGGGGGGCACGTTAGACAAATTCATCACCTCACTCTGAAAAACAGGACGAGACACAGACGAAACGGCAGACACCAGACAACACTCATAACACTTATTACTCCAGGTGGAAACTGAATTATGTCCCCAGTCGATCCTAGGGCTGTGCTGGACCAGCCAAGGATGACCGAGGACAACGGGAGCCAGGGGTGAGTCCAAGAGAAGAAATGAAATGAGTTCAGTGTGGTTGCCAGATGTAATGAGTGTCAATGGTTGTGTGGTGAATGTAATACTGGGAAGTTCTTGTCCGTTAAGTGCGTTGACCTTGATACTGTCCTGAAGTGTAGTGATGGGTATACCCAGAGTGCGTGCCAGTGAAAAATCCATAAAATTACCCTCTGCTCCGGAATCCAAAAGTGCCTGACAGACGTGTGACTGGGCTGCCCACAGCAGTCTTACCGGAAGGCGAGTAGAGGATGAGGTCTTCTCCACGGAGATCCCGCCCGACAGTAGCCTCTGGTTTACCGCCGGGCATGGTCTTTTACCGGGCATCTCTCCAGGTAATGTCCTGTACCACCGCAGTAGAGGCAAAGACCATGGGATCTCCGTCTCTCTCTCTCTCTCCTCCCGGGAAAGCCGAGCCCGACCCACCTGCATGGGCTCCAGATCAGCACTGGAACTGACCGCACCCCATCTGTTGGTTTGAGAGCACTCGACATTGGCGGCTTGAGCCCTTCCTCTCGACGACTGCTCCAGGCGACTGAGGCGACTATCCACCCTCAATGTCAGCTCGATAAGACCGTCGAGTCTCTCAGGAAGGTCCAGGGTGTAGATCTCTCTTTGGATGCGGTCAGCCAGCCCATGCAGGAACATGTCCCGCTGTGCCTCCTCGTTCCAATGGCACTCAGCGGCGAGGGTGCGGAACTCAATAGAATAGTCTGAGACCGAGCGGTTGTCCTGACGAAGATCGGCCAGCTGACGTGCTGCCTCTCTCCCCGCCACCGCTCGGTCAAACACTCGCTTCATCTCTTCTGAGAGTGCCAGGAACGAGGAACAGCAGGGTTGACGATTCTCCCACACCGCCGCTCCCCACAGCGCCGCCCGTCCGGAAAGCAGAGTTAACACGAAAGCCACCTTCGCCTCCTCTGTGTGAAAAGTCTGTGGTTGGAGCGAAAAAATCATAGAACACTTGGTCAGGAAAGGTCTACAGAAATTCGGCTCACCGCTGTAGCACTCAGGACTGGGTAGGCGTGGCTCGGGATGCCGGATCGGCTCTGCAGGTGTGGGGGGAAACGGCGGTGGGTTGGGCACAGCAGGACTGGCGAGTTGTTCGATCCTTTGGGTCAGCTCGGACACCTGTGCCACCAAGGTCTTAACCGCGTGTCCCGTGATGTTCAGATTCTCTTCCTGTTGATCCATCCTCGCAACACTTTGCGTCAGAAACTCACTCAGGTCCGATGAACTTGCTGAATCCATGTTATGGTCAGAGCGTTCTGTTACGTCCGGAACTCAAGAAATGGTCGGATTCAATTGCAAGTAAAAGATGTTTATTTTGAGTGTGACAAGAAGGTCTGGACACAGCGAAGATCCTCCAGGAAGAGACACTTGGCGGCACAGGGACTCTGTGGACAGCAGCGATCTCCCGTGAGGTGAAGAGGTGAAGACGGTGATGGTGACACATCCACAGGAATCGGTGAAACACGAAGATCAAGGAGCACGGAGAACAACGGGGTGAGGAACAGGAGGGCAGGCAGGAAACAAACCGGACAACATCCAACAACGCTCTGACAATGACATGACAAACAGAGAGACAATAAATAGGGTGCGCTGATCAACCGCAGCTGGAACGCTGATCATCGCAGCAGGTGTAATCAATAATCAGCACACCCAACTTACGCACGCACAACTCATTCAATCAACCCACACACACACATTCACTCATGCGCCCACGTAAAACGTACGAGAGTGAGATAGTGAATTCATGAACCGTGACACTCACCTGCGAACGGCAGATATATTCCATATTAAGAGGGCATGGATGGGTCACCTGTTTCATTCAAAATTTTCTCAAAGAGCCAGCGGGGCTGCTATTGTCATTCATAAAAGAGTTATGTTTGAACTCACTGAGACTATTATAGATCCAAATGGACGTTTTGTCATGGTCTCGGGCAAGCTCCGCAACATACCAGTAATCTTCCATATATGCTCCCAACTGGGACAATGATGAGTTTTTTGTTAAGTTTTTTCAAGCTTACCAAAAATAGATGAACATCATATAATTATTGGAGGGGATTTTAACTTGGTTCAAGATGTATCCCTTGACAGGTCTTCCTCTAATCAGTCTACTCTAAGCAAATCAGCCACTGTGGTGCTGAACCACGCCTCTCAACTGGGACTCTCTGATCCCTGGAGATTTAAAAATCCTCAAGTAAAGGCCTTTTCATTCTTTTCTCATGTTCCTCATACATTTTATAGAATCGATTTCTTTTTGGTAGATAAAAAAATTGCTACACTGTATTACCACATGTACCTATCACACATTAGTGGTCTCTGATCATGCCCCAGTATCTATTGATTTAACTTTACCTCCTAACAGACTGCCATCCCCACCTTGGAGATTCAACTCCTCCAGACTGTCAGATTTAATTTCTTTGCAGATTAATTTTTTACTTCTAACTCAATCAGACTCCAGACATTAGTAGCCACACCTTATGGGAGGCTTTCAAAGCATTCATTCGTGGCCAGGTAATTTCGTATTCCTCACAGGCGAGGAAAGCCGTAAGACTCAGACTGTCTACAATAGCTGACAAACTGTCTAAATTAGATGTCTCTTGTACTGGTAAAAAACATTCTTTGTTGATGGTTTTGTACCCTTTGTGGTGATGCTGATCCGTCTTGACTCAAAAAGAATGAGCTGTTCAAGTTGCATGCCTTTAAATTATATTTATTGTTTAAAAAAGGTAAATCAACAAAACTGACATAAGTCCTATAAGCGTGTTACTCCAACACATGCTTCCAACGTTCCTTCACACTCAATCTCGTGGTCAATGACTGTTGCACTGGTCTCAGCACCACCTGCTGACTCCAACTTTATCTCCTGGATTCGACTTCTTTACTACTCCCCTATGGCATCTGTACATACTAATGGCATATATTCACCCCCTTTCTCTCTTCAGCGTGGGACATGACAGGGATGCCCCCTCTCTCCTTTAATTTTTAATCTAGCCATAGAACCTTTAGCTATCTGGCTTCGCAGCCACAGTGGTTTTGAGGGAATTTCTCGTCATGGTTTAACTCACAAGCTCTCACTTTATGTTGATGACCTTTTGTTATGCGTTTCAAACCCTGCTGCCTCACTACCCCCAGTTTTGGATATTCTAGACAAATTTAGCCAACTATCTGGTTACAAGATAAATTTACAAAAATTTTAACTTTTTTTTGTTAAATCTAAAGCCAAAAAACTTCCACAATCACTCTTTCCCTTTAAGATTGCTCCTGATGGTTTCAGATACCTGGGGGTCTTTTTTACAAGTTCATATAATAATCTATTTGCGCAAAATTTTAAACCGCTCAAAGGATAAATCCAAACTGGATATGGGTAGGTGGGCCTTTATCTCTTGTAGGTTGCATTAACTTGGTCAAAATGGTTATTCTGCCTAGATTTCTGTACCTCTTTCAACACATACCTATTTGCATTAGTAAATCTTTCTTTACTGGCTTCGACAGTCTTTTACATTCTTTCTATGGGGTAATAAACCTGGTTGCCTCAAGAAATCAATTCTACAACTTCCTAAGGGAGGCTTTGCTCTTCCCAACTTTCAGCAGTATTACTGGGCTTGTTACAAGTTCCCTTAAAATTTGGGTCCAACTTAGGAAACAACTGTTCAAGAGGGAAATGGCCTTGTGGGAAGAATGGCCCTGTGGGAAGAAACTGTTCCTGTGCCTAGATGTTCTAGTGGCCAGTGATCGGAGTCGCCGTCCTGATGGTAACAGTTCAAACAGGCAGTGTCTTGGATGGGTGGAGTCTGTGATGATTTTCCCTACTCTCTTCCTCACTCTGGAAGAGTACAGGTCCTGGAGGGTGTGCAGGGAGGCACCAATAATCCTTTCTGCAGTCCGAATTATGCGTTGTAGTCTCCTGATGTTAGATTTGGTAGCTGAACCAAACCAGACAGTGATGGAAGTGCATAAAACAGACTCAATGACAGCCGAGTAGAACTGAATCAGCAGCTCCTGTGGGAGGTTAAACTTCCTCAGCTGACGAAGGAAGTACAGTCTCTGCTGGGCCTTTTTCACAATGGAGTCAATGTGATTGTCTCACTTCAGGTCCTGAGAGATGGTAGTGCCCAGGAACCTGAATGACTCCACTGCTTCCACAGTACTGTTCATGATGGTGAGTGGGGGGAGAGCTGGGCTGTTCCTCCTTAAGTCCACTATCATCTCCACTGTTTTGAGCGTGTTGAGCTCAAGGTTGTTATAACTGCACCAGACAGCCAACTGTTCAACCTCCAGTCTGTAAGCAGACTTATCACCGTTTTGGATGAGGCTGATGACAGTGGTGTCGTCTGCAAATTTCAGGAGCTTCACAGAGGGATCTTTAGAAGTGCAGTCATTGGTGTACTGGGAGAAGAGCAGTGAGGAGAGAACACACCCCTGGGGGGCACCAGTGCTGGTAGTGAGAGTCCTGGATGTGAGTTTCCCTAGTCTCACGAGCAGTTGTCGGTCTGTCAGGAAGCTGGAGATCCACTGACAGATTGAGGATGGCATGGAGAGCTGGGTCAGTTTAGCTGAGAGAAGATCAGGCATGATGGTATTGAAGGCCGAACTGATGTCCACAAATAAGATCCTTGCATAAGTCCCAGGTCTGTTGAGATGTTGCAGGATATAATGCAGTCCCATGTTGACTGCATCATCTACAGACCTGTTTGCTCTGTAGGCAAACTGAAGAGGATCCAGCAAGAGTCCAGTGATGTCCTTCCGTTGGGCCAGAATGACTTTTAAATTACTTCATGACTACAGACGTGAGAGCGACAGGTCTGTAGTCATTAAGTCCAGTGATTTTTTTGGGGGGTGGGGGGGGGGGCTGGGGGGGGGACGGGAATGATAGTGGAGCGTTTGAAGCAACAGGGAACTTCAAACTGCTCCAGTGATCTGTTGAAGATCTCGTGAAGACTGTGGCCAGTTGGTCAGCGCAGGCTTTCAAACAAGCAGATGAGATGTCGTCTGGGCCTGAAGCTTTCCTAGTCTTCTGTTTTTTGAAGACTCTGGTTACGTCCTCCACACAGACCTTAAACTCCGGTTGGATGGCAGGGGGGCTTGAGAGGGGGTGCAGCAGGTGATGGGGGATGTGTGAAGTGCAGATCAGAGCAGGGGTGTGGTGTTAGACTGGGCTTTTCAAACCTGCAGTAGAATGCATACAGATCCTCAGCCAGTTGTTGATTCTCTACAGAATGGGGGGATGGTGACTTGTAGTTGGTGATGTTCCTCAGGCCTGTCCAGACTGAGGCAGGGTCGTTGGCTGAAAACTGGTTTCTCAGCTTTTCAGAGTAGCTTCTTTTAACAACTCTGATCTCCTTTGTCAGTCTGTTTCTGGCCTGGTTATACAAGACTGTATCCCCACTTCTGTAAGCATCCTCTTGGCATGACGGCGCTGTTTGAGTTTCCCAGTAAACCATGGTTTATCATTAGTGAATAATAAGAATGCCCTGGTAGGAATGCATGTATCCTCACAGAAACTGATGTATGATGTTACAGTATCTGTGAGCTCATCCAGATCAGTGGTAGCAGCTTCAAAAACAGTCCAATCAGTGCAATCGAAGCAGGCTTGTAAGTCTAGCTCTGCTTCATTAGTCCATCTTTTTACAGTCCTTTTTATAGGTTTAGCTGATTTCAGTTTCTGCCTATAGGTCGGTATAAGATGAACCACACAGTGATCAGAGAGCCCCAAAGCTGCCCGTGGGACGGAGTGATATGCATTCTTTATTGTTGTGTAACAGTGGTCCAGTATATTACTGTCTCTGGTGGGACATGTAATATGCTGTCTGTATTTTGGCAGTTAACGGGAGAGATTTGCTCTGTTAGAATTCCCAAGAATGATTAAAAGAGAGTCTGGATACCTTTGTTCAGTTTCAGCTATTTGTTCAGCCAGCTGTTGTAGCGCCGCGCTCACACACGCATCTGGAAGAATGTAAACATTCACGAGAATGAACGAGGAAAACTCCCGGGGCAAGTAGAAAGGTTTACAGTTTATGAAGTGCGCCTCTAGACTAGGAGAGCACATCTTCAGCGTTGTTACATCTGAACACCAACTTTCGTTAATGTAAAAACACAATCCACCACCTCTTGTTTTCCCTGTTAGTTCCGCGATGCGATCCGCTCGGAACAGCTGGAAGCCCGGCAGATATAGTGCGTTGTCCGGTATGGCTTCACTCAGCCAGGTTTCAGTGAAGCACAGTGCAGCAGAGTTTGAGAAATCCTTGTTTACGCGGGTGAGGAGAAGAAGTTTGTCCGTTTTGTTAGGAAGGGATCGGAGATTCGCAAGATGAATACTAGGGAGTGCAGTGTGGAGGCTGTGCGCGCAGAGTTTAACCAGTGTGCCGGCTCGCTTCCCACGTTTGTACCTGGCCGCGCGTTTTAAAGACACAGCTGCGGCTCCGATGAGAAAATTAAACAAAACATCTGAATAGTCAAAAACTGTAGAAATGTTGTCTGGTGTGTGTTTCCTAATGTCCAGTAGTTCATCTTTGGTGAAACTGGAAAAGAATGACTAAACACAGAACAAACAAACAAAAACAACACAATAGCTGAAGAGCTCCATACCGAGGCAGCCATCCCTGGCACCATCTTGTAATAAGCAAACAGATTTCCTCCCCACAGAAACACCATCCAATGGAACATGGTAAACAGCTATGGCCACCATGTACACCTTTAGTGTAGAAGTGGTATCCCTGCAGAAAAGCGATCTTGAAGGAACTCTAGTACAGGACCAACTGGGCAGTTAACTGGATCCACTTGTCACGTGTTGCACCAGATAGTGATGTAGCGAATTAGCTCTGAGGGGAAATTTTAATAATTATTCATAACTCATTATGATTATTCATCATGATTAATTATGAATATTTGAATAAGTTAAATAGATTAACTTGATGTAGCTACATTAACATTACAATCAATCAATCAGTTCCTCCTATGACCGTTCAGTATTAATTATTAATGAATTCTAAGAAAATGCTATTTTTCATGGCTACAGAAAAATAATTCTTTATTGAATTTACGCAAGTGCTTAGAGTGCATAGCAAGATCAATCATTTAAGGGATAATTTGTTTGCAGGCAGGAAGTCAGGACCAAACATATATTGTGCACAAACTTTAATAACTAAATCCCGGAACAAGACTAAAACTAACATGAAACATACATACACAAAACAATTACATGACAAGAGGTAAGGTTAAAGTGGTTGGAGGAAAAAGGGTCAGAACAGATGGATGAAGTTATGCAACGGGTCAAAACCTTGAGAAGAACCATCTTTGATATACTTTACAGTTTACATTTTTGCTAACTACACAGCGACTTGTATTTCTTAGTACATTACTTGCATTTGCCAGGGAAGGCGTCCATATATATGGCCACAGGAGAAAGTCTTGATGGTTCCGTCCGATGGTTTTGCAGTTGCGATCATTTCCCTCCATGTTGAGCGAAGTAATGACGGTGAACTTGCATAGACTCAGATGGTCGAAGAAGGTTGCACAAGCTATGAGTTGGGCCTAGGCTCAAATTGCTTCAGGGAGATTGTCCCTGTAATAATGTAATAAGTGCACTGTAAGTCGCTTTGGATAAAAAATGTCTGCCAAATACATAAATGGCTGAGTAGTGGCATCTGGTTTTCTGTTCCACACACACACACACACACACGTGAGGCTGCGTGTGGAGGCATTATCTGGCCGGTAGGCTGGCTGGCTTGTTGTCTCAACAACAGATGAGGTGTTGTTTCAGCCAGGGAGAAGAGAAGAGAGTGAGGGAATCTGAGATCTCTCTTTTTATAGTCTGGGAGTGGTCACACCCTCCTGAGGTAGACTTGACCAAAGAGATTGTTGGGATTTTCAAGCGGGAAATTTCTCTGGAGAATTTATGGCTCTTTGTTTCAAGCATATATTCAAAGGGTCTGTGCCCATTTATACTCTAATTAATGCAGCAAACACATATTGCCTCCTATGAGGACGTGACATACATGAAAGTGTAAGTTG
This sequence comes from Romanogobio albipinnatus, assembly GCA_023566225.1. Lineage (NCBI taxonomy): Eukaryota > Metazoa > Chordata > Actinopteri > Cypriniformes > Gobionidae > Romanogobio > Romanogobio albipinnatus. The sequence goes on from CM042242.1 coordinate 57,243,982, forward strand.
TGAAGCGAGCATTCATTTGATAGGAACACAACATATATGAGGTTACATGAAATAGTAAGTTGTTCATAAGACACGCATAAACGAAAATACAACGGACACCTTACAAGACAGTTATATGTGTGCATACAATGTCCTGGGGTTCATGTTCATTTATAGACGGTTTGTCTATACCTTGAGACAAAAGTGTGTGTTTTACAGGCTTTGTGTCTTTCATATGTGGACTTTTCCTGTGGCCACATTCTTTTGAGTCATAAAACGTATTATTTGATTGTTTCCAGGGTAACCAAGGGTCTTTCTCTGTTGTGTTGGGGGAGAGTCTGTTACTAAGCACAAGCATTTAAAACATATTAAAACATATTAGTACATACGGCGAATATGTGTCTGATTTCGCCTCAGTTGCTATAGTGAAAACTCTCCACTTTAATGCATAAAGTTTCCTCGTGGCTTTGGCTCTGGTGTGAAGAATGGTCTCCACAACCTCAGTTGAGAGACCTGAATCTATGAGCTGGGCTCCCTCAGAGGCCACACAAACAGGTTCCAAATTTCTGGACGGGGTGAAAGATCATGCCCCTGCCTGAGATTGAAGGTCCCTCCTCGAAGGCTCTCCCCTGGAGATTCTGGTCAGGAGGTTCCTTCTATCTCAGGCAGGGGACATGATCTTTCACCTCCGTCCAGAAATATGGAACCTGTGGGTGGTCCGAGAACCAAACCCGGCTCGGCCAGTAAGGTGCTACCAGCAGTAGACTTATCCTTTCCCAGTGGACCTTCTCCAACCCCTGGGAGCAGAGCAACAGGGGGAAATGCGTACAGACATAGCCTCGGCCATGTCTGTACCATAGCATCCAGTCCGAGAGGAATGCCATCTCGGAGTGAAGTCTCCATTCCCATGGCCTCAGCCCCTGCCTCGACAGGGCGTCTGCTCCTATACTCTGGCTCCCTTGTACGTACACTACCCTCAGGGAGAGTACTTTGCCCTGGGACCATGAGAGGAACTGGTGCGCCAGTTTGCATAGCGGAAATTCATGATATATGTAAGAGACCACCAATGTATTGTCTGTGCGGACAAGCACATGATGGCCCATGAAGACTGCCATCATCTCCAGGCAGTTTATGTGCCACGAAAGAAGATGGCTCCTCCACAGACCCTGAGCTGCGCAGCCTTTCATTACTGCAATCCAGCCTGTGAGAGAAGCATCTTTCGTGAGAGGCACGGAGACACTGCTGCGTGATCTTGATCATACAGAGTGGGTTGCCCCTTGGGGAACAACCCCTTGGTCTGAAGCCATCACTGCAAAGGTCTCATGTACAGCATGCCAAAAGGTATCACGTTGGACACTGCTGCTATCAGTCTCTGAAACTGTTTGACAGTGCGTGACTGGCCTAGCTTGAGATTTTTTACTGATGTGAGTATGGTAGCTACACGAGCGGGTGATAGGACAGCCCGCATCGTGACTGAATCCCACACCACGGCCAAAAAAGTGGTTCTCTGTGCTGGAGAAAGCGCACTCTTCTTGGAATTCAGTCTCAGCCCTGAATATGAGCGAGAACGACATCTCGACGCCGAACCACCATCTCCTCTGACTGTGCTAGGATAAGCCTGTCGTCGATGTAATTCAGAATCTGAATACCCTGCAGCCTGAGCAGTGCCAGAGCTGCATCCATACATTTTGTGAATGTGCGGGGTGATAGAGTTAGACAGAATGGTAGTACCCGATACTGGTATGCTTCGCCCCCAAAAGCAAAACTCAGGAACTTCCTGTGTTGCGGAAGGATGGAGACATGGAAGTATGCATCCTTTAGATCTATCGTGACAAACCAGTCCTCTGATCTGATTTAAGTCACAGTCTGTTTCAGAGTTAGCGTCTCAAATTTGAGTTTCTTGACTGCATAATTCAGATGACGAAGATCTAAAATAGGATGTCACCCTCCATCCTTCTTTGGAACAATGAAATGCCGTCTGTAAAAGCCAGAGGGACCCGTTCTATAGCCTCCTTTGCTAAGAGAGTCTTTACTTGTTCCATCACCAGAGCCTGCTCGGGATGCACTGATGTTAACAGCATCCCGTTGTATTGAGGTGGAAGTGAACCGAACTGGATTCTGTAACCCTTCTCTACAATATGCAGAACCCACTTGTGTCTTTTCAATCCTGAGAATCGCCCCATAACCATACTCTTTCAGACCCCTTATTTCTGAATAAACATGTAGGCATATTTGGGGACTGAAAACACGTGCTAAGTATGGTTTATTCCACAATCTTGATAACACGTTAGGAAGACCCCATGGTGGAGATTAAATATTGGGTGATAGAAATCTCTCATCCAGTTTACTCTTTGGATGAGCGCCTTGTTTTTCTATTGGTCACTCAATATTTAACTTTTCTACAGCTCTTGTGACCACTTCCACCAGCTCCTCAAGAGGCGAATCCTCTTCAAAGGCTGACATCACATGATCCGCTCCCAAACACATCACACATAACTGTTTGAATGCTTGTGCCGCCATACTTTATGCTTTTGTACAATATTGTTACAAACTTTACAAACAGTAAATAAGACAAACAGTTTGTCATAGAGTGCTTGCTGAGACATAGAATCTGATGCTGGTTGTTCCGGATATGCTTTTATGCTTTCCTGGTCATGATGTCAACTGCCCGTGAAATTCGCTCTTGAAATTGGACTAGTTGACATACGTGTTTCAGACGCAATCGCGCAGGTGCGTTCCCAACATGTCATTGACACAGCGTGAGTTTACTCAAAAGGGAACAGTATTTCACTGCCTTAGTTAGCCTTGATGACTGCATCGAACAAACAGCACGTTCTCAATAAAGAGAAACGTCTCGGGTTATGTATATAACCCTTGTTCCCCGAGAAGGGAACGAGACACTGCGTCATCGTGTGATGACACTCTGGGAACGCCCTCAGCGTTACGCATCTGAAGTATGAATGAAATCAAGCCAATCTGATTGGTGGTGCGTCATGACGTAGTAGATGACGGCATACCCGGAAGATACAAAGGGACGCTGATGCAAACACACGGCAGCTTTACCGCGATGAAGCGAGCGCTCTGACCGTGATGGGTGTGGCGACGAGACGCAGTGTCTCGTTCCCTTCTCGGGGAACAAGGGTTATATACATAACCCGAGACGTTCCCCTTCGAGGGAACTCGCACTGCGTCATCGTGTGATGACACTCTGGGAACGTTAATACCCACTATGCCACACCGACATCACCCACGTCTTAGTGTGAAGCTGAAGACCAGGCACACTTAAGACGCAAGCACTCTAGCACCAGGCGTCGCCGGAAGGTGCAGACTATAAAAACGAATGAAGGTGTGCGGAGTGGCCCACCCGGCCGCCTCGCAAACCTCTTGAAGCGAGGCACCAGAGAGGAGGGCCACCGAGGAGGCCATGCTCCTGGTGGAATGAGCCCTCACAGCCATGGGTGAAGGCAGATTGCGCACCCTATAAGCTGTGGCTATAGCCTGGACGATCCAGTTGCTGATCGTCTGAGTAGACGCAGGCAGCCCTCTCTTGGGTGAGCCAAAGCACACCAACAATTGATCTGACCTTCTCCATTGGGAAGACTTCTCCAGGTAGATCTTAAGTGCTCTGACGGGACAGAGCAGGTGAAGTCTCCCCTCTTCCGCCGTCAGGTGGGGAGGAGGATGGAAAGCCTGAAGAACCAAAGACCGAACCACCTGCGATGGCACCTTGGGTATATACCCCGGTCTAGGGTGCAAGATGGCCTTAACCCCGCCAGGGGCAAACTCCAGGCAAGTTGGCGTAACCGCCAAGGCCTGGAGATCTCCCACCCTCTTGAGCGAGGTAATGCCAAGGAGAAAGGCCACCTTGAGGGTCAGGCTCTTCGGCTCAGCCTGCTCCAGTGGCTCGAAGGGGGCCTCGGCCAGCCCTTCAAGTACCACCGCCAGGTCCCAGGTCGGGACCCTGGAATGAGCCGCCGGCCTCATCCTCCGGGCCCCACGGAGGAACTGTACAACCAGAGGGTGCTTCCCCAAGGGTCCATCACCTAGAGGTGCGTGGAAAGCCCCAAGGGCAGCCACGTACACCTTCAGGGTGGACGGGGTAAGACCATAAGAGAAGCGATCTTGGAGGAACTCCAGCACTGAAGCCACTGGGCAGTTAACTGGGTCCACCTCACGCTCTCTACACCAAGTGGAAAAAACGTTCCACTTGAGGTTGTACAGCCTCCTGGTTGAGGGAGCTCTAGAGCTGAGCAAGGTCTCGACTACCTCTGCTGACAGGCCCGCCTCTAGGTACTGAGCCCCCTCAGGGGCCAGACCCAGAGGCTCCATAACTCCGGCCGGGGGTGAAATATTGTGCCCCCTGCCTGCGAGAGCAGATCCCTCCTCAGAGGGAGAGCCGTCTAGCAGAGCTATAATGTCCGAGAACCATGCTCGAGTGGGCCACCGGGGTGCTACTAAGAGTAGGCTGATGCCCTCCCGGCGGACCCGCTCCAGAACTCCCGGGAGCAGAGCGATCGGGGGAAAAGCGTACAGACTGAGCCTCGGCCACGTCTGCACCATGGCGTCCAGCCCTAACGGGGCCGGATCCTTGAGAGAGAACCACAGTGGACAGTGGGACGTCTCTCCCCGGGCCTCAGCCCCTGCCTCGACAGGACGTCTGCTCCCTGATTCTGGTCCCCGGGGATATACATCGCTCTGAGAGACGATAATTTCCCCTGGGACCACAGGAGGATTTGATGCGCCAGTCTGCATAGAGGGCGCGACCTCAAACCCCCCTGGTGGTTGAGATACGCGACAACTGAAGTGTTGTCCGAGCGTATCAGGACATGGTGGCCGCGGAGGTCCGGGTAAAAGCTCCTGAGAGCTTTGTAGACCGCCAGCATCTCCAGGCAGTTGATGTGCCATGAAGAATGCCGGGTCTCCCACAGACCTCTTGCAAAGCGGCCGTCCATGACCGCGCCCCAGCCAGTGAGGGAAGCGTCTGTTGAAACGGCTCTCCGGCAACATGACGCTCCCAACACTGGCCCCTGGGACAGGAACCAAGGTTTCCGCCATATGACGAGGGAACGAAGGCATTTGCGCGTTACCCTGATCATACGAAACGGATTTCCCCTCGGGGAAAACCCCTTGGCCCTCAGCCACCACTGTAGGGGTCTCATGTGCAGCAGGCCAAAAGGTATCACGTTGGCTGCTGCTGCCATGAGTCCCAGCAGTCTCTGAAACTGCTTCACAGTGAGGCTGCGGCCTGGCTTCACTCTTGAGACCATCGCCAGTATGGACTCCACGCGCGCGGGGGACAACTGAGCCCGCATCGACGTGGAGTCCCATACGACTCCCAGGAACGTAGTCCGCTGGGAGGGCGTCAACACGCTCTTCTTCGTGTTGAGTCTCAGCCCCAAGCACCTTATATGGGCCAGAACGACATCTCGATGCCGAACTGCCATCTCGCGCGACCTGGCCAAAATGAGCCAGTCGTCGATGTAATTGAGTATACGGATGCCCTGGAGTCTCAGAGGAGCCAGTGCTGCATCCATACACTTCGTAAAGGTGCGAGGGGAGAGTGCCAGGCCGAAGGGAAGAACCCGATATTGGTACGCTTCGCCCCCGAAAGCGAACCTCAGGAACTTCCTGTGACATTGAAGGATGGAAATATGGAAGTATGCGTCCTTTAGATCTATCGTGACAAACCAGTCCTCGGACTGGATCTGACTCACGATGGCTGGAATTGTGAGCATCTTGAACCTGTATCTCCTCAGAGACCGATTCAAGAGCCTGAGATCTATTATTGGACGCAACCCCCCATCCTTCTTGGGAACAATGAAGTACCGGCTGTAGAACCCGGACTCCCTGTCTGCCAGAGGAACCCGCTCTATGGCTTCCTTGGCTAACAGGGCTCGTACTTCCTGTTCCATAACCCGAACCTGCTCGGGGCCGACCACAGTCTGGACCACAGTCTGGACCACTCCCTGAAACTTCGGGGGAGTGGTCCTGAAGCGGCTGACCGGCAGGGAGAAGCCGAGAACGGAGCTCTATGGGTGCACACGCTCGCTGGCCGGTCGCAAGTCCTTTCGGAGGCGACGAAGGCAGTGAGTGCGCGCGGGAAACCAGTGAGGCCTGAAGCGTCATGGACGGCAGGATCCCAACACTGATCTCCCGAGAGCTCCGGGGGGAAAACGACCTCGGTCGCTCCACCCCGGGGGGGACAGCTCTCAGCGGTCCAGCCGCAGCTAGGACCGCTTTGAGGTAGCCTTCTTCGCCTGAAGGACGGTCCTCAGATCGACCCTAGGCTCCGAAGGCTTACCACGAGAGCGCCGCCTCTTTTGCCAAGCTCCCTCAGGAGGGGCGCGAGAAGCGACGCTCTCCTTTTGCACCTGTCGGTGCGAGGAGGAGCTACCTGACGGCTGAGGCTGCCCTTGCTGGACAGCCTTCCCCGAGGAGCCAGAACGGCGAGGGAGGTACTGCTGGAAGGCCGCCGCCTGCTTTTTCACCTCCTGGAACCTCTCGACAACGGTGTTAACCGCGCCGCCGAAGAGGCCAGAAGGCGAAATCGGGGAATCGAGGAGAAAATGTTTCTCTCTCTCTCTCATCCCCGACAGGTTTAGCCAGAGATGTCTCTCCGCGACCACCAGACCAGCCATGGAGCGGCCGATGTTGCGGGCCGTCTCCTTGGTGATCCGGAGAGACAAATCGGTGGCCTTCCGCAGCTCTAGGATGTCGTCCGGAGACGGACCCTCCCCCTCATCCAGCTCCTTGAGGAGGTCGGCCTGATAGGCCTGCAACACCGCCATAGTGTGCAGACAACTACCAGCCCGCCCAGCCGCCATGTAAGCCCTACCCACCAGCGCCGAAGTGTCCCGGCATGGCTTGGTGGGTAGCACCGGGGCCTTGAGGGACTTAGCGGCCTCGGGAGAGAGGTAGCTCGCGAGAGCATCCTCCACCCGAGGCAGCGTCCCATAACCCCGCTCGGCCGCCCCCAGCACATTCCCAAATTCGAGTGCTTGAGGGGTGGAAAGTCTGGCCGAGTAGGGTTTTTCCCAGGATCTACACAACTCATTGTGCAGATCCTGAAAAAATGGCAGGCCCCGGCGTGGAGGTTGAGACCCACGCTTGAAGAACCTTTCATCCAGCTTACTGGGTGGCTGGATTTCAGGCTCTTCCTGTGGCCATTCAATGCTTAATTTGGCCACAGCGCGGGTCAAAACCTCCACTAGCTCCTCCTGAGCGGGTGCGTGACGCGATGGCTGAGCTTCCACGTCACCCGCCTCGATGCTCCGCCCATCCGACTCCTCGGAGCCGGACAGCTGAAGCATCGGGTTCTCCGCCTCGCGGGAAGAAGCCGCATCGCGGGCTTCCGCACGGGGCGGGAGAACATCGGAATCCTCGGACGAGGATAGGGAAAGTGCCTCAGCAGTCCCATATCCCGTCGCGAGGTCCCGTTGCGATCCCCATGATCTGCGGCGCCGCCGTGCCTCGGCAGCGGCGGGCCCAGATCCCTGGGGATCGCGGGCTTGGCCGGTCTCATCGAACACGGCCAGCCGTGAGCGCAACACCCTGAGCGGCAGCTGATCACACTCGCTACAAGCGGCTCCCTCGAGAGCCGCTCTAGCATGCTGCACGCCCAGGCATTGCACACACATTAGATGTGTGTCCGTGCCCGAAATGAAACGCGGACACGGAGGCACACATCTCTTAAACTGGGCCATCACTTGTTTTCAACGTTGGTAGACAAACAACACCAAATAGACAGAAGACAAAAACACAGAGCGCTTCAGCTGAAGAGCGAAAAGCTGCCGTGTGTTTGCATCAGCGTCCCTTTGTATCTTCCGGGTATGCCGTCATCTACTACGTCATGACGCACCACCAATCAGATTGGCTTGATTTCATTCATACTTCAGATGCGTAACGCTGAGGGCGTTCCCAGAGTGTCATCACACGATGACGCAGTGCGAGTTCCCTCGAAGGGGAACCCCAAAATAACCTCCCAAATAACACAAACTCTTCCAAATCACCCACCTGCAAGTCCAGTCTGAAGTAATGGCACACTTTTCCTTATCCTGCCATATGGTATCACTCATACACAAACAGTCTTTGTTGTGCATTAAAGGGAAAGTTAGTGAATGGAAAATGTGTAATCATTTACTCTTTAAAAAAAAAGTTAATTCATCTTTGGAACAAATTTACGTTGATCAATGTTCCTGAAAAAAACCTAAATTAAATCTGCGCCCCATAACCATACTCGTTCTGTGAAGAACGAGACGGAGGAATCTGATGCAAGTTAACACGTTTATTGAAGATGAGAGCAGACAGCAGAGATGATGCAATAATTCTCAAGTTCTCAGGTTAAACAGTGACACGGTACAGTCCTCCTCGGTTGTCAGGACAGCAGTAGAAAACTCAGATATGCGGTGATCTCTGGAATACAATGAACGCTCAACCGGATCCAGTCTAAAGGCAAGACACACCGATGAGCAACGGAGAAAAAGTGACAAAAGTTCACAGGATTAACAGTACCGACAGAGAACGAAGATGCCAGCTCCAGTCTAATGGCGAGACACGCTGGCAGCAGAAGTCCACAGATCCACGGAGGAAATCCACTGGAGAGAGAGAGAGAGGCCCACAGAGATCCAAGCAAACAGGTGAGAGGAAAAATTGGACAAAGGCTAAACACAGTCTCAGCAGAGTCAAGAAAACAATCAGGGATAACGAGGAGGGAGGAGACAGAGAGTGCACATGTGGAAAACAAAAAGTAAACAAACAAATAGTGCAGTCGATCACACCAGAATCCTGACACGTTCAGCCCCCTTATTTCTGAATAAACATTTAGGCATATTTGGGGACTGAAAACACGTGCTAAGTATGGTTTATTCCACAATCTTGATAACACATTAGGAAGACCCCATGGTGGAGATTAAATATTGGGTGATAGAAATCTCTCATCCAGTTTACTCTTTAGATGAGCGCCTTGTTTTTCTATTGGTCACTCAATATTTAACTTTTCTACAGCTCTTGTGACCACTTCCACCAGCTCCTCAAGAGGTGAATCCTCTTCAAAGGCTGACATCACATGATCCGCTCCCAAACACATCACACATAACTGTTTGAATGCTTGTGCCGCCATACTTTATGCTTTTGTATAATAATTGTGACAAACAACAGTAAATAAGACAAACAGTTTGTCATAGAGCGCTTGCTGAGACACAGAAGCTGACGCTGGTTGTTCCGGATATGCTTTTATGCTTTCCTGGTCATGACGTCAACTGCCCGTGACATTCGCTCTTGAAATTGGACTAGTTGACATACGTGCTTCAGACGCAATCATGCAGGTGCGTTCCCAACATGTCATTGACACAGTGTGAGTTTACTCGAAAGGGAACAGTATTTCACTGCCTTAGTTAGCCTTGATGACTGCATCGAACAAACAGCACGTTCTCAATAAAGAGAAACCCCAAAATAACCTCCCAAATAACACAAACTCTTCCAAATCGCCCACCTGTAAGTCCAGTCTGAAGTAATAGCACAATTTTCCTTATTATGCCATATGGTATCATTCATGCACAAACAGTCTTTGTTGTGCATTAAAGGGAAAGTTAATGAATGGAAAATGTGTAATCATTTACTCTTTTAAAAAAAGTTAATTCATCTTTGGAACAAATTTACGTTGATAATTGTTTCTGAAAAAAAACGCCTAAATTAAATCTGTTCGTCATAGAAAGCATTAGTGTTTCTTTAGGAGACTTGGATCAAACTGCTCTATTCATATGGATTACTTTTACAATGTCTTTATACAGACTGTTTGAAGCTTGAACATGTTCATAACGTTGACTTTCAATGTATGGACAAATACATATTTTTTAAAAAAACTTCAGAAGATGAATGAAAGTCTGATGGGTCTTGAACAAAATGTTGGTGAGAACATTTTGATTTTTAAGTTAACTAACCATTTAACCCTTAAATGCATGACTGTTTCGCCAAACATTCTTACATATTCAGGTCTTTAGGGACCCGGATCTATATCTAACATGGATAGAGCTATACCTGTCGCGATAATATATAAAATGCCTGATATTAAAGTAACAATTACTGAAGAATAAAATAAAACATACACTCTAAATACTGGGTTGTTTCAACCCAAATTTGGGTCAAATATGGACGAATCCAACCATTGGGTAAAAAATTTAATTAAAAAATTTAACCCAATGGCTGAGTTTGTCCGACTGTATTTTGTTACCTTTTGGAGCTTGTAAGGGTTCAGTTTGAGCAGATGTTTTATACCATAACTGTCCTCGTCAGAACTCATTTTCCAGTACATTCTGCATCTGGATCATATTCGCGATCTCACGCATATTCTCAAAACTCATTTTCAACATCTTGAAAATAAATATTTTGAAAATAAATACATACTTCACCAGATCCATCATCAAGTGACAGTGACATTAATATTTGATTGTGTTCAGTACTTGCTCTGTAGTAAATCGCTGAGCAAATTAATTTTGAATTGCAGTTATTTCGTCATTATAGATTCATGTATTATTGTGCAGAAAAAAAAACAGTACGATCTTACACACCTCGGGTCGTTAGCGACCCTATACAATTTTGACAAAAAACTAGTGGAAAAACAGGAATTTAATTATATATATTTTTTTTTTCTTGTTATATTGTTTAAAATGGATTGATTGAGGACTACTAAGAAGGTTGATGTCTAACTTTAAAAAATTAGGGTAATGAATGATGTCTTGGGTCGCTCTGGTATGCATTTAAAGGTTAAAGTTAAATTGTAATTTAATAGACATTACAAAAGAAATTTAAAAAGCTACTATTAATTTAATGCAACAAACTTGGGTTCAAGAGACACTTCTCTGTCTCCACCATTTGCATTTATCACAGGCTGAGAAATGTTCTTCAGGACAGCTCACAGCGTTTAGCTCATAGCAACCTGCAAATGGCTTTCAAATGGAGTTGCCCATTACTTTTCCACTGCAGCTGTGTTTAGTGCTTGTGACGCCTGTGGATAACCTGAGGACCGAGGAAGTGTCTGGCTGCTACTCTGCTGGCTGTCAGAGAAAGCTGTTTCCTCCATTCGTCACAGGTCTATGATGAATGAGTATGCTTACTCTGCTATTTCCACTGCAATCAGACAGGACAGGTCTAATACCTGGGGCAGCGCTAAACTAGAATTCCTCTCACGGAAGTGTTGTTTGCTTCCAAACTGTATCTTACCTTGCTGATGAAATAGACAGAAGATGTTTTGTTATTGTTGCGGTGGTGTTCATAAACTTTTGTTTATACTGAGGGCAATATTCTGTGGGATGTTAGATTGTTTTTAGCCATCTCACATAATAACTTCTGTGCAGAATCCTGTGGAAACAAATGCTGTTGGTTGTGGGGATAAAAATTCTGTTTATATGTGACCCAAAGGGTTGCAATGGGGAACATTTTGTACTTTGTTTGGCATGTAACTGTAACTGTGTTATGCTGTGTCTGTGACAGCCATACAATCCAGTATATTTCTCCAGAGGAAGACTTAAACACTCGGCAGGGCAGAGATTTATAAACCTTATTGTGAGTGAGAGCTGCCTAAAGGGCTAAAATAGTCTGGAGGGGTGCTGCTTTGATATACCCAAAGAATAGCTATTCTCTCTTTTTTTTTTTAATCTTCACGCTTCAGGCAATAGCACTCTGCTGCTACTCTCACGTTCTCATTTTCCTTATTTTCTTTTCATTTACTTTGCTGCTATTTTCACAATCTCCTGGCTCAATGGATTTTGTTAATGACTTCTCAGAAGCATTATTACTTTTATACCACAGCATTGTTCTTGATCCTGAATTGTTCAGAAAAGCTTCTCACCAGCTATTTCAAGAGATAAATCATGAAATCATGAAAAAAAAAAGAAAAAAAAAATTAAATACTAAATAAAACCAATAAAACCAGAAAACCAAATGATGGACAGCCATATTTGACTACATATTATGTCAATAAAAAAAAAAAAAGAAGACATGAAATGCTGTGCAGGTTAGCCGTGTATTTTAAAAGCATGAAGTGGACATATATAGACAAATTAAATGGGGCATTACATTATTTTTTTATTATTTTAATGTTCCTTGAGGTTCACTTACAGTTGCAATCAAAATTATTCAACCCCCTGGAGACTTTAATAATTTACAAATGTAAGCTTGTGTAGAAAATATGGCAAAGTCCAAAGAGCTCTCACAAAAGCTATAGAGAACAAATTGTTTATGGCTATACAAGAAAATTTCCAAAACACTCAAACTACCTAGAGACACAACTGGGAGTTCCCTTTCGAGGGAACTCTCACTGCGTCTGGTTAAGACACTTTGGGGATACTCCCTAAGCACTAGCGAATCTGAAGTCTGTATAGCCACTAAACCAATCTGATTGGCGTGCGTGATGACGTCATCGTGACGGCGTACCCGGAAGTATAAAGCGGGAGCCGGCGCACAGAAACGGCAGTTATTGCTCTTCAGCATAGCACTCTCTGTTGAAATTGTCTGTCTATTTACTGTTGTTTGTCACAGTTGCAAAAGTGTGTGAATGAAAAGAAAGAATGGAAAAGAATGTGAGAGAGTTTAAGCAGTGTGTGCATCTGTGTCCCTGCTTTATTCGGGCTCAGATGCACACCTGCTTTGTGTGCAGTGTCTCGGTGTTGAGCATGCTCGGGCAGTTCTCGAGGGAACTGCCTGTCAGTGGAAAAGCTGCTCACACTCAGACTGCTCCGCTCTCGGCTGGCCGTGTTCGATGAGGCCGGCCAGCTTTGTGAGCCCCAGGGTTCTGGACCCGCGATCGCTGAGGCGTCTCGGTGTCACAGACTATGGGGTTCACAGAAGGACTTGTCAGCGGGATCTGGGACTGCTGCGGCACTTTCCCAATCCTTGTCTGACAGTTCTAAAGATCTTCCTCCCCGTGTGGAAGCCCGCGCTGCGGCTTCTTCCCCCGGGGTTGAGGATCTGATGCTTATTCTCCCCGGTTCCGAGGAGCCGGATGAGTGGTGCATCAGGGCAGGTGGAGAAACAGGAAGTGTTTCATCGCTTCATCCACTCGCCCAAGAGGAGCTAATTGAGGTTTTTGACTCGTGCGGTGGCCAAATTGAAGATCATTTGGCCACAGGAAGTGCCGTAAATTCAGCCACCTAGTAGGCTGGACGACCGGTTTCTTTCTCGCCGGGTCCAAACACCTCGCCGGGGTTTACCTTTCTTCCCGGACCTACACATCGAGGTGTGTAGGTCGTGGAGGAAGCCCTATTCCTCGCGTATTCCTCCAGTATTGGATTATTCCAATGTTCTGGGGGCGCGCGAGGCGGGCTAGGGGACGATGCCTCGGGTGGAAGAGGCTCTCACGAGTTATCTTTTCCCCGATTCTGTGTCGTCCCTTAAAACCCCGGAGCTGCCCACCAAACCCTGTCGAGACACCTCATCGTTGGTGGGCGAAGCTTATATGGCGGCTGGGCGGGCTGGTAGTTCCCTGCACACATTATCTGTCTTGCAGGCCTACCAGGCTGACCTCCTGAAAGAGCTCAATGAGGGCGACGGTCCCTCTTCGGAGGATGTGCTGGAACTACGGAGGGCTGCAGATTTGTCTCTCCGCATCACCAGGGAGATGGCCCGTGCTATCGGCCGGGCCATGGCCTCCGTGGTGATGGTGGAGAGGCATCTCTGGCTGAATCTATCGGGGATGAGGGAGAAGGATAAGTCCTTCCTCCTAGACTCCCCGATTTCGCCTTCTGGTCTATTTGGTGACGCGGTTGAGACCGTTGTCGCCGGGTACCAGGAGGCGAAGATGCAGTCAGCGGCCTTCCGTCAGTGCCTCCCTCGCCACTCAGAGCCTGGGAAAGCGCCCCCTAAGGGGCAGCCTCAGCCGTCTACCAGCTCCTCGCACCGGCAGGTGCAGAAGGAGAGCGTCACCTCTAGAGCCCCTCCTCCAGGAGCCTGGCAACAGAGGTGGCGTTCTCACCAGCAGCGGTCTTTCGCTCCTGGAGGCGATCTGAGGAACGTACTCCAGGGAGGGAGGCTGCTGGGAAGAAGTCCTAGCTTCGGCTGGACTTCCAGGAGCGGTCCCCCCCACGGGGGAGCAACCGAGGTTGCTTCCTCTGCGGCGCTCCGGGGAAATCGAGGTAATCCCGCCGTCTATGACGCTTCGGGCCCCATCAATTTCCCGCGAACGCATGCTGCTCCAGCCGCCTCCGGAGGGACTTGCGGATGGGCGGCTAACGCGTCCGCACATAGAGAATCGTTCCCAACCACTCCTGCCGGTCATCCGCTTCAGGGGGTTGGGGAGGAGGCTCGTGTAACACCCGAGGCCAGCCTTGAGAGGCTGGTTTCCTCAGTAGATTATCTCGGCGCATGGAATGCCTTCCGAATATTTCTACATGGGTCCTGCGTACTGTAGAAGAGCAGACATCCTGTCGAGGCAGGGGCTGAGGCCCGGGGAGTAGCGACTCCACCCAGGGGTGGTGGCGTCTCGAGGGATGTCCCACTGTCCACTGTGGTGTTCCATCACGCATCCAGCCCCGCTGGGGTTGGATGCCATGGTTCAGACGTGGCCGAGGCTGCGTCTGTATGCTTTCCCCCCGATTGCTCTGCTCCCGGGAGTCCTGGACAGAGTCCGCCAGCAGGGGGTCAGCCTACTTTTAGTAGCACCCCGTTGGCCGACGCGAGTTTGGTTCTCGGATATCATAGCTTTGCTGGCAGGTCCCCCATGGCAGATTCCTCTGAGGAGGGATCTCCTATCTCAGGCAGGGGGCACTATATTTCACCCCCGGCCGGAGGTTTGGAACCTTTGGGTCTGGCCCTTGAGGGGGTCAGGTACCTAGATATTGGCCTGTCGGCAGAGGTGATAGAGACCTTACTCAGTTCTAGGGCTCCATCTTTCAGGAGACTGTACAGCCCCAAGTGGTGAGCCACTTGGTGCAGGGAGTGTGAGGTGGACCCAGTTAACTGGCCGGTGGCTTTAGTGCTGGAGTTCCTCCAAGATCGTTTCTCTGCGGGTCTAACCCCGTCCACACTCAGGGTGTCCGTGGCTGCCATAAGGCTTTCTACACTCCTTTGGGTGATGGGCTTGGGTAGACACCATCTGGTTGTGCAGTTCCCCTGTGGGGCTCGGAGGATGCGGCCTGTGGCTCGTTCCAGAACTCCCAACCTGGGATCTGGCAGTAGTTCTCGAAGGCTGGCTGAGGCCCCCTTCGGACCATTGGAGTCGGATGAACCAGGGAACTTATGATTGGTCAGTTCCTTGGTTCTTCAGGCATTACATCCCCCACCTCACGTGACGGCGGAGTAAGAGACCTTCACTGTGAAGCACTTTTGAGTGCTGGGGCTCAGTACAGCAGCGTCCAAGGTGAGACCTTTTGACCTGCTGCACGTGAGGCCTTGACAGTGGTGGTTGGAAACCAAAGGGTTTCCCCCAGAGGGAATCTCTTTCGTATGATCAGGGTAACGCGCAGGTGCCTTCGTTCCCTAGTTATATGGAAGAAACCTTGGTTTCTGTCCCAGGGGTCAGTGTTGGGAGTGTCCTGTTGCCGGGAAACTGTTTCAACAGACGTCTCCCTCATTGGCTGGGGCGCAGAAGGCGCTTGGTTTTCCCAGTCCTAGTTGTGCCCGGTCTCCGGCTTCACACTAGGGCAGGCACTACCCTCGGTAAGGTCCCAAGGGTCAGTGTTGGGAGCGTCCAGTTGCCGAGAAACCGTTTCAACAGACGCCTCCCTCATTGGCTGGGGCGCCGAAGGCGCTTGGGTTCCCCAGTCCTAGTTGTGCCCGGTCTCCGGCTTCACACTAGGGCAGGCACTACCCTCGGTAAAGGTCCCAAGGGCCAGTGTTGGGAGCGTCCTGTTGCCGGGAAACCATTTCAACAGACGCCTCCCTTCATCGGCTGGGGCACGGAAGGAAAAGGAGTGGAGAAGTTCTCCCTACGGTGCTGGCGCTAGGGTACTCAAGTCCTAGTTGTGCCCGGTCTCCGGTTTCACACTAGGGCAGGCGCTACCCTCGGTGTGGGCTAGTGGGTACTCGTTCCCCAAAGTGTCTTAACCAGACGCAGTGATAGTTCCCTCGAAAGGGAACTGCTCGGGTTACGACTGAAACCCTTGTTCCCTGAGTAGGGAACGAGCACTGCGTCTTGTCACCACACCTCGGCACGCCTGGAGCGCATGTTTCAGAGCAATAGCTGCCGTTTCTGTGCGCCGGCTCCCGCTTTATACTTCCGGGTACGCCGTCACGATGACGTCATCACGCACGCCAATCAGATTGGTTTAGTGGCTATACGGACTTCAGATTCGCTAGTGCTTAGGGAGTATCCCCAAAGTGTCTTAACCAGACGCAGTGCTCGTTCCCTACTCAGGGAACAAGGGTTACAGTCGTAACCCGAGCAGTTTTTCATAAGTTAAAATTTTGTTCAAGAAAAAGCAAGATATCATGAAGGGGAATTGGAGAGAGACATGAGAAAACCCCTCAATTTACTGCCAAAAACTTTTTTTTTTTTAATGCAGACTATAAAGAAGAACACTAGACAAGTATGGCTTTCATGTTGGGACATCTTGCCGAATGCCACTCTCGACCAAAAATAACACAAAAATGGCGGACTTGAATAGGCTAAAAATCATTTGGATAGACCTGTGGAGTTTTGGAAGAATGTTTATGTAGTGATGTGACCAAATTGGAACTGTTTCGACCGATGGATCAGGAGGTATGTCTGGCTAAGCTTATGAGCAGAAGAGCATCATCTCCATGATCAAACATGGAGGTGGTCCAGTATTGTTATGGGGTGCAAGATTTCAGTGGAAATCTTGACTGTATGCAGGACATCATGAATTCTTTTAAGTATCAAGACATTTTGGCAAATGTGGTGATGCCCTTGGTGCAGAGCCTGAAGCATGATAATCAATTGACTTTCCTGCAGGACAGCCATCCCAAAGTAAACATCCAAATCTACTTAAGCTGGGTTTAGGGATCAGTCGTAGAATGTTCTTCAGTGGCCTATACAGTCTTCAGATTTAAATCTCATTGAAAATATTTGGTGGAATTTGAAGAAAATGTGAAAACCAAAGATTATAAGTGATTTGGAATCTTTTTTAATCAAGGAATTGACCAAGATTGCAGTAGAAGCTTCTAAGCACTACCAGACACCGTTTATTGGAGGTTATAAAGAATAAAATATTTTGCACAAAATTTGACTTGTGGGGGTTGAAAAATGTTGTACTTGAATTTTAGAACCAGTTTGATGTTGTCGTTTTTTTCCATCAACTTTACATACTCAGAATCACTCAAATGTATATTAATATATATTTTTTAATAATAGTTTCCTAATGCCTTTGTTGAATTGTTTTCATAAAATGTTCTCCCAGGGGCTGCTGCCAGGGAGCCTTAGCCCTGTATAAGCTCCTCATAAAGACAATAGCAGAAGCAGGGTGTCACTCCTAGAGCCCCCTCAGCGAGACTGGCAGTCGAGATGGCATAGGACCGATGTCTCAACTGAAGTCTTTACAGGGCAAGGCAGTTCTGAGGACCATCAATCATTCCAAGAAGGTTTTGGTAAAGAGGTCTTGATGCCAGAGGGCTCAGGTCACAAGTGGCTCACACCAGCTCTAAGTGTGCCCGCTTCTTCTCTGTGCCCTCAGGAAATCGTTCTCTCACCTCCATTGCTTTGTGGCGCAGCAGTTTACAGTAAGTTCAGTGGTTAGTGTCTGCTCTGGAAAGTTGCGGAACTGACTGGCTCGCCCCCTCAGAGGAGGAGTTGTGACGAGTGTGTTTGTTTGTTCCCTGCCAGTCATTCGCTTCAGGAGTGCTCAAAATGCACTATAGGTCAGTCTTGAGAGTTTGATTTCTTTGTTAGACTATTTGAAGAGCTCTTTTCCAAAACGCGATAAACTCCAAAAAAAAAAAAAATGAGTTTGTCATGGCATTTTGCTGTGCGCTGAACCTATTGTCTGCTCCATAAATGTTTCATGCCAAATCGCTATATTTCCTTGTTTAAAATGTACTGCAAGATGCAGTTTTTTTCCAAACCACTATAAGCGCCAAACCTATTTTTAGCCTAAATGCGATATGTCCTCTCGACCAATCAGAATTCGGTGAGTGTTCGATGCAGTGCTCTGAAGCGGGATGTTTGTTTGTTCTCAGTCTTCAAAATGAGTGCTTTAAACTCTACTAACACTTTTGATGGCCTGGATGAGCAAGTGAAACCTACACCTGGGGGTAGAAAACACAGGCTGGACAAAGAAAATCACAAAAAAACAACAACAAAAAAAAGGTTTGCCACTCAGGTGGCGCTTTAATACCCACTGTGGGATGTCACCACAAGGCTGGTGCGACCAGTTTCTGTCAGGCCGAGAAGCTGTCACCGGACGACCTGCTGATGAATTTCAACAAGTTTTATGAAAGACCAAACAAGGTTGACCAGGACAGGGCCATACTTCATCTCCTGGACATAACGCAAGTGAAAAGGCAGCGTCTGAAAGTCCTGGACGTAAGCAAACGAAAAGACCGGAACATATCAGTCAAATACAGTCTTTTTTGTAGCAGTCACCCAGAGAAGGTGCCCGTTTGCAAGGCGACCTTCATTAAAGTGTTTGGTGAGTACAATTTTAATTTCAGAATTAAAAAAAATATTTATGTAAAGAGGTATATTAAAATAAGGAGTTAAAAGTGCACAGCTCTTCTTAACTGCAATATTTTCCCTCACGTGCAACCTATATAGAAAGTGCGGATGAGTACGTTTAGACTAATTTAGACTAAATTCAGACTAATTTATGTTGTAATAATTTGTTTTATATTAATGTTATTGTGCTATGAAGTATTCATACCATCAAGGAATATATGGGAAAATTATACGGACCGTGCCGTTTATTCAAAGAAAGAGCATTTATAAGCATACAGCTGTTCATTCAAAGAAAGGGCTTCATTTATAAAACACAGCTGTTTATTCAAAGAAAGAGCTTTATTGTTAAACACACAACTATGTACAGTGCAGCAGTAATGTAATGTAAAGTTCGGCGTGCTCCAGGCTGCGAGAGCGGTGGCCGCACAATCCATCCAGACACCCCGTCAACAATGCGTCTTCCTCGTCAAACATGAGTTCAATGGTCGCGGACTTCCACATGTCCACATGTCCACCTCATCCAGCACACTCTCGCTTCCAGCAACTGTAATACAATCCATAAAGACAATAAGCAACCTGAAAAATACCCACATTGACAAAAAACGGATCTAATATAATAAATCTTACCCTTTTTCTTCTTGATCGACTCTAAACTTCGAGCTAAACTTCGCAGTTTCCGCCTGCTATGTAAGTTCAGTGTTTGTATCTGAAGCTGCGGCGTGTCGATTCATAATACGTCTTACAGGCAGCTGGAAAACAATTACATGAGACTGGTATTAATAAAAACAGTCACGGTAAAATTAAACTAGGAATGAGAAACACATTAGAAGTTACTTACACACAATTTCGTCGTGATCAGCGGTTAAATCTGGACTCTTGGAAATCGCTCCAAGCAGATAAGAGCTCACGGCTTCGTTATGAGGCGAGGATAGTCTGTGTAAACAAAATGTGCAGTTTTAAGCTCAGATCTATTAACGCACCCATTTCCTTATACAGCTGAATAAAAGCATATTCTTTAAATCGTGACGTTACATTACCCATGCTCTGAGGCAAACTGCAGGCGCTATGAACCAGAGTTGTGAAGACGAAGACAGCCTCCTGAAAATGAGTCGAAAAAGTTGGTCGCGTCCAGGAGTTGAAGACGGCGTCCTGTCATTGTTGATCACGAAAAAGGAAAGCAGCAAAAAAAAAAGGTTTAAAGCTTGTCTTCTACGCGTCATGGCCATGACCTCGACCTCACACGTCATTGGACTAGGGCTCTACTATGGAACGCGCCCGGGGCCAAATCTCTTTATACGAAACGCGTGACTTATGACTTATGTTTCAACATGCACTGTTTGTCTGCGTCAACGCAGCAATTTTTTACGTGTTTCTTTTGTATGTGTAGACACGCACATTCTGGTCGTGTAACAGGCATACACACACAGTCGACGCACAGTTTTAACATGTTAAGAAGACACATTTGAACGTGTTTCTTAACGCGCACATTCTGTACATGTCGAAGTGTAATTTTTTTTTTTTTAAAGCAGACTTACCTTTAGATGTAGCCTAGGCTACATACATATTAATATAAGATATTAATTAATTGCTTAACTGACTACTGTGCTAGAGTAAAGTAGCCTAATGTTACAATGTATATTAAGTAAATGCTTAATTATACAATTATTATAATTTAGCTATATATAATTTCTAAAAGTATATATAGGCTAATTTACACAGCACATATTTATAACTGAAAACACACACACACACACACAACTTTATTCACTTTCACATAATAATGTTTTTGTAATTTGGTGTTTAGTTTGTTTATACTGTTCTGTCTCTGTTTTGTTTCCAGGAACATCTGATGAGTGCTATAATAAAATGACTTCATTATATTTAAAATATGTTTTGATATACATTTTATTTATATTATTAATATTTTATTTACCCATAACGTGTCTTTAGGAAGCCATAAGTTATAGAGACAAGAATAACTTTTGCCATTTAAATGCCACATTAATTTACTGAGGACCCATACAGCCAATGATCATGTGTGAAAACACTTATACATAAATTGATCACTTAGAAATCAAAACTAAGGTTTGAGAAAGAAAGAATCTGCATACAACAAAATATATTGTTTCATAGCAGCTTCAGTAACAAGTTCAAAACAAATTCTGCTGTAAACCGGCTCTAACAAGCCAATATAGTGTCAATATTCAGCTCAAGTGACTTCAGTGTTGATTCAGTTCAGTTGATTTCAGTTCAACTGATTTCAGTTCAACTGTAAATTCCTCAGTTGTGCATATTTGTGTGTAGTTAGATATATGCAAAAACAACATTTTTGGAAGAGTTAAAATAGTTTTGCACAAAGGGTTGCTTTTGCAAGCGATGTCTGATGTTTTGCATGTTGTGTGTTTTGTGTGTAGAGTTACAAGAAATGGAGCCATATTTTCATAAATTGTGTGTAAGCAATGACATACAGAGTAATTAATCTACACTGTGAGCCCGGACAAGTTGAATCTACTTAAAAAATTGGAGCAAACTGGTTGCCCTAAAAATGTAGTAATGTGAACTAAAACGAGTACATTTAACTTAAATTTAAGTTAACATTTTAACTTAAACTTTAAACTTGTTTTAGTTAAAAAAATTCAGAACCTAGATAAAACTCCCCCTGCTGCTACTCTGATTTGCATTTGTGTAGCTCACAGCATGTTCATTTACATGATAAAGCCTCCCCTAGAATTAAGGGGAGGGGGGGTCATGGGGGGACAACTGCCAAGCAAGGCCCACGTCAATTTCCGTCAATTTCCGGCAGTGTTCGGAGTTGCCTGCAAATTGCCGTGCACAGTCGTAAACCTGAAGTTTCACGGCAATCTACAGTGCCACATACTGACGAAAATCCCACTTTTCATGCAGTGTATAGGCCTATAGAAAGCGCGGATGAGTAACGTTATGTTAGTTGGGTTAGAAAAATAACAAAATTATAGTTTTAAGTAGAAAAAAATATTTATGTAAAGAATTATAATAAAATAAAAAGTGCTTAAAAGTGCACAACTCTTCTTTAGTGGAAGAAAGCTACTTTTTTCCCTCACGTGCAACCTATAAAGCGCAGATGAGTAACGTTACGTTAGTTGGGTTAGAGAAATAAAGTAGAAAATAATATTTATGTAAAGCATACATTCAGTTAATGTAGAATAATTAGCAATATCTTCATTTCAAAGTAATCAAATTAAACAATGTTTTGGGTATTACAATTTTAATAATCTGTTTTATAGAGTATGTAATAGCAAGTTAGTTGTGTGTAATTCTTTTTATTTCAATCTAAACAATTTACTTTCACAGGCATCAGCAAAGACCGTGTGTCACGGGTGGCGAAATATTATGCTGAGACTGCTGAGGCTCGCTCAGAAAGAAGAGGTGGTCCACAGTGAGGAGCACAACAGGAGAAGGCAACTCATTGTTGAGCACCTTTTACCTGCAGGGCCAGCCATTATGGGTGGAGAGGAGCACCAGGCCGCAAGTATATCCCCAATGACCTGAATGTGCACAAGATGCATGAGCTCTTTGAGGCTCAGAACCATGCTCAGACCAGCTACTCCCTCTATTACTCTGTGTTCTCCAAGGATTCCAATCTTGGCTTCGGTCACCCAGCTACAGATGCATGCTCTGATTGTACCAAGTACAAGATCAGGATTACAGACCCAAACCTAACTGAGACAGAGAAGAGGATGGAATCTGCATCATTCATCTTGCATCGTCGCAGAGCACGCATGTTTTATGACCTGTTAAGCAGGGTTGCTGAAGGTCATGTGATCCTCTGTTTTGATATGATGCAAAACATGGTCCTTCCAAAAACCCTAATAGGACAGGCCTATTACTCACGGCAGATGTATCGGTACCTGTTTGGTGTTGTTGTGCACCATGGTGAGAACAGTCACCAAAAAAAGAGGATGTCCATCTCTACGTGTGGCAGGAGAATGAGAATAGCAAAGACAGCAATATGATTGCTTCTGCGCTGAGTGACTGCCTCAAGGTTCGACTTCAGGACAATGTCGGCAAATCCAGGGGGTTTCGGCTGTTCAGTGACTCTTGTTTTGGGCAAAACAAAAACATGAACATGGTGTCCATGCTCATGGAACTTCGTCAGTTTTTTCCCAACCTTGCTATGGAGCATACCTTTCCAGTAAGGGGCCACAGTTTTCTCCCAGCAGAGTCTTGAGAATTGAGCAGAAGATCTGGAAAATTGACACAATTCTGCTACCACAGGAATACCATGCCATCCTCCAGCAATTCGGCCATGTTCGGCCATGTTCACATTCATGGCACAGACTGGAAGGCGTTTGATTATAGATCAGCCACAAAAGAGTGTGTTAAGGCTCAGAAGAGCTTTAAAATCAGTGAAGCACGCATGAGCCAACAGACCATTTTAACAGGATAATTGAATATTAACAAAATGTATAGGTCTAGGTAAAAAAAAAAGTATTTTCATGAAAACTATTAAAATGGATTTATAGCGTTTTGGAAAAGAGCTCCTCATTTGGTAGTGTAGCAACTTCTGCCTTCCATTGGTCCTGCAGACTATAGAAGGAGAGTACAGAATTCCATAGAAACCATAGAACGTGTTCCTCTTCCTGAGAGAGACTCCGGGTTTTACAGCCAGTACCTCATAGTCCCTAAGAAGAATGGGGGTGGGGGGGGGGGGGGGTGCGTCCCATCTTATATCTGCGTCAGCTAAACCATACTCTGATGATGTACAGTTCAAGATGTTGATATTGTTCACAATTCTCAAATCACATCTGAAGACCGGTTTGTCACAACAGATCTAAAGGTTGCTTCCATATAGCCATACTTCCTCAGCACAGGAAGTTCCCTTTCGAAAGGGAACTTGCGCTGCGTCAGCTGACGCTACGGGGAACGCCTCCAGCGTGACAGGTGCCTGAAATCACAATCAAAAAAGGTCAATCCTATAGACCGGTGACAGCCTATGATGTCATCAAGGTGCGACCAGGAAGTATATAAGGGCGCCTTGCCATCATGACAGCATCTTTTCATCTTCAGGGACTGTTTTGCCTGTGTCAAAGTAAAGCGTCAAGGAAGCTAAGATGAAGAAGTGTGCCCAAAAGCAACGCCACTTCCGCAGATGTGTGGAGCCGTGTACCAGGTATCTTGCGCCTGAGGATACACACACACTCTGTGTGTACTGTCTGGGTGAGGAGCATGCACGGGAAGTTCTCGAGGGAGCTTCCTGTGCAAACTGTGAGGTTTTCCATGAGAACGCTCCGCTCTCGTCTGACCCTCTTCTCGAGGGGAGAGGGTTCAGCATCTGGGGACGGCCCCGCTCGAGCTGAGGCTGAGCGGCGTCTTAAGTCCTGGGGTTCCCAGATGGATCTGGCTCGTCGCCTGGAGACTGGTGTGGTGCTCGAGGATGACGATCCAGATCGCGAGGGGCAGACCTCGGAGGAGGAGCGGGATCTGGGCTCCTCCTCCTCGTCTGCTACTCTTCCAACTGAGCAGAGGATGGTTGAAGAGGCTGATGAATCAGCTGAGGCTGAAGCCTCTCAGTCATCCTGTCCCATGTACAGGGAGCTGTTGGAGGTCATGGAACGCTCTGCGGGTAGACTGCAGCTGCCTTGGCAGCGAGTGAGTAGAGAGGCCGTTTGTCTGAACAGGTTGGACGACCGGTTTCTCTCCGCTCATGACCGCCCAGCTCCTGGGAGTCTTCCATTTCTTCCGGATCTCCACCAGCAGGTCTCGAAGGGATGGAAGAAGCCTTATTCAGCCCGCATCCATCGACATCAGCAGGCTAATTTTGCTGATGTCGAGGGATTATCCAAGGCTGGGTATGTGTCGGTGCCGCCTGTGGACGAGACGTTCGCAAACTATCTCGCTTCCGGACGGCCATCGACACTAAGGGCTCCCACCCTGCTGACGAAACCTCTCAGAACGACCTCATGTCTGAACGGCAGGGCGTACATGTCGGCGGGTCACGCCGGGTCACGCCGGGGCGGCGTTACACACCATGGCAGTGTTGCAAGCCTACCAGGCGGACCTGCTGAGGGACCTCAATCAGGGGGAGGGTCTAACCCCTTATGCGGTGACCGAGTTGCGCCGGACCACGGATTTCGCTCTCCGGGATACCAAGCAAACAGCGATGGCGGCGATGGTGGCCATGGAGAGACATCTGTGGTTGAACCTGGCGGACATCGGGGAGCAAGAGAAGTCCTTTCTCCTTGATGCCCCAGTTTCGCCCTCTGAACTTTTTGGCACCTCCGTTGAGGCGGTGGTGGGAAAGTTCAGAGAGGTGAAGGCGCGCTCGGCGGCATTTAGAATGTGCATTCCGCTGAGGTCCGGGACCGCGCCCAGGCAGTCGGGTGTCCCTGGCCTGTCCCGGTCTGAGGACTGGAGGTGGGATCAGAGAGCCAACGTCGCCTCTTGAGCGCCCCCTCCGCGGAGGACTGGGGCGCAGGGAAGGCGGGACACCCGCAACAAAAAGAGGAAGGAAGCCGGGGCTGGTAACCGGAACCAGCGCAGGCAGCGGACTCCACCTCCTAGGACACGCAGATGAGCGCTGCCTTTTTCCCTTCCTCCTGTGTTTCCCCTGGGCGCTTTACATCAGGCCGGTGGGCCTATGATGAGCAGAAAATGTAAGATTCTGACGGCCCGCCTGGTTTGTTTGGTGTAGGCGGATGGTGGTCAGGATGGTGGTCGTATACTGGCTTGACGGCTCGGTTTGAAGCGCCGCGAGGAGCGAGTGGTGAGTCCCCCTCGAGAAGGGTGAAACATTTTCAATTTGTTTTCCAGGACTTCTTTATTTTCGCTCTCCTGAGAGGCTTTTTGGGGAATTATGGAACATCGCTGGAGTTCGCAGGGCCTGCAGCTCCCCGTGAGTAAGCTAAGAACGATCTTCTTGCAACATTATATGTTTGTGTATGAATGCCTCACTCTAGCTAGTAGAGATTTGCCGCCTCTCCGTGTTATCGCCCCCACTAATGTGGGTAGCGGAGTTGCGCTCTTGCCCGCAGGCTGGTAGTGTCAGCGGCGAGTGGTGTTTCCTAGCTTAAAGTGTGAAGTAGCCGACGACTGGGTATGCATTTTTGCACGAGCTGTAGTGAGATCTGTGCCCAGCTCTGCGGGGCTTTGGGAAGGGTTTTTTTCGGGGCCTCATTGTGTGTATAAGGGGTGATAATATTTCTTTCCCGAGCCCTGAGTAGATCTAGTGCAGACTTAGCGTCGCACCTCTTGGTCTAGGCTCCGTTAAGGATGGGGGGCGTACACTTTTAAAGGAGAAAAGGTTTGTTCGCCCCTGGCCTGTCTTTTAAGTGAATAAAACAGGGCTTTGTTTCTGCATCCTTGATTCAGCCTCCTCTTATTACAGAGTCGTCCGGCCAAGGCCCGCCCCCTTCTCTGCGTTCTGGGGTTATTTAGTAATGCAGTCTAGGTGTTGCAGCAGGGATAGCGACTTTGCCAGTGGTCGTGGGGCGGGCTTAAGCGTCTTTCGCTTGTGTGCGATTAGAATTTATTTGCTGCACCCGCCTTTCAGAGCTTGTGTGGCCGCCATCTAAGGCGGCCGCCCCGAAGCAGGTGACGTAAGTTGTACTCTCCTCGCTTTAGAGGGTTTTAAAGCATTTGTTCGCTGAGTGCACTGCTATTGGCGATGTGATTAGGTTCATGTCCGTAGGCACTGCCCGTGAGACTGCGCTGGAGGCCCTCTAGCCTCTGGGATGGAGCCATCCCCAGGTGCGAGCATATGTAGGCCAGCTGGTTGTGAGTAGCCAGCTTGGGCAGTCTGGGCAGCAGACTCCAGGTCAGAGGAGTCTCGACGTCGCGGCCCGTGAGTGGGCCCCAGGTTTTTCCATCGACGTTGCTCCAGCAGAACCTCGTCAACTAGTAGGCCCTCTTTGGCCTCCTTGGGGATGAGTCCCCAGGTGATAACTGGATGTTCAGTTCTTCATCAACAGCAGACAGCTACCGTCAGCCCAGGTGCAGCAGCCAGCCTAAAACTAACTGCGGCAGGGTTCATAGAATCTGCAGACATCCTATTTGGAGGTAGGCTCTGCCAGGCCTCCCTGAGGGGTAGGCTTCCGGTTTTTGGGTTACCTTGGCTCAGGTGGTAGGCTCCATCAGGCCTCCCTGAGAGCCGGCTATGAGTAGCAGGCTTTGCCCGGTCTCCCCCGAGGGGGGTTAACGGGCATTAGTACCTCGACGTCTGGCATGAGCTGCTAGTAGGTGGTAGGCGCTACCAGGCCTCCCTAAGGGCTTGCTGTGGGGTAAGCAGGCTCGCTGACCTCCCCTGAGGGGACGTCCCGGGCTCCAGTCACTGGATGGCTAGCATGATTGCTAGTAGGTAGTAGGCCTCACCCGGCCTCCCTGAGGGTGAGTTCCCGGTTTCCAGTCTCTGTGGTGGTGAGCATGGAGTGCTACGAGTAGCACGTTCTGCTATCAGGTGGTAGGCGCTGGGCTTCCCTGAGATCGTTCCCCGGTCCCCAGTTTCGGTAACAGATGGTGGCATGGGTTGTTAACAGGTAGCAAGCTGCACAGGGCTTCCCTGTGGGATTCGCTATGGAGTAGCAGGCCTCACGTGTCCTCCTCTCAGGGCATGTTCCTGTTCGTGGTCCTGGATGAGTCCAGTCACAGAGTGGAAGGCTGTGATGGAGGAATGCCCGATGACTTGCAGGTGGTAGGCCTCATTATGCCTCCCTGACGGAGCGAGTCCCTGTTCTTCCCAGCTACCTCGAGGGCTAGCTCGACTGCTATCAGGTGATAGGCCTGTCTGGCCTCTCTGAGGGCGAGCTCCGTTGCTTGGACACGCAAGCAGTCGGCACAGGTTACCAGGTGGAGGCCCCTTCCGGCCTCCCTGGGGAACGAGTTCCCTAGGCGGGAACACACAACTGGCCTTACGCTGACAGCTAGTGGTCACCTGCTATCAGGCTCCGGTTTCTAGCCGGTTGCAAGACCTAAAGGCGGTGTTCATACCCTAGCATGACGAGATGACGCTGCTGCTATGCGGTCCCTGCAGGAAGGGACTTTCATAGATCGCCTACAGCATGGTTACCTACCAGGCAGGCTTATGAGCTCCTCTCAAGTGAGAGTCTGCTGCGAACTTACGGCCGCCTGGCACTGATCCAGTGGTTGTAGGCCCCTCGGGGCCTCCCTGGTGGGATCAGCCTTCTGGCCTTCTGGCCTCCCGAGCACGTTTTAAAGTAAGTGCTTGGTAGATCCGAGGATCGAGCAGCTGAACTCCCCTCGCTAGCAAGGGTTAGAAAGCACTTCGCTGAGCGCTGCTCTCCAGGATAACCCGTCTCTGAGGTCCGGCTGGTGGAGGACACTGCCTTTTCTGCAGTACCCTAGCGGGATGTCTCTTCGGAGGCGAGTACCAGAGGCTCTTTACTTTACAGACAGGGTTGGCTAGACTGACATGTCCCATACGGGGTCACTAGGTCAGATCTCCCTGGTGGCATTCAGTGAAATCCTCCCGAATAGTGACTGGCGCGGGTTCCCTCGGGTTCCCTTGCCACGTTCCCTTAAAGGAACCCCTTCTGTTGAATGGGCTGGTTCCAGGCCTTCGAGCGGCCAGCGTAGGACCTCATGGTATGCGAAGGTTCCTTCTCAGGTTAAAGCTTGGGCTTTGACCGTAGGGAGTGCTGTCACTGACAGCCTAATGTGACCAGAAGGAGAGTGGTTCAGGCTTTTCAGTTGAATTTGCTTGTCCTGACAGTGGTCACTGCCCGGTGGGCATGCACTCCCTTCAGCATGGCGGCGTGGGTATATCGTTCCCCGTAGCGTCAGCTGACGCAGCGCGAGTTCCCTTTCGAAAGGGAACGTCTCAGGTTACGTATGTAACCATTGTTCCGTGAGAACAGGGAACGAGACGCTGCGTCGCTTTGCCATGCCTCAGGGCTTGCCTGCCAAACAGTCCCTTCAGACGATTAGATGCTGTCATGATGGCAAGGCGCCCTTATATACTTCCTGGTCACACCTTGATGACATCATAGGCTGTCACCGGTCAATAGGATTGACGTTTTTTGATTGTGATTTCAGGCACCTGTCACGCTGGAGGCGTTCCCCATAGCGTCAGCTGACGCAGCGTCTCGTTCCCTGTTCTCAGGGAACAATGGTTACATACGTAACCTGAGATGTTTTTTTCAGGTTCAGTGCATGGATGGATGCAGCTCTGGCTAAATTGCGATTCCAGGGCATTTGTGTACTCAATTATATTGATGACTGGCTGATTCTAGCTAAGTCAGAGGAAATGGCAGTTAATTCGACATCAAGATGTCGTCTTTGCCCATAAGAGGTGCTTGGTTTTAGAGAGAGTTCACCCAAAAATGAACATTTTGTCATCATTTACACACCCTCATGTTGTTCCAAACCTGTATGAGTTTCTTTCTTCTATTAACTATCCACAATCCGCCCATGCCTATTGATTTCCCTCTCATTTCATTAAATCACAAAAGAAGATATTTTAAACATTGTTGGTAACCAGACAGTTGACGGTAGCCATTATTTTTTTTCCTACTATGGAAGTCAATGGCAACCGCAGCTGTTTGATTACCAACAAAATCTTCTTTTGTGTTCAACAGAAGTAAGAATCATACCGGTTTAGAATAACTTGAGGGTTAGTAAGTCATCTCCAATAAGAGTGTGCTTTCTCTACTAAACTACCACTTTTCTAGGAGTGATATGGGACTCGACCTATGCAGGTAGGCTATGTCTGTCGCCTGCTCTCATCCATTCGTTTCTCTTAGCCACAGGCAAGATCAACCTAGGCCAAGCTGTCACTTTGAAACAGTTTCAGACATTTTGGGACTCATGGCAGCTGCTTCCAACATGATTCCTTTTGGCCTTCTGTACGAGACTATTACAGTGGTGGCTCAAGACCAAGCGTTTTTTCCTGATGGGCAATCCATTTTGCATCACTGGGGTTATGTGCACATGCCTTTGTACCCTAGTAATGTGAAGAAGCCTTGGTTCTTGTTCCAGGGTCCTGTGTTGGGGCCTCTTGTCGTCGCTTCCCTTATGGGCTGGGAGATGTGGTCTTAGACGGCCGCTCAACAAAGGATCTTGGAAAGGTCATCGTCTTTAATGGCACATAAATTGCCTGGAGATGATGGCTGTATTTATACACTTCATCAGTGCCGTTTTTCCTGGAAGTGTATGAGGAGATCTCGAAGTTGTGGAAGGCACCTTTCTCTGCCAGATCATGCTTTGAGGGCTCTATCCTCACTACCCTCGAGGGTGGGTCCTGCAAGTCTACCAGGCCAAAGTTTTGAAAGACATACATAGGTGTAGTCCTGATCCAGAGGTAATGCAGGAACTGCATTTGGCCACAGACTGGGTCGGGTGATGTCCACGTTAGTGGGCCAGGAGCACCATCTTTGGGTCAACCTTGTGGAGATGCGGGATGCGAGAAAGTGTGCTTTCTTGATGCCCCCACCTCCCAAGGTGGCCTGTTCGGCGACACTGTCGAAGACTTCTCGCAGCAGTTCTCAGCAGTGAAGAAGCAGATTGAGGAAATTAAGAAAATCTTGCCTGCGTGTCTTCCTCTAGACCAGGGGTATTCAACTAAAATTTAAAGAGGTCCAGTTAGAGAAAATTTCTTGAAGCAAAGATCCGGAAGATCATAATGTGATATACACTCGCCTAAAGGATTATTAGGAACACCTGTTCAATTTCTCATTAATGCAATTATCTAATCATCCAATCACATGGCAGTTGCTTCAATGCATTTAGGGGTGTGGTCCTGGTCAAGACAATCTCTTGAACTCCAAACTGAATGTCAGAATGGAAAAGAAAGGTGATTTAAGCAATTTTGAGCATGGCATGGTTGTTGGTGCCAGACGGGCCGGTCTGAGTATTTCACAATCTGCTCAGTTACTGTGATTTTCATGCACAACCATTTCTAGGGTTTACAAAGAATGGTGTGAAAAGGGAAAAACATCCAGTATGCAGCAGTCCTGTGGGTGAAAATGCCTTGTTGATGCTAGAGGCCAGAGGAGAATGGGCCGACTGATTCAAGCTGATAGAAGAGCAACTTTGACTGAAATAACCACTCGTTACAACCGAGGTATGCAGCAAAGCATTTGTGAAGCCACAACACGCACAACCTTGAGGCGGATGGGCTACAAAAGCAGAAGACCCTACCGGGTACCACTCATCTCCACTACAAATAGGAAATATAGGCTACAATTTGCACGAGCTCACCAAAATTGGACAGTTGAAGACTGGAAAAATGTTGCCTGGTCTGATGAGTCTCGATTTCTGTTGAGACATTCAGATGGTAGAGTCAGAAGTTGGTGTAAACAGAATGAGAACATGGATCCATCATGCCTTGTTACCACTGTGCAGGCTGGTGGTGGTGGTGTAATGGTGTGGGGGATGTTTTCTTGGCACACTTTAGGCCACTTAGTGCCAATTGGGCTTCGTTTAAATGCTACGGCCTACCTGAGCATTGTTTCTGACCATGTCCATCCCTTTATGACCACTATGTACCCATCCTCTGATGGCTACTTCCAGCAGGATAATGCACCATGTCTCAAAGCTCGAATCATTTCAAATTGGTTTCTTAAACATGATAATGAGTTCACTGTACTAAAATGGCCCCCACAGTCACCAGATCTCAACCCAATTGAGCATCTTTGGAACGGGAGCTTTGTGCCCTGGATGTGCATCCCACAAATCTCCATCAACTGCAAGATGCTATCCTATAAATATGGGCCAACATTTCTAAAGAATGCTTTCAGCACCTTGTTGAATCAATGCCACATAGAATTAAGGCAGTTCTGAAGGCGAAAGGGGGTCAAACACAGTATTAGTATGGTGTTCCTAAAAATCCTTTAGGTGAGTGTATATTTAAATAGCCTAGTATTTGTATCAACAGCTGCATGTAATCAATACCTGACTGTCAAATCAAATGAATTCAGTATAATTCAAAAACAAAATTCTTGTCACATAATATAGAACTGAGCATATGTATGACTGTAGGTATGCATAATATTCTCTCATTTAAAAAAAATAGAAGGGCTACATTTTAAAATAAGAGAAAATAAATAAAATGTGAAAATTGTGTATGTTCAAATAAAGTGTTTAACTTCAGAAAAATAAAACAAAGGGAGAAACAGCTTGAATTTCCTCTTTTCTGTTTCTCATCTTGACTTAACAGTCTCAACCAATTTTACAGATTTAAATCTCAACACATCTTAACAATTGAACAGTTTTAGAGTATCACTTTCTTTCCCTCTTATATCCCATTTTTGAGAGAATTGAGCTCTAGCTTGGCTTGCCAGAATATTAAACCTGGGCTTGAATGTCAGGGCCATTCTCATACACATGTGGAGGTGCTCATTGGTGAGCCTGGAACAATATTTAGTTTTGATTATGTTCATTGTAGAGAAAGCTGCTTCACAGTTGTATGTTGAGCCAAACATGGTGAAGATGTATAGGGCTACTTTTCTCAGACCTGGGAAAGCTGTCTCAGGGACCATTTGAATTGAATTGTCCTTGTCCTGTAGCCTCAAATTCAGTTCATTCAGATGTGAAGTGATATCAACCAAAAAAGATGCTACTTCCCTCCTGATGGACCAAACGCGCTAACACCTTCCCTTTGCTGAGCCATCTCACATTGTTGTGCAGCAAAAGATCATCAGCATTGGTATCAGCTTCTCTGAGGAATTCCCTAAGCATGCAATGCTGGTAGGAAGAGGATGCCCTGAGAAAATTGATCATTTTCATCATTATATTCATCACCTCAGCATGCTCATCTGACAGGGAGGCGCAGAGGACAGATTGATAGATGATGCATTGGTAAGCTATGAGTTCAGGATTGTCCTCTTTCAGTGTTGCTACAGCTCCTTTCTCTCTCCCTATTATAGCAGGGGCTCCATCTGTGGTTATTGAAACCACTTGTTTTGGCTCTATTCCTCTCTTTGTTAACATCTCCTTAATGGTCAGGTAGATGTCTTCTCCTCTTGTACTGGTCTGAAGGGGAGTGACACCTAACAGGTCTTCACAGAATGCTTTCTGGTCTGTGTTGAAAAACCTGACATATACACTAACAGCTTAGCATTGTCACACATGTCAGTGGACTCATCCACAGCTAAGCCTACACATGATGCCTTATGCACGGCTTCATCTAGCTGGGTTAGCACGTTCTGAGTTAATATTTCACTTTTCTTTGTTGCAGATGATGCTGGCGTAGGTATTTGCTTTATTTTATCACAAAGCTCTTGTTTTTGTTTTCCCTCAAGTAGTGTTTCAGCTACTGCACTCATGCATTCCTTGACATATCTACTTATTTTCTGTGATCTCACTTCAGATTTGAGTGGGTATGTTTGTTCAAAACCTTTATGTTTTGTCTCATAATGGCGTTTCACATTAGCACCTTTAATAAGTGCCACGGTTTCTGAACATATGAGACCCACTGGTTTAATACGCCCAGTGAGAAGTATGAACATAAATTAGTCTGTCCATTCTGGATTAAAGGCTCTATTTTGGCTGCCCCCTTTTCTTTTTTTGGAGAGCGCCATTTGATCCCTTTCTCCATCTCACTCGACTGTTTCTCTCACTTTCTCCATCTCACTCGCCTGTTTCTCTCACTTTCTATTTCACTGAACTGTTTCTCTCAATTTCTGTTTCACTCGCCTGTTTCTCTCACTTTCTCTTTTTCACTTGACTGTTTCTCTCACTTTCTCTTTTTCACTTGACTGTTTCTCTCTCTTTCTGGTTCATTCAACTGTTTCTCTCACTTTCTCTGTTTCACTTGACTGTTTCTCTCACTTTCTGGTTCACTCAACTGTTTCTCTCAATTTCTCTGTTTCACTCGACTGTTTATCTCACTTTCTCTGTCTCACTTGCCTGTTTCTCTCCATTTCTCTCTCACTTGCCTGTTTCTCTCCATTTCTCCATCTCACTCGTCTGTATCTCTCTTTCTCCATCTCACTTGTATGTTTCTCATCTTTCTCCGGCGCTCTCGTCTATATCTCTTCCTTACTCCGTCTCACTCGCCTGTTTCTCTCCCTTTCTCCATATCACTCGTCTGTAGCTCCCTTTCTCCGTTTGTCACGTCTTTTTCTCACCTTTCTCCGGCGCTCTTGTTTGTATCTCTTTCTTTTCTCTGTCTCAGTCGTCTATTTCTCTCACATTGTTTTCTTCATGTATTGCTATCTTTCTTTTTCGTTCTACCGTATTTTCATGTGTAACTTGCCTCTAACTCTCTCATCTGTCTGCACTGTAGTCACAATGTTTATTGTTTACCGCCTTGAAAACACAGACTTGATTGGCTTAGTGGTGTCACATGGGGTGGCTTAACTTGCATGCAATTGGTCTGTGCGGTTCCACTACCACTACCGTAAAGACTACAAAAGCTGCACCGGTTAAAATAGCAGCGCTCTGTTTTAACTTTCTGTTTTGGCTGTAGGTCCGGGTCCGTATGGGACGGCTTCTGGGTCCGGACCCAGACCGTGAGCCGTCTGATAGTGACCTATGCTTTAGACCCTCAAGAACCAAGCTCTGCCTGTTTGTCGCCAATGCAACAGCCTGGACTTGCAGCCAGAGGTTCAGTCACAGGAAGGTGGCACCACCCGCTTGCCGACAGGATACTAAGAACCCAAGTAAGTTCGAGCCTCCTCAACCATCATTAGTCACCTCCACAGTGGACCCAAGGAGCAAGGTAGGTAATTCAAACCATTGATCGCCTTGCGTAACAAGGGATGCAGAGCCTCCCACCATGGCTTCCTTTTCCTTGTTGCAAAACCCCCGCCTACACAATTCAGTTCTTTAGGTGCCCGTCCAGGTACAGTGGAGTGCTTTCAACCTCTGTACGAGGTGAGAGGGCTCCTGTCCTTCGGGCAGAGATCATGGTGCTTCTGGCGAAGGATGCAATTGCGCTTGTTCCTCCGACTGAGATGTACAGGCCCTGTACAAACTTCTGTTCAAAATGCTGATGCATGAACACATCCTTTCATGTGATCAACATCAACATTGGTACACGGCAATAGACCTGAAGTATGCATACTTTAATGTATTGATCCTTCCACGGCACAGACAGTTTCTACGGTTCTCCTTCGAAGGTCTTGCATATCAGTATGTAACAACTATGAGTCAGATAAAATAATAACTCAACAGGGAATTTGAATTAAAATGAAAGACTCGAATTACACTATAATTTATAAATAATTCAGAATTAATGTTTACACCTTAACTTATTTGTCCACCGATATGTAAGAACTTAAAGGGGAGTCTGTTAAAGGGAAACAGGTCTATGTAGCTCAAATGAATGAATTAATGAATTCATAAGGAATTTTGAGAGTCTAATTTACAGCCGAGCAAATGAGCGTTCATTTGAACGGGGCGTAAATATCAACTCTGCAGCAGATATTAATATCCGTACAATAGTGAAACACTATTTAACAGCCAGGTAACTTAGATCGGCAGTTCAAGACATTAAATTCATAAGCACATAACACAAGAACAGTTATCTTTGACTACAAACTAAACTTTATTGATTACTCTAACACATCAAACTAATATCTAACATAAACACACGCACTCGCACATTCATACGTTGCAGAAAGGAAGAAAGTGAGGAAAGAATAAGTCTTAAGAGAAAGAAATTATGAAATCCCAAGCAATATACATTTATGACACATGACCTGAAGCAACCATTGATCAGTAATTTATCCTCCTATCGTTTCTTAGGCGGGGTTATTAAATTTGATCTAATGCACCACTTCAGCTTGAAATCTAGAGATGTTACTTGCGTTTGTGTCTTGCAGGTGTCGTCTCTGACAAGGGGGATTCCCTTTTCCTGGCTGGAGAGGGGTTCTCTCGGGTCTTTGATTCGCTGAAGGTCTGGTCATGTCTTTGATCGACGTCTTGGGAAGCCAATCACGTGGCGTGTTGGCGGCTGGATGGAAGTCTTGTGGGCGTTGTTCGAAGTTGAAGCGCGCTGTTAGAGACTCGTTGAGTAACTTTGCGGCGAAACTTAACAGAACCCGAGACTTAACGGAAAGAAAATAAACTTTAAGTAAAAGAAAGGAAAGTGAGAGAAGAGCAGATGGCCTGAATGAAATCTGTTAACCCATTTTCTTTGATGGTCTGCCACGATCGTCGGATCGTCGTCTTGGCGGATTCTGGAACCGCGCTGCGAACAGCTCTTGACTGAACAATGAACAGAAAATGAACACACTGTCTTCGTCTGTGTTCTGAGGTTAAACTCAAATATTTGCCCATCCCCTGGATGGGTTCTGGCCAATTAGGGTTCAGGGGTGACTGTGTCTCCACCCCTCCCATAAAATTGGGTTATCTATAGTAATTTAGTTTCCTGCTCTTAAGCAGAGAGTGAATTTAGACCTAATTTCTTACTATAAGGACATGATCAATTCTATAAAGATTTCATTCAGCTCATCTGTTGGGTTATAACCATACGAACAAAAAAATATCAAACACGGTGCCTTTTCATCCACTCATTCAATAGTTACATAATTGCAGGAATTGGGAATGATATACATGCATAATAGTCACGTGTATCAGTTGTAAACAGACTAACAAGCTATGTCGAAGGCTATTTGAATGAAAGTCCAATAATCAGTCCCTCCAGAAAAATGCGGCTTTTTTTTGTGATTGTTGCGGGCAAAAATCCTTGATTATGCGGCATGTTTTCTTAAAAAATGCGATGAAAAATGCGGGAAAATGCGAGATATTTATGCAATTTTATGCGATGAAAAATGATGAAAAAGAGAAAAAACAGCACTACATCACAGAAAGTGCTGGAATATTTAAGTTCTCATCTTGTTTTATTGAAGACCTTAATAATGGCTCAAATTTACAAAACATTGAGTCAAACAAGTTCTGTAGCTTTACAAAAGGAATATGCTACAACTTCTGAAGAAATGAATAAATAACTTCCTGTTTTACAGACATTTGAGTGCTTCCAATGCACAAAGTGCATTCTCTTAAAGGGTTAGTTCATCAAAAAATTTTAATTCTGTCATGAATGATGTCCCCTCATGTTTTTGGACACAAATGAAGATATTTTAGTGTAAATCCGATGGCTCAGAAAGGCCTCCATTGGCACAATGTACACTCTCAAGACCCATAAAAGGTACTAAAGATGTCGTTACAAAATCCATCTCACTACAGTGGTTCTACAATAACTTTATGAAGCAACGATAATAGTTATTGTGTGCAAAAAAAATCCTGAATATAAAAAATATATAAAATTTATATATTATATATATATATATATAAAAAATATATAGTGATGACCGATTTCAAAACACACACAGCATCATGATGCTATGAATCAGTGAGTCGATTCTTAATTTGGATCGCGGGTCAAACTCCTGAAATACGTGACTTTGGCGATCCGAACCGCTGAATCCACTCATTGATTCATAACGCTTCAAACCGCTGAATCGACTCATTGATTTAAACGCTTCAAACCGCTGAATCGACTCATTGATTCATAACGCTTCGAAGCTTCATGATGA
Organism: Romanogobio albipinnatus; assembly: GCA_023566225.1. Lineage (NCBI taxonomy): Eukaryota > Metazoa > Chordata > Actinopteri > Cypriniformes > Gobionidae > Romanogobio > Romanogobio albipinnatus. The sequence continues at coordinate 57,281,035 of CM042242.1, forward strand.
TGTGTGTTCTGAAATCGGTCATCACAGCGGGAAACTGCTTTGCGCGTCTTTTGCTGTTATTTTTGTTGGCAAATGGGAGTTTGCGCTTCATCATGGTTTCACCGATATCCATGTTTCACCATGGGGTTTGCAGCTTTTCGATGACTTTCACGTCAGGTAATTACGTCACTTCAAAGCGCTCCCATGGCAATAGGGGGAAATGGCGGCTCTTGTGTGAAGTAAACAAACATTTTTAAACTTTCTGCTAATATATATATGACTTTTTTTGCAATGAAAATGCGGGGATTATGAAATCATGCTAGCCCCGCATATTTTGCACGCGGAAATAGGCAATTTATGCGGCGAAAGTGCGGCATATTTGAAAAAAATGCGACCCCCGCATGAATATGCGGACTTTGGCTGATTATGCGTTAAATCACGCGATCGCATAATCGCGTTTTTCTGGAGGGACTGAATAATCAGTAATCTGATGCATTCCAATATGTAACATTTTCTGGGAGTTTGCTTGGAGTTTTAGCTGTGTCACGTGGAGTTCATTTAACGATTAAACATTTTGTCATTGAAAAGACAGAGATCTGGTTTGTTTCTTTGTCTTGCGATCACAACAAGTCTTTTGTCCTCTTTGTCTAAGTTTTGGTCAAAAGTCCATAGGATATCAAGTAATTATAATATAGAAGCAGTAGACCCCGGGCAGAATGGAGCCTCGTAATAGATGGTCGATTTCCTGGGGTCTGGAGCTGAATTGGGGCTTTGTGGAAGGGATGTTCATTTGATGAATCATTTGGAAGATTCATTCATCTATAAGGTCTGCGCCCATAATCGCTACAAGTATAAGATCCTCCCCTTAGGGCTGTCCCTGTCTATTTGCATCTTCACGAAGGTCGCAGAGGCGTGATGGCACATCAGAATGATCCATCTACACAATTCAGTTCTTTAGGTGCCCGTCCAGGTACAGTGGAGTGCTTTGATCCATGATCTCTGCCCGAAGGACAGGAGCCCTCTCACCTCGTACAGAGGTGGAAAGCACTCCACTGTACCTGGACGGGCACCTAAAGAACTGAATTGTGTAGATGGATCATTCTGATGTGCCATCCCTTGCCCCGCTAAGGGAGGTGGGCATTCACATACGCGGCTACCTCGATGACTGACTAATCCTAGCTCACTTGCGAGAGTTGCTGTGTGCACACAAGATTCTGGTCCTCGTGCACCTAGCCCAATTGGGACTTCGGGTAAACTGGGAGAGTGTTGAGAACAACTGAAAATAAATATTAATAAATTAGCAATTAATTAATCAAATTTAATAATCAAAAATACTAAAAATCGAAGTTATATACAAACATTTAAAAAAGCAGATTTTATCCTGCTGAAAAATCCAGCATAAACCAGCATGAATTCCATGTTTGTTTATGCATGCAAAACCTTATGTTCCAGCAGGGTAGACAGTGCTGGCTAATACATTGTTCCAAAATCTCCCATAGCAGTTCAATTCATTCAAGGTGACCGCGAAGAATGTTAGCATAATGGATATGTGAGAAATAAGGCTTGTCACACTGCAAATCATTTTTTTACCTAATTAAAATCTCTAAAATGCTTTTACTAACAACTAATTAAAACTTTACAAATCACATAACGGCATGAATAATAATTAAGTGTTGAGACAGCAGATGTCACAGCAACTGCCTTCCTGTGACTGGAATTTCAAAATACAATACATTTAAAAAAAAAATGTTGGCAGAAATTGCTGAAAAGGCTTAGCAACACTATTAGCTGGAAAAAGAACATGTCTGTTTTTAAAGATGTTTTCTACTAAAATGCAGCTTTGCAAGATTTTAAAGAAAGCATTTTTTATTTAAGTGACAATTACATAAACAGGCATCTGAGGATGCAAGTCATGCACTACCTAAATCTTATAATAGCAATGAGTCGCGTGATTTAACGCATAATCAGCCAAAGTATTTATGCTGGGGCCGCATTTTTTCAAATACGCCGCACTTTCGCCGCATAAATTGCCTATTTCCGCGTGCAAAATATACGCGCTAGCATGATTTCATAATCCCCGGATTTTCGTTGCAAAGAAAGTCATATATAGCCTGGATGCCAGCCGAACTTAGCCCCGCCCACAACATTTTTACACGGGCAGTTCGGTCTGGACTTGATCGGTAGAGAAGTAATTATGCCCGAACAGAAACTGTTCGGACCAATGAAATTGTCAGGGCGGGCTTTAGACGATGATGGACAGATGATAAACAGTAACGTAATCATCCACGTCATCAAAGGCGCTTGGGTTGAGTTTGTTCTAATCCTAAACGGAGAACTTGTTCGTATATGCGTTCACCTTTACTATTTCTCTCAGAAATGATGATCGTGTTGGTAAGTAAACTCTGTGTATCCTTTTTTTTACAACACCGGCAAAGATCGTTTACAGTCATCTTTTTCTTCTAACGTTAGGCTACTTATTCAAGCGTGCGTGCAGGTACAGGGTTGCCAAGTTTTTACAACAAAACCCGCCCAATTGTTAACGTTCCTCAAAACTAGCCAAAAACAAGCCCAATAGCTTTCCAGAGGGGGTTCTCCGGGATAAAAAGGCATTTGGGGGGTAAAATATGTGTTATTTTGGCAGGGCTGGCAGCTAAAAATCGCATTCCTGGGTCTGTATATCACATAATAAGGGTCGCTTCAACCCGCGGACATGGCAACACAGTGCAGTTGAGTTCTGTTGACATTTGATAACTAACGTTATGCGTCGCTCCGTTGCTCTGATTGGTTGTAGGTCTATCCAATTGAGGTCTTTCCTGGTTCGGTTGAAACACGCCCCATAATCCCAGCCCAACGGAGCAGAATCAGACTCATATTCTGACTAGAATTGAGTATGACGACGACAGGCTAAGTCATATACATATTAGCAGAAAGTTGAAAAATGTTCGTTTACTTCACACAAGAGCCGCCATTTCCACCTATTGCCATGGGAATGTTTTCAAGTGACGTAATTACCCGACATCGAAAAGCTACAAACCACGTGGAGAAACATAGATATCGGTGAAACCATGATGAAGCACGCAAATTCCCATTTGCCAACAAAAATAACAGCAAAAGACTGCGGAAAACAGTTTTCCGGTGTGTTGACCGATTTCAAAACACAGCATCATGAAGCTTTGAAGCGTTATGAATCAATGAGTCGATTCAGCGGTTTGGATCGCCAAATCCGAATCATGAATCGACTCGCTGATTCATAGCATCATGATGCTGTGTTTTGAAATCGGTCATCACTATATAAGTCGTTATTTAGTTTTTTTTTTACGCACAATAACTATTATCGTCGCTTCATGAAGTTACTGTAGAACCACTGTAGTGAGATGGATTTTGTAACAACGTCTTTAGTACCTTTTATGGGTCTTGAGAGTGTACATTGTGCCAATGGAGGCCTTTCTGAGCCATCAGATTTACACTAAAATATCTTAATTTGAGTCTGAAGAGTCTGACGGGTGTCCAACGACATGAGGGGAAGTAATTAATGACAGAATTAAAATTTTTGGATGAACTAACCCTTTAAGAGATTGCACTTTGTGCATTGGAAGCACTCAAATGCCTGTTTGTAAAGCTACCTCTGTAAAACAGGAAGCTATTTATTCATTTTTTTGTTGTAGTTGTAGAATATTCCTTTTGTAAAGCTACAGAACTTGTTTGACTCAAAGTTTTGTAAATTTGAGCCATGTGTTTATTAAGGTCTTCAATAAAACAAGATGAGAACTTAAATATTCCCAGCACTTTCTGTGATGTAGTGCTTTTTTCTCTTTTTCATCAAACCGCAGTTTTTGCAAGTTCCCGCAATTTCATCGCATAAAATTGCATAAATATCCTGCATTTTTCATCGCATTTTTTAAGAAAACATGCCGCATAATCAAGGATTTTTGCCCGCAACAATCACAAAAAAAAGCAGCATTTTTCGGGAAGGACTGATAAGTAAACTGAATACATCTTCTGAATACATTTGATAGCCTTGTGTGTGATGAAGTTGTTTTTTCTGTGAATAGCTTAATGACAGGTTAAGCAATATAACTGGCTTTTGTGTGTGATTGTGATTGTCAATCTTTTTGAATGTGATTTGAGAGCTGAGGTGGAGGTTGAGTAATTAATTTGTTTAGCCCACAGTAATTTAACATGTTTCTCCTCTACCATTTTAAAAGAGTCTCACAAACTGTGCTCAGATTTGCCAAGATACCAACATTTACTGACACATTCTGGGTTCTGGATTCTGGGAAGACCTACTGAGAGGCCAACTAACAGCACCTTTGTACATTTGCTGAAAATGTAGATATATTATATAATTGTTCCTACAGGGATTTCTAATTAGCTCATCATAACTGTAAAATATTAAATAACTGGCTGAAAGTGATAATATTTTTTTCTACCTCCATGATTCCCACTTGTAATTTCCTCTTTTATGAAGTTAATTAGTGAAATGTCATATTTTGAAAGATGGGAGTGCAGTTGTAAACACAATCAAAGTAAGATCAAATTGTGTCTAAATATAATAAATCAGGCCCTATTGTTGTTGTCTACAAAGGCATCATTTGAATATTGCGAAGGCTTTTTATCAACAATCCAGTCACATACAGCTGTTCATTAGCACAGGGATGTTTTGACCGTGTTTTATGATCTGTAGCGGCGCTGTAAATAATTTCCTGCTTTGCTCTATTATATCACTGACATGTTGCTAGCATTAGGAAAATGTGTTTTTGAAAGTGAGCAAGTAGGTAAAATATGACTCATTCTGAATGGCGTGCAGCTTCCTACATTCTCTTTAACAACAATTTCCAAAAAATAGGTTTGAGACTCACACTGAGACATTTAAAAAGTAACCAAATATGAAAGGTGGAAAAAAAAAATAGATTCACAATATACATCATATGTTGTATCACTGCATTCTGTGACTTGAATAAGGGGGAAGGGAGTCGGGAGAGGGGGAGAAGGTTTGGGCAGGGTGATGTCCCACAGTCTTTCTGTGAGATCTTCTCTCCAGATTAGTGAGTTTTATTGTTCTATTGTTCTCAATCTTTTTTTTGTTTTTTATCCAATGTTTACCAATGTTTTTTTCATGAACCATTAAACTTGCCATATGACAATGCACTGCGTTGAGCAGCTGTATGAACCTATTACTGTATCATCCTTTTTTATGGACCCTTAAACTTGGCAAACAATGTACACAGCCATAAAGCTCATTCACGGTGCAGTTTCTCTGCCGTTACAGAGAATGCTTTAAAGTGGATATAAGACAGTGATATTAGAGGTATACTGCCCTAACGAAAGCCAATTTCTGCACAAATAGATCTTTATTAGTTCATGCCCATTCATACTCTCATTTTCTTCATAGAAAAATGTCAGTAACGCACAAAAAGAATATTGTATGTTATAGGCATATACACAGTATGCACGAAACAGAAATTGTAAAGCTTGAGCATGCCAAACAAATCCTGTGCGCATGTGAAAAGTTTCTCGTTAGCACGCAAAAGTCTGTATATATATTTTTTTGTAAATGGTGCTCTGTACAAAAGTGACAGTAAGGACTTATATTTACTTATATATATATTTTTAAATCTACTTCAAATTAAGGCTGTTCCTTTCTTTTCTCACAAAAGTAATGGCTGCTGAATATTCAGCTTTGTCGGTCACAGGAATAAATTACATTTTAAAATATGTTAGAATAGAAAAGTTATTTTAAAGGTTTTGCTTTATTCTGTTGATTCCCTTTAGACATATTCTACTTACTTTAAAGCTGCAATCTGTAACTTTTTTGGTTAAAAATTATCCCAAAATAATTTTGGAGCAAGTACCTGTACATAATTAGCCAAAGTTCAAAATGTCTTGGGTTATGACTATAACCCTTGTTCCCTGAGAAGGGAATGAGACACTGCGTCGGAACGACACTAGGGGATGCTCTCGTAGCGCATCTGAAGCATGAATGAAATCAACCTCCAATTCTGATTGGTGCTGCGTCATGATGTAGTATGTGACAGCATACACGGAAGCTACAAAGGGTTCGTCGGCACATAGTACTACAGCTTTTACGATGAAGCAGGCGCTCTCATTGTGATGAGGTGTGGCGTGGAGACGCAGTGTCTCATTCCCTTCTCAGGGAACAAGGGATATGGTCATATAAGCTCTGCTGCCTGGCACCCGCTGGATGTGGTTTACCGGTGGCTCCATCCTGTTTTCCCCCTACACCTGAGTCCTGTCACTCGGGCTTATCTCCACAGAGGTGGCCTCTGCTCCCGGTGGCAAGGAGTTAATCACAAAAAACTTGCACTCATTGAGAAGAGAGTCTTCATCTCCTGTCACTATTCCTCCGCCTAAGATGGCTCTAATAAACACCCGCTCTGTGGTGAATAAGGCCTTTGTATTAAATGACTTATAATTATCTCAAAACCTGGATTTTATGTTTATCACAGAATCCTGGATAAAGGTTGGTGATCTAACACCTTTCTCAGAACTGGTTCCAGCTGATTGTAAATTTTTTTATTCTCCTCGTCCAAATGGAGACGGGGGTGGGATAATAACAATTTTAAATAACTCTCTCTCCTCACGCTGCCAGCTTGTCCCTGTAATGGCCTTCCCTAGTTTTGAAGCTCAGCTTCTCCACCTAGACTGGAATGGTCCTGTCTGTAAAGGGGTGATTTATCACCCTCCACATTCCATCAAGGATTTTATACAGCAATTTACTCAGCTTATCGTCAATATTGACACAAATTATGATTGCTTTCTACTGGTGGGCGATTTTAATATTCATGTTTGCTGTTTGTCAAATTCCCTGTCGCAGGAGTTTCTTAACCTAATAGATGCTTTTAATCTATTGCTACATAAGCCTATTTAATTATTCACTGTCCCTTTCGGTGCTCTCTCAACCAACTGTAGCACGTGTAACTTTGTCGCGGTTTTACTATCCACAGTTTAGCACAAATTTTGATCTGTGCTTTGCTGAACTATGCTCACACTTTCACTTGGATCAACCTTTATCTGACCTGGATGCGGATCAACACCTTAGCCTTTTAAATTCTGCCTGGCTTAAGGTAGCAAATGTGACTGCTCCCCTTAAGCCTCACAAGTGCAAACCAAAATCTGTACTGTGGCAAAACTCTGACACTCGTCACCAAAGACAAATTTGCTGAAAGGCTGAATGCAAATGGAAACAGGACAGGCTACCTGTCTCTCTAACATCAAAATAATACCAAAATGCTGCAAGGTCTGCGAAAGCTATTTTTCTAACTTAATTGAATCCAATCACTCTAAACCAAAGGTTCTGTTTTTTGTCATTTAGTCTGTTGTAAATCCATCTGCTAACACATTGTCTGTTGCCTCAGATGCTCTATGTGAAGATTTTGTATTAACCCTCTCGAGTCGGCAGTCACGCCGGCTCGCTTTTTTTCTTATCAGTGCCAAAGAGACTCAAATAACTGTTGTTTTTTATCATTCAAACAAGCGTTATACATCATTATAATCTGTTAAATTTCTATTTTTTTGTGTACAGTCAAAATAAAAACAAATTGTTGTGCTTTTTGCAAAATAAAGAAAACAAACATGATGCGCGATCTCTGTCAAAGACATTCATTCAGATAGTCTTCAGAAAATGACCTCTAGTTTAGTGAATACTTGTCTCACAAACATGAGACATATGTCTAAAGAAACGCTGAAATGTCAGGTTTTAAGCACTGTAAACCAAATCAAAAACAAATATTTTGTGTTTATGTAATTTGTTTGAAAGCAGAGAGATGTTAGTCGTTCCTGAGCAGGTCGTTATACACTAATGCGACCAAGCCCACGAAGCGTTCGTTCTATTGAGATTCAAATACTGAAGCTCCGGAGTCAACGCCCACACATCACATCACACATCACCTCAAACAAACACATCAAGTACTGCATTCCTACTTCAACTACATCTTTTTGAGATGTGTTTAATAATCCTGGAATAATTCTCCACGAAAAGCTGTTCATTTTTGAAAGCAACGGATTCCACCGCTGTGTGTAAGTTTACTCTGTAAGCATCTGTGAATATTAAACACAAAAACCTGCGCAAGGATGCACTGAAGCTTTCTTTGTTTAAATTAGCTCAAAATTACTGTCAGATGTAAGTAATTACCTTGACAAACTATACATCATTTAAAAGATCTAAGACTCAAGCTTCCATTTTTGACCTCTGTTTTATTCTCAAAGTCATATAGTGACCGTAATTTGTTAATATGTGTCAGGAGTTATGAATATGAAAACCGCGTCGGTACCTTCGAAAGAATGTAATATGAGTGTCAGCTGATCTCATTCATAAAAAAAACTCCTCTATTCTCATCATGAAGACTCACGACAAAACAACATCCCTCAGGGCTTTTAGTTCAAAAGTGTGCAGATGAGGAGAAATATTGAAAGATTCTCATATGTCTGTGTCAAATGTCTAGACAGAGAAGTGTTATTATTTCAATCGAAGATGTAATCATTATGAGCGTTCTGATGTGTTGTGATTTCAGTTCATTCTGGCAGCCAGAGGGCGCTCCGTGCACATGTAGTCCATATATAGCACGCATGAAGAAGATACCATGTGACATTGACATAAACAGATACCAGAAATCGTTATAACATGCAGATAGACACGTTTGAAGATAATAAACACACAATCGCGACAATATATGGCTTATCTGTGTTATTTATACCATGTTGGGTGTTTTCATAATAGATTATATTTATAATGCAATGCTATTAAAGCTTTTGTAATTATGCAGAAAATAGTGAAATAATATATTTTCTGTCTGATTTTTTGATCCAAAGTCAAATAAAATCACATAAGGTTATTTAAAACATTTGACTTGTGATATAAAGTAAGTTTGGAGTAAAAACATGGTTTTAATCTCATTAATTGTTTATAAATTGTTTTAATTTAATAAATTGGTATAATAAATCATAAATTATGGTTTAATAAATCATAAATTGTTGTGGCAGATAATATAGATTGTTTTAAGCAAAAACTCACTTCATTTTGATTTCCAACCCCAGAAATTTGTACTTATTTAGTAAATTAATCTTGATTTAAGAATTTTAAATATTTGGACTGGAAACAAGAAAAAAAATAAAATAAAAAGAGCATTGTTTTTTTTTTTGCCCTGTAGTCAAATCTTTTGATCATTTAAAATATAATAGGCCTTTGTTGACTACATTCCAAATTTAATACACAACAAAAAAATATATTTCCTTTACTCTGTTGCTCTCTGTCACATAGGCCTACCTGAAGCTCATTCATTATGCAGCTCATTATGCCGGCTGTTATGTTCTTTTGTCCTCTCAAGTGATCTCCAGCATTATTCATTAGCTATCAAACCTCCTCGCATATTGGCTTTGTGAAGAAAAACGTACAAATTGTAAATTAATATATTGTTTTATGTGAATGAGTAGGCTCAATGATTCTCACATCAGTTTAAAGAAATTGTGTGTTTTGAGGCCTTAATTTTAAAACATTTTTTTTTGTATTTCTCTCAAAAATACAAGCATGTACATACATGTTGTTCACATATTATGGTAGCCCAGTTTGTGCTGAATACAGTGCAATTACACTTTTGCCATTAATGTTTTGCCACTTCTCTTCTCAAGAAGCCTTCACTAGATCCTTCTGTTTAAAAAAAAAAAAGAAAAATCCGATCTCTGTCTTATCTATGAGGTCTTTCAATCTGGTTTTAGGTCTGCTCCACAGCACTGAGTCCGCCCTCCTGAGAGTGTTAAATTATATTTATCGCACCACTGATTCCGGAGACACCGTGGTTCTTCTTCTCTTAGATCTCTGGGCAGCTGTTGATACCATAGACCACCATACTCTTTTATCTAGGCCAGAGTCTTGAGTGGGTCTAAAAGCTTCTGTTCTGACATGGTTTCAGTCATACCTGTCCGAAAGAAAGTTTTTAGTTAAAATGGGTAATTTCTCACGCACAATGGCACCTCTGACCTGTGGTCTTCCACAGGGCTCTATTTTGGCTCCTTCTATATTTTCTCTTTACATACTACCTCTGGGCGCTATTCTAAGGAAACATTGTGTATAATTTCATTTGTATGTGGACGACACCCACATTTATATTTCTATCAAGAGAAACAACCCTGTAGCAATAAATTATCTTCTACTATGCTTAGAGGAGGTACAAGCATGGCTAACCCAAAACTTCCTCTTTCTAAATGAAGACAAGACTGAGGTCATTGTATTTGGCCGAAATGAAAATTCTCAGTATAAAAGTCCTGATTTAAAGAGTCTATCGGCTCCCAGGAGTGCGAAACCTATGTGTTCTAGTTGACCAGCATTTAAAATTTGACTAACACTTTAATCTGTAATCAGTTCAAGTTTCTACCAACTCCGTTCAAAGGCTTTCTCACTCCGAAAATTCGGGAAATGGCTGTTCATGCATTTATAACGTCTCGGCTAGACTATTTTTATATTGTGGTATATCAAGTTCTCAAATTGCTCGTCTTCAGTTAGTCCAAAATGCTGCGGCTAGACTTATTCATAAGTGTTGCAAATATAACCACATTTTGCAGATTCTCAAATCTCTACACTGGCTGCCAGTTCGACAGATAATAGATTTTAAAATTCTATTTTTGTTTTAAAATCTTTACATAACTTAGCTTCTGCCTATCTCTCTGGACTTGTTTACATTTTACATTTATGCATTTGGCAGACAATTTTATATCCAAAGCGGCTTACAGTGGACTTATTACAGGGACAACCCCCCTGGAGCAACATGGAGTAAAGTGCCATGCTCAAGGATACAGTGGTGGTGACCGCTGGGATCAAACCAGCAACCTTCTGCATATCAGTTCCATGGTTTAACTCACTGGACCACCAACTGACTTGTTCATCCGTACACTCCGTCCAGAAGCCTAAGGTCCAACGACCAGGCTCTGTTGGTAGTCCCTCACATTCGACTCAAGCGTAGAGGGGAGCCTGCGGTGGCAGGGCCTCGACTCTGGAACACCCTATCTCTAGAGATTAGAACGGCCCCTACCCTGTCTGTCTTCAAGTCTCTGTTAAAAACCTTTCTGTTTTCTCTAGCATTTTGATCTCTATCCCTAGGTAGATTTTCATTTTTACATTCAAGTCTGATACTGCTTTGCCATTTATGTTGTGCTATTTTATATTTTAGTCTGATACTGTCTTTGCCACTCCTATCTTTACATTCAATATTGAGTCTGTTCTGCTCTGCCCTGTTTTACTATTTTATCTTTGAGTCTAATACTGCTTTGCCATTTCTGTTTTGCTATTCTATTTTTAGTCTGAAACTGTTTTTGCCATTCCTGTCCTCCCTTCTATATTTGAATCTGATACAGCTTTGCCATTTATGTTTCCTTTCGAGGGAACTCGCACTGCGTCGGAACGACAAATTTGGGAATGCTCCCTAAGCAACAGCATATCTGAATACTGATACTAATTTTGTCTAATACTGCTTTGCCATTTCTGTTTTGCTATTATATTTTTAGTCTGATA